>OU426987.1:235323193-235923193 GCA_911387755.1 Chrysotoxum bicinctum | reverse complement strand
ATCGTTAGAATAATTTCCAAGCCGCTTTATGTTATAACACCTATTATGTGCGATCTGCTAGAAGATATTAAATCTTTGGATCGCTTCAGATCCAGCATAAGCCAAATCTGCTTTGTTGCCAAGCAGTTGATAATATCGTTCCACCTAAGGTTTGTTCTCAGTATAGCACCTCGCTTTAGCATAAATTTACAAGTAGTAATGGGAATACCTATATTTGGCTTGTCTGGTATTAAAGGTATCAGTGTTCCATGTTTGTCGAGTTAGTTAGCTGCTCCATATCGATCAGAGACGATCGACAGCTAGTTGCTGATATTGAGTTGATTGAGACAGAATCGAGAAATTTACTGGCTAAGAAGATGTGGATATCTATATTTGATATCAAGTTTTCCTTAAGCTAAGACAGGGCTCCTTTTAATCGCCAAAAGTTCTACCTACAGTGATTGGGTTGACGAAAAAAGAGACTTACATTTTGTCTGTCTGAGTATACACCTAAACGAACCCCGTCATTAGTTCTTGGTCCATTGGTGTAAAAATGGATTGAACCATCTTCCAAGAATGCCATCTCCTCCCAGATTTCTCTAGAAGGAATGGTTACCTCAAAGTTTTTATCAAATTAAATCTGAGGGAGGGTGTAATCGATGCTACTCGGAAGTGAACAGAATGAGTTCAGAATGATGGAGTGACCTTTTTGATTCACTACGATAATGCTTTTAGACGAATAGATGTGTATTCAGCCATTTGATTGCCGAATATATCAAAAGATGTCAGATGGAACAGAAAGCCCAGTGCAGCGGAAGGAGTAGTGCGAAGTGCTCTGCCCATGCTCAGACAAGCTGACCGTTGGATCTTGCTTAGTATTAAACAATATGTGTTTTTCTCTAGAGCTGTCCACCATACTGCCACGCCACCGTACGTAGGAATAGGTCTGATAACCGAGGTGTATAGCCAGTAGGTATTGGTTGGAGCCCCCATTGCCTTTCTTGCATGAGAAGATTGCCATTGTAGCCTTTTGATGTGGTAGGCTGCTTTCCTAATACGGCAATAGTAATATCATCCGCATAGGCAATCACTCTATAACTTTGCGTTTCCAGATATCTCAGCAATTGATTCGCTACCAAGTTCCAGAGAAGGGGAGATAAGATACCGCGTTTCGGCGTTCCTCTTTTCACAAATCATCTTGCGGAAAAACTGCCAACTTTGAATTAATAATCCTGCTAGTTAGAATTTGATTGATCAATTCTCCAAGCAAACCTTCTACATTCAGAGATGAGAGTACAGACACGATTCCAGATGTATCAACATTGTTAAAAGCGCACAAGGAAGGCAACCACAGGATAATCTTTATAATCAAGGAAGTATTCGATGGTTCTTAAAAGTGTATGAAGAGCTCTTTACACCGACTTCCTTTTACATAACGGGTGCTGAGCCGTAGAGAAAAGTCTAGTGTCAATGCTTGTTGTAAGTAAAAGAATTGTTAGACACACTATTATTATAGTGTCAATAACAGTTTGGGAACTTCCTGGGTAATGGACATATAGAAGCAGGTTGAGCCATTAGCATTTTTCAGGAAAGCTAGGTATCACTGGATTATGTAAATAGTTGAGAGGATTTTTCTCAATCAAGAAACTTCGGATGTTATCACAGAATATTCTCCAGGTGGATCTTTTGGATTTCCTCAATTTTTGTTTGTAAGAGAAAGGCACTATTTTCTGTGGATTTTGGGCTGATGGCATCATCGGTCAATACTTCTTTGAGAACGTCGTTAGCCAGGCCATGTTCGGCAAGCGCTATCTATATGGATGATATCCAATTTCTTTTGGTTCGAAACGGATGATATAGACACCGATGACATGTAGTTGCAGAAGGCTGGTGCTACGATCCACTCAGCCCGTACCACAATGGACATTTTCCACGAGCGAGTTTCCGAACATGGTTATCTCACGCGAAGGCGATGTGAATTGGCCATCAAAATCGTGTGATTTTACCCCGTTAGACTTCTTTTTGTGGAGTTTTCTTGAGTCACAGGCCTATGCCAATAAACTATACACCAATACCGCCCTGAATGCCAACATTACCATTGCCTTTGATCAAATTCAGCCTCATATATGCGCCAGAGTTATGGAAAATTGGAAGTTTCGAATGCGTGCCACTCAGTTTGTTTTATTCAAATTCAAAAATAGAAAACGCTTACTGGAAACCCTTAAGATGTGAGAAATTTAATTAAAATCTATCTTTGAGGTAATTCGCCTAGCTGAAAATCATAAAACAAACCAACAACTCAATCCGTGTGGGTATATCAATATGTCCTTCCTTCCTATTCTCTAACACTATTATTCCTATTCATACAAAAAAATCCCACGTTTAGTCCATATTCCCACCCAATTTGACAATCTACTGATCTGGGGATTCTTCCCACGATCGGTTTATCTGCCTGCGCCAGCGGCACACACTCGCATATTTCTCAAGTGTGCATACAAAATTCATATCCCGAAAAATATGAAGGACTTCCATTCATTGGTTTTCAAACATTTTGCTCGCTGAATGACAGAGATCATCTCTGAAATATGTGTCCATTGCAGCTGCTGCCATGAAGGCAAAATATATGTTTTTTTTTTTAGCAGAATATCTTGTATTCTGTTTCTGGTATTCCCGTGGAGGAAAGATCTCCGACAGAACCAAAATCCAAAAACACACACATTTCTTTTTATTCTCATTCA
This sequence comes from Chrysotoxum bicinctum, assembly GCA_911387755.1. Lineage (NCBI taxonomy): Eukaryota > Metazoa > Arthropoda > Insecta > Diptera > Syrphidae > Chrysotoxum > Chrysotoxum bicinctum. Next base: position 235,920,476 of record OU426987.1, on the reverse strand, counting down.
CGTACAAGTGGCCACTTGAAAGCGGACTATATGAAGATGACGGTGACGCCTGACTCTCGTTGTATCACACATGAGTACGCGCACATTTCTCTCATTAGACTAACCGACTAACCACCACGCAAAGTGATCATCATTACTCCATTCTTCCCAGTCTTGGTCCAGCACTAGAATCGTATCATTTTCTCGAGAGCTACCCACTCCCTCAGCGGTTATACCTTATGCTATATATCCACACAGTGAGAGTGAGTTGAATTGGAGCGCCTGCCGTGCGCCACTGCGCGCCGCCTTCATGGCGGTCAATTGAAATGCTTGATTGGATTCGTCGCCAATTTCAGAATTCATTGTTCGGGAGCAGAAGACGAGTCTGGTCTCTATAGGCAGGGTGTTGATCATTGATCAGCGATCCAATCCGAAGCGAAAACTACATGCGCATGTACCCACATGGAACATGCTCACAAATAGATCCCATCAACATCCTCCAGCTGTGCGGATAGTGTGTTTACCTTTATCACAACACCACAACGTACTTTAGATGAAAACCATCTCTCCTCAACCTGCAGGGCTTCCTCCCGCGGAAGCTGGAAACTGAAAATTTGTTTACGATCGATTTTGATTACGAATTGTTGTTCCAAGTGCGAAATTGTGGCTGCCAGCTGGAGCTGGTTAGATGATTGCTTATTTATCGAAGGGATCCACCACCGCCGCAGCCGCCAAATGGTTGCCATCGACTCTGATTTTGGAGAAGACACAAATTATTATGAGAAGGGGAGTTCCTTCCGCTTTGATGTCGTCGTTCGTCTATGCAAACAATAAACCGATGAAAGGGCTGTGTTCAATGTTTGAAAAGGAAGTCGCAGCCATATTGGATTGCCATTGAGACAAAGGACACACTTGCGTGGTGGATATATCAAAACGCACCACGTGCCGCGCTACGAACAAACAATGCAACTGCACTGCACTTATGTTTCATAAATAAGTATGCAGATCCCGTTCCAGGAAAGTCCCTCTCAAATTAAAAAGAAAAGAATTACACGAAATTCCAATCCCTGAATCCTGATTGTTTCCTTTATTTTTGTTGTAATATTTTTCTTCCTTCGTCTTCTTTTTTTTTTTCTTGCTTCAAAAGTTGTTCTTCTTCTGGGCAGGAAGTGATTTCCAAGTGTCATCAAGTGTTCCACTTTAGTTAATTTTTTCGTTGCTGTTTTTTTTTTTTTTGTTTTCTTTGGAAATGTCTCCTCCTGCGAAAGTGAGTTTTCCTGTTCGGTTCTTCGAATTCCTATACCTACTATAGACAGACACTCTACTTATTGAAGAGCAGACGAAATAATCCGTCATCCGTTTGTTGTTGTAGCTTGCGCAACGTGAGCATATTGCGACAATGCATTTAGTTTTTTTTTTTGTGGCAATTTTTCAACATGAAAATTGAAATTGTTTTATGCAAGCGAAAATAATTTAGGTGAGCTAATTTTTTTTTTAATTTTTTTTTTCACCTGACGTAGACAAGAATTGTTTGTGTTGACAGTCAGTTGGAAGTGTGGACTTTGGGCTTTGAACTGGTTTGAGGTATTGGAGCTGGTCTCAGGTAGTTGAGCTCAGATTTAGATATTTTCAAAAGGAAAATATTTTTTTAAGCTAATGTTGTAATTTTGGTAAAAAAAAACACTTTTAGATTTTTTTCCAAATGAAGAATTTAGAACTTTAAAAAATAAGGGCTAAAGGAATTAGTCAGTTTGAATAAAACAGATCCGTACATGGAAGTACCAAATGAGTAATTGTTCAGGGATTTTGTATATGTTTTCAGGGCGAAGAAGCCAGCAGATTGAGACGACTTCCTTTTATTTGCTTCAAGGTAAATGTACAAGACTATTGTGATTTGAACAAAAAATGTCCTCTTTCCGAAAATTGTCCTGAAATACGCCCCCTCATCTAAAGGAGTAGAAATATTTTATAACTTTATAAAAAACTCAAAAGCCATTTTTTGTCTTAAATAAATTCTAGCGAAACAGAAATGAAAATTGTAAAAGAACAGTTGCTCATCAACCAGGGCTAAATGTCGATAATGACAAAGTATTTTACATTCGAGTAGTGCTACTAAGAAAGGATGTCTGTATGTTTGACGGTATCTTTGAAGTTATAAGAATTGTATGATGTTTTGGACAGTTTTATTTGCCTTAAAGATGGTAGCTAGATCAGAAAACCTAAGCATTTCGTAGTGTTTTTGCTTAAGTCGAAAAAGATGGTCAGTAATATACTTATCGATATTGGACATCTTAAGAGTTTCTTTGATGCAAGTTACATTCATGAGTAATGGCGTGGGTGGTATATTTGGCATGATCGCTAGTAGACAGCTTTGTACTTTTGTTTTAAAGTTTTAAATTCTACTCGGTTCATCACAACATTCTGTAGAGATCGGTGTCTAATGATCTTGGAATAAGCTGCTGCTTCAGTTCCAAAACCGAAAAAAAACGAACTAATATAAAATTCAGCGAATTAATTACCCGTGGATTAGAAGTTTTAGACAAGAGATTTGTTAAAATAAGTGTCGGAGACAAAACGGAGCCTTGTGGTATACCAGCATTTTTTGTTGTATATTAGACCTAAATCCGTCCAGCACGACTTCAGCTGAACAGACAGAAAGGTTGTTCCTAATCTAACGAAGAAGAGAGACTCATTGATAACCTTTGATAATTGATAATGCAAGTATTTTTGATAAGAAGGCTTCATCCTAAATGGTTTTGAAATATCAAAAGCAATTACATTTGATTCTCCAAAATGATGAGTGGACTTGTTCTACTTTTCAATGATATATGCCATCAGATGATCATTGAACCAATTGATACGAAAGGCATAGTCAAGCACATTAAAGGTCTTAGAAGATATTTCTTAGTATTACATACTTGATTGTTGATCAGCGTTTTCAGAAGGAAGGTTTTAGCATAATCCGCAGAAAAATGTTTCTTTTTTAAGGACTGGCTGAAATAATTGCGTTTTTTTCCTTCTATAGAATCATTTAACCTGTTCAGTACAGGAAGAATCCTAACACTGTCTCATTTTCAGTTCAAAATGTGAAGAAGCATCGCTAAGAGAAATTTTGCGTGAAAAATAAAATTGATAAAATAATAACAACAGCTTAACGCAAATAAAACCATTTACTTATCATCCAAAATGGACATCATTGTTGAATCTCTTTTAAGGCTAATTTTACCACTATGATTGAATAAAACGGGACAATTGTTTACTATACGGCAAGTTATGAATTCGTAAAAAATAATATGCACGACTGGGTCGCACGAACTTTCTCCTATGTAATAGCCTAGGTATTTTAAAACCGAATGTTATTAGAAAAAACTGTTCATAAAATTATCATAATTTTCAAATTATTTTAGTAGTAAGAGACAAAAACACAATGCTATGCAAATATGAACAAAAATTATAAAAAAATTATAAGTCGTTGTAGTGGTTTCTTAATAAAATAAGAAAATTAAATTCCCAAAAAAAATATTGACCCATTTTTGAGATATCGAATGTTTCAAAAAAAATGTTTTTTTTAAAGTTTTGAAATGCAATATTTCTTGAAGTTTTTAGGAGCATCTCTATAAAAAATTTCATTAAAATCCGTTATGTCGATAATGAGAAATTCAAAATTTTAAAAAAGTCGTTCTATGGTAGGTATAGTCAGTAATGTCTTGTTTTCAAAAATTTTTATATTAAATAATCGAAAAACTAAAAATTTTAAGCAAAATTCTCGGAACCGTTTTCGAGAAAAATACGATTTTCGAAAACCATTTTTTAACATTTGTATGGAGGGTACCGTTATTTTTGGGTAAACTAATTTTGTTTCTCATTTCTTGTAGATTATTTTAAGAAAATTTTATTTATCAAGTTTAAAAAAAATCGAGCAAGGGGTTTTCGGAATATTGAGTTTTCAAAACAAAAATTTTTTTTTTTTTTTTTTAATTCAAAAAAATTTTGTTTGAAAATTTGAATTTACAATAATATTGAAACTGCTGGGGAACCTTAACATAAAAAAATGATCAAAATCGGTTGTACCGTTTTTAAGAAAATCAAAAACAAAAAAAAAAAATGGTTCCAAGGGGGGTACCAAAAATAATAATTTTTTGTAAATTTTTTTTTTCATTCATTAAATAGGTTTAACTAAATGAAATTTTATGAATTTTTTTTTTTAAATCTTTTTGACAGTTTTTGAGAAAAAAAATCGTATGGTAAGTACCCTTATTTTTGGTCTTAAAAAATCAAATCAAAAAACATCCGGCGGGGGGAAATAAAACCCATATCTACCAAGTTTAAAGGAAATCGGCCGAGCCGTTTAGCTGCAGTCGAACAGACAGACAGACAGAATTCCGAGACCCGATTTTTCGGTATTCGCTATAATCGTAAAGTCAACTTTGATCAAAATCTCGAGTTCGATTTTTTTTCGAATGCATAACTTGCCTTATAGTACCTATAAGTCGCAAGTAAAAATCGAAATTACTAAGAATTTTTATTTTTTTTTTTAATTTAAAAAAAAATACTTTTTTTTCAAAATCTATTCCACGGATTTAAAAAATAAAAATTTCGTTAAGTAAAAAATAGATGATGGTTCAAATTTTTTTCCAAAAAATAAATACTAATGGGTATAATTCTGATTGAACCATTTTTGGCTTCTTGACTTTCTCAGTTTTTATCAAATTTTTATTTTAAAGCTCATAAAAAGTTTGAATAATATTTTGTTTTCAAATTTTACAAATTGTTTTTTGGTTTTACATAAAAAAAAAATATTTTTATTTTTAAACTGGAACGTTGACAATTTTGTACATTTATCAAAAGATGTAGCGAACAAATGTTGAAAATGGTTTTCGAAATAGTATTTTTCTTGAAACGGCACCTTGAATTTTTAGGATATTTTGTTCTTTTGCTTAGTTTTAACGATCAATAATTTGATAAACCAAATTTGAAATTAAGACATTACTGAATCATTTGTTCGAATTTTGACTTTTTCATTATTGGTTAAGCAAATTTTAATGAAATTTTGTATACAGAAGTCCTTAAAAGTTTGAAAATTGTTCAAAACTTAAATAAACTATTTTTATTAAAATCTTAATCTCAGAAATGGGTTAATACTTTTTACTTGCGGTTGCGACTTATAGGTACTATAAGGCATGTTATGCATTCGTAAAAATAATCGAACTCAAACTGTCCCACAGATTTTCTTAAAAAAAATTAAAAAAATTTCATTGAGTTAGGTAATGGTTGAAAAAAATTTTTCAAAAAATTTAATTTTTGATACCCCAATTGGGACCATTTTTTTGGTTTTTGATTTTTTCAAAAATGGTTCTACGAATTTTGATCATTGTTTTTCTGCTAAGGGTCCCCAATATTTTGAATATTATTGTGAATTAAAATTTTCCAAAAATATTTTTTTGGATTTTTAAAAAAAATTTCAATTTTTTTTTTTTTGAAAACCCAATATTTCGAAAACCCCATGCTCGATTTCTTTTTAAACTTGATAAATAATAGTTTTTTAATATAATCTACAAGATATGACAAAAAGAAATTTATTTTACCCAAAAATGACGGTACCCCCCATACAAATGTTAAAAAATGGTTTTTTGAAAATCGTATTTTTCTCGAAAACGGTTGAGAGAATTTTGCTTATATTTTTATTCTTCCGATTTATTCTTAAGATCTATAATTTAATAACAAAAAAATTGAAAACAAGATATTACTGACTGTACCTACCATAGAACGGTCTTTTAAAATTTTGAATTTCTCATTATCAGCATAACGGATTTTAATGAAATTTTTTTAGAGAGAAGCTTCTTAAAAGTTTAAAAAAACAAGTTTTGACTTTAAGAAAAATATTTTTTTTTGAATTTTGACAAAAACATCTATTTTTTTTTTTTTTGGAAAAATCTATATCTCGAAAACAGCTCTATATTTTTTTTTGTAAATTTAATTTTTATTCGAACAATATTCAAAATTTCAAATTGGCGTACCGAAATTTTTTCTTAAAAATTGTTTTAGTCTTCAAAAAAGAATTTTAGGCTTATGCACATTTTTCTCTGATAATATTTATTTTGAAAATTCCAAGTCTGTTACATAAGAGCAAGTTCGTATGACCCAGTCGTGAATTTTATTTATTAAGTTTACACTAATCGATAATTTTGTTTAAATCAGATTGAACTTTGTTTGCATCATAAATTGAATTAATGATGCTGAAAATTTTAAATCATCAGCAAATGAAAGAAGATGAATGAAGTGCTAAGTTATTTATGGAAACAATAAATAGAAGCGGTCCAAAATGACTTCCTTGAGGAACACCTGAAAACAAATTAACATCTTTCATAAGTTGCTTTTTGCTTACTAGATTGCCCGTAGATTGGAAGCCAGATACCTCAAGTTTCTTCATAATGACACAATGTTGGCCCTAGTATATTAGTATAAATAGTTTTTACTTGCTAATCCGTTTCTATATGTGTTAGACGGAAGTTAGAAAATATTACTTAATTAGTAGTTGTAGATCTTCCTCTTAAAAAAGCGGTTGGTGTTCAGAAATGTGTTTGTTTTTCTCATATATTTTTATCCCATATCATTAGGTCAGGTGCTCCGATAACCCACTTGATTTTATTGGTTAGAATCCAAAAATGAACTCCACGTATGACAGAAGCATTTTCATCTTTCGAACACCGCCGCAATGATTATTGTCTTTTATTATTTTACCGTTATTTTTTCAAACAGTGTTCAAGTAAAATAGCCAGTTGCATCTATTACACTTCCATTACTCATTACTATATCCAGACATTCAAAACCAATGTGCATAAGTACCTCTTTTAAAATCCTCTCCAATTTTCTTAAACGCTCGCATTGTGGTCAAACATTTTAAGGGTATCTATAGTCATTATCCATTTGGTGAATGCAAGATTTTAGGCTTCGAAAACCTTAGAGATTCATTGGCACTTCCCAATGTGTCTTTAGTTTTCAACAGATCCTTTTGACTAGGATTTAGGAAGGGGAGTGATAATGGAATATTTTTTTCATCCCAAAAACAACACCTTGACAATATATTGAAATTTTAATAGTAAACCTCAGGAAGCGCCCACATTAATGATTGGTTTAAAATTTTGAAGTTTGATCCTACTGTTCAATTATTCACACCTCTATTCCAATCTCTAAAAGTTATTTTGTATAATGTCCAATTTGTATTCATTTTCTTTTTTTCTAACATAACTTGTCTTTCACTTACAAATTTTGACGACTCTCCCTACGACACTATAAAGAGTTTCTAACTGACTGTCAACAAAGCCATTGTTAAACGGTACTAAGCCTTTTATACTTAGCATAATTTATAAATACCAATTCACACGCAACGAATCTTTTTTAAACCTACAACAAAGACCTCTTTTATACTTCAAAACAAAATTCAATAAAAGAAAAAGAAATTATTTAAATTCAAATATTAACATTGCAACTGCATTTCTTATTTGGAATATTATTTCACAGGGCATTATATTCCGATTGTGAACTCCCTACATTTGCATTGTTTCTCAAGATATTATAATCTCGCATCATAGCCCGAAACTTTCTCCGTAATAAAGTCGGAGCGGTAATTAAAGAGTTGATGAGGAAAATTTGTTTTTATTTTCTTTGATATTTTAAAATGCATCTTTTTTTAATTTGAAAATGTAGGCATCTGACATTAAAACAGCAGCATCACCTTTGGAAAAGATTTCCATAAATTTGGAATTTTTTATTATTTTTAAGTCTCCAAAGATCAATCGTCAAATTAAGCGGCCACCCAAACTATCGGAACATGTTTTGAATTTTTCTATTTGTACACTTTTCGGCCTGACTTCTGTTTTAATCAGAAATTATAGAGAAAAAGGTGGGCTGCACAAATTAATCTGATTAAGAGTCATTTCAACAAGGAAATGGGGATCAGAAATTAATTAATTAGAACCAAACGAGAACAAATGTGAATGATAATTTTGTCAAACCCTCTTATTAATTCAAGTCTTTTTTTAATCTCTGAGTCCGAAGTGCTATTCAAAAATGTTTCTTTTATTTCTGAGTAAACATTTGTAGGTGTATACTACGAAGTACAGGGTGCGTTATATTTTCCAGTACGATGTTTGTTCAGTAATTTTAAATCAAATGCAATTTTATGATTAAAATTTTATTGATTGATTTGAATTTTTTTTTAATTTTTGGTGGTGCAACAGCTCGAAGTGAACCAGGACCTAGTGACTTACAACTCTCAACCATTCCTGTGTGCGTGTTACCAGGAACGGAGGGGACCTACAATTTTCTGCCGATTCCGAACGGCTAATGAGCAGCACTTTCCATGACAAGAGATATACTCTTAGAGGATTTGTCAATTCCTCGCAAGAGGCAGTACACTGTACACCCCTGACAATTTTTTTGCATCGGGTGAGAATCGAACTCGAGACCTTCCGCATGACAGTCTAACGCACTAACCATTATGCGAAGTGGTACACCGTACTACTACTATTTGAATAATCTTCAAAATTATATAATGGGCGCCTAAGGCCATGGTGCAAAGGCGAGTTCTTTTAAGTATATTTCAAACCCATAAGAAGAAATCGAGAGGCGTCAAATCAGAGGATCGTGGGGAGCTTGGCACATGGTTAACACCAAAAAAGTGGAATAATTTTGTCCGCATGTTTAATTTTCCATTCTTTTTGAATAGCACTGATACGAGGAAGCGGAAAAGCTCTCAGTACTCGGCATGTGTGTCAATGGCGATCTTTGTTGGAATGACCACATTCTCGAGACTGCCAAAAACCCTGCTAAGTGCTTGGGATTTCTATATCGGTGTAAGACATTTTTCAACCCAGTGGCTACAATTTATAAGGCTTTCATGATGGGCAGGTGCAGCTCAAACTTCTCTCCATTTATTGGATAGAATCCAGAGCAGAGCGTTAAGACTGATAGGAAACAGAACTATCATGGAATCATTCCCATCTCTTGAACATCGTCGGAATATATATCATGTATTTCCTTGTTTTATCGCCTTTTTTACAAGCAATGCTCACTCGAAGTAGCCATTTGCATTTTCCTCTCAATGAGTTCACCCGTGACAGCATTTCGTATGAATTCTCATGAGTTCAACCTAGAGCCTAATTTTGGTAGTATCTATCATCAAATACAGATATTAATATTTTAGTCGTATAACTCGATTAAGGAATAATTTACCCGTCACGGTATTCCCCTGCCATTTCAATCTGTAAAAACATTCAAGACCAATGTTTATCGACACCTCTTTCCCCGCCACCTTATTACCTCATCGCTTGTGCTATGTAATTTTTTTGTAGTTCTTGTAATGGCTCAGTTTAATTGGATGACCATTATAATAAAAAAACAAGTAATCCCGAGATAAACCTTAACACATTCAACAGTACAGAAATAAGAAAATGGACTTAAGGTCCATGTTACACATTACTTATTTTACTAACTAAATAAACTGAAATAAAAACATCCTTCACTGCTGATATTGATATGGATTTAACTTAAACTTTAACTTTAACTTAACTTCGATTTGGCCAATTACTCAAGTTACTCCGGATTTAACCCTTTTACAATATCGTTCGTATTGAAATCCCCAAAATAACCATCTGTCACCTACGCCCTTGCACGGTGTTCTACTTAGTTTTTTTTTTTTTTTTTTTTTTTTTGTAGTGAACCAGTTTGGGATTTCCTTCAGTCTTCGATGCAAAACTTCATGCAAAATAATAAAATCACATACCTAAAGCCCTTTGTATTGGAAAAGGTGCTTTATATGAAAGCAGGTGAGAAAGAAAGAACGAAAACAACAACAACACAAGGAAAAAAAAATGCAGGTGTACTTCGACGGATACCTCTATAACCTATCTATGTGAATATTCTCTTCTTTGTATGCAGTGGCATCCATGCAGCCATCATGTTTTTTTTTACTGGTTTCTTGCAAGATTGTGGTTTTGCTTCTCATTGAGACATCGATACTTCTTCATTTGAACAACTCATATGCACCTTAATCCAAGGGAATCTAGCATTTGCAGGCTTTTGTGGTGTTCTTTTTATGATGAGAATCTGCCTACCGGATTAATATACCTATCTATGTATGTATTTTTTTTAAAATAATTTCGCAATAATTTTTGATGAGATTTCTGGACAAAATAAAAATATTCAATCCAACTTCATTTGGATAGAAGAAAAACTTCATTACCATCTGAATTCAATCAGTTTTTGGTGTTATTTTAGAATTTGAACTGAAGATTGATGTTTAAATTTTAACTGGAAAGTTATTAATTTAAAAAAATTGAGTCGACTTTTAGAGAGCAGATAAATACCCCAGCAGACAGTAACCTTTTGTGCGCTTGATTGTCACGCCGAAGGTCACCCGATTGATTCCCATCCGCTGCCACGTAAAAATAAATTTTTATTTCCGACTTATAGGTACTATAAGGCAAGTTTCGTAAAAAAAATCGAACTCGAGATTTTGATCAAAGTTGACATTACGATGATAGCGAAGACCAAAAAAGTGGGTCTCGAAATTCTGTCTGTCTGTCTGTCAGTTCGACTACAGCCTAAACGGTTCGGCTGATTTTCTTCAAACTTGATAGATATGGGTTTTGATTTTTCCCCCCGGATGTTTTTTTCTTTTTTTTTTTTAAGAACGAAAATAACGGTACCTGCCATACGATTTTTTTCGAAATTTTATAAATATTTTTTTTTCTCAAAAACTGTTCAACAGATTCTTAAAAAAAAAATTCAAAAAATTTAATTTACCTAGTTAAACCTTGGTAATTGTTGAAAAAAAAATTCTAAAAAATTATTATTTTTGGTAACCCCCTTGGAAACATTTTATTTGTTTTTGATTTTCTTAAAGACGTCGCAACCGATTTTGATAATTTTTCTTATGTTAAGGCTCCCCAGCAGTTTCAATATTATTGTGTATTCAAATTTTCAAAAAAAAATTTGTTTGGATTTTTTAAAAAAAATTCAAATTTTTTTTTGAAAACTCCATGCTCGATTTTTTTTAAACCTGGTTAAAAAAAGTTTTTTAATATAAGTTACAAGATGTAAGAAAAAAATTTATTTTACTTAAAAATAACGGTACCCTCCATTCAAATGTTAAAAAATGGTTTTCAAAAATCGTATTTTTCTCGAAAACGGCTCCAAGAATTATGCCAACATTTTTTTCTTTTGATTAATTTTTACGATCTATAATCAAATAAAAAAAAATTGAAATCAAGATATTACTGACTGTACCTACCATAGAACCATATTTTCAAATCCAGAATTTCTCATTATCAACAACACGGATTTTAATGAAATTTTTCATAAAGAAGTTTGAAAAACATTGCATTTCAAAACTTTAAAAAAAAAATAATTTTTGAGTTTAAAAAAAAAATAAATTTTTTTTTTGTTTTGAAAATTCTATATCTCAGAAACGGCTTAATATTTTTGTTTGTAAATTTAATTTTTATTTGAAAAATAATAAAAACTTTAAATTGGCGTACCAAAATTGTTTCTTATAAACGTTTTAAAAATTTTATATAGATATACATAAAAGCTTATTTTTTTAAGAAACCAGTACAGACTTATAATTTTTGTTCTTGCATAAGCTTATATTTGAAGCGTTGAGAATGAGAAGGGGTCAAGTGACATTTTTGATGTTTTGAGCTATTAGCATTTAAAGTTTTACGTTTATAACTTTTTTTTCTGAAATCGAGAAGAACTAATAAGAAATCCATTAAAAACAAAAAAAATGTAAAATTTTTAGTATATCAACCAATTTTATTTAAATTCATCAGAACTTGGTATTTTACAAAAAAATCAGTACTTGACCCCTTTATGGGAAAATGAATTTATATTTAATTTTTATGAAAGAGGGGTCAAGTAAAAGTTGGGTTTCTTAAATTTTGGTTTTAGGCTTCCTTTTGTTGTCCGGAATCTCAGATAAGGCCTTCTCATAAAACCAACGGTGCTCTTGGGGTACAAATTTCATCTGGTCATTGAGATTTTAAATTTTTTCAGACGAAAGTTTTTTGGTTTTCTTCTCTCTTGGGAAGAAATCTTGGTGTATGTCTGGAACTTTTTTTCTTCTATTACTAGGCCTTTCCTGGTAATGTATTCTGTACCTTGCTCTCTTAGTAGCGCAGCCTTGCGCTGCTTCCATTTATAAGGCGTTCTTAACTTTTTCTTTGTAACTTGTGGCGATTTGTTTTCCGTAGTAAGTATAACATTATTTCTTACCTCTTCAATATTCTGCATTAAAGATGCTGATCCAATAATATTATCACTGTAACTGCTGGTCTCTGACAACATATCGGCATCGACATTGTCTGGAACATATTCGTCGCAGTCACTAGCAGAACAATCAGTTTCCATATTGTTTGATTCTGCATAGGTTTCGACGTTTGTAAGTCTTGTTTCCATTCCTACACAAACTTACGATCATAAAATATATGTACAGCTACGGAAAATATAACTTGAAACTTACTTTCAGTCACTGGCAGTTCATATTTTATTTCACTCTTTTCTTTCTTCTCTTGATTTTCTTTAAAAACTTTGTACAGCAACTTCCCTCTTTGCAACATTTTTATCTGAGCTTTTATTCTAAATGCAAAATAGATAGAGCATGCGCTTCAAGCCCAAACAAAACTCGAGTCAGACCTACCTCCCGTTAAGTGTACACTTAACACCTTCATGCAAAAACAAAATTTAATTAAAAATGCGTTCTCAACTCATAGAGGTGTTAAGTGATCTTAACCCCTTCTTGCTGAAAAAAACTTCAAAACAATCGTGTAGTTAACCCCTTTATCTAAAGCTAACTTTGTAAGTAATAACAATAGAGCCATGAGAATTAGACAAAAATTTAAATTGTCGCTTAACACCTTTGTTAGTATAAAAAAAGCAAAAAATCGAAAAATGTCACTTGACCCCTTCTCATTCTCAACGCTTCATTTGCTTGAATCACATGGCATCCTGGTTTTAGCTCCAACTACTAAAGGAGTTGTTTTAGTCCATTAAAAAATGAATTTTATGCTTATGAACAGTTTTTCTCTAATAGCATTCATTTTTGAAATTCTTAGTCTTTTACATAGGAGGAAGTTTGTGCGGCCTGGTCGTGCTAGCTTCATATAACTTTTTGATATTTGCAAACACCAGAAAAAGGTTCGTGTACCTACTTTTTTACACGAAATGTCATTGTTTAAGATTGTGTTCAGAAGCAATTTATTAAGAAAATTCCTTTAGTACGATCTACGATATTAGTTAGAAAATGTTTAAAATTAAGAATGAATTAGTAAACTACTATAAAGTTAGCAAATTGTTAAGTAGTGTTATACTAATACCTTAATAGTAGGCTGTTTTAAATTTTGCGCCAATATTTTTTTCAGGGGGAATGAGAATTTTCTTGTCATAGAAAGTGTTTCTCATCTTAGTCGTTCGCACCCGTCAGAAAATTGTAAATCACCTCTAGTCCTGCCCCGACAAAACGCCTACCGGAATTGTTGAGAATTTTAAGTCAATTGAACCTGCCTGTCAACTGACTGTTTCATTGTTTTGTATTCAAGCATATTAAACTGAGACTACAAAGAAAAATCGTTACTCCAACCAGGTTTTGACTTCACTTTGGTTATCTTTTTGGATGAATGAACCTTACCTAATGACTAATCAATCTATCTCGTTTTTATATCAAAATTTAAATTAATTTGATAAGAACGTGTGCAATATTGTTCATAATTTATATACAAAACAAAAAGAAAAAATATTTTATTAGGTGTGACTTAGTGCTTAGATAGACTTCTCTGCCTACATGCAAACCTGAACGTATACCTTATGATAAAAAATAACTTTGTAAACAAATCGAAATGACTTTTGATAAGATAGCGAGTGTTCTAGTTACGTATCAACTTTTTATTTTTTTGTTTTTATCATTGATTGAAAAGTATACTTTAAATTAAGCTACCAAACTTGAAGTAATAGGCTTAGACTTTGATTTAGATAAATACGAGTATTTACTTTATTTCTAGTGGAAAAAATGAGCTTGTGATTTTCTTTTGTGTATTTATGTTTATTTTGAAAGTAAAACACTACAGCTAACTTAAAATAATATCCTGAACAATATTTATACAAAGATTAATTTTGTATCGATTAGATTTGGGTTAACTACGAGTACTTGACCAGAGTCCATCTTTTGGAAGATATTTAAAAAAAATCCTAGAAAATGATAAAGTCAAGTGCTTTAAGAAAGCTTAGTTTGAAAGTATCTCTTGCATTTTTCGGATAGATCTGGCCGTTTGTGAGATATTTTTCGGGACTTTAGCTTATCAAAATACAATGTTTCTGATTTTCGACAACTCAAAAATCGTCCTTTTGGTATTCCTTAAAGTATACAGAAAAAGGCCAAAACGGTTAACCCCTTAGAAGGTGACATTAATTTGGTGTCATTTTTCATTGGGAAAACCGATCATTTATTAGTTATTGACTTATAAATGGGGAGAGAGAAAGAAATACTAAAATCAACAGTTTGTTCTTTTTACTGTTGATTTGTTCTTCTTCGTTCTTCCTAATATATTTTTGCTTTTACAGAAACACATAAATTATATAAATTTTTAAGATTAGGTATGAAATATAATTGTCAGAAAATTGTTGACACTGTAAATAAGTACCTACGGACAAATCGGACAAGTCGGACAAATTCCCAGTACTATCTTGTATAACTTTTAAAGTGTGTTTCAACTGAATTTCTTTAAAGTGCGCCCAAATTATCTGAAATTCCAAGTGCACGACCTGTGCTAATAATATACTTGGGGTACAGTCAACAATAGTGACTTTGGCTTTTGAATGGACTATTTTTCAAAATATTGATTAAATATGAAGGAGTTGTCTTTGTAGCGTGTCTACACTTGCTCGAGGAAATACTCTCGTGTAAGCACCCTACATCATCACAACCGTCAGATCAAACTGTACTAACGAACTGTACAAAAAAGTACAATCAAGCAACCGCCGCTCTACCTTCTTGATATCCAGCCGTAGTAGTGGCCAAACGTGCGCTTGCTCGTTCTCCGTTTTTATTCAATTATTAAGTAATAAAGTTTTAAATTAAAGTTTGTTATGATAAAAACATAAAAAGTCTATCTCTTAATTAATAATTACAAAAAGTGCCAAATAAACGGGCACAGTCTTATTTTTCAAACTTCTTTCTAAATACATATACCTACATTATATAACTGAATTAACTTAGAACTAGAAATAAAAAAAAATTAAAAAAATATTTCTCTAAAAATTTTTAAAAAGAACACGCTAGCAGCCACTTCAGCCTTACCTGTTGCAAAAATACTTTTGCAAAATGGCTTTATCTCCAATAAATGCATTGTATTGCAAATCGAAATCTCTTAATTTTTACCATTTTTACAATCTTGTAAACAGTTTATTTTAAAAAATGGCCAATTATGGGGTGAGTTTGGGTGGTATTACCATTTTATCAAAAGGCGTTAAATATTTAGAAAAAGTTATGTCACCTTCAAAAAGTTCAATTCCATTCGTATGCGGGGTTTGACAGCGAATTGTTTTTCTGATTATTTTCAAACAATCTATCTTTCATTTACCTGCAAGATTGTAGATATAAGTATCAAAAATTTACTATCGTGACAATATTGACAGCCATTTCTCCGACGATGTTATCGAAATAAATTGCTCTGAAGAAAATGATATAATGTTTGTTTTTCTCCTCATATAGCGCAGCCATTAAATTTATCTAACCTTCTTTCGACCTTTAAAAACAATATGAAACACAATTTTACAGTGACAAGCCCAAGAAATAAGACAGTCCCAAAAGAAGTGTTTCTGATGCTTCTCAAAAAAATCTGTTTGCGTGAACAAAGACATGTTATGTTTGACCATAAAGAAATTTGATTTAAATTGGTCTTAAAGTAATAACGTTTTAAACGTGTCAAATGGCCTTCATTATAAACTTGTGACTTTGGCTAGTTCGGCATTGCAGCGACGACTTGAAAATGATGATCCAACTTCTAGCATAAAAAAAACCTAAAGCGATTCAGTTTTAGACTATGGGAAGAGGCACTGAACCCCAGATACTTCCAGTAGAAAGACAAGAAAAAACGAACGACACCACTGAACCTGGAGCGAGGTTGAACAAATTAGACAGTAGATATTGATATCAATTTAAGTATTGAAAAGAATGATCGGCAGTGAAAATTATAATGTCGAAATGGATGACAACGTTTTCGTTAAATTTCAAATAAGGAAAAAAACCCCTTATTACGACGGATCTTTTAAATGAAAGAACGATAAATTGATCATCTCGTTCTGGCGTAGAGAAGTTGAATTAAGAGTCATTTATTCAGAAAAGGAGGATATTGGAATAAATAAATATGATTTGGAACTACTTTTTCCAAGTATTGGCAAACAAAAGAGACTGGCTTTTCCAATATTTTTTCAACAAAATGAGACAAATGGAGAGCAAACCAATAAAAATAAACCATAAATAAAAAAAACCTAACAGTTTTCATTTAGGTAAAAATCCAAACGGCCAAAGTCACCCGATATTGAAAGCCGTTTTTGGACACCTATTCAATTGATTTTTTTCAGACTCATCATACTTTTAGTAGGTAAGAAGGTTGGAATATTCTTAAAAACAAAACAATATAAGTATTCCAATACTAATTCACATTTTAAAATAAAAAAACTGTCAAAGTCACCCAAACTCGCGGTAATAAAGTAACAACTATGTATTTCCAGAATTTTAAAAATTAGGGTGAAAACAACACGTGTTTGTAGTAAAATTCTCCAAGGCCCGAATCACAGTTTTCTTTGAAGAAATTTCAACAATATTTACACAATAACAGAGTTTTATCAAAGTCGCTGTAGTCGTTTTTGAGAACATTATAAAATAAGCAAATTACCTTACGAAGTTAAAAATGTGCTGCATATGAAAACCCTACGTTTGTTTTTTGTCTTCTACGAAATAACTTAGATACAACAAAACCCGCTTATTAGTCACCTGAAGATCACAGCTGAAAAATTTGACTATAGGATAGTTTTGCTTGTATCCGATAATGAAAATATGGTTTGTCTTGGTTTTGAATTAGTATAGGTGGGTTGCTTTTGAGCATTCAAAGAAAATGACGATAAGTTGTGTGCTGCTGTTGAGATTTTGAATAAAAAGGCTTTTTAACGAATATCTTGAGAACGGTTATACGCAAACATTTTGAATAGACAAGAAAATACTAAAAATAATGCCAACACTCCAAGAAAATTTGATTCTAAATTTTGAAGATTGATTTCGACACATAATTGTAATATAATTGTTATAAGAAATAATTGTACTGCAAATGATCCATGATTTAAGGGTACTTTTAAGTACTGAATATTAGCCCTTTTTATGTAATTTTGATTTTTTTCTTATCACATCAAGTACAATATACCCGAAACACATTTGAAAGTTATAGTTATAATTGAAGTTATCATAAATCTTTCATTTTACATTAGAGCCAAGAAACAAAGGAGTCCATAAAAATAGGTTTGGTGAAAGGGTATTGTTTTGAGAGGGATGGGCAAGCGTTAAATCGTCTTAAACAAATACTTACCCGATAGAAATTTTTCAAAAAATTTATTTTGTCATACAAACCAAGGATAAAAGGGAAACATATAAATATACATATATGTTCTGTCAACGGCCTTGGCTTTGATGAAAGCATCGCTTCCCATCGATCAGCGAAATCAAGCATCATTGCGCGCGGTTAGTACTTGGATGGGGGACCGTTCAAATACCAACTGTGTGCTGTTGACATGTGTTTCTTCTGTTGTTCTTTCTATCTGTGTGTCTCTCTCTGTTGTATTGTCTAAAGCCGATGGCCTCAGTTGCCAGTGCTTTTCTGTGTCTCTACTTCGTAGATTTATCTACGGAGTAGTGTAAAATGTAATGTAATGTACATATATGTTCTAAGACTGATTCTTGAGTGCTCTACAAAAAATAAAAATAAGAAAAATAAGTCATCACAAAGAGAACTTTGACTATCATAAAAGTATAATTTTATCATCTCAATTTTACTTTTATCAGATTCAGCATTTAAAAATACCCTTAAATCATGTACCATAATTTCATTAACTTACGTCGATTACAGCAAATAGTATAATTTCGGGTTAAAAATCCACATGTTTCCTCCTGTTAAATAAATGCTTAAAACCCCACCGATATTTGAATGGGCACTTTGAATATTTTCAAAGGGTTTACGGTAATAGGAGACCTCTGGATTTTTTAGGGTATTCGTATCATTAAGCTAATAGTTAATAGTTAATAGTTAAAACCATTTGGAGCTTCTGATGAAGCCAAGGAGACTTTTAATGTCTGGGTTTATGAGATCGCTTGGTTCATTAAAAAAACAGTCTCCTAGATGAAGTTTGCGTCTGTAAGAGAGAGCAGGGCATGTAAAGAGAAGGTGTGAGATTGTCTCCTCTTCCTCCTCGTCCAAGCAACTCCTGCAGAAATCATTTTGATAGTACACCGAGTCGTGCGACGTGTCTACTTATAAGACAATGTCCAGTTATGACACCTATTACGGAGCTGATCTGAGATCTACTGAGGGACAACAAGCAGTTTGACCGTTTCAAATCTAGTTTGGGCCAGATTCGTTTGGTCGCCAGATAAGTGTTGGTGTTGAGCCATCTTGTATTTGATTGTTATATAGAGCAGTTCGCTTCAGCATAAGTTTACTAGTAGCTATATGTATACCTATATTATTTACCCTGTCGGGCAAGATAGGCATTTCTGTTCCAATTCTGGCGAGTTCGTCGGCTTTACAATTCCCTGGAACATCCCTGTGTCTCGGCACCCAGAACAGGTGAATATTAAATTGTTTGGCCATCTCCATCAGAGACGATCGACAGTCTTAGGCTGTAAAGGAGTTTGAAAAGACTTAAAGCAACCTGGCTATTTAAGAAGATGCGGATATCCGAACTAGATATCACGTTTTCTTTAAGCCAATATAATACTTTCTTTATCGCCAGAATTTGCACTTGGAAGACGCTACAATGGTTTGTTAGGTGGAAGGAGAGACTAAGGTTTAGTCTATCTGAGTACACTCCACCACCTACTCCGTTTTCGGTTTTCGATCCATCAGTATAAAAATGTATTGATTCATTTTCCATCAAAGCCCCTTCTTCCCAAGCTGGCCCTGAGGGAATGGTGACTTCAAAATTCTTATCGAAATCCAAATAAATTCAGAATGATGGTGTGGATTTGAGACGTACGGCTGTGCTCGCGGCCATTTGTTTGCTGCAAATATCGAGGAGTGTGAGGTTGAGAAGTATGTCTAATGCAGCAGAAGTTGTCGAGCAGAGGGCTCCGCTGATGCACATACACGCTGAACGCTGCACTTTACTTAGTTTATCGCGATTTGTCGCTGTCTACCATACAGTCACCCCGTAATAAGTGAGTATAGGTCTAATGAGCGGAGTATATAGCCAGTGACCCAGTGAGTGATTTGTGGAGACAACCCCCATTTGTTTCCCACGGCTTTCTTACAAGAAAAGTAAGCTTCTGTGGCTTTTTTTACTCTTTCCTGTATATTAGGTTTCCAACTTATTTTTTTATCTAAAATAAGACCCAGGTATTTAGCTTCATCTGAGAAAGTAAGTGGAACACCTTTGAACGATGGAGGGTCTATTTTGGGGTAGTTAGGTACCTTTTCTCTTCGCTTACAACCATTTTCTAAAGGATTTATATTTTAAGAGTTACGTAGGTAGATAACCAGTGGGAAATTTTTCCTTTATAATTTGTTGCTATTTAACTATTTAACTTTGGTTCCTAATTAAGAGTTAAAAACCGAGAAAAGTGGAGGGACTTTAAGTCCAAAAGTCTTAATAATTATAAAACAAATCTAACTGTCGAATAAGAAATATAATTAAATTTCTTATTAAAAAAGATTTTGACAAATCCTCCCCGAGATAGGTATAATGTCAAAATAAGTTTTTTTCAAAATGGCAACAGCAGCAAACTATTAACTAATAGCCGCACTCAACCCACATACTAAATCACTTTAAATTATTGCGCTGCGAAGGGTTTTTTGATTCTTCCGCCTGATTGTGCAGGCGGAATATGCTCCTTAGCAATGTGCTTAACTTAAGTTTGTTTAAATATTGATTGCTTGCTTAATGTGGTTTTAACAGGTATAATAATTAAATTTAATTTCTATATTTCAATATGTACCCAAGAGAAAATACAAAAAAAATAAAGATTTATTCAGTCCCCTTAAAAATAAACTCCTTTTTCAAAAAATGTGCTTAAAATCGTCATTTTTAGTTTTTTTGACTGGCCGCTTTCAACAATGCAAAGAGACATTCTAATGAATAATGATCAACTAGAGCAACTTTTACGTCTTTTGGCTTCCAAAAATGTTGTGCCGAAATGTGTAACATTTTATTCCATTGTTTGTAGAATATTCCATATCACTCGTTTCCTAAATATGTTATTAAGCGTTATGTGATTTTAAGCGTTGTAAATCTAAGGGACTTTTACTGTATCTACATACAAGTAGGTAGGTACTTTGGTTCGTATTTAAAACTAATCAGTCCGATAAGATGCACAGTCCAGATCGATGCACTGAAAAACGTAATTTACTATTTAATTCCTCAGACTCAAAAACTTAAGATAATATTTTATTTAAGATACCTAGGTACCTACTAAAAAGTATTTAAATAGGTTCTTATACAGTCTTTAATCCAAGTTTATTTTTAAAGTCAGCTGTCTGCATTTTAATCTACCTATTACCTAACTGCCCCAAACTTAAGTATTTATCAAGTATCTTTTTTTCAATATCAGATATTGTATGTACCTACTTAAAATTGATTGAAAGTAGAAATATATGAGTAAAAACCAAGCCACACAATTGACGTTGCATTCAAAGTCCAAAGTTTAAAATCTATGAACTAAGTATAAGTACCTACCTACATACTTAGGTTATAGGAACGTGATTTCAATGAGCAACTTCTATGAGAACCGAGCCGAGCGCCACTTGTTTCCCTAGTTTTCATTCACAATCAAATGAATTTACCTATTTAAATAGCTTTACAAAGCAATTAACTTTTTTTTTCATTTTTAATCTGTCTATCAGATAAATAGTTTCAAATAGTGTCCCCTTTCCCCCTTGATCAAGCATAAAAATTTTAAAAACTACACGCCACTAACGTAGTCAGTGTAGCTCATATCCAATAGATACACATAAAAAAATATTTGCAAATTTTCCAATCTAAACGTTGGTATAATATCTAAGTATCGTAAGTCTGTTGTCACTATTTGTACCTATGCGCCTGCCTACCTAGGTACACATATAGATAGTGCCAGATCGATGCAACTCGGTTCGCTTCGGTTATGCAATTAACGCAGTTATCTCTCTTTGCCAATCTCGAATAATTTTTTTCTCTGCTGAATGAACTGATGTTGTTTTCAATAGCTATCCATGGTTCCATGGTGCCTTTTGCCTAATGCATTCTTGTATATCTGAGAACCTGAACCCGAAATCGCCTGCAGAGTTTTTATTCATCCAAGACCTTTTCCAACACACAAACAAGCGGCTCGTTTTGAAAGAGACAGACGAAGCTATGGCAATGCATAGAACCCATGAATGAGCAGAAAGCAAAAATCGTATAGATGTCTACCTTTGCTTGTACACTCGTCGACAGACAGACAGACAGGTAGGCATGGAGGCAGGTTTGAGCAACCAAGAAATAAAACTACCTGATAAATTACCTACCTCCATACCTGGGAATATTACCTGTTCAAGGGTGCGACTAGGGAATTCATCAGACAGACAGACCGACAGATGCACTTTTCTCCATTATACAAACAAACTCGATTTTGTGTTGGTTTTGTTTTTGCTTTCCATTGTGCCTATCCGGGGTGTCCTTTTGCCCAGGAACAATTATAGTATCTCAACGGAATCAATCATGGATTAATATTCTATGATCTAGCCTAGGTAGTAAGTAGGATATGTCATGAAGACGAAGACTCACCTTTCATGTCACCATCATCGACGTATCCTGCTGATGTTGCACTAGACAAATATCCTGGTTTGACTAGAGCCTGTAGGGTTATCCAAAATATCCAGAGTCGCCAAATCGAGATATGCATTATTAGATTTTGTATCTATTTCGCTTTTTATTACAGATATTCACTTCACTGGTTTTTTTATTTTGATTATCTACTTCCAAATGTGTTTTCACTATATCCTTCTATTTAAATTGGACGTTTAGGTGTGTTTAGATACTTTTCTGTTATTCAGATACATTATGCATAAATTTGTATATTTTTTTTCTATATTCGCTTTAAACTTTGATTTAATGAATGAATTACAAAATTAATTGTGGGAAACTACAGCACGACTTAAGTGAACTGGTAAAACCACTTGTTGTTTGCCCTTAAAACCGAATTTGCATTCGATAGATACGTTGATGGCTCGCTCTATTTTTCTGTTATAAACGCGCGCGTCTTGCGAATTTGTTGTTGTTGGCAAACAATATACAAATTTTTGATTTTGTTGATATTTGAGATTTTGTATAAATTTTTGTTGTTGTCTGCAAAATTTGAACACTCTTCGTCGGTCACACTTGTTGATTCCAATAGAATATTTATATAAGATTGTTTGGATCAGCACATTAAACAGCACAAAAAAAAAACACTTGAATACAAAATGTATCTTAACTTACAATTTGCATTTGAATATGGTTTTGAAAATATACAAAATTCACTATTCTTATGTAAGGTATGAGGTATTTAAATCTTTTGCAATTGCAATGCAAAAAGAAAAACAAAAGTATCTAAAGGGGGTTTACCCCTTATATCTTCACGTATCTAAACGATTCTTTATACAGTTCAACGCGATCGGTTATTTTTTTTTTAATTTTTATTGTTTATAAATAAAAATAACAAATATTATTTAAGAAAAACAATGTCACCCGAGCGTGAATCACGCAATGCCAGTCGAAAGTCCTACGGCGCGAAACCAGAAGTATAGTGACACAAATCAAATACAAAACAAAAAACGATCGTAATTGTTTCGATTTCAATAAAATGTTGGTATTACAACAATACACGTTAAAATAAAGAAATAATTGTAAAAATAAACAAAACAGAGATTAATCGAAGCCGTATTTGAATTTAAAAAAAAATAAATAAAATTCTGCACCCGCCGCACGTTCGTCCGCTCAGAAGAAATCTCTTTGAACAAGTGCTTGCGGCAAAACAACAAAATGTATCTGAAACGAATGAACTTCAACAAAACTGAAAACCAATACGAAGCAACACACGAAAGATACGAACAAAAGTTGTAGAACTTGAAGTGAAGCGAACCAAAGCGAAGCACCAACAAAAGCAATTGCCACAACAGAATTTAAGCGAAGAGTAAAATTGGTGGTAGTGAGAATGTTCAGTGCTGTCGAAATTATTATCTTCTTGGATTTTAATGGGTATTGAGTTTCTCGAATGTCATTTAAAAAAATCTTATATGACTACGAATTTAAAGTTAGGATTTTTTATTAAACTCAACTTTTTTTTATAATTCACACCTTTATAAAATTAAATCACAAGGGATGGGATGGGGGAATTATGGAGGGGGGTAAGGAGGTGTTGAGGACATTGGTTTTGAATGTTTACAAATTAAAATGGCAAGTTCAAGGAAAAACCATCCCGCTGATGAGCATTTCTAGCGAAACGGGTATCACGGGTGAACTGATCGAGTTAAAGAATGCAACTGGCTACTTCGAGAGAACATCACTTGTAAAAAAGGCGATAAAACAAGGGAATACATGAAACATTCCGACGAATGTTTCAAGAGATGGCAATGATTCCATGATAGCTCTATTTTCTATCAGTCTTAACGCTCTGTTCTGGATTCTATCCAAAAATTGAAAAGATGTTTGTGCTGCACCTGCTCAAAGATGTGAGTTATTCTCGAGTTCTGGAAGAATAAACGCCTTATAAATTGTTGCCTGGTCAGAGGGGGTGAAAAATGTCTTACATCGATATAGAAATCCTAAGCAGCGTTACCACTTCTGGACAAAAAGTCGAAGTAGATTTGAAGAAAAAAGTGGAGTAACTTCAGAAAAATCGAAGTAGATTTCAAAATGACTTTTTAGTTGCATTTAGAAAAAAAAAAAAAATAACTCAAGATTTTTATCAGTTGACATTACAACACGAAAAAGTAGTGATTCAGTCTGTCCGCGAAATTTTCATAAGATTCATGCACTCATGTGCAGTTCTGATAACTTCTCGGTATTTTCGATGCAAGTGCTTTTTAGGGACAATGGCTTAAGAGGTACATTTTGCTTCAACGACAATTGAGAGCATTGAGTTTTCGAAGCATTAACCTCAACACGAATTTCTACTTCCCATTTAACAATGCTGTTAAGATCGGAGTTTGTCGAGCTTATCTTATCATACCTTTGAAATTCCACTTCCGAAGGAGAAGAACGTGAATTTGAGAATGAGTTTAAGAAGAAGAAAAAGGGGATTAGAAGTCGGAGACAAAAGGGACGCCTGGGCAACACCAGCATTTATTTTGATCAGATCAGACCTTATAGATAACTCATGAATATAAATTAAGACATTACATAGGAAAATCAGTTGTGATGCAAATATAACTAAAGCCAGTTTTTGGCCAGGTACACACTTTGTGTGTAATATCTTTGTATATATAACCTATAGTAGTATCATTGTATATATAACCTATAGTATTATCATGGAGCGTGATTTTGTATTGCGAACGCTAGCCTGGTGGTGGCGCAGAAATTAGCGCACGCTTTTACAGTGGAGAGTAGGATAACATACAAAACAAGTAGTAAAAAAGAGAAAATTTTATTTTTAAATTTAGCAAAGACAAATCTAGCAATTGCAGTCCCTAGCCTTAAGATGTCGCCACAATCTTTGGTCTTCTTGATAGTACTATAAGTTTTATATATAAGGTAGTGTCATAGAGCGTGATTTTGTATTGCGAACTCGAGCTTGGTGGTGGCGCTGAAATTAGCGCTAGATCTTACAGTGGAGAGTAGGATAAGATACAAAGCAATTAGTAAAAAAGAGAATATCTTATTAAATTTAGCAGAGACAAATCTAGCAAGTACTGTCATACTTGAGATGTCGCCACAATCTTTCGTACTAAAAGTTTTATATACATTATATACAAAGGTAATATACAAATTTGACTACTCGTTTCACTTAATGTTCAAACGACATCATTGGATTATTGCATCCAAACAAAATGTATTGTGGTAAAACAATGGGGTTGGACAAAGTTGTTTATTATTGATGTTGGTTGACTTGTTGGGTATTGTTGTTGCAGTCCTTCTCATAAAGAGAAATTAATTTTTAAAATCTCTTAAACTGAACGATAAAGAGAGCTCAACTGATCAAATTATTACATTTTTAACAAGTTTTTTCTTTTACAACAGCACTAAATACAAGTGCTGCCACTTTGACGTTTATTTTGTATACAAGAAAAATACTATTAGAAATTATAAAAACAGAATGAACGATTGTATCAAATGAACTGTAATGTTTATGAAACTAAGAATTTCGAATTATTGGTGAAAATTTTTTAGAAGCGCAAAATCATTTTTAAAATGTCAAAACGAAATGAGAAAATCGAAAGCCAAAAAAATAATTCTTTGGGATAATTCTTTAATTATAATTAATAACTCAATTAAAAAGTTCAAGTGACCTCAACTCCAAGGTGCGTTTCGTCCAGGTACGACAATGGGCTCATCAGTTAGATGCTGTCGTACCCTTCTAAGACGCAAATATTGGTCGATGATTACCGACTCTAATAAAATTTACAGCTTTAACAGACTGTGAATTTTATCGTTGAGGTCACTTGAACTTTTTAATTGAATTTAATTCAATCACTCCACTTAAACAGAAATAATTTTCATTTCTCTATTGATATAATTAATAACTTTTTTAAAATTTTTTTTTTTTAACCTCATCTATTTTTTACTAAATAAAATTTTGGATTTTTGTTTTTAAATTCTATAGAACAATTTCTGAGAAAAATATATTTTATAAAATTTCGGAAAAAATGTATGGCAGGTAACGTTATTTTTGATCTTAATAAAAAAAAGGAAAAATCGTGTGGGGGAAAAATTTAAAAATTGATATCTACCTTGTTTAAAAATATCGGCTAAGCAATTTGCACTCAAATCGAAGAGACAGATTCCAACAGGAGAACAACTTTTTTAGCCTTCCCAATTATAATAATATAGAGTATGATAAAAATTTCGAGTTATTTTTTTTCGAATGGATAACTTGCCATATAATATCTATTTTTCACAAGTAAAAATAAAATTTTAATAGTAAATTTTGAAAACATGTACTGATTTAGTCTAATATATCATTTGTTTGTATTAAAAGGTATTAAAATTTTAAGAGAGATTATTATTTGATAAAGCACCGCAAATAACTTTAAAGGTCCGTTGTTGATTGCATTGAAAATTATTTTTGTTTAATTTTAAGAAAGGAAAAATTTGTATAGCCATTTTATTAAAAAAAAACATTCATTTTGGCTCAACCTTTCGAAATTACTTTTTATTCAATGATCAAATGATTTTATGTATTCAATGATCTTAGTTCAGTGACTGAACTATAGGTTCTCAGTTAAATACAATAATAATTCAATTCATAAGCTTTAAATTTTCACCAAAATAATCATTGATTTAATGCGTCAAAATTATAAATAAAATTCTGAATAAAATCCATACCAGGTCGCTAGGTGTTAAACATAAATGTTATCTACAGTTATAACTAAAAATTTTGAAAATCAGCCTTGCATCTTCGTTTCCAGATTTTTATAAAGAATTCAGAGTTTGCCAGTGAACATAAATATTGTCGATGAAAATTTGAGTTGCTTTTTTTTTAACTAAAAATGTTTGCTTTCCAAAACAGTGTTAATCAATTAAATAAATTCCAATAATGGAAAATCGCACAAAATATATTCATTTATTTAGCATCAATTTGAGCTTACACTTATACTCAATGAAGACTAAAGAAATTAAAACAGATCGATAAGATATAAAAATATTTAATTAAATAATAAACATGCCAAGAAGTACGAGTACCTATAACCTTCTTAAGTATATTCAATTAGAATCGATAATATTTGAAGGCATAATAATTGTCGAATATGAAGCCTAGCATGGAGCTTGCCTTACTCCATCCAAAATAAATTGTATATTACATATTGTTTGGATTTTCGTCTCCTGTTGTGTTGATTATGACGGATAATTGAATAAATAAAAAAATATATATTAATTTTAATTTTAATTAGTTTTTTATTTTCAGTTTTATTTTTGTTTACACAACTATTTTTTAAAATATTTAGCAACGCGTTTCGGAATTAAATTCCATCTTCGGGCTACTTAAACTGAATATTGACTTTGATGTGGTGACACCACATCAAAGTCAATATTCAGTTTAAGTAGCCCGAAGATGGAATTTAATTCCGAAACGCGTTGCTAAATATTTTAAAAAATAGTTGTGTAAACAAAAATAAAACTGAAAATAAAAAACTAATTAAAATTAAAATTAATATATATTTTTTTATTTATTCAATTATCCGTCAAATTGTATATGTTTAACAATATTAAGTTTTGCGACCGGTCATCAAGAGAGTACTATAAGTTTTATCTTTGTATATAAGACCATTGTACATAAAACTTATAGTATTCTCATGAAGGCGAATCTAACAAGTACCAAAGATATGCTTAAGATGTCGCCCCAATCGTTCGTCTTCATGACAGTACTATAAGTTTTATATACAAAGGTTATATATATAAAGGTTTTGTATAGAAAGCTATTACAAAGTTGTTTAAAATTTGCCCAATAGGCTTTCAACCTTTCTTACTAAAATATTTTAAACATCGTAAGTAAATTCAATTCATTCAGAAATGGGCCTCTTCCTTAAAAAAAGATGTTTTTTCGTTATTAATAGGGTAGAATTTATGTTTCATGAAACACTTAAAGGTTGGATGTAAACTGTAAAGTCCAGTTATGTTGTTTTTATTCAAGGAGCTCGATGACTTTTCTCTTTTTCTTACAGAACCAATGCTCTTGCTTTAATATTTTCACATACACCAACCCTAATTCATTTAATAAAACCATTTAAATTCTAAAAGGTTAATGTCTATGATGGTTGAAGTTTCCGTTAAGAAATTTCTTTTAAATCAATCGAGTGAATCTCAACCTGTTCAAGGTTTGAGAGTTACTGGATTTAGTAAAGACAATCTGGTGTGCAGTACCCATACCAGCATAGACATGAACCTTTTAGGCTTTAATTTCTTGTATTAATTCAAATTGGTTTGTGTATTTAGAAGTTTAAGGCAACAGTATTTGGTTTATTAAAAAAAAATCAGAATCCTAGGAAGATGTTAACTTAGAAACTAGACATGAATAATTAGAAAACCATTTAAAAGCTAATGAAGACCTTTTTTATAATTCAGAAATTTCGCATATATATACTTATTGTATTGTTAAGAAATAAGTACAGTGCCTTGATTACGCAAAAATAAATAAATATTTATTTATTTATTTGTATTTATTGGATAATATATAATTTCACATTAAGATATATGTAAATCCTATATCAAATTATACTTTTCTTAAAAAAATAATTTTTAAAAAATAATGAAAATAAATAATTATGGTTATTCTATAACTTATAAAGTTATTGTGGAATGACATCTAAATATAATTATAATACAATAGATTAAATATGTGTTGTGGGGTGATAATCATTTTTAAATTTCTATATGTACATTTAAATTTGAATTTAAATATTGATAGATATATATATATAATTCATACGTTTTTTACAATAATAAAAATAAAGAATAGCAAATTAAATAAAAAGAAAAAAATTTACAATATCAAAAATAGTATTCAACTTTACAAATTTTATTTTAAAAGTTAATTCGTTTTAAATTAATTTTAATTCAAAACATTCATTAACATTTGCACTTCTCAAAAGTACTTCAAAAGTAGCAAAGTCAATTGTAAATAACCAGCCTTTAAATTTACTGAGGAAAGAGTTCAGATTTGTAACTGTTCGAATAAGATATGGAAGCTTGTTAAACAATGAAGGTACTGTAACGGTGTAAAAGTTTGCAAAGTGGGTTTTGTGAGCAATAGGAATATTCACAATATGCAGATTATTAACGCGAAGACCATAAATTTCAGAATTTTTGCTAAGTATGTTACCACTTTTTTAAGAAATTCTTTTAAAACTTTGAATATAAAAGACGTTTAAATCTCTAAAAAGAGGCCTGCTATGAAGTAAAAGATTTTTGTTGCAAATGATCCGAATTAAATGTTTCTGACCGGTAAGCAAGTGTCCAAAAGAGTTATAATATGAACGACCCCAAATTGTTATGCCATACTGCAACTTAGAATGGGCCAGGCCATAGTTAATCGTTTTCAAAACTTTTTTAGAACAGAACTGTTTGATTAGGTAAATTTACATAATACAAACCGTGTAACCGTTTTGTCTCTAAGAAAATCTTTTGTTTACCTTTTGAAATAATAACGTTGTACAACCTTTATGTACGAAGAATACAATTTTAATGTTTCTTAAAAAAGTTTTTTTTGAAGTAAAACTTTGTGTTTTTTTTTTTTAATTTTTGTTTATAATGCAATTTCGATATTTTGTAGTAAAATTGTTAGGCAATGCTGCTACGGAATCTCTTGATGCTAGTGTTGTCTTTATAGCTCTTGGTGATGGTGCTGTTGCTGGATCTGTTGATTCGTTTTCTCCTTACATAACTGATAATGATAAAGGCATATCCATTATAAAGGGTGGGCTATCTAGTTAATTGTTTTTAAGTTTATAGGTTATTTTGACACTGACAGCAGTTTTCTACTCGAAATCTTTACAGAAAGCCAGTATCATACCTTCGCAGAACGAAATGATTCACTTTATGCTTGAACAACATTGGGAAATATTGAAAACTTATTTCCAAAGTGAATACTTTGTAGACCAAACCGTGAGTTTTGGCCGAAATGAAGCACCCATCGCACCTGCTCAGGTTTGTGTAAAAAGTTCATGATACTGGTATTTATCCATGAGAATGTGGCTGCAAATCTCCATCAATCTTTACAGCTCAACATTTCAAGCACTAGACTGAGCAGAATTCTACACAATACGGATTATTATTCGTCTACATATTCCAATTGTGACATGTTAACCGACGTTTTTTTTTACTGAAATTGAAGACATGAATTTGGACGACCTCTGGTTCATACAGTATAATGCGCAATGCCACACAGTTCATGCCACAATCGATATTTTGCGCACCGAATTCCAAAATCGTGTTATCAGCCATCTTGGCGATATAAATTGGCGGCCTTGGAGCTGCGATTTGACCCATTTGGTTTTTTTTTTTGGGGGGAACCGTGAAGAAAGATGTTATGCCAACAATCCGGAAATGATTCAAGCACTTAAGGCCAATATCATCCAAGCAATCCGTGATACAGCCCGAAACCATCAAAAAGGTCATGGAAAATTGGAGTGACAAATTGCGCTACTGCGAGGCCAGCCGATGCAGCCACTTGAACGGTGTTGTGGTCCATAATTAATGGGAATGCTTGCTCCTATTAATAAAGACAAAATACCTGAAAACAATTTAATTATGTTCATTTCTTTGCATTTTTAAAAAGAAGCTTGTATTTGTCTCACCCCGTAAATTCTTAAGACCATTTATGTAGACTATTTATTTCTTGCTGATAAGCTCTAAGTTTCATAGATCAATTAAATAAATAACTATCTGAGCTCTGAATACACAGTTAAAAAATTGGATAGAATACAAAACCGGAAATCTAAGAAGATTCATCCATTACGAAACATTGTATTTCTATTAGGCACCATCGTAACCTCTCCTTCATTGTATTATCGCTTTTTCTATCAATAGTGCTCAAATAAAACAGTTGTATTCCTTTCATTAAATAACTCGGGCATTATGCTTCGCGTCTCATTAGCTTACTCTTGAATCTAACTTTCTCTACCTACGCTACGGGTATGTGGAGTACTTTGCCTTTCTCAATTTTTCCTTCCATTGTGATGTGTAAACGCTTTCAAGATCAATGTGCATTGGCATCTCCTATGAATATTCTCCACTTTACCTAAGCACAGTAATACATCATAACATTATAAGGGTAGTCACTGTGTGTGCAAATAATATAAAAAAAAAACACAAACGTTGATTCTATTTGATCCACCGTAATATCCAGTGACTCCGAAAAACTACTTTCTTGAGGAACCAAAGAAGATGTATTATTCCAACCCAAATGAACTGCTACCAATCAGCTAATCTGAAAAGCTGAAAATAATAAACCTTTATAATTCAAAAGATATTCTTGCTTTCGCTTAGCTATTTAAACATTTGTATTTATTAAACATCTCAACATTCAACTAGACCTCCTTTTCAATAGTTCCCTACAAAAGTCGGTCAAAAACTTAACACATCCACAGAAATCCAACAATTCAAATTCTTCTTCACTAACAACTTACTGCTCAAAATGATATCCCGGAAATGGAAACCATTTCCTTTGAATTTACTTCGTCTTTTCATTCAACTCGCCATTGTTTCATTCTCCGCTATATCTGTTGCTCTCTCACCAATACACTTATACCCCCATTTAGGGGAGCTCTGAATTAGCTTCGACTATACACGAGCTGCATTCAATTTGCAAAAACTTCAGTAGCGTTCAGCCGCATGCGTTAACAGTGACAGAGTTGTGGATTCTTTGCGCGCCTCGAATTGCGAATAGCAAACGGTTGGGTTGTTGCATTCTGTTAAATGATATAGAAAATTGGGCTCATCTTTTGGTCGGAATTTGAAATTGGAATTGATGTCGTCGAAGGGTATAAAAAGGCCATTGCTCTTAGAATTCTTTCATTAGTTTTACTACCCTTGGCTTGATAAGATCTTCGGACTTTCAAAGGACTTTTTTTTCAATCTGAACCAAAAGGAGCAAGACTTTCAAAACTGGTTGAAATGTCTGTTGGTTA
Organism: Chrysotoxum bicinctum; assembly: GCA_911387755.1. Classification (NCBI taxonomy): domain Eukaryota; kingdom Metazoa; phylum Arthropoda; class Insecta; order Diptera; family Syrphidae; genus Chrysotoxum; species Chrysotoxum bicinctum. Next base: position 235,888,401 of record OU426987.1, on the reverse strand, counting down.
GGAAATAAAAACTGAATTAAAAAAAAAAAAACTAACAATCTTAAGTTATGAAAAGTGATTAACGTTTAAAGTAAAGTTAAGTGAGTGTGTGAGTGTATGCTTGGCAATACTAAGGAGCAGGATTAACAAAAGTGGTTCGTGTGCTGGAAGAAAATCGAAAAATATGTCTTTTATATAGTCCTTAATTAGGACTGATAATATACAGGTAGGAGATTTATAAGTTCCAAGGTTTTTAAACTAAAATAAAATAATTCAAAAAAAAGTTAAACAGGGTAAAATGTACGTAACTTAAATTTAGGTACATAAGTTGTATATATATATTTGGTAGAAGACATAACTTTAAATTTTATTCCTAACTCCAATTTGTCAAACTAAATTGAAGAATAATTTATTGAGCAACAATTGAATTCTTAAAAACAACAAACAAATATGATTTTGTATAATTTCAAAATGTTATATGAATTTTCTAGAAAAACTATACGCCCTTAAGTTTTTCGTGTATATATAACAACTTTGAAAAATTTTGCGTTGTAATGAGAGAGTGAGAAATTAGAATCTCAGTTATACATATGTCCAAAATTAAACTCATGTTGAGGCATTTATTGAAGAAAAGTTTTGTCTGGAAACCTTTGTTAAATGTTTTTTATTAACTTCATAACTTTAATGAAAATAAAAAATTAAAAATATATAATAATATTTTAAATTATTAATATAATATTTAAACCTGTAGGATGCATGCTAAATCATCGATTTTTCAGTGTAAATATACAATTTGAAAAACTTAAAAAGAAATTTTAACTTTAAGTTTTCCTTGTTAAAAAAAAATACACATTTATTTTTTAATTATTTTTCAAAAATGGAAATACAATTCATTAATTTTTATTTATAAGTCTTTAAGTTTTAATATTAGCTGAAATCAGATCTATTATACTCACACAGTGCTACAAAAAAAGAAAAAAACAATGCATAAGCTTTTCAAATAAGATAGTAGTGGTTATAGGAATAGAGGAGTACCAAAAATGTTGCTTTATCCAATTCTTAATTTTCTGTTAAAGAACTGTTTTTGAGTTATTTCCTGTAAGCAATAGCCCATGACTTCCACATCGATTTAAATGAATGTTTCCCGATGGATAGAATCAGTATTGAATCCACTTTAAATTAAAAATCAAAGAGGAAAAATCTATTCATACGTTCTCTTCAGGATCAGGTTCCACGTGAAATAAGGTGTACATTTCAGTTTCAATCCAATAATTCTAGCCATGTTTTTGTTGCGTTTGCAAAAAAACTTATAGTTTCCAAATAGTAAACAAAATTAATAACAGTCAAAAACTGACTTAGTAAACAATCATTGAGTGCAAAGCGGATTTTTAACCTCAAAACCGGTTTTTGAACGATCAATTGAAATTGGGTAAATAAACATTTTTGTATGTAGGTACAGTGCCATGAAAAACTCGACCAGACCTCTGCTTGGTCACTTGTTCAAAATCGATGTAGCACAGTGTTATTACGCCAGTTCAGAATTTCTCAATTAAGACAAATTTAGTGAAACTCTTTAAGCGTTTAAAATGTCAAATCTGGTAAAACAGCAAAAACAGAAAATACTGTCTTACGTTTGTTGAAAAGTATTGTGCTTCATCAACTGAAATGAAAATTTTACTTAAATTTTTTTTCGGCATGAGTTACAATAATTAAAATTTGAAAAAAAAAACATGATAGTACGTTGTGTTCGTCGATTTTCTTTGTTCACACTTTGACTTCTAATTCCAATGTGTATTTAGAAAAATTTAAGAAACTTCTTTTATTCCAGGATACTAAAATAATGCAATCTTTTGTGAGTGCCTTAAAATTCAATTGAAAGATTGTATTCATTGAATGTAAATGAATTACCATTCATTTTATATTAGAAAAATAACATTTATCGCCATTCATTACAAAGCAACCAATTCTTCTTCTGAGAATTGATGCATTCTTTTGCAATAATTGCGTTCTTTTGCAGTCTTTGCATCTCTGGTATTCATTTGTTTCCTTCCCTTTGACTGCAAGACATTCAAATGAATGTAGAATAATGCAAAGATTCAAATGAAGGGAAATACTGCAAATCAATGCAAAGACTGCAAATAATGAATTCTCAGAAGATTGCAATCAATTGATTGCTGTCTGCTGCGTAATGATTGCCATCTTTTTAATGGGAAATGAATTGTGAATGCAATTAATTTGAAGACGCATTCTTAAAGTGAAGTCAATGAATGCAATCTTTTAATTGAATTGAATGAATGGTTTTTAAAGATCGCATTTAAAAAAAGATTGAATATTTTAACAACCCTCTTATATCCTATTGACCAAAGAAATAAAAAAATTGCTCACCTAATTTTTATCAATGACACATTTCGAAGACATTATTTTAAGTTAAGTTTTGAGTTTTGAGAGCATTAAAAACATTTGTACATGTATGTATTTATATAGCATTAAAAGGGTTTCTAAATAGGGACAGGAAGAAATTAAAATTGAACAAACTAAGTTGCATCCCAAATGCAATGAGTTTTTTTTTTAATTTTAAAGGTCTTTCAATGATCTTATGTCTCATTGCCGCCGCAGCTTTTCTGGTTATCAAGAGTTCTAGAGCTTCTGTTTTCGATTAATCGTATGCACAAACCTAAATTTGAGCGATGCCACGGATTGACTTTGAGTTTGCGGTTTATTGGATGAAGGAGACTACTCCATTGCTGGCAGTTCAAATCAAATAAACTGAGTTACACGTATAACATACCATATTATACAATTCGTACCAAAACAAATAGTTTATCGTCGATCAAATGCGTTCACAATCGATGGTGTTGAAAAATCCTTTATCGTTTCCGAAGGAGATTGAGCTCATGATGCCAACTGCCAACGCTGGGTCATATTACACACCAAGCAATGACTTTCTGCAAGTTCACTGTCACTTAGAAGACCTAATTTGGATTTGGATTTTCTATGGTGTTACTTGCATTGATAATTTGTCTCTATGGTCTAAAAAATGGGAAAATTTTACAAATGAAACAACATGGCCGTCATTAACTGCCAAAATCTACTCGACTCTATTGAAAAGCACTTTATTAAAAAGCTATGAGTTTATATGAAATCAGTTTGAAGTATTTAAATTTGAACAACCTAATTTAAACAGAACCAAGATAAGAAGACTACTCATCGAAATTTTAGACATTTGTTGAGAGAATTCAATAGCAGTCTTGATTGATTTATGAAATATGTACTATAATTTAACGAAGTGAATGAATTTAATAATTAAAATTGAAAGTTTAAGTGATCTCAGTTAGATGCTGCCCAACAATTCTAAGAAGCAGTTGAAGTCACTTAAACTTCAATTCCAACAGTTATCCTAGATTTTCGAAATGGTCGTTTTCTGGGGCAATCAATAAAAAGTGCTGCATTTTAACTTAGACCAATCATTTTCGAAATTATTTATATTTTTTTAGCTAAAGATTGAGAAAGTTAATATTTGTGTTTTTTAAAAACTAATAAACAAAATTTAATATTTTCTGTAACATTTATTTTTTTTTTTAATAGATACGTTCAATATCACTTTTGCAACTCAGCGCACATTATATTTGCATTATATGTGCTAAAAAAATAAATTTAAAAAATTAGGAACCTTAACAACTCACTTACTGGCCATATGCGGGCGATCTGAATTAAATTATATCATAAGGCTAATGCCTTTCCGCCTTAAAACTAATATATTAATGCTAAAAATCTTATGAGCTATTAGTTTTATTTTTCACCGAGTCCAACGCACTAAACCTTATGCCAAGGGGAACTACTCATCTCTGAAAAAGCTGGCTCGAATTGTTTAGCAGAATTAGCAATTTACAACTAGGTGGCTTTTCGTGAAGAAGATCTACCAGAAGATGTTTTATACCTTCATGGTAGCCAAACAGGTGTTGAGATGACTGTAAATAGAGAACTAAAATGTGAGAGTCTATATGGATGATATTGCTAATTAAAGAAATCTTGACACTATACTAGCATACAAGCTATCAAGTTGAACATATTAGTGTCATCTAGGTACTCGTATCAGGCCTCAAAGAAAAGATCTTGTCCGCTTGTACATGAAATAAAACATTCTCTTTACCTAACCCACAAGAAAAAGTAAAAAATGATACTTTCGTACAAAAAACCGTTGGAAAAAAATTTGATTTGAGAGATAATAGCTTTTCTTTTTACGTCTACGTCGGAAATGAAGACATGAAACGGAAGATTAGTCGAAAATACGATGGCAATCCACCCAACGAATGCAATACGTTTAGCAGTTTCGTTGGGTTTGTGTGTCTCAACAGGATGTCCGATATCATCGTGTATTATCTTCTGCTCTTCCGATCCATCAAAACCATCTAGCCAAACTTGTTTAAGGTCTTAGAATTTACCCAAATCCTTTGGGTTGAGATCGGTACCAGTCAATTTCGAAGTTTGGTTTTATATTTGCAGCAATAACAGCGTTTAATTAGACTAAAATGTTCAAATGCATACAAAAAATATGTAAAATGTAAACAACTAGGTACTAAATATTTTGAGTTCGAAAATGATTTTTTTTTTTCAAAATTCCAAAAAATATTTTTTTTGAAAATGTTTATATACAATATCATTTGAAATTCAAAAGATCTCCTGTACTAATTTTTTTATAGAATTCGGTAAGGCCGTTAATAAGAAAGTCGAAAATAAAAAAACTATTCTATATATGCCATGAACTATTAATAACATTTGGCCCTAAAGTTTTTGTTGGTCAGAATATATACCTTGCCTACAATAGTACACATCATTATTACCTGCGAATATGTAGTTATGTATTATATTGCAAGTTATGGATTTGTAAGAACAAAAATTTTCAAATTTTCAATTTTTTTTTCAAACTCAATATTTCGAAAACCCCAAGCTCGATTTTCTTAAAACTTGAAATTTTGTTTATGCAATCTACAAGCTGTGAGTTAAAAAAGTTTGAGCTTATCCAAAAATAACGGTACCCACTTTACAAATGTTAAAAATAGTTTTCGAAAATCGTATTTTTCCTGAAAAAGTAACCTTTAATTTTAATACAATTTTTCGAATTTTGATTTCCTCATTTCTCACTATGTGCAAAATGTAAAATAATAAAAAAGTTTTAAAATGATTGCATTCCAAAACCTAAAAAAAAAAATATTTTCTTTGATTTTTGAAAACATTCAAAATTTCAATTTCCACTCTAGGGAATCAGGAATGTCATTTGAAGATAATCGCTTCAGCTGTTAAAGCTGTAGGTCGAGATACTTACATACAGGCGAAATTGCGGGATCCATTTTTTCGTGTTCCTATCATCATGTCAAATTTTATCAAAATCTAGAGTTCGATCTTTTCTCTAAATTGAACCTTTATTTCAAGAAAAATGCTGCACCAAATATGAATGATTTCATTCGCCGCGCCGCGCCGCCGGTGCATACCAAGAAAATCGAACAAAAGTACAGTTAAAATCGGTTATAACGAACTCGACAGGACTGAAGAATTTGTTCGATATATCCGGTGTTTCGTTATAACCAATTTTTCATTTTTATAGTTCTTTATTAAAGTTTCATTGGGCTTTGAACTACATGAACAAAGCATCATCGATGTCGGGATGGTGACTGCATCGAACTTTTTTTATTTTTAAGTTGGATTCTTCGAAATTCTTCTTAATTTTATCTCGGTCTTTGCAAATGGTAGATTGTTAAAGCCGATACAGAAAACTCTGCTGCCAAACTTTTATTGGAAGCACTAGCTTCCAGCCTTGAAATTATCGCAAATTTTTCTTCAATCGTAAAAACTACGTTTTAAACTCATTTTGAAAAAAAAACTAACACACTTAACCTTTAACCTTTCTTTATATAAAATATGACTATCCCAATTCCTCTCAGAATCAGAAAGCGAAATTCGCGTATAAAAAAAAAAGAAAAAAAAAGGAAACCCTCATAATTTATTATTTGAAATGCACGAAATTTCCAAATTCTACTTATTTTTTTTTTAATATTCGTTATAAACGATAGATTTTATAATTTTCAATTTGAAACTGTTCGTTATAAGCGATAGTTCGTTATAGGTGATATTGTTAAAACCTTGGTCGGGACTTAGAGATTAGTTCGCAATAACCGATATTTCGTTATAACCGATGTCGTTATAACCGATTTTGACTGTAGTTCGTGTTATGAGTCGCTCACAATATCCGTGGTCCTACACAGTATTCAGACATATTTACTTTCAATGCAAAGAAAAGCTCGCAAGCTATTGCTTTTCACTAGCAAATCTGAACGGATTTCACACACATTTGACTAAATTATTCGCTTCAACCCAATTCATTCTTTACCTGAATTGTACGAGTAAACTTGTATACCATTACCCAGCAAAACAATACATGTTCCATCTCTTTCGTTCTTTATATTTATTTCATGCATACCTTCTCCAATGTTTAAACGAAGAATAATTCGTTCTCCGTTTTTCGTTCTTATTTCGTTTTCCTTCTTGATTCTATGAATTCGTTCAGAGATTCATGACCAGTGTTGTCACTTTACCACAATAGTGTATCTACCACAACTTTTTAAGACTTACAAAATCTACTACATCTACCACGATAGTTCAAAATTCTACCACTATTTTTTACATTCCCTCCAAAAATAAAAATTACAAACAAAAATCTGCTATAACTATTACAACACAATTATTAGTTTGTCTTAATTTTTCTGAATGCAGCAGTCACCCTTCTACTACATTTTCTGGACAGACTTCTTTACTCATGAAGATGGTTTCATTTTCAATTTAATGTATGTACATATATGTATTTTACTCTACAAGACATTTTATGTTACAATTTTGTTTGACTATAAAAAGTATAGCTAGCACACACTCCAAGAAATTTTGCTTTAGAAGTTTATTTCTATTGTTTTTATTATCGATAAAAAATGGTTAATTTTTGTGGTATAGCTAAATCTTGAAGTGAATTGATTTTAAACTCAGGCTCGCTAATAATATCAAAAATGAGGAAATTTTGAATAAGAAAATCAAAGTAAGTCTAGATAATTGTTTTCCATTTTCAATCAGACTTATTTGGATGATTTCTTAACCAGGAATCTTTCGAGTGACTATCGACTTCTAAGCAAAATGAAAGCGAAAAAAGTACTATTTGAGATTCATCAAGAAAATGCTCTATATCTACGTACTTCAAAAAGGATGTTTGTAAAATTCCCCATCTACTTCAAATTTTACAAGTTTTACTTAAACTCAAAATGCTTGAAACAGCACATTTTAAAAACAAAAACAAATTAATAATTTTTTTTTTTAATATCTACTCTATAGACGATTCAAATTAGGATTGAAAGATGAACAACTGACAAACATTGCGGTTTCTAACTCCCATTGTTGTATTTAATCATCCTCAACATTTTATACCATTTCTATAACTCTGAGTTGTTGAAGTCATTTCCATAGAATTTTTTCGTGTAAGAATCTACAACAGCAGCTCCCGAAAACACAATTGCAGCGTTATTTGTATGACATGGAACCATTTAATTAAAAAACACATGCAAACATAGTGGCCTTCCTTGTAACTTCACAATTAATCTCAAAACTAGCTAAGCGATAAGCCCAATCTTCGTCAGGCTTCGTCTACAACGAACACTGATCCGCAGACTGTTGCCAGCTCCACTGACAACCAGGAATGAACACCCTGAGGACAATACAACCGACATTTTAAATTTAATTTTTTTTTTTTTCGTCATGTAAATTTTATATAAAAATAATTAAACATAAGTCACTGTATATAGTTAGGCCCCCTATGAGCCAACAAATGTAAACTTTCATACATACATATGTAGTATCTTATTAGTTGTAAGCCAAATTGTAAATAGTATGTTCAATAAAACAAAATTGAAAATTGAATTGACTGTTGCCAGCTAGAATCTCTTGTTTTCTTCAATGTACCAGAAACCAGAGTTAAGGATTTGTTTTTATTTAATGTTCTTTCAATGGGAAATTTAATAAAAACGGGAGGCACCCCCCAGATATCAATGAATCTGCCGCAGCTTTTTATTTAGTGTCATTTGGCTCATTCTAATGAGTACCTCCAATAAGATAGGATCAAATTCTAAGACTGTTCACTTTTGGGCAGGGAAATTAAAGAAAAATCTCCCGATTGGCACAAGTTTTCATTTATAGGTTTATGTATGTACATATATTTGGCTAGATGGAGTTAAGGCAGGCAGGCAGTTACTGATTGAATTGAACACATTCAAAAATATAACCAGGAAACTGAAATTTATAAAATTAAAGAAAATCTTCTTGCGTATTAGATACATTAAGCTTTGTGATCAGCTAATAATAAAGGTTCGATTTTTAAAGTGTGTATCTCCAGCTGCTTTAATTCCTAAGTCCAAAAGAATTTCAAAAAGGTCGGCAGCAAACTATTACCGTTAAAAAGATAGTGAAAAAAATTAATGACATTAAAAAGGATGTATTGATTTAAACAAAAAGATGAATGTATGTGAAGAGTCCATGTTTTTGAATTTTAGTAAATATATGTTCAATTTAGCTGCTTTACCACATAGCAGTGCTGCAGCAGAAAGAGCCTTTTCAGAAATGAATGAAATAAAAAATAAAAAACACACTTGACAACACTGTTCATGACTGCTAGGAAATTAACGATTAGATTACAAGTGATTTGCGCACAGTGAGCTGTTAAGAAATGAATATGATTCACAGTCGATTCTTTTCTGTGAATGCGAAACACTGTTCAATTGTTGTTTCGCGAATGATTCACATAGGAAAATGAATGGATTTATGCAGCTCTCTGGTGAAAACGTTGTCGGCATTACTTTGTTCTTCTTCTGTTACCTGTTCTCGATTTTGTATTTTTAAATTTATTAATTTATTCCAGAAATTAATTTGTATATCTTAAAAACATGTTTATTGTAACAGAATCTCAAACCAGCTATGAACATACACACCCTAGAATGAAAAGAACTGAATTTAATGAGGTTACTCATCTTCTAAGCCTCAGCCATGCAAAGAAAAAACTACTACTACTTTACGTGCAAAGCCCTACGATAATCTCGGTCAGACACTAATGCTTGACTGCACTGTTTTTGTACCTTACGTCGTGCGTCGATGGCAGTGATATTCGAAGCGACGTTTTTTATCACACGATTCACGACCTTCACGAGCCATTTGTTTCGTTCGGATTTCAGAATAGTCTCAGTTCACTAAACGCTGTCCTATCGGTTGGTTAGCTTATATCTACAACTATCGATGTGCCGACTGACGGGTCTGGCCATAGACTTGAACTAAACCGAGGTTTGATTTGCTCTTTCCATTGAAACGTTATTAAATTCAAAAGGGCATTTGTGGCTTTAGTTTGTAAACAAATAGACTGCACATGGCATTCAGACGGTCAGCAGAAAAACTCCGACAGTGCGTGAGTTGTTGTTTCCATTCCGTGGAAACAATGAACTAATATAAAATCTTACAATCCATTCATAATTAATTTTGAAATCAGAAATCAGATCATTCAATCAAAGTGCGTTCCCCAGTGCAGTTGAGTGAAGAGAAAAGTAATCAAAAGAACCATGGCCAAGAAGTATCAGTTCCAATCGAATCCAGACTCAGGTAGGTATTAAATACTTCCTACGAAAGAATTCTGAAAATTTTGTGGTCTGGATAGTAATTCTGGACATACTCTTGCTGTGTCATGATGTAATGTTCCGTGCAGCCAGCCAACAGATAGAACAAATGTCATAAATTAATTGGTTAATTGCCTCGGCAGCATTTATACATTTAAATTTCATCTACTCGTGTGTCGTTGCAAGTCGATAGCTCAAACACATGAAATGAATATTCACTTTCAAGAAAGCGAAAACGGAGGAGTAGCTCTGGTTATAAAAAGTTAAATTATTGCTATTGTAGTTGACTTGGAATTAGATCGCGTTTATGAAGTTGATATCTCCATAAATTGAATACAAATGAGTGTTAAATTTAAATGCGATATCTGCAGTTAAAAGATTTAATGTGAAATTTTTATTTACAAAATTGCAACTGCGTTGTGAGCTCAGAAATTTTTTAAATAGCAAATGCTCTTTGGAGGGGAATTAAGTTTTTATGAAAGCAAAGAATGTGTTGACTGCGCCCGTGGACGACACCGCAACAATGTTAATTTGTTAATGGGAAGTACCAGTTATTTCGTTTCCGATTAGATACTTCCATGTTGTCCTATTGGCCTACCAGAAGTTTTTCTTTTTGGACATTTAAAAAGTTCTTCCGAAGTGGATGCTCTTATAGGAAATCCCTGTTACATAGATCCTTTCAGCTTAACTCGAACGAAAGCATGTCCTACTGTCCCAATTTAGGTTGCATTTATCGGGCTGATCTACTCTAGTTCAATATTCAAAGATGTTAATAAACCTGAACATAAACTTACCCTTAAGGGAACTCCCGGAGTAGTTCAATAAAACACTTTTATTTTAAATGTCAAAAAACAGTGAGTGCAGATGTCTTGTATAGAAACAATATTGAAAAATAAAAAAAAAAATGTACGGGCCAGGTGGCCACATGTCTTGAGATTCAGTGACTTAAATATTTTCTCAACCATTTCTATCTTCGTGTTGTTATTCGGCAGGAGTTGAATGGACCTACAATTATCTGCCTAGTGATCTTGGAATGCCTACCACCTCCTCGCGAAAGGCAGTACCCCTAACAAATATTTTATTTAAATATAATTCATTTTGAATCAATTCCAGTCCAACACACTAACGTTCATAACCGTCCCATGAATATGAATATTTGTTTTCAGACAAATTTATTAAAAAAAGAAAAATGATTCTTAAAAGGTCTTTAAACAAGGGCGGGGCGATGTTGACTTGAATGACCCATTAATGCCATTATTGCCATGTATAAAATATGACATTGTTCAAATGTCCACCTCAGTTTCTTTCTTTCCAATGACTCTTCCGCATAGATTTAAATTTGAGAGATGGTCTGTTTTATGTTTACCTTAAGGGCATCGATTAGTTATGGCTTATTCGCATAGATCTGTGACTTCAGGAAACCCCACAAGAAAAAGTCTAACGGGGTCAAATCGCGTGACCATGGTTTTCAATTCACATTACTTCTGCAATAGATAAACTTACTCTTAAATCGCTTTAAGAATGTTAATCGTGGCGTCCGCTGTGTGGCCGGGTCATGTGGGATCCACATGCCTTCTAGGTCCATATAGTGTTCAATTTGAGCCACAAAAAAAATGGTTATCATCGATCTGAAGGGCTTGCCATTGACGGCGACCGCCTCACTAATGACGTCACCGGCCTAAATCTACACTAAACGTTAACTTTTTGAGAATTCTCTGCAACTTGGTGTACCACGTGTGGGTTGATGTAGTCCCACTATATACGGCAATTTTGCTTGTTATCAGAGCATTCTCCCAAATTGCGCCCCGTCGTTAAAGATGATTTTTCGAAGAAAATTGGGGGCGTCTTCCAAAAGCCCCGAAGCCCAGTCAGTGAATAAAATGTATTGTTTATGGTTATGAACTTGAGCTCCAGGGTTAGTTTGATTTCGTATGGGTGAAGGCCTAATTCCCGACGGAAAATTCGCCAAGTAGAAGCTTGTGAAAAGCTAACTTGTAGATGGTAGGAATCACTTTAACGTATGAATGTTGGCTGTTTGACTACCTAACCGGTCGTCTTAAATTTGGCAACCAAACGTTGAAAAGTCGACTGTGAAGAGCCATCACAGCAATAGTAAAATTGGCTCAACGCGTGCAACTATTGCATTAACGACCACTCATTTTGATAATAAAGTCTTATCAAGTGGACGTGATATTCCATTTTGACTTTTCAAGAGGATTTTGGCAGTAACTGAACCACAGATTTAACAGTTGTTACCAAAACAACAAAAACCTTTTACTTGTTCTTTTCGAAAAATTAAGAACTTACAATACTCGTATGTTGATAGAGATATCCGTAAAACGTTAGCTTCGTCATCAAGTTCGTCATTCTGTTTGCTTGGGCGCTTATGTGTTAAGATGTACAGCTTACTAAAAGCTAAGTGGGTATACGAATTGGCTCCAAATTTAGTACAGAACATAAATCAGCTCCTTAAATTACCAGTTTCTTCCATGCATCTCTTAGCTGTCTTAAGTTGTACACCCCAAATTGGTTGAGGTCCTCTTCATATTGTGTGTGCCATCTGAAAAGCAGTCTTTCCCTAATTCATGGTCCATCAGAGTTGGATTCAAAGATTTTTCGGGAAAAATGATATGACTCCTCCTGTACTCGAGAGCGTTAATGATTACATAAGACGAATCTTCTTTCGCACTAGTAGGCCAGGCGCGCACATTCAATTTTTAGTTTCGCAACTTTGTAGTTGCTAAAATAAAACATATGGGCTTATATGGGACACCGCGCACTTAGAGCAACTCGATTCGAGCAACTAAAAAGTTTGTGTTTTGACACAAAGTAAACGATTGCCTTCGCAAAAGTTGCGCTGTTTTCTATAAGCACAAGAGAGAAAAGAGTGTGAGCGTGAGTAAAGAGTTGCCATTGCGCGGTTCTCTTTCAACTGGTGATTAAATTATTTGATTTCGATCACAGTTGCCAGTGCGTGACTAGCCGTAGAGTTACTAGGGTCTTACATTACATTACATTACATTTTACACTACTCCGTAGATAAATCTACGAATAAGAGACACTGAAAAGCACTGGCAACTGAGGCCATCGGCTTTAGACAATACAACAGAGAGAGACACACAGAAAAAAAGAACAACAGAAGAAACACATGTCAACAGCACACGGTTGGTATTTGAACGGTCCCCCATCCAAGTACTAACCGCGCGCAATGATGCTTGATTTCGCTGATCGATGGGAAGCGATGCTTTCATCAAAGCCAAAACCGTTGACGTACTAGGGTCTTAAAAGATCTTGATACACACAAATCCGCTGATTAGGTTGATAATCCTCTTATTGTTCTGAAGAGGTGTTATTCAACTCTGGAATAAGCCATTACGTAAGATTTTCCATCTCATATTTTCTACTCGTCTCTTTCGAGTGAAATGAAAATTGCATCTGTCCAGCCGGTCTAATAAAAAGCAAATCTTCTTAACCCTCTAATTATCGACCAATTGCGCATACGTGCCTTCTTTCCAAGGTCATGGAAATGCTGATAGATTTTATCAGCTCAAGAAATATTTTGAAGAATGGAAGCTTCTTACTGACCAGCAGTTTGGCTTTCGTAGCAATAGTTGCATTGGTGATTTGAATAGTGGAGCAAATCTATATACGTTTTAGAGAAAGTAAGATTATTGACCTTGATATTTCAAAAGCATTTGATAGAGTTTGGCATCATGTTTTCTTATCGAACATGAGTGCATTTTGGTATTGATGAATCTCTTCTTCGTTTCATTAAAAAATACATTTCGAACCGCATTAAACAAATGGTATGGGATGGATTTATTTTTTCTCCCCATCTTAAATTTCAGAAATTTAAAACTAATATGCATCGGTATGTCGATTAAAAATCTTCAGTTTTCCGAACGCTCGCACTGTAATAATCATAATGATAAAAGAGAATTCATAATAGGTGTAGTGTCCACCGATAGACATCACTGTCCTACTTTACACCTCTATATACATACATTCGCCTATGTACTAACATCTTGTTATACGTATACATATATTTATATGGTGCGATACTGTACGTTATGTTGGGCTGGTGAAGTCAGTTAGAATATAGCCACGACATTGTACGCAGTATATTATTAACCGCATTTATTACATTTATAATTATTATCCTATTTTTGAAGTAAATATAAAGTCAATTAAATTAAAGTCTTTTCTTCTCGACATATCATTTGGCGACGAGGACTACTAAATCAATTTTTTTATGTTTTCGGGAAGTAAATTCGCATAAAAATTTTCTGGAGTCAAATTAATATTAAAAATAATGTCGAATCAAGACACGCTTTTAGATTCCCTTACAAGCTTATTAAAGCAGCAGCAGAAATGGATGGAGGACGTGCTTGCAAATCAAAAGACCGCTATGGACAAATTTGTTGCTTCTGGACCACCGAAAGAGGCTGCAACCTCACCAGCCGGTGCCAACCACATACCTATTTTTCCTCCATTTGACAAACGCAAACAGTCATGGTCATCTTTCGTCGATCAATTAAATCAACATTTCCGAGCATACAATGTTGAAGATGACGATCAGAAAAAAGCATTTTTTTTATCTTGGTGTGGCCCTGAACTGTACGAGCTTATTAGAAATTTGTTTGCGGATAAAAAAGTAGAAGACGTAGCATTTGCCGTAGTCATTGCTAAGCTAACAGTGCATTTTGCTGATAAGACACATGTACTTGCTGCCCGTTATGCTTTTTTTCAGATGAGAATGAAAGATAACCAAACTTATGCGGAGTGGGTAGCCGACTTACGGGGTGCTGCTAGGGATTGTGCATTTATGTGCGATAAAGAAGAGTGCAAACAACCCTTTGTAGAGAACTTAATTAGGGACATAATTGTTCTGCATACACCACATGACACAGTCCGGTCAGCTGCTTTGCAAAAATCAAATCCTAGTTTGGATGACGTCTTAAAAATAGCGGAAACTTATGAATCGACACAAAAATCAGTTTTGACAATAAAAGGAGATAACAGTGCAGCTCCAACAGTTAATCGCGTCGAAACATATTATAAAAAGCAACGTTCACGCTCTAGAGGTCGTTCATTTTCAGAGCATAGGGGTGCAAAGTCGCATTCATCAAATGGTTTTCGCAAAGAAGCTAAGCGATCTTGCCCTGGCTGCGGAGTTAGGCATACTCAAACTCAATGTCCAATGCGAGAAGCTGAATGTCGAGTGTGCAATGTCAAAGGCCATATATCGTCCGTTTGTTGGCAAAATCGAAGAGGTAAAGTATATGGCAAAGTAGATCAAATTCTAACTCTTAAAGAGGAAGATGCAGATGTAGAACGTCATGGCAAACAATTAGTTGCTAAATTGTTGATTAATGGAGTGAAGCTATGTTTTCAAATTGATACCGGTGCCACGTGTTCTATGATAGGGCTAAGAGCATATGAGCAATTAGGCGAGCCAGTATGTGTTAGCTCCCATAAGGTGCTTAAGGCTTATGGAAATCATGCGGTTCCTGTCAAAGGATATGTTCAAGTAGCGATGGAGTTCAAAGGCAAGGAACATAAACTTCAACTTTTGGTTGCTGACACTTATGAAGGTGGAAACATATTGGGCATGGATTGGTTTGACACGCTGGAGTTTCAAGTGAGTTGTTGTGATACTATATTTTTTTCAACTACTAACTATGAAGATGAAACTAAGCTAAAAGCATGCATTAAAGATATTTGTAGCCAGTTCCCTGATGTGTTTGATAGTAGTTTAGGTTGCTGCAAGAACTACTCAGCTAAATTGATTGTCAAAGATAATGCTAGACCTAGATTTTTCAAACCTCGCCCTACTCCATTTGCTTTAAAATCTAAAGTAAAAGAAGAGCTAGATCGATTAGTTGCAACACATATCTTACGTCCAATAGATTCAAGTCAGTGGGCTGCTCCTATCGTGGTGGTAAAGAAGCCGTCAGGTAAAGTAAGGATCTGCGGCGATTTTAAAATAACAATAAATCCAGAGCTTGATGTCGATAGCCATTATATTCCTCGTGTAGAAGAGATTTTTCACAAGCTAGAGGGAGGTATTTATTTTACAAAGATTGATCTCAGTGACGCATACTTTCAAATACCTCTCGATGAGGAATCGAGAAAATTCACTGTAATCAATACAGATTTTGGCTTATTTGAGCATCTCAGGTTGCCAAATGGAGTCGCTAGTGCTCCTTGCATGTTCCAAAAGTTGATGGACCAAATCATAGCTGGAATGAATCATTGTGCCGTTTTTATTGACGACTTTATAGTTACAGGTCGAAACAATAAAGAGCATGCAGAAAACGTCAAAGAACTG
Source organism: Chrysotoxum bicinctum (assembly GCA_911387755.1). Taxonomy (NCBI): domain Eukaryota; kingdom Metazoa; phylum Arthropoda; class Insecta; order Diptera; family Syrphidae; genus Chrysotoxum; species Chrysotoxum bicinctum. Next base: position 235,872,402 of record OU426987.1, on the reverse strand, counting down.
TTAGGTCGATTAAAATCTTTTGGTCTACACTGTGAAGTTAAAAAATGCGAGTTTGCTCAAAAAAGCATTGAATATCTAGGTCACAAGATTGATGCTGAAGGTATAAAACCAACGGAAAGCGGAATCGAAGCTGTTAAAAATATGAAGCCTCCAAAAGACCTTAAGCAGTTGCAAGCGTTCTTAGGAAAAGTGACGTATTATGGCAAATTTATAAATAATCTTTCTCAAATTGCAGCTCCACTTAACGAGTTAAGAAAACAAAACACACGCTTTATTTGGACAGCACGTCAACAGGAAGCTTTCGATCGACTGAAATCTGAAGTTGTTGAAACAACGCGCCTTGTGCATTTTACAGACGACCTGCCAGTCGTACTAGCGACAGATGCATCGTTTCATGGCATTGGAGCTGTTTTAATGCATCGTTATCCTGATGGTTCAGAGCGCCCTATAGCTCACGCATCGAAGACCCTGAATTCTCAGCAGGTCAAATATAGCCAAATTGAAAAAGAGGCGCTGTCAATAATATTTGGTGTACAGAAATTTCACCAGTACATTTATGGTCGCATGTTTGAGCTGGTTACTGACCATAAGCCACTGTTATCAATATTTAGCCCAAATAAGCAGTTGCCAACGATGACAGCTCACAGGTTACAGAGATGGGCAATTATTTTGATGGCGTATACTTATACCATCAAGTACAAGCCAACACGTCAACATGGAAACGCGGATGGTTTGTCACGTCTGCCGGTAGGCCCCGATCCAAAGTTTGACGAGGATGAAGAGAAAATTTTTGAGGTTATCGCAGACTGTGATGATGAAATTGCTGATTTTCCAGTCAATGCAAAGCTGGTAGCAGAGGAAACAGCTAAGGATCCAGTGCTTAAACGGGTTTATCATCTGCTAGACGTTGGTTGGCCTGAAAAACTTAGAAAAGGCGATGAAGACTTAAAACCATTCTTTTTGCGGCGTTTTGCTGTAACTCGCCAAAAAGGAGTTTTACTCGAGCAAAGCAATAATATGTCCAGAGTAATTGTTCCTTCCAGCCTAAGGAAAAAAGTTCTTACGATGTTGCATGTGGGGCATTGGGGTATAGTTCGGACGAAGCAGTTAGCTCGTCAACATTGTTGGTGGCCTAGAGTTGACCATGAAATTGAATCGTTGGTGCATCGATGTGAAACGTGCCAACAAAATGCTGCAAATCCTCGTCAAGAGTTTACAAGCTGGCCATCCCCATCAGAACCATGGCAGAGGGTGCATGTGGACTTCGCTGGTCCTTTTTTGTCAGGCATGTATCTCATCTGTGTAGATGCTTACTCAAATTTCCCGTATATAGTCGAAATGTCAAATACATCAACCGAGTCAACGCTAATGGCTTTAGAAAACATTTTTGGAATTGAAGGCCTACCTGAGCTGTTAGTTTCCGATAATGGCCCCCAATTTACATCGGAAAAGTTTCAAAAGTTTTGCCAAGAACGGAATATTCAACATCTGAGATCAGCTCCTTTTCACCCATCATCTAACGGAGAAGCCGAACGGATGGTTAGGACCTTTAAGTCCTCTATGAAAAAGCTGTTTCAAGATGGTAATAATAAAAGAAAAGCCTTACTAGATTTTTTAGTTTCTTACAGGTCTTTACCAAATTCAAGTGGGAAGTCACCCTCGATGCTGCTCCATGCTAGACAGCCACGTACCTTATTATCGCAATTAGCACCACGCCAAGAAACTTTAAAGACGCCACCATTACAATCAAAGTTCGCTGTGGGAGAAGAAGTTTATATCCGAAACTTTTCCAAAGGACCAAGGTGGATATCTGCCAAAATAACAAATAGGGTTGGAAATCGAATGTTTGAAGCGCAAACTTCAAAAGGAACCAGCAGGAGGCATCAAAATCAAATTCGAAAAGTCATTGGGCCTTCTGAGTTTGACGAAGGAAGACGATTAGCTGCACTTAGCCAAAGTGAGGAAAATCTATCTATGCCTAATCCGTCAACATCAAACCCACGTCAAGCAAAGCCAAGAAGTATACTTCAATCTCCAGTTGAACAACAACAACGACGCTCGCAGCGTATCCGAAGACCAGTTGTCAGATTCAATCCTTCAGTAACCATTCGACACAGAAGACGATAACTTTGTGGGGGAGAAAAATGTAGTGTCCACCGATAGACATCACTGTCCTACTTTACACCTCTATATACATACATTCGCCTATGTACTAACATCTTGTTATACGTATACATATATTTATATGGTGCGATACTGTACGTTATGTTGGGCTGGTGAAGTCAGTTAGAATATAGCCACGACATTGTACGCAGTATATTATTAACCGCATTTATTACATTTATAATTATTATCCTATTTTTGAAGTAAATATAAAGTCAATTAAATTAAAGTCTTTTCTTCTCGACATATCAATAGGAATTTTGCATTTTCTAGAAAAGAGAACAAGATCAGTCTTATGAGGGTTGACTCCCAGTCCAGGCCGATCTGTGCAGTTTAAAGCATTTTGTAAGAGTTTTTTCAACGAATAAGGATACTTTCCAGATACGGCTATACGCTATAGCAACGTCGTTGGCATTAGCAGTCACCCTCAGCTCTCCGCTACCAGGCAGGTCAGCAGCTCATTTACTACCAAGTTCCAAAGAAGGTGAGATGGAACACTGCGTTGCGGCCTACCTTTACTGACACATCTTCTTGCGGAAAAGCCACCCATTTTTTAAATAAAAATCCTGCTGCTCAGCATTTGAATAATCAATTCACCAAACGAATTTTCTACATTCAGAGATGACGGTGCAGACTGCAGATATGTCGACGTTGGTATGGTTTCCTTATGGTGGAGCGAGTATTCGATGATTCACCCCAATATGTGCTGCGAGATTGTGTTCACCGATTTCCCTATGAAGTATGCATGTTCAGCCGTAGCCATAAGTCTACGCTGATTATTAAATGGATACTAACCAATCCTTCGAAGGTTTTGGAGGAATGATTATAAAGTGATATGTCTGAGATCTCTCGGTTTTATATGGGAGCGTTTACCAGCTTTGGGTATAAAAACAATTTTAACTTCTCTCCATGATTTAGGTATGTAGGCTTAACTCAAACTACTATTGAAGAGTATTTCCGAGATTGGTAGAATGATTTTAATATGTAATATCTGTTTGGAGTTTGGCTGGTATTATTTGCCGTCTGGTCCATCTTTCTTATAGAGTTTAAAGTTGTTAATCACTCATTCCAGTTTGTCCCTTGTGACCATACTTTGTGGATAAGTGTAATTTAAAAATTTAGAGCTACCTGAAAAGTAAGTTTCTATTAACAGGGGCCTATTTCTCAGATCGTACAATTCATACATTTCATACAACATACAACATTTTCATACAACATACACATCATACAATTTTCTGTTTTTCAGTTTTCATTGGAAGTGTTGTATGGTGTTTGTATTGTTATATGATGTGTATGATTCTGACATTTCATTATTATTTGAGTTTTGGGTTAATATAAATCTCAGTTTTGTTTTCTTGCGAAATAAAAAAGTTAGTTGTTAGATAAAACAAAAATTTAAGTTTTACTAATTTAAAAGTAATATGAGTGATAATTTATATATAAAACTATGGAATTACTATACGATGGTGTAAACCATTGGACTTCTTTCTTTGGGGTTATTTGAAAGAAAAGGTGTACGTCGATAAGCCAGCAACAATTCAAGAGCTAAAGGATGAGATAATTCAGCACATTAACGGCATAGAACCTCAATTATGCCTCAGCGACTCAGCGTCATCGAAAATTTGGACCATCGGATGGAGGTGTGCCGCCGAGGTCGCGGCGGCCATTTGGCCGATATTTTGTTCCATACATAATTGAACCATACCATATTATCTTAATAAAAAGAAATGACAATAATTTCCTAAATAATTTGTGTTTTATTCAAAATCAACATCGGCCCTTAAAATTTAACCACCCTTTATATATTTTGAGTATTCTAGGTGAATTTCACTTCAACATAAAATTCAGTGAACTTTCCACAAATAATATTTCTTGTTTTCCCAGCATTGACTGGAGCACTAGAATTTTCTGTTCTTTGGACGACTGTAGAAAAGAAAATTAATTCAAAATTTGTATAATTTTATTAATTCAAAAAATACTTACTTTTGTATATTTCCTCTCCATGTTGTACATGCAGCAGCCTCTTACAACAGAATTTTGTGTTGTATCAAATGTAAGAAAATTTTGTAGGTTAATTTGCTTTATAATGTGAATGAGAAACAGAATCACACAACATTCCAATATTTCTAGTGTAATCTTCTGTCATACATTGAGGCATGACAGCGGATCATACAAAAAAATTGAAAAACAGAAATCATATAGCAGAACTATCAATATCATACAATGTGTGATGTGTATGATTTGAGAAAAAAGGACCCCAGGTTGAGCGATTCTTCGCAAGAGTTGGTTCAAAAGTGTCCACTTTCATGTGTTTTTTTTTTTTTTTTTTAACTTAGTTTCGAGCTTTATTCAATGCATTTTTCAAATTCCATTTTTGTTCTATGTATGATAATCATTAATCACTATAAATAATATAACGTTAAACTCTCGGCTGCTTTCTAATTACACCTTAAGGCATAAACATATTAAGGTATTAAGTGCATAAGTGCCTAATGACATGTAAGTGAAGTTTTCCCATAAGAAATTGAGTTGATTAAAACTCTATATTCTTGCCTCTTTATTGATCGCTTACACTTTTAATTAATAATTGCCTTCATTTTTAAAGTTTTTTATATGTGTACATAGATACATAGAAATACAAATTTATTGATTTATGAATTCCAATATGAGATTAACATTTGACATTTTTGAAAAGTCTTTGAATATCACACACCTCCGATAAAAACTTAAATTCTTCACAAAACAATAGTTTTTATTTTTGGTATGTTTTTTATTCGAGTACAATTGATGTCGTTTCAATATTCAACCCTTTTTTCAAGTGAATTTCATTGAAAAAATAGACACCTCATTTTATGGTAGTTTTTTTTTTTTTTTTTTGTTACCTACATAACATGCAAATGACTTTAACAGCTTATCAAGAGGTTATGGGGCTGGGGAGAAGGTGACGTGATGCGGTTGAGACCAATATGATAAATACGAATGAACTTTTCATTTATAAAATTATTTGATTAGGTATTAACTTTTATGAAAAAGCAAGTCCGTAATAATACACTTGCCTAATATAGTAATTAGAAAATGATGTGATAATGAATAATAGCCTGTATTTAAAACTGTCTGAAATTACAATTAATAGATAAAGAGGGTTATTTGTATCGTAATAAAATCTGCTCCTATATCCCATTTTGAAAAAAAAACAGGAAAACTAACAACAGCTTAAGCAACATAGCTGTCATAAACTGTCAAAATCTATTTTCATTTCCTATTGGAAAGTCAATTACTTACAAAAATCTATACATTCTAACCAGCTTTAACTATAAGAGAAAGCTCGTGCGAAACATTCTTGCATTTTATTTACTTTTCGTTTTCTTTTCCCTTCTCTTACTTAAGGTGTAAGACTTTACTTGATCCTAGTTTATTACAGAAAACACCATTATTTTAATCAATTAGGGAAGTCACCAATTTATGAATGAAAATTTGAAAAGTAGAAAACCATATTTTCAGATTTCGTTGTCTTTTGTGCGAACAATTTTTCAATTATGAAGCATTTATGCTCAAAAATGGCCACAAGAAGTTTTATTTTTGTAAATTTTTGAAATAATTGAAAAATAGCTTGATTTGATTTTAGGCCACTAAAAAGCTTAAAATAGCATTGACTTAATCCAGAAAAAAACTGTGGCATACATATTAGTTATTTTTTGAAGTACCCCTTTAGAGTAATGGTAAGCTTGAGTTGGGCGCCCAGCTGGTGCCACCTTAAAACAAATTTCATGTGTAGGTATTGTCTCTTGAGAGAACAATCCTCCAAAAGTTTCTCTTTTCATGAGAAGTGCTTCTAATTTAAGCCGTTCTGACTCGGAAGCAAATTTACGTAGGCCTGAATGGGGTATTTTATCCAATTTTAGTAGGCCTCTTTCATTCATGACGACCTAGAGATTACGATCAGTTTTGACATTACGATCATAAAAAAAGGTGAAAAACGTGTGTCTTTCAATATAATCTGCCTGTCTTTAAACTTGGTCGATGGCATTTTTAAATTTTCCACCCGACAAGCTTATTTTTACTTGTGACGTAGGTACAAATACAAATACTATAGGTACTATTTTGAAAATAAATCAAACTTGAGATTTTGATCAGATTTGTGAACACAAAAAATTGATTTCCTAGAGGAGAAATTGAAGTTCTTATGCAAAATCTAGTTCATCTCGAATACAGATCAGAATACAGAATTTGATAAAAAATTGGGTGTGGTTTTTTTAGCATGCACTACATTTTGGTCCAAAACATTTTTAAGGATGGTACCTCTTATAGAAAGTTTTTTTTTTTTATTTCGACTTTCCCATTAACTGCTCTAACGAATTTCAACAAAATTTGTATACAGTAGCTCATTTGAATTCGAAAAAATATTGTTTATAAAAATTTTCGAAAATTTTGTTTTTAGATTTTTTTTTGAAAAATCAATACCTATGTTGAAAAACAATGGACGATTAGTTTTTGAAATTATTTCGTAAAATATATAATATATATATAGATATATATATTATACATATATTAAATACTAAAAATTTAAATCCCAAATATTTCTTGTATAAGAAAATTAGTTTAATAATAAAACTTTTTTTCTTGCATAAATTCATACTTTTCTAGAAATCAGACATCAATCTTAAGAATTCAAACATATTTCTTTAATAAAATCCATGATTTTATATTTTTAAACCATTTTTTGATTCCAAAGTACTTTTACATAAGAGCAGGTACTTAAGGTAGAAAATATTTTTTTTTTTTCAAAAACTGCTTCATAGATTATTTATTTATTTTTTTTACTTGAACAAGCTTACTATCTACCCATTTTCAAGAAATGTGAATTAATTTTCTCAAAACGATACAAGTAATTTTGATAAATGTTTGTATGCTTAAGATTCTCAAAAATTTGAAAAATATTAAGTCCTCAACATTTCGAAAATTAAGAAACAAAAATTTTATTTCTTTTTGCTTTTCGAAAAATGTATTTTGCTCGCAAACTGCTCCTAGAATTTTGATAAAATTTTGTGTTTCGCTTTTTTTACTATCTATCATTTTGTTTTTTCTTGAACTGTGCGGAATTTTTTTATTTTTTGAAAAATCAATATCTTTAAAAAAGAGTGGACAGTTAGTTTTTGAAATTATTTCATAAAATGTATAGTACTAAGTACTTGAAATTGGCATCTCAAATTTTTGAAAAACATTTTTAATTTAATAATAAAATATTTTTTAAGACTTTGTTTGCATAAATTCATACTTTTCTAGAAATCAGATGGTAATTTTGTGCATTTGAAAATTTTTCTTAATTTTTTTTATATATATTCGTAAGCAATTTTTAAATTCCAAAGTTGTATTATATTAGAGCAAGTACGGAAGACCCAGTCGTACATTTTTTACTTGCGACTTATAGGTACCTACTCGAGATTTTGATCAAAGTTGACATTACGATGATAGCGAAGACTAAAAAAGTGGGTATCGCAATTTTGTCTGTCTGTCTGTTCGACTACGGCTCGGCGGATTTTCTTTAAATTTGGTAGATACCATTTTTAATTTTTCCCCCCAAACGTTTTTTTAAGACCAAAAATAACGGTACCTGCCATAAGATTTGTTTTCGAAATTGTATAAATAATTTTTTTTCTCAAAAACTGTTGGACAGATTTAAAAAATAAAAACACAAAAAAAAATGTCCTTTAGTTAAAGCTAGATAATGCTTGAAAAAAATATTTTTTAATTATTGAGGGTGCCCCCCATGAAAACATTTTTTTGTTTTTGATTTTCTCAAAAACGGTACGACCGATTTTGATCATTTTTGTTTTGCTGAAGCTCCCAAAAAATTTAAATAGAATTGTGTTTTCAAATTTAAAAAAAAAAATTTTGAATTTAAAAAAAAATATTTTTTTTTTTTTAAAACTCAATATTTCGAAAACCACATGCTAGATTTTTTTTAAAACTTGATAATTAAAAGTTTCTTAATATAATCTACAAGATGTGAGAAAAAAAAATTTTTTACCTAAAAATAAAGGTACCCACCATACAAATGTTAAAAAATGGTTTCCAAAAATCGTATTTTTCTCGAAAACGGCGGCGCCTAGAATTTTGATACAAATTTTTTGTTTCAATTAATTTTAACGATCTTTAATTCAATAAAAAAATTGAAATTAAGATATTACAGATTGTACCTGCCATAGAACCATTTTTTAAAAATTTGAATTACTCATTATCGACATAACCGATTTTAATGAAATTTTTTGTAGAGATGCTTCTAAAAAGTCTAAAAACTTTTGCATTTCAAAACTTAAAAATAAATATTTTTTGAATATAAAAAAAAACAAAAAAAAACATTTTGTTTTTTGCAAAACTCGATATTTTGGAAATTTAGTTTTCATTCGTACAATACCAAATTTTTTTCTTAAAAACCTTTTAAAAATATTTTTTATAGAAAATATTTTTTAAGAAACCGCACTACTTACAACGACTTATATAATTTTTGTTCTTTCATAAATAAAAGTTTCTTAATATAATATATTTGCATAGCATTCTGTTTTGTTGGTTTTCTCTAAAAACATTCGTTTTTAGAATTCCTTGTCTATTACATAGGTGCAAGTTCCTGCGACCCAGTCGTGCATTTTATTTATAATCCGCCCCATCATTTTTTTTTCTTTTTTTGTTAACACGAAAATAACGTTGCCATAACATTTTTTTCGAAATTTTATAAAAATATTTTTTTTTGTCACATAAACTGTTTCTCAAATTGAAAAAAAAAATTAAAAAAAATTCATTTCATAGCTTATGGTTGAAGAAAATGTTTTTATTGGGTAGCTTCCATAAAACCGTCTTTTTTGTTTTCGATTTTCTCAAAAACGGTTAGGTGATTTTGATCAGATTTTTGTGTTACAGATCCTAAATCCTATAAGGTTTGAATAGAATTGTGTTTTTTCAAAAAAAAAAAAATGTTTGAGTTTAAATTTTTTTTTGAAAACTTAATACATATTTCGAAGACCACATTCTCGATTTTATGGAAAGCTGACAAACAAAAGTTTTAAAATAATATCAATATCAACAAGACGTACAAAAAATCGAAATCTATTTTTTGTCGAGAGCTAAACTTAGAACATTTTAAAAAAATTGGAAGTAAGACATTACTGACAATTCCTACCATAATAATTGATTTTCTCACTATCGGAATAACGTAATTAATGAAATTTTTTATCTAAAAAATGTAAAATTTAAAAGTGCATATATCAAAAACTAAAAAAAAAATATTATTTGTATGTTCAAAAACGAAGCAATGAGCAAAATATTGTAAAAAAAATAATAAATAAAAACTTTTTTTTTTTAAGCTGCTATAATGATTCATAATTTTTGTTCTTGCTGAAAAATTACATAGCATTCCGTATTTAGCTCCGTCAACTAAAGATTTGTTTAAGCGTTTTAGAAAATTAATTTTATACTTCTGAACATTTCTTTTTAATAATATATTCAGTTTTAAAATTCGAACTTCACTTCATGGTCCAATCAAATGCATATTTTGTTTAACGGATGGATTTAAAAAACGGAAACAGAAACAGTTTGAAAATCGCTAATATTTTTGCTAATATATTAAACGAGTTAATATATTATATGAGAAATTTTAGTTTATACATATTTCAATAATGTATCGGCCAAATTTCGTTTCTCGCACTCCATATTGTCTTAGACTTTTTCTTAAGATTTCATGCACTTTTTCGAGCATTGCTACAGGAATTTGTGTAAAATGCGGGTACGCATCTTTCGTTTGAGTTTTTCCAGAGTCCTGGGCGATCTATATAAAGAAGATATTTTAGGTATCCACATAGGAAATAAGTTGCAAGTAAAAATCGCAGTGGTCAGGAGATCGCGCTGGCCGCATTATCGACTCCTAGAGAAATAAGAAGTCCGGAGGATCTGTTAGAACAGGTGATCCACTTTCTATGTATTCCTCAACACACTGTAACTCTTTTGCAGTGTAGGGGCCTCTGGTGGAAGTCCCTGGGATTCGTCTTACTCCAGTCATGCATATATTGCTTATTAAGGCATTCACTGAGGTAGAAGTGTGCCTCAACAATACTAAGTCTTATACTACAGCCATCTTGTACCGGTGAAAATATGTAATAAGTCATTGAATGGAACGTCTCGCAATGCCAGGGACACCCGCCTGTTTTCGAAATGAACACCTGGGAGATTGTTCAAATGCAGTTAGTATCCCCACGATGTTTTCTGGGCTAGAAATCCTTCTCTGAGGTTCACTTTATATCGTGGACACATTTCGTGAAATCTGGAACGCGTTAACCCACGAAAGAATTCGATTTCGTATTGGACCACGGAGCGTGATATTGAGATGCTAAAGATAGGCTTGCACTCAAAAGAACACGCTGTTGAACAGACCACTCCCCCTCTTGGTGATGGAAGCTTAGTGCAAGAAGAAATGTCCCGTCCGCGTCCGCTTCTTTAAAATGACCCCACATTTAACAACATTTACGACCGTTAGAAAGGAAGTTATGACCGATTTAAATCCATCCGTCGGCCGTGCGCCACCCTGTACAAAATATTAAAAGAACTGTTTTATATCTCCTGTGTAGTGAATATCCAATTGAATTGGCTTAATAATCGGATTTAACATTTTTTTCATTAAATATTATTTTTATATTGGTTTCAATTTTGCAATTGAATTTTTGCTTTCAATTTATTCTTGTCTTTTGTTTTGGTTTGCAGACTTAGAGTGCGGCGTCGACGAAGAAAACGACGTCGCCTTGGCGATGTCACCAATAGGACAAATTGCTAAGACTCCTACTCCAAGAGACGTACCCGGTGATCCAGAGCAACGTGAGACATGGGGAGGAAAAGTCGATTTTTTATTATCGGTTATTGGATTCGCTGTCGATTTAGCAAACGTTTGGAGATTTCCTTATTTGTGTTACAAAAATGGCGGTGGTAAGTTTAAATAAAAATATTTTAAATACCCCTACAAATGTGTGTATGTTTGTAAGTTCCACAGAAAGTGGGCGCAAGTTAATATTATAGTTGCAGTTAGTCTAAAAATTTTCGTTTTAAGCTAGCCCTAGACGATACGAACTGCTGTTGAAAATGAAAATATTATTATTTATTAATAAAGAATATAGTTCTGACTTTTAAAAATAAAAGAAAACTGCACAAAATTAGAACTTCCGCATTTTTAATGAAAAACCAATGACACTGAGTCAACTTAAATGTACCGTAACTTGGTCATTAGACAGAGAGGAAAAATAATACTTACGAATGACATGTGTTATAATATTTATATTGATTAGCCATTTTTATTTTGCTTTTATTGAAAAAAATTAAAAACGGTATTTTAAGCACTGTTATGTATGAAGAGGGCCCACTGTGCGACGTTCACAGCAAAAATAAGATTTGCTCGCGAGCATGGCCCTACACGGCGAACATCTAAGCCAACGTACACGACAAAATCGAAATTTTTCGCCAACAGCGAGCGGCTCGCGAACCAGCCCCTACACGACGAAAACATAGCGAGCACGAACAAGTTCGGCGAGCATGTTCGTCGTTTAGGGCTAGCTTTAGGCTAAAAACACACCGGATAAAGCAAAATGTTTTTTATTCGATAGTCAAAAAAACATTTTTTATTTGAACACACACCAAGCGAAACAGAATAAAACAAAACAAAACATTTTGTTTTTGTGTTTCGTTTGGTGTGCGTTGAAATGAAACAAAATACGAACTATCGTAAAAGCTTAACTCCGACTGAAAGATTATAACTCTACGGCAAGTAAACACAAAAAACAATTTTGTGTTAAACAAAATAGACATGATGTTTTTATTTATAAGAAAAGAGAAAAGCTTTTAATCTTGCCCATCTTAAAAAATTTCCTAGTAGGAAGTTGCAATCCACAGCTTATCAATAGTAAGTTTATGTTCCTTATTTTTATAACTATAGTTATGACTTCTTGCCTCAATTGAAAAAAAATCAATTTTTCTCCATCTACGAGTACGTCCATACTTATTTAAAAATTTGGGCACAGAGTAAACGTAGGAGCTAATAAATCTGTAAAGTGCAACAAAAAAGAAAATAAAAAGAACGGAATCCAAATTTCGTTTTGCAAAAAACAATAGGACAGCTGTCGGCAACGAAACACGTTTTTCTGTTTTGCTTTTGTTTTTATGTTTTGTTTCATTTGGTGTGCGTCGCGCCATAAGAAAGTATGCAATTATCGTCAACGACCCTTGTTCGAAACAGTTTTGTTGCATTCGGTGTGTGTTGCTCGTATACAATAGCATGTATTTTCGACAACCACCATCGAAACACTTCAAAAAAAAAACGTGTGTTTTGTTTCGTTTCTTTGGTGTGTTTAGTCTTATAAGAAACAATGTTCTCTTGTTTAACGAAACAAAAAAACATGTGTTGCTTTATCCGGTGTTCCGAACATCCTCTGAACCAAGCGTGCTCTGAGCGCTCTAAGTATTTTTTGAAACACACCTGAACACATAGCTGTCGACATTTTTTTTTTTAAATTTCCATCTGTCAAATGCCTGTGTTAAGCATTGTACTCTGTCTGCTCAGTTATTTTATTCTGAGCTTATAGAGCGCACTCTGAACACGCTCAGAACATGCTCAGAACGAAAAAAGAAACACATTTACGAAGCTCTGAAGTCTGAACGCTCTGAACTAAAAAAGAAACACAATTTATTTTTTGACAACTCAGGCTCTGTTCTGAACTAAAAAAGAAAAACGCCTAATATTATTTAATACAACACATATTAGTAAATTCAAATTCGGTTTTGACATCAAAATTACTTTTAATGCTGAAAATTTCAATCCTTTTTTTACTTGCGACTTATACATATGTACTATAAGGCAAGTTATGCATTCGGAAAAAAAATCAAACTCGAGATTTTGATCAAAGTTGACATTACGATGATAGCGAAGACGATTTTTACAATTCTGTCTGTCTGTCTGTTCGACTACAGCGTAAACGGCTGGGCCGATTTAATTCAAACTTGATAGATTTAATTTTTTAACACGTTTTTTCCATTTTTTTACCAAAAATAACGGTACCTGCCATACAAATTTTTTTCGAAATTTTATAAATATTTTTTTTCCCTCAAAAACTATCCCACAAATTAAAAAAAAAGAAATCAAAAAAAATTCATTTAGTTGAAGCTAGGTAATGGTTGAAAAAAAATAAAAAAAAATAGTTATTTATGGTACCCCCCTTAGAACAATTTTTTTGTTTTTGATTTTCTCAAAAACGGTACGACCGATTTCGATCATTTTTTATATTAAGGCTCCCTAGCAGGTTCAATATTATTTTGTATTCAAATTTTCAAAAATTTTTTTTTTGGATTTTTGAAAAAATTTCAATTTTTTTTTGAAAACTCGATATTTCGAAAACCCCATGCTCAATTTTTTTACAACTTGATAGATAAAAGTTTCTTAATATAGTCTATAAGATAATAGAAAAAAAAATATTTTACCTAAAAATAACGTGGCGAGTGCCGTTAAAAATGTTAAATGTTAAAAAATGGTTTTCGAAAATCGTATTTTTCTCAAAAACGGTTCCCAGAATTTTGCTTAACTTTTTTCTTTCGATTAATTGTTACGATCTATAATAATTTAATAAGAAAAATTTTTAAAACCAGATATTACTGATTGTGCCTACCATAGGACGATTTTTTCGAATTTTGAATTTCTCATTATCGGCACAATGGATTTTAATGAATTTCTTATAGAGAAGCTTTAAAAAACATTGCATTTTAAAACTTTAAGAAAAATATTTTTTTGAATTTTGATAAAAAAAATCTATTTTTTTTTGGGAAATTCAATATCTCAAAAACGCCTCAATATTTTTTTTTGTAAATTTAATTTTTATTCGAACAATAATAAAAACTTTAAATTGGCGTACCAAAATTTTTTCTTAAAAAATGTTTTAAATTTGTCTTATAAAAAAGCTTTTTTTTAAGAAACCTCTACAACGACTTATAACTTTTGTTCTCTCATAAATTCGTATGTGCTAAGCATTCTGTTTTTATCTCTTTCTACTAACAGAGTTTAAAAAAAAACTTTTATCCTTGTGAACAGTTTTCTCTAATAATATTCTTTTCCAATCTTCTCTGAGATTTACCTTCAGGTCATTAGTGAAACGATTACTGAGGCAGCCGTGTTGCCGGTCATTAAGAAGCTTTCGATCTTCGAGATATGTATGTCTTGAGGTGATGATTGATCAGTGATTGCATGACTTTGGAAAGAAAGGATGCAAGAGTAATTGATCGTTAGGAGTAGGGGGAGGGAGAGGAAGGGTCGACTTTTTTAGGAACAAGATGGACAAATGGTGTTTTCCATCTTCTAAAGAAGATTACAAGACAGTAGCAGCGATGGAAAAGCAAGCAATATAAAGCCCCTCTTTATAAGGGTAATACCATCAGGACCAGCGGATTTGTTTTTATTAAAATCTCGATCTCTTGCAACTGTATACAAGTTCGGAAATATACATGTCCCATTGAATGATTTACATTCTCAAGTACAGGAAGGGCAATATCGCTATCAGGCAGCAATACAAAAAATGAGTTGTGAGTACATTTGCCTTATCTGAAGAGCTAGTTATCGGATTGTTGTTGGCGATGAGCTTTGGAACCGAAGATGAAGTTGAATTTTTGCGTTCTTGACAAATGACCTGAAATTTTTGCTGCCTATGGGACTTTGCAAAATTTGTTGCCTTAATTTCTAGACCAGTTTTTTGGTTTTTTGTACAACAGCATTTTAATAGTTTCTGACTTGTTTGTGCATTTTCCGCTTTTTCCTCAACCTGATAGCTTCTTTACAACTTGTTTCAGCCTTGACTTCTGTCTTATGAGCATTTTTTAGTATGATCGAAACAGATTTTTTCGTCAGCCAAGTAGGAATTTATAACTTACTTTACAAAAGGCTGAATGTGATCTATGTTTAAGATGAAAAAGTACAAAATACTATTGAACCGGAACCCCGTTGTCGATATCTCTTAAACGACTGTCAAAGCTATTTATTATAGCTTGACTTTTTAATAACTCCAAAAATGCTTATCTCAGTTTCGAGACCTTGCGTAAATTTATAATCCAACCAACAAGCTTGCAAATGAGAATCATAAATTCCTTGCAAAAAAAAACATTTCTCTTTTTTCTAAACTCTTCGATCTAAGAAATACCTCTAAAGCGTGTTTTTGCAATAATTTGCCACTTCCACTACCATAAATTATAAGTCGCTCTATGAAAACTCTGACTGTAGCAATGACAATATCCCTACCTTGATAAAAATGAATACGTGCGTTCGGATTAAATCGAAAAAGCATATCTGGATCTGCTTATTCTCTAATTTTGAGATTTTCGAGATTTAACAGAATTAAAGATTCCCGCACTTTTTAGACAGAAATCCACAAAATGTCAAATTTTGAAAAGTGCTGATAAAATTCAAAGTGAAAAAATGTATCTGTTAATTCTTACAGTGGCATATCGCAAAAGCAGGACTGATTTTTCTGGTCACAAACAGTTATTTGACGGAAATGTACAGACAGTCTAAATGATATATAACTTTTGTAAACATAATCTTCTGTGAAAATCCGTATGGTTTTTGGAGTGGAGGTATACGTTCCGGCTGAAAATCCTGTAATCCTAATTAGACCCTCTGCTTTGAAACTGAAGAATAACTGAAATAGATTGGTTCTTTGAATAGCCAAAAGGTTGTCCAGTTTGTGCTGTTAAGATGTCATTCAACATTTTATGTTTCAGCGGTATTTCCCTGCAGCGTGCGAGTTGGATTATCACATCTCTAAGGCGAATATTAATTTTTTTTATTCGATTAACTTCGGAACTTTTTGGAGTTGCACTACAAATTCCTAGAATTGTGAATCATTCTTTCCTTCTTTTTTAAATATAAAACAAAAAGAAATCGCTCAAAGTTTATATATGTAGTTAAGTAGTGTAGATTCCAATTCAAGTTCAAAAGAAGAATTCATTTCTGAGCTAATGTTATTATCATACAGGGTATTTTTTTTGTATAACTTCAAGAAACTCACAAAACTTTTCTTTCATCTCTCGGAGCATCACTTAAGGCATCGACACTTTTGAGGAAATTAAATATTTCCGGCCAGTCCTTACGCTCTGCATTAATATAATTGTTCTAGTCCTCTCTTACTATTTCGTTTTCTTTGTTCTTACATCAACTGTCAAAAAAAAATCATAAAATAAAAATAACACCAGTTTGTTGTTCCCAGCAATTTTATATACTCTCCCTCAAGGGTTCAATCAAAATGTTAATGTCATCACCAAACTAATTAATTACAAAAAAAAAAATCAAAGGAAACCATCTTATCAACCTTAAACTTTGCTGTACAAAAAAAATCTTATCATAATCGCACTTAAGTTTGAAAAAAAAAAATAGAAACGTCATACAAATGTCAAACAAATGTCAAACCCCCAAAAAACGTCACGAGAGGGTGAACTCACACAAGAGTGATATCACAAAAAATAAAAAGAGGAGTGACATTGTAAATCTAATTTCTAACAAAATATGAACAGGAACACCCACCTACCTCGGGTATCGATAGATATTCATCTAATGACGTCACATAATCAAATTTCCCAGGAACAATATACACTTTACTTTGAGTCCACATAAATTGAGTTACACTGACGACGACGACGGAGGTCTGAGAGTTATGAGTTCTGGGGCAGGCAGTGCTGGAAGGGCCCGAGAAAAAGTCGTATCTTTTATTTTAAAATAAAATATTTTACCATAAATTTGCTAAGGGTTGAGGGTTTTAAGGAGGCGAGCAGAAGGGAGGCCTTACAGTTCGTCCGTCGTCAATTGAAAAGCAGCTGTTAAGTACTATTGATAGCTTTCACCAAGACAATAGGGTGGTTGGTTCCACATAGACTCGTCGTGGAACATATCTCCACTCAGAACTTTCCATCTATCTACAGGTTCAAACTCTCTGCCGCACTCCTAGTCTTCCTCATATTGACGGTGGTAGTGGTGCTGGTGGTGATGATGATAACGGCAATTTTTATATTACTTCGCTTTTAGATCGTTTTTGATGTAAAAGGGTTAATTTTTGATGTAGAGGGTGGTTGCTGCTGGTGGTGGGGTCGGGGAAAGGTAGCTGTGTGATGTGTTTGAAATCGAATGGTAGGTACACTTGATGACACTGTTGATGGCAATGGTATTGTGATGGTGTTGTGTAGGTAGATGTCGTTGCCTGCTTCTGATGCCAGAGGATGACATTTGCAGTGATGATGGATATGAATGGCTTAAGAGGCCATTTATGATGGCCAATGGCCATAGATGTCTTCCCACACCTATAGAGAATGGGGTGATTGGACAAGCGTTTTCGAAAGAGATGAAGAGAATTAGACTAAAGGAGGTGTGATTTTATTTGTATTGAAATATCAATGACAGATGTGGAAAAAGCGAAAGTGTGGTTAAGGAACCATTGAGGGTATGAACTTGATACTCAATAAGTTCTATAAATAGATTAAATTGATTTTAATAGATTTGGCAGTATTTCTGTATTTCCTGCCTTAACATTCAGCGATACAGAGCCGGAAAAACCTCAACACATTTTACTAACAGGTAATAATCCAAGGAGCTCTCGACAGGAGCTCATTCACAGAATTCCAGTTTCAGAAAAAGTTTCCCAGAAAAAGTTGGAAATAATTCTGATAAAACGTAGTTGGGGATTTTTAAGAAAATTAAGTGAGTTTTTTTAAGTAATAAACTCAGCAGGGAAAATTCCATTTAATACAATTGAGTTCTAGAACAAATCAAAGCAAAAGTTTTTGAATGATTGAACCGAACTTGTACTATTTTTAGCCACAACTGAATTCTGAGCGTCTACCACTAGTCTTAATGGAGGGCAGTTGTAGACCTTAGCCCGATATCTGCACATACGTGGACTCAAAAATGATTAAAAATAACAGAATAAATTTTTTTAAAGTAGTGAGAAGTTAGAATAATAGTGCTCCCGAAATGGAACCTTGTAGTACTTTAGAGCTAAGCAAACTTCTGCCGATTGTACCCGAGTGTTTGGATAACTTTGATTATAACGAGTGATTTTTTAAGAGCTATCGGAAATAAAAAAAAAAAACATACAATTTAAAAAAATGTATAAAATCCTTATTTGAATCGACAGTTCGGTCGATATGATTTAATGTTTGAAGATTATTTCATGCAAATGTTGACCGCGGCTGCGCCTTAAATGGTCCATCCGCTTAGTCCAATTTTAGCATTCTCTTTCTAATATTTCGGAAGGTATATCACCAATAAATGCTTAAATGTTGGCTTCCAGTCCGTCAGTCGAAGAGGGCTTGTCGCTATAGACGTGAGCCTTCCTTAGCGTAGCCCCACAAAAAATAGTCTAAAGGCGGCCAATTGACCGGCCCCAAATGTGAAATAAACTGTTCACCGAACTTGTCCCTCAATTGGTCCATTGTTACGCATGCTGTGTGGCTTATGGCACCGCCTTGTTAAAACCACATGTCATGGAAGTCAAGCTCTTCCATTTTTCGCAAAAAAAGGTTTGTTATCATCGCACAGTAGCGCTCACCATTCACAGTCACGTTGCGATTCGCATCATCTTTGAAGAAATACGGTCCAATGATTCCGCCAGCCCATAATCCGCACCAAACAGTGACTTTTATGGATGCATTGGTAGCTCTTGCAATGCTTCTGGCTGCTCTTCACTCCGAATACGGCAGTTTTGCTTGTTCACGTATCCATTCAACCAGAAATGAGCTTCATAGCTGAACACAACTTTTTGATAAAAATGTGGATCTTCGGCCAACTTTTCAAGAGCCCATTCACCAAAAATTCGGCGTTGTGGTAGGTCGTTCGGGTTCAATTCTTGCACCAGCTGTTGTTTGAAATGCTTCACACATAAATTCTTCCGCAAAATTGTCTACGTAGTGGAGTAACAGAAGCCCAATTGCTGCGAAACGGCGCCGAATCGATAATTCAAGGTCATCACTAACACTGGCCGATATGTAAGCGTGTTGGTGGTTTAATGACCAACAATGTAAATTTGGTCCGAAATTTAGTCACAATAGCCCATATAGCCGCCTTAGTAGGTCGATCAAACTGACCATAAAATGGAAGAAGCGCGGGATCAACTTTCTTAACAGAGCACGCATTTTGATAATAAAATTCAATAATTTGCAAGCGTTATTCGTTTGTAAGACGATTCATGGTTAAATTATAGACCAAACTGAAAGTGTTTGACAGTGAAACAAAACACAAACAACAACAAAACCAGTGCTGCCAAAAAGAAAATAGCAAAAAAATCACACCTGGAGTTTGACCTAACAATGCTTCGTGTTTTTGTTTTCTGTTTTTTAGAACCCACATTTTATCATGAATTTTCTGTTTTGGATCAATTTGGTTGTTTTGAAAAGGTCCAAGTACCTTCCGATGGAATGTTTTGTTGGGAACATAAAAGTTCTGAATTCTGGCACCTTGTTTAGATGCAAGAACTACTTGCTGGCCAGGGGTTTGGTCGACTAAGTCTGATGACTGCTTGTTAATGTGGCCACTGGTTCTAAATACTTAATGCTGGCGACTAAGGACTTCTTGAGAGGTTATAAAAAACAAGACCGGGATAGGACCTGGTGATCTCTTTTGACTAGCCGTCCAACGTCGAGCTTCCTCACAATACCTTGGCTTCAACGTGGTAGTCATCCAAGTCGATGTTGGTACCTAAGAATGTGCGGATGTCTACTTTACTGGGGAAGTGCCTTCCTTCGTTTGCAATATAGTCAATCTCGTTAACGGATCATTGATCAGGAGCTCCATGTCCCTCTGTGAATACCAAGATGTTTCAAATGTATTCTAGCTGCGAGAACTTCACAGCAAATTCGATCAGCCTGAATCCATTATCGGTGGTGGTGTCGCGCGGGATATACCTTCCGACGGGGAAACGGATAAAACGCTGCTCACCTGTAAAGTTTCGGCCACGCACTGAGCGATGAGAGACTGAGCGTTTGAGCGACGTCGCTTTGTCGCATAAAATAATCACAAGTCGCTCAGAGTTTATGTGGTCATCTCCATACAATTTAATGTGTTTTAATTTTTTTGCATCGCTCAGCGACTCGTCGCTCAATCGCTTAGTCGCTCGTCGCTCAGTGCCTGGATGAAAGGAGAGATGCCTTAGTGGGAACACTTCTCCACCCTCTCTTAGCAATAGGTTCACTGGTAATATGATGGTACGAGTATATACAAGGTGGCGCAAAATAATCATATAATTTTGTTTTTGAATTTCTTTTTAACTAAATAAAAAAATATTATTTTGAGTGTAAAAGATGATATTCTTCAATTAGCTGTCGCCAGTGTTGATACATATTTGTGCCCATTTTATTGAATTACCCATGACTTTCCTCCAAGATTTCCAATGGTAAACGTTCGCATTCTCCTTAGGCGCTGCTGAGATTTGTTCGCATAAGCCACTCGACTTCAAGTAGCCCCAAAGAAAGAAGTCTGGGATGAATTAAATCAGACGATCTTGCTGGCCATTTCAAATCGCCAAAGCAGAAGATTACGCGTCCATGAATGGCTTCATTCACATTATCCATTGCGGCTTGTGCTGTGGATGCGGTTGCACTGTCTTATTAAAACTACATGTTCACCAAGCCCCTTTCAACCAATTCCGGCAGTAAGAAGTCGTTTATCATGGCAGTCTCAAAAAAATACGGCCCAATCACTCCTCCCACGTGAAAACCGCACCACACAGTTTCTTTGAGTGGATGTAACGGCTTTTTGCATGACGGATTTTCAATGCCTCAGAAACTAAGATTTTGCTTATTGACGTAACCGCTTAAGTGGAAATGTGCCTCGTCGGTCATGATGATTTTCGACACAAAATCGTCCTCTTCTTTGTTGAGACTGAGAATGGCTTGACAGTAATTCAAATGCGAAGGATGGTCTGGTTGATGTTTCTTCATTCTCAGCGACGTCGGCAACCACAGCCGTTATTCTCGGCCGAACGACCAATCCGTTGTCGGTAACGCCCGACATGGTCTGCTTTGGTTCCGGTATGTTCGAAAGGAGTACCTAAGCGCCGGATATTATCCCCAGTTGGTGCGACACGATGAGAAATTTAAGTCAAAATTCGAAGTGTGATAACACCACCGACTGATTATATTGGTTAAAAAAAAATCGACATGGGGTCATTTATTTTGCGCCATCTTGTATCACCAGACAGTAGAACAAATCACTACATCGCTTTGGAGAAAGTAAGATTATTGATTTTCATACTTCATATTGTACTCGTTGTTTCAAGTCTGAAATTATAAAATAAATATAGGTGTGCCACAGGGGTCCGTTGCGTCTCCGACTTTCTTTAAATTAATCATTCTTCTTTTCTTACTCATTTATAGATTTAGTCTCTGAGATAGAATTCAAAATAGGGCTTGGAAAATGATAGGTGAACAGAAACGAAATGCTTCATGAATGTCCAATGCTCAAGTGAAATAGCCAGTTGAATTCTTTCCCTTAGACAAATTCTAGCGTAATAGCTACTCATATTTCGAGAAATGCACATCAGTAAATCCTTGAGCATAGTTTTAAGTATACATACATAGATATTTCTTAGCTAGCCGAACTACGTTGGAATGCTTAACATGACTCTATGAATAAATGAGTGAATAAATTAGGGTATACAAACACTACGACCGACCTAAAGATCTATTGTGTCCACCATCTAGAACTGGATGAGGTTGGCTCATCATTACAGTTCTTCCTCCAAATTTGTTCCTTTTAGGAATCGAAGTATTTGGAGTATTTTAAGGGATGATAATTCACTCTCTTTTATGTGGTGCTTGCCCAGATACCTACGCCTTTGATGCACGAGTGCATCACATTTTCCCAGTGTGTGGTCAGGTGTCTCTTCGTGAGTGTTGCAGAATATGCAAGTCGCGTTGTTCATCAGGCGAAGAATGTTGAGGTGCCTTCTCAACCTGCAGTGGCCTGTGAGAAGTCCCGTGATTTTGCTGAGGTTGTTCCTACTGAAGCTAATGCAGGTTAGAAAACGCTGTCGGTTGTAGTGCCCGAGTAGGAGTTTTGCCTATCTCAGCTTAGAGAGTTCTTTCCAGATTTTTGATCTTTTTGCCTTCTTTTGTGCTTTGATTTTATTTTTGATTACATTTTCTCCTATTCCGCAGTAGAGCTCTGGCCCTGTAAGGGGTGTCGATGCACCTATTTTTGCTAAGGAGTCTGCCTCTTCGTTGCCCTGGACACCAACGTGTCCTGGTACTCAATGAAGTGTGACAGTGTTATTTTTGCCCAGTTCATTAAGCTTTAGCACGCATTCCCAAACAAGTTTGGAGCTAATGGCGTAGGAGCTTAGTGCTTTTAGTGCAGCCTGACTGTCTGACATGATGGCAATGCTTTGGTTTTTATATTTCCTATCGAGGTTTCTTCCGGCACATATGCCTATGGCATTTACTTCTGCCTGGAATATGCTACTGGACTGTCTCATAAGGTAAGGAGAGTTTAGTTCTTGGCCCAAAAACTCCAGCACCAGTCCCTTCAGCTGTTCTCGATCCATTTGATGGTATTTTCTTTAAGACTGTAGTTTACTGTTTCGCCTAGCCAGTCGTTTTTGCAGCTTAACTCCGTTTTGAAATGTTTTTCGAAGTTATATCTTTTGATCATACTCGTACCATCTCTTGGGATGTCAAGAAGGTTTGTTACTGGGTACCGGATTATCGAGTCTTTTTCCCTGTTTCCAATAAGTTCACCCATCCCAGTACCCTCCTTGGCAAACCTCGTTATGGCTTCCTTAGCAGCATTTTCAATGGCCACGTGTAGTGGCGTTAAATGAAGGATAGTCTCCATCGCTGCTGTTAGGCAAGTTCTCATTGCTCCTGTTACGCATATTCATGCAAGCCTTTGCATTTCCCCATAGGAAATGATGGGTCTTACCATCATGGCGTACATCCATCTTATAATGTTTGGTTTGCAGCCCCATGATTTGCCTGCAAGTCTCTTGCATATCATAAGGGCCTTTGTGGCTTTCCCGACAGTTATTTCGACATGCTTGTTCCAGAGGAGTTTGCTATCTACTGTAACTCCCAAATATTTTACCTCTCTCTGGGTGTCGATTACTTCTCCGGGAGAAGTAACATAACTCTATGTTTCACTCTTGTTTTGGCGTTCAAAACCAATATGCATTATAAATCCTTTCATATTTCCGTTGCACGAATAATATTTTTTTGGTTTGAGGGTAATCAAAACCCCTTTTTGTGGGCGCTATTAACAAGAAAAAATTAAAATTTATATCACTCTTCTTTTCTTTCGCAATGTAGGTATTTTCCGGTCGAGAACTACTTCCATCCCAAATGACTTAAATTAATCCATTTTTCTTCCAACTCGTTTTTCCATGTTAGCACCTTTTCAGAGCAGGTATTTCAGGTAAGCCTGGTGTTTTATTATTTTCCAAACTCAAAGCCTCTGAAGAATAATTCCAATCTCCACTGCTAATACTAATCTCATTTGGTTTCCTTAAAAACTTGGAAGGACAAGATAACGGCGATCAACATAAATTAAGAGTTAACTCAACAAGATTGGTAAGCTAAATTCCGAAAATTTGATGATCTTACACTAAAAACCTGGTTAACCCAATTTTTTTTATCAATTCTGAAGGCACGTTCTACAACGAACAAAAATTACCTTAACCGCAGTGAACATGTTAATAAGTACGAATATTTGAAACAAAGCCCGTAAAAGTATCATCCCTGATAAAAAGACCAATTAGAACCACTTAAGCACCTACTGCGCTAACTGTTGCACACGCAGAAAATGTATGAAACTTCCCCTTCCCCACACTCACACAATCAGAAAAGATGAAGCTATTAAATGCTTCCACACTTCCTTTAGAAATAATTTCACAAAAGTTAAGTGCTTTTGTGACAAGAAGTAAGAAACAAGACGAAAAAAGTAAGAATCTTAAAGGAGCTCCAGAAGAAAAGTCATCCTCATATTTTATTGTATTTTTTTTTATTAACTTTTTGTCCTTGTGTCTGCTCTTATAGTCGTGAGGTGACATCCAATACCAAGATGATATGTTGTGGTGGCTTGGCCCTAATGCCTTAATCACTGTGATACTACAACTTTACCCCTCATATTTCACTAACTCACTCAAACTCCCAAATCCTTTTTTCATTGTTCTATTGTGTGTTTTTTTCTGCTCCAAGTCAATTGCCATACCGCAATTCTGGATTAGGAACATGCCACAACTGACTGACTCCGACTGAGGTTGTCAGTGATGGCCAGAAAAATTACTCTCATCCGCATTATTCTCGGAAAGGAAATTCATATTCATCATTCATCGTAGTTTCTTTTTTTCTTCTCACTCTCCCCCCAGCCCGGTTGGGCTTTATCCTTTTGTCGTATATATAAAAACAGGAGGAATAAAATTACCTTCCTTCGATAAAGAGCAACAGGTTGGTTGGTTGCAACATGCTGGCTGGAAGCACGAACAAAAAAACCAAGAAGAAAGCTTTTAAGACTTTCATCTGTCGTTGATGGCAGAGGGGGAGAAAAAATGTACTTTGTAGAAATGTGACGATAAAAGGATAATTTTCCTAAGATACGACGATTATACTTCATTGGATATGAACAGTGAAACAGTAAAGGGCACCACCGCCGGCGTGCCACCCGTCACGCCGCCTCTACTACCGCCACTGCCACTGCCAGTCCTTGGATTGGGGACTTACATTTTGATTCCATACTCTGATTCCATTTCTCGTCATGACTGTTAATCCTTCTTAGATGCGACTCGCTATAAAAGCCAGGGCGATTGAAATTCAAAAAGGATAAAATCAAATCTGTGCCACATCAAGTGGTTGGTTTGGTTGGTAACCATGTGCCAAACGATGCGTGAATTTTATGGGGGGAAGTTATGAAGCTTCATTGCTTGAAGTTTAAGTGATCCCATTTAATGGGGACTTAAAGATGTTAAGGCTTTGGGGTTATAAAATTGTCGTAAGGATCATGAATTGAAATCAAATTGAGTGTGGGTGTTTTTGTGTGCATTTTTAATTTATTTACAATTTTTTTTGTTGAGATTTGATACGAAAATAAAATAAAAATAAATTTTAATTTTCGTACTAAAAAAATATATTTTTTCACATAAGAATTTTTTTTTTATTAAAGTAGAGGGCTCTAGTTTAAACTGGATCTCAATCAGCAATTCTGTTTTTAATCTTGTGCTTGGATTAGTGCCACTTGGCATAATGGTGATTGCGTTGAACTGTCATGCCGAAGGTCTGAGTTCAATTTACCTAAAAACAAAAAAAAACATTTTTTTTTCCGGGGTGCTTGCTTATGCAATGAAGTGACAAATTCTCCACGAGCATTATCTCTTGCCATGAAAAGTGTTTCTTATCTAAGCCGTTCGGGTTCGGTAGAAAATTGTACGTCGCGTCGCCTCTACTTCTATGGTTTGTGAATCATGAGTCACTAGGTTTAGACTCTCTACGACCCGTTGGCCAGTAATTTATTTATTTTATTTTCTAGCATAGTGCCTTCGGCCAATTAATGTCACATTTTTATGTCTGTTCACCATCATCGGGACGGATTTTCTCTTCTGCATTGACTCCTGACTCTTGAGTAGTCTTGAAGACTTTACGTGTTGGAACAACTATGTAGGTATATGTATATACTCGTATTTGTTCTATAATAGCAATACGTCTGTTTTTCCAAAAATTAATAAACATCTTGTAGTTCTCTTAGTTCGTCATTACTCAACTTCTCAGAGATTTAGTTTTTCGAATACTGTTACACAAAATTATTTATGTATATATGTATGTCCCACAAATAATTATTATAAAAATGTAAATACAGGGAACCGTCTTATACGAACCATATGTTCTTTAGACCTAATTTATCTAATTTGGACACAAGAAAGTTTTTCAACGTATCCCGATAGAGGATAGAGTAACTGCTTAAGCATTGCCCATGACAATTGACCCTATGACACGGGCGGCATAAATGGCGGACTATACTCTAACGGGGTGTAGTGGTCTTGGGTGTATCTGTCGATGCTTTTCTGTGCCCTAATAGTAGATATTCCGTTTATTTACAAAGCCGTCCAAGTCAAAATGTGCTTTTGTTGCAAATGGCAGTCATCTAGATATAGCTAGCTGTAAAACCCCAATCTCACCGACAGTAATAGACAATTTTCTTATAACTGTATTTAATTACTATCGATCACTTTCTGCGACTGTCAAATGAAAAATTTCATTCACACAAAAATGACGCCAAAATAAAGTCGACCTGAAACATAAAACACACCCTGTTTAATTAGTACTTTTCTTAAATTTAGTTTCGTTGTTAAGAACACCATTTTACACACCAAATTTTGTCCCATTACTGGATTTACCATATATCTATTATTTACGAAAGCGAGAATACATTCAATTTTAAAATTTTCAAAATATTTTAGGAACTACATATATACAAGAGTTTTTCCTCTTTAAACAAGGTTTATAAAAGTATAGAAGCATCACGATTTGAAATATTGTACGATTTCGTCTCGCTCTCTGTGGAGTTATGGTTAGCAAATTGCACTGGTTCCTCCGGCAAACGTTGGGCGATCGATTCCCATCAGCCACAGGCACCTAAAATCAAAAATGTTTCAAGGCTTTGTAGCGATATCTATCAACCACATTATTACTATTACAACGTCATCTATTAACCAAACCATGAATCATAATTGATAAATTGTTTTTACAATTTTTATGTTTTAGTTCTAGAGCATTCCTAAGTTTTGTAAATAGTTTTTTGTTTTAAATTACAATCAGTTATTAAAAGTAACTCTAATAAATAGTGACCACGATTGTGGAAACAAAAGTTTTCAAATTTGATGACCCTGAAATCAATATCGTGTCAAACAACTATACGAAAACCAATATCATGCATCGATAGAAAAAGTCGACCAAATGTAATACAATCCGTTCTCAATCCTACTCTCGAACAATCAACAACCTCACAGCAAAACCAAGCTCAACACAAAAACATAATGCTGGTTTCACAGACGATGTAGTTCGAGGACATGTGACACCCCGAAATTTACCAACAAAAAAACTACTGTCGACCTACATACATCTCTTTCAACAGCTAAGTCCACATCCACATCAAAAGCAGCAACTATGTACATCAGCTTCAAAACAACTTGAAGACACATCTAACGAATTGAGAACAAGCGTCCTTCCTTTCGTCCAAGACCGTCAGCGTCGTTTGGCAGAAGGCGGTTAATACGGACACGTCAGACTTACTCTGGGCATCGCTGATCCACTCCTAAATGACAAGTTTACTCAAATACTCCAGGAGTTTAAGGACATCCCACTAATTAAGCGAACGAACCCCTCAGGATCAATAACAAATTGAAACACATGGCCAACCGACATTCGCAAAGTCCCGGCTGACGCAGACAAATACCAAAGGAAAAATTCAGTATTTGATGAAAATAGCAGTGTCTTGCCTGTCCAAAAGCCCATATGCTCCACCACTCCATATTGATCGCAAAAAAAATTACTTGGTGAAACTGCAATCACTGCCGTGCCCTAAATGCCCAAACAATTTTAGACAAATATTTACTGCCAGATCAACTTTTACTTGCAACTTATAGGTACTATAAGGCAAGGTTATGCATTTGGGAAAAAAATCGAACTCGAGATTTTGATCAAAGTTGACATTACGATGATACTCGTAGCGAAGACGAAAAAAGTAGGTCTTCGACTACAGCCTAAACGGCTCGGTCAATTTTATTTAAACTTGGTAGATATCATTTTTAAATTTTTGAATATTACAACAACAACTTGAATGAACTACCAGCAAGTGGGTTCTTATTTGGCTGGAGTTATAGCTATTTCTCCAGCCAAATAAGAACCCACTTGGTGGTAGTTCATTCAAGTTGTTGTTGTAATATTCAAAAATTCATAAATATATGAAGCTTCGCAGGTACACTGCATGTATGTAACCATACAAAAACCCCTTCAATAGATTTAAAACTTGACCAGAGTCAAATCTTTCATTAAAATCTCCCTCCTTATAATATACAACGAATTGTTGGCTTATAAACAGAGTTCGGAGAAATAGAAAGAAACCGAATTTACAACAACAAAACTTGAATGACTAATAAAAACGCTAGTCCTCAAGTGATAATTGATAAACGATAAAACCTAAATTGGGATGGACCTGATCATGTGGTCTCGGTAGCGTGATGCGTAGGGCATTGGCTTCTGACGACGCTAGGTCTGGGTTCAAATCTCAGTCAAGGCAAAAAGTTTTTCGATTAAACTTGATAGTATAAAGGCTAAGCACCACTAATAAAGGAGTCTGATGATCGGCTTGGCAACCGTGAAATAGCTATAACTCCAGCCAAATAAGAACCCACTTGGTGGTAGTTCATTCAAGTTGTTGTTGTAATATTCAAAAATTCATAAATATATGAAGCTTCGCAGGTACACTGCATGTATGTAACCATACAAAAACCCCTTCATATCATTTTTAATTTCCCCCCCTCACGCTTTTTCCTTTTTTTTTAAGACCAAAAATAACGGTACCTGCCATACGATTTTTTTTTTGAAATTTTATAAATATTTTTTTTTTCCCAAAAACTGTTCCACAGATTTAAAAAAAATTCAAAAAATTTCATTTACTTAAAGCTATAAAATTGTTTGTAAAAAATTCAAAGAAATAGTTATTTTTGGTACCCCCCTTAGAACCATTTTTTTTTTTGGTTTTTGATTTTCTCAAAAACGGTACAACCGATTTTGATAGTTTTGTTTATGCTAAAGCTCAACCAGCTATTATTGGGTATTCAAATTTTCCAAAACATTTTTTTTGGATTTTTAAAAAAATGTTCAATTTTTTTTCAAAACTCAATATTTCAAAAACCCCATGCCCGATTTTCTAAAAACTTGAAAAATATAAGTTTCTTAATATAAATTACAAGATGTAAGAAAAAAAAATGTATCTTACCTAAAAATAACGGCACCCTCCATACAAATGTTAAAAAATGGTTTTCGAACATCGTATTTTTCTCGAAAACGGTTCCGAGAATCATGCTTAAATTTTTTTCTTTCGATTATTTTCTACGATCTATAATTTAATCAAAAAATATTAAAATAAAATACGAGTATTTTTTGAATTTTAAAAAAAAAAAATTTATTTTTTTTTTAAATTCGATATCTCAGAAACGGCTCAATATTTTTTCTTGTAAATTTAATTTTTATTCGAACAATAATAATTACTTCAAATTGGCTTTACTAAAATTTTTTCTTAAATATATTTTAAAAATTTTGTATATAAAAGCTTAATTTTTTAAGAAACCAGTACAGACCTATAATTTTTATTCTTGCACAAGCTAATATTTGCTTGAATCACATGGCATGCTGCTTTTAGCTCCAACTACTAAAGGAGTTGTTTTAGTCTATTAAAAAATTAATTTTATCCTTTTGAAATGTCTTCTCTAATAACATTCATTTTTGAAATTCTTAGTCGTTTACATAAGAGCAAGTTCGTGCGACCCAGTCGTGCATTTTATTTTTTAATATATTTAGCTTACGATCAGATACAGATCGAAGGTACGGATATACCAAAGACCGTTTGGCCTTTTCGAATTTCTTAAAAAGCCATTGGGATTTCAAAACGTGGCACAAACATTCCAACGTTAAATGGACCAAACTCTCCGTGCTCTTAATTTGCATCATTTCGAAGGCTCAAGAACACGAGTAGCACACTTGCTTGGTATTCGATTAAACTACGTCAATTTAATCTAACAAAAAATCCATCAAAATGCCTTTTCGTTCAGTCGGTGATAGAGTTTTTGGGACATCTCATTACTCCGGATGGTCTTAAGCCAAGGCCAATCGAGGCTATCAAGTCATTTCCCATCTCCAAGTTAGCATGCAAACCCAAACATTTGGGTTGGTTGTTTTCCAGCTAAGCTAAATTTTTATCTTCGGTTTATTCCGGATGCAATAGAACATCAACAACCATTGATTGCGCTTATAACTGAAAAGCAGAAAACCATCGAACACCTATATCCTGGAATGAAGGATCAATAGCCTTATACCAAAAGTATAAGAGCGATCTCATTAACGCCACGGCACTCACATATCAAGCTCGTGAATTAACACCGCAATGGGAGCAGTGATTCATCAAATTATCGAAAACTGACACCAACCACTGGCATTTTTTTGTTTCCAAACGCACAAATCACTTATAGCAGGTATGATCGTTAGCTGCTTCCAATATACTCACCTATTAAACACTTTAGATAGTTTCTCGAGCAACGTGACAATACACCGCCCAGACAGATTCACCATCTCGATTTAATTTCTCAGTTCTCAACACAAATCGTTCAATTAGCTGACATTGGCAACATAACAGCAGTAACGCTTTTCCGAATCAAAACTCTGCATATTAATTCGGACGCAGCTATTGACTATGAGAAGATCGCTAATCACCAAAAATCTTGTGTATTAGAAGCATTTCTCTATTCAACTCAACAATCATCTGCAATGTGTCTCCCATTACGTGCCACAAGCTATTCGTCAACATGTCATCACCTAGTTCCATAATGTTGCATAATCCTGGAAAAGCTGTATCCTGGAGCAATATGGACTATGACATAAGCAATTTTTTTGAACATTGCATGTCATGTCAAGGTAAGCATGTCTTCACCACTTATAAGATATTCTTTGGCATCGCGGAGATTTGAAAACATAAATATTTACCTAATGAGCCCGATACTACCATCAAACGATCTTAAATACCGCCTAACCAACGAACTGTCAAATTCACTGGACATCACACACCTTCGTGCAACCTCCTACAACCCACAAGCATCGCGAACTAAATTTTTAGGTACATAGGTTCATTTTTATGTCAAACCATAAGAAACTATTTTTACTTCATTTTGAAATTTCGCCAGTTTTTCGACAATTACTTTTCAAGGGTAGTAATTTTCAAAAACTTTTGCCAGTTTTGAAAAACATTTCCCCACAAAATGGAATATAAAACTTCTCTTATTAATTACAGTTGATAAAATTACAACAGTAACTTACAGGTTACCGGAGTGTAGACTTAAGTAAAAATCCATTGTTCGAAGATACATGCTTAGGCTTACATAATATATGACGATAGTATTTTTCAAAATTCTTTCTTTTTTAAAAATGTTGTTTTCTCTTTTATTTTTTTGAAAGGCGCATTTCTGGTACCGTACTGCATTATGTTATTAGTTGGTGGTATTCCCCTATTTTATATGGAATTAGCTCTCGGTCAACATAATAGAAAAGGAGCAATCACATGTTGGGGTCGACTTGTGCCACTTTTCAAAGGTTTGTACAATTTTTTGAAAAAAAAAAACAACATATATAATTTATTCAAAAACTACCGTAGGAATCGGATACGCTGTGGTTTTAATTGCATTTTACGTTGATTTCTACTACAATGTCATTATTGCTTGGTCCTTGCGATTCTTCTTTGCTTCATTTACGGAAAACTTGCCATGGACGTCGTGTAACAATCCTTGGAATACGGAAAACTGTAGACCGGTAAGTTTTTTCAACTTGATCGATTGTGTTGGTAAAAGAAACATTGATGAAACAAAGATGAATTTGCCTTTATCTGTTGGGCGCCAATTAACTTTTTTTTTAGTTAGAAATTTATACTTGAATTTGTATTGCAGTTTGAAGTTGTTCAGTCCACAACACCATCGTACAACACCAGCCTGGATCCATTCAACCAAACTCTTTTCAACAACGAAACAACCTTAGCTCCAATTGAAAAGTTCCAGTCCGCTGCATCTGAGTATTTTAAGTAAGTTTTCATTGAAGACCTTCTTTTGTTCAAAACTAATGCGCTTCTTCCTTCCCATAGTCGATACATTTTAGAACTGAATGAAAGCAATGGAATCCATGATCTTGGAGTTATCAAATGGGATATGGCTGCCTGCCTGCTGGTTGTCTATCTTATTTGCTACTTCTCACTCTGGAAGGGGATCAGTACATCAGGGAAGGTAGTCTGGTTTACGGCCTTGTTTCCTTACGCAGTACTGCTTATCCTCTTGATTCGTGGTATAACCTTGCCAGGATCAGCAATGGGAATACAATATTATCTCAATCCTAATTTCGATGCAATCTATAAGGCAGAAGTTTGGGTTGATGCTGCCACACAAGTGTTCTTTTCATTGGGACCTGGTTTTGGAGTCTTGTTAGCTTATGCTTCCTACAATAAATACCATAATAATGTTTACAAGTAAAAAATTGGTGACTTTTTACAATTAATAATATACTTAATTTTTTATTTTCTTACAGAGATGCTCTTTTGACAAGTTTTATAAATTCAGCAACTAGTTTTATAGCGGGTTTCGTGATATTTTCTGTGCTTGGATATATGGCGCATTCTTCGGGTCAACATATAGAAGATGTCGCAACAGAGGGACCTGGATTGGTTTTTGTTGTTTATCCAGCTGCTATAGCGACAATGCCTGGGAGTACATTTTGGGCGTTGATATTTTTCATGATGTTGCTTACATTGGGATTGGATAGTTCGGTAAGAAAGGAAGTTTTATCATTGATGATGTTTGATGTTAATCCATAATAATCGTACGGAAATCAGCACAGCGGAGCTGACCATGTCAAGTTTTTTGTTCCTATTCTTCTTCCTCCATCTTCTATTTTGCCAAAAACCTCCCTTTTTCTTTCTATTACCAGAATGTGGGAGGTCTTCGCTCTAAAACGCTATGGGACCCCCAAGATGATATCCTAGTATTCGGTGACTTTAACCTCCCTCATAGTAAATGGACCTTATCTGACGATGAGTCATTATATGTTGCTTTCAATCCCATCTGTGCAAAGGAATATCTATTCGTTCATAGCGTTGCAGATTCAAGCCTCTGTCGAGATAGAGGTATTCTAAATTCTACTGTATTCCTGTTTTCGCAAGGGATCCCATCAACTCTTCAGCCTCACTCAGTCCCCTTTCTCTATATTTTTTTCTTGATTCCCCTATACAGACTTCTCGCCCCACATACATATCTGGCTTCTCAGGATTTTCATAAAGCAACATTTTCTCAGATTAATGAATATAAAGGGTGGTTAAATTTTAAGGGCCGATATTGAATGTGAACCACACCTAAAAGTCAAGTTTTTTTCTGCATTTCATTTGACATTTCTCAATTTCAGAGTAACTCAATTTGAACCATGGAAAGATAAAGTTATTCAGACTTACTATTTTTTCGGTCAATTTAATCGTCCAAATGTGCGCACAATTGGAAAAATCGTGCCAAAATTTTACCAAACCGGGTTTGTAGGAGATGTGAAAATATCAGTGCATGCTCGTACAGCTCGTACTGCAGAAAATATTGCTGCTGCTCGCGATAGTGTGGCTGAAGAGCCATCCACCTCAACTCGTCATCGTGCCGAACAATTGCACCTCTCACGCTCGTCATCGATGAACATTATGAATAAAGACTTGCATTTTAACGCTCACAAGGTGCAATTGACTCAAGAACTAAAGCCCCTTGACCATTTCAAGCGTGCGTCGTCAATAGTCAGAATGGTAACAAGAAATGGCAACCGTGGATGATCAATTTTCGAAGAAAATCATCTTCAGTGATGAGGCACATTTTCACCTCTGTGGGTTCGTCAATAAGCAGAATTGCCGCATTTGGGCGAATGATAATCCAAGAGTGATTGGCGAAAAATAAATGCATCCGCAAAGAGTGAGCTAAATTATGAGATAATTCGGCACATCAACGGCATAGAACCTTAATTATGCCTCAACGTCATCGAAAATTTTGGACCATCGGATGGAGGTGTGCCGCCGAAGTCACGGCGGCCATTTGGCCGATATATTGTTCCGTACATAATTAACCCATACCATATTATCATAATAAAAAAAATGACAATAATTTTCTAAATAATTTGTGTTTTATTCAAAATCAACAAAATTTAACCACCCTTTATCAACGGAGTTTCCTTTAATTTTGGCAACATATCTGTAAATTCTGCAAAGGACACATTTATAGAGAAATATTCAATTCTTTTTCTCTCCATGTACCCTTTTCTCGACAAAAAACTTCGTTTCATTGCCTACCTTGTTTAATCACACGGGTAGCTCATTACGCAACGAGAGTAATAAGTTTTGGGCAATTTTCCTTCGTTCTTGGCTTACTACCGACTATTCTAATTATTTTAGTACTAACCGAAATTTACTAGTCCCTCTATCAAGGCTATTTAATCCAAACCCAAGATCATAAATCCTTCTATTAGTTTTGTCAATCTCTCATTCAATAACGAATCTTCAACAACTTTGTTTCGAACAATTTTTTACCGACGACTTCTTTATACCTGATTGTCATAATTTTTACCGAATTTCTCTCTCATCTTATTTCTTCCACATGCCATTGACCCACTTCCAATTGAACATACGCTAAATCAACTAGGGAATGAGTTAATTCCCAGCTCCGATGGTATCCAGCAATATTTCTCAAAAAATGTTCCTCCACACTTTCTCTTCCTCTCTCAACAATACTCAATTTATCCATATATCAAGGAGAACTCCCCCAGTTATGAAAAACCTTTTTCATAATTCCAAATAAATAAAAAGGGGGCCAAAGGTGAAGTTACAAACTATCATCCAATTGCAGTTTGCACAAAATTTTAAGCTTTCATTGTAAGTCTCTCATTTCGCCTAGCCATTAGCCAACACGGCCTTGTCAAAGGTGGGCTTAAAACGTCTAAACTCGTTCAATTCATATCATGCAGCCTCTGTGCCTGAAATAATGGAAAGGAAGTCTACGGTGTCTAAGCCGATTTCGTTCAAACCTTCTCCAACCATTTATTAGCAACGTCTGGGGTCCCACAAGGCAGTCAGTTAGGTCCAACTCTTTTTATTGTTATTATTATTAACGATATTGAAATGGTCATTAAATATTCCCATATCTCACTCTACCCTCTCACTCAAGAAACCATTTCATCGACACAGATTTTACTCTTCTTGAAATTGATCTCGACAGTTTCTTTGTCTAGTGCCTGAAAAATTGGTTAAAGCTAAATTCTGATGTATTGAAATGTCAATCAATCACGAAAATGCATCCAATCTTTTCTTAGCTCATATCGACGCTGAGTTAATTCGCGATTGTGGTATGTTATAAGAAAGAGAGCTCAACTTTCTTACACATACTGATAAGCACTAGGCTTTGTTAAACCATGGTCCAAAGAATTCTCTGACCTCTAGTGATGCAGTCCCTTTACATAACGATTGTTCGTCCGCTTCTTGAGTGTGCCATACTTTGGGATGTGATTCTTGTTCATATTCTAAGAAAAAATTGTTTTACAGTAAAGTCTGGTTTTTAACTTTGACATCACTTTTTGACGATTTAAAAAAAGGGGAACTTTGGTGTACCCTGACCAATGTTAAAGTCAATTTTTCTGTCAGTACTAACGGTAGCAACCTCATCTTGAGAATTTTTTTTAGGAAAAATACTAGCCTTTAAAATAACGTTTAAATTAATCTGATATGTTTTTAAGGTTGCCAGGTATTCAATTTTAAATGGTGTTCAGTTTTCTTTGCCCGAACAAAATTTTGACTTTGAAGTCAATTTTTTTCAAAAAGTGCGTAATAAACATAAAGTTTTCTTATTTTTACCGAATGAAAAAAAGCAATACTAAAAAAAAAATCATTAATAAGTGTACCCAAAAACCCTTACATTTTATGATACTTGAGATACTCTTTACTCTCGTTTGGCTCCAACCTTATACTCGCGGTCTACGAAAGATAAATTTTTGTGACATAAACTTTCGGCTTTAAGCTCCATCTTCTTTTACATCCTTCAAATTCACCCAAATTCTAGTTTCTTAGTCTTAAGACATAATAAAAGCTAATTTAGATTAAGATAAATTCATCAAATAAATGCTGGTGTGCCCCAAGGCTCCATATTGTCTGCAACACTATTTATTATTTTTATATATGTCTGAAACTGCTTCTCTGATTACAGAACCTTTAGTTTTTCATACTCCATTTCTGACTCAACTCCCTCTTCCTCGAATGCCGAGTTGCAACGGCAGAGATGTTATATGGGGTATTAATAATTGTGTGGAATTCATGGAATGGAACTTGCCTAGAGGAATCTGAAAGCGTTCGATTCTAGGTATGTGGGTTACTGAACAAATTTACTGGAACGATATCATATCCGAAATTGCTAAAAATGCTTATAAATGACTAGGTTTTCTCGGAAGATGTAAGAACTTTTTCCCTTCTCATGACAACTATTTATACGCCCGAAACGAGAGTATAACTATCATATTTGGTTAGGCGCATCCAAAACATCACTGGACCTATATAGGGCTTTAAGACTGATAGGCGACAGATCAATTGCGGAAACATTTGTTTCGTTGGAACACCGTGAAAATGCCTCTTGTTTATCAATGTTTATAATGCTTTTTCAAACGTTGCTCTGTTGAAATAGCAAGTTGCATTCCTCCACTTAAACAATTTCAGCGTATTATCCACTGTGCTAGGAGTGCTAGTATACAATCGAGTCTTATTTCGGACGTACCGTCAAGTATAGAGATTGTTTTTTTTAGGCTTTACCACATGAGTGTGGAATTGCTTACCCAAATCTGTTTTTTCTTCTTCTTTCAATATCCAGACATTTAAGACAAATGTATGTACATTGTAATGTCCTATTCAATTCTTCATTTTAGGGGTAGTCCCCCTTGCGTGCTCGGAAATTATAAAAAAAACAAGAACTAGCTTCCATTAAGCCGAATAAATGGAGGTGTTGCCCAATCAAAATTACAAAATTAAAACATAAAGTTTTCTCTTCTGTTTTTTTTTTAGTTTGGCGGCTCGGAAGCAATCATCACAGCTCTGAGTGATGAATTTCCTAAAATCGGAAGAAACCGTGAAATATTCGTAGCAGGTCTATTTTCTCTTTATTTTGTTGTTGGACTGGCCAGCTGTACCCAAGGGGGCTTCTATTTTTTCCAACTCCTCGATAGATATGCTGCTGGCTACTCCATTCTTGTGGCAGTATTTTTTGAGGCCATTGCAGTTTCCTGGATCTATGGTAATTTTAGAATGATTTCAGCCAACAATTGACAAAAAATTTATAAAACAAAAACACTTTAATCTTAAGGAACCAATCGTTTCTGTGAAGATATTCGCGATATGATCGGCTTCGCTCCCGGAACGTACTGGCGAGTTTGCTGGAGATTTGTGGCTCCTTTGTTTCTTCTCTTTATTACAGTTTATGGTCTAATTGGCTATGAACCACTAAGTTATGAAAACTACATCTACCCCGGATGGGCGAATGCCCTAGGTTGGTGTATAGCTGGATCGTCGGTGATCATGATACCTGCTGTGGCTTTTTTCAAGCTCATCACCACTTCGGGAACTATTACTCAGGTTTGTTTAGTTTTTGATAATATGACAACAATTCATTAAACTTCTCCCTTTCGTATTTCTAGCGTTTTCGGATTCTCACCACTCCATGGCGGGACCACCAAATAGCCATCAATGGCGTCACCGTAGAAAGAACGCAAGTTCGTCTAACAGCCTCTAAAGACGGTGCAGAAGTTTGAGATCGACCATTTGCTAGATTTCAAATATACTATGTATAAATATTTTAACATTAAAACAATCAAATTATTACAAACGTACATACATAATAATATACAAAATTTAGGTTCGTAATTAGGTTTCGTTAAACAAGGACAATTTCTTGTTACCAAAAAAAGTATATTATATACAAAAAAAAAGTTTGTAGTTCAAAATTATATAAACAAAAAAAAATTAAACTTCTTAAGAGAACTTACAATTGTTAGGGAAAAAAGTATTACAAAATATACTTAAATACATTAGACGCAATATTATACTAAATAAGTTATTTAAAATAAAAGTTTTATTACTAAAAACAAAAACATATTAGTTTAAATTTATATAAATAAATTATTACAATAACTATGATAATTATATATACATATATACATTATTATATTTAAAATTTACAATGAAAAATGCTGTGTAGATAATATAGAAAAAGTCAAAAGTATCACAATCGTCATAAATGCTTCAAAATGTTTAAGAAAGATTACTTTAGACTATGCTCAAAAAAATAAAAATACTCGTACCTACCTACCTTTATATATAAAAAATTAAAAAAAAAATTAAAAGCAAACGATTTTCTTATAGTAAAAACATCACAAAGAGAACTTCTTTGTTTTTTTATTTCTGTACATATAATCAGTGTAACTGAAGCTTTAAAATGCAAAATTATAATTAGGAAAAAGTTCATTATTATGGGTGAATTGTAGAATAACTTGTTAATATCAAGAAATGTTGTAAATATTTGTAAGTTTTAACATTGAGATTTTATAAAAAAAAATGTAAACATTTTTACTTTGTATGATGGCGAAACTTTTCCTAACAGCCATGGAAAGGATTCGAAGGACTGCACATATGTAATTTAAGTTATATGTTTTATTGTTTTTTTAATATATTTTTGTAAAATATTGAAAAGAGGTCTAAAGGAAAGGCAAAGTTTTTCAGCCATAGATTTTGTCTCGTCTTAAGCCAATTTCAATATTTACCTAATCACTAATTACTTTTTTTAAATATTTTTAATTTTGAAATCATATTTATTCATAATTTAATTAATTGTTTGTAAATACTGTGGCATTCAATTGAAGTTCCAACCAGCCATTTGGAATTTCAAAAGCTGTCAGGTGGTACCTTTAATTTTAATTATTTTACTACTTTTTATAAGGATTTTTTTATATTTAAAAAAAAATTGTTATTTTGCTGAAAATAAATATTTTTTTGTTTAAGAAAAAATAAATTGAGTCTTATTAAACAAGTTGTGTGAAGTATTATAAAATTCTGTTTTACCATCTGTTGATATATGTACATACATATATAACAAGTTTGCATATGTTTGTATCGTAAGTTATGTGCCTCCAAGTAGATCTCTTGACTTATTTGAAAAACATATTAGTTACATTGAAACAAAATTTTAAACAGAAAACTTTCACGGTATTATCTAGTATGAAAGTGTTTAAAAATTTCCTAAATTTTTCATAATTTTAAACACTTTCTAACTTGTGTCAAGGCTATTTTGTAATAAATTGCCACTGAACGTGACTAAAATAATAACAGTTCGTGCAAAACAAAAAACTAAATAAACAAATATTTTTTTTCAC
Organism: Chrysotoxum bicinctum; assembly: GCA_911387755.1. Lineage (NCBI taxonomy): Eukaryota > Metazoa > Arthropoda > Insecta > Diptera > Syrphidae > Chrysotoxum > Chrysotoxum bicinctum. Next base: position 235,832,973 of record OU426987.1, on the reverse strand, counting down.
ATTTAGAAATGTCAAAGTTTTATACGAAGTAAATAAGATATTAAAAATATAAAATATGCATATTTGATGAGTTTAACTTTAATAAGTTAATAACTTTAATTTTAATAAAATAGTAAAGACAGAATGGCGCAGCATTTTAAGCAGCCTATTGTTAAGATATTAGTATGATACTACTTAACAATTTGCTAACTTTAAAATAGTTTACTAACTCGTTCTTAGTTTTAAACATTTTTTAACAAGTATCGTACTAAAGCAATTAAATGTTCTTATTTTTTTTTACGAACTGTCTTTGTTTTAGGTGTGTTCAGAAGCAATTTATTAAGGAAATTGGTTCTGAACACAACTAAAACAATAACAGTTCGTTGGAAAAACTAAAAAAAAAGACTTTTTTTGACTTTTGTAAATGTCAAAGAGCCATATAAAGTTAGCACGGTACTTTAAAACTAAAATAGCTATTTGATTATTTTAAATTTTATAAAATGCTAGAGAAACTAAATATGTATGATGCTTAACTCAATTTAATTCAAAAAATTGTAACTAAGTATCATACTAAAACAGTTTTAACATCGCACTAATCCGACTAAAATTTTGAGCAACTGATTTTATATACAACCAGCCGATAATACCCGTCGTTGCCCGGGTCGTTTTTGGTAAATCTTTATGACTGCAATCTACAATCCTCAAACTGAATACTAAAATCAAGTAAAAAATTAAGTAATAATTCAGCATTGAGCTGAAGGGAATAAAAAACCAATGTAGCCACGCATTTATGGAATAAACAAAGATATGCTTTACTCTTACTGATCACACACGTTCGCTTTGAATGCTTCGTAAAAAAAAACAACGAAAAGAAAAGAAAATTTTTGAGTATTTCCTTCGGTATAAATTAGAAAATTCCTTACGAATTATGAATTCCTAGTGTCAAACACATCTACTGGAACTTCACACGTACCCTTGAAGCAAATGCAAAGTAAATACATGAACACACCTATTGTCCATTTTCTACAATTAAGGATACAATTTTCATCCACGTTATTATTAAAGAGGAGAATCGTTAAGAAGCGCCTTTTATTAGTGTACAGCGCCATTATTTCTCATAATTTAAGGATGGATTTGGATTAGATTCGATCCATGAGTTGAACGATCAGCTTAAGAGTTGAATTGAAACTAAATGAAAAAAAGAATCTGTTGGGGAGAGTACGATAACTTAGGCGCCTAAAAATGATAACGTTCTTTTACTATGGGAGGGGGAGGACTATTTCCCCCCGTTTGGGCGGGAGGGGCAATTTTATAAAAAAAATACTAAAAATAAAAAAAAATTATTAAAAAATAACGGTAACAGTTACGATTAAGTTTTGGGTCTTTATTTAAGATTTTTTACTTGCGACTTATAGATACTATAAGGCAAGTTATGCATTCGTAAAAAAAACGAACTCGAGATTTTGATCAAAGTTGACATTACGATGATAGCGAAGACTAAAAAAGTTGGTCTGGCAATTCTGTCTGTCTGTCTGGCCCCCTCACGGTTTCCGCCTTGACGATGGCGAGGGGGCTTACGTTTGACCCTCCAGCAATCCAGCTGCAGGGACCTTCAACTAAGAGAAACCAACAAAAAACAGTGATGTTTATCCAACAAATAAAATATGGAAAAAAGTTTACTTAATGAAGATAAAAATCGAGTGGGGATATACACTCAAGTGTCGGCAGAAGTCACGGCTGCCGGCGAGGGCTTGGCTTCGCCAGAAGCTAAGTCGCCAGTGACAAAAAAAGTAAACAAGCCAAACCTAGTGAAACAGCACAACCTTGCAGCGGCTCTTCTCCCTGCTCTAGATAGCCTGGCTATTGACGGTAGGGAGACCTCGAACAGACCTCCATCTATAGGAAGTCGGACCGAGGACGAGTTGCTGGAAGACTCGAGTCAAGAAGAGACTATGCTGAAGTCTACTGCACCGCCCAATGCTTCGAGGCAACGCAGTAACTACAGATCCTCTAAAAGATTCGTGAGTGTTACGGAGAAAAAGGATTCAACTTCTCTCAGTCCAAGAGACAGGGCCCTTTTAAAGAAACATAGAAAGTTGATAAAGAACTATGAAAGTCAGATGGCAAAGACTTCCACTGCACCCATAGCTTCCTCCCAACTGTAGGAGGCAGTCCTAAAAGTAATTTTACCAGCAAGGAAAATATCGATGGTTCAAAAGAAAAAAGAAAAATATCCTACGAACCCTAGGTCGGATTTTAGCAGCAATTTATTTTTTGTATATCTTTCAATGAAATAAAATACGTAAGTACAAATTAATTTAAAAGTTGAAACAAAAAAAAAAAAACAAAAAAATTTTAATGCTTCAAACCAATTTGGACAAGGTCGTAAGACGTAAGCCATATTGCAAAACATAAAAGAACAACATCAACAGTGGTCAATTATGTCGCGTCAGAACTTCTGCTTAAAGAATTAAGTTCAGCAAGTAATGCAATTAGCATTGACCACCCTTGTTTTCCGAGCGGTCCCACACAAAATAAGTGAGCATTTCCGTTTTCTCTCCATTCCACAGAATTCCATACCCGAACGCAATCTGAGGAAAGTCCTCATGGTTTCTGTCTTTTATATTTAAGTCGTCAGCCCATAAAGTAGCTCCGCCACCCTTTTTCCTACCCCCAAAGTTTTTTTTTCTAATCCTACCAAAAGATAGTTAATCTTTAAAGAAACAAAAGTTATAATCAAACAAAAAGTAAAAAAACAACAAAAAATCAAACGAAAATCGAAGATATAAACTCGGCATAAAAGTGTGGCTTCACTGAATATTTCGGCAATCCGGCATGACGGCAGCAAAAAAGAAATATAAGTCAACCAGTTCTGACTAAGAGCCATATAATAATCCAAAAAGTTCTGATCACGACAATCCTGTAAGTAAAATTGCTAAATCTAATAAAAAAAATAGGGTTATAACAAAAATTATTTGTTCATAGTAGTGCGCGTCTAAAGGTCACTGGTGCGTAGCATTTAGCCTGTCGATATTCCACCCCGAAATAAGATCCTGGTCCAAAGAACCAGCATAGAGTTCAAGGGTCTATTCCGCAACCTTTCTGTACTTGAATCCAAAACCGAAAGTAAAACTGGCGGATTCGTGGGATCTAGGAACACACGTGGGTAAATGTTCGACCAGGACTCGCCTAAGACGAGATAAATCTGAGGCAATCTTGAGAGTCCAGAATAAAATGCGAACCGATCTGATTCGGCTGGAGAGGGTACAAGCACCGGAAGCAGTCCTTCGGGCCTTCAAGTGGCACCAAGGCTTGGCGCAGGGAGAGCAACTCCTCCTCAACAAAAGACGTCCAGCAATCAAATAATTCCTAAAAGTGGAAGAAAAGAAGGAGGAATGAGGCGGGCGTTTAAATAAGTCCATAGGGGAGGTCAACGACTTTCCCCTTTTCAGATGAGGGCTGTTGCAGTAATTTATTCGAGCACCAGAACAACAGCATTGGAGTGTTCCAAAATGTTTTGGGAATACTGAAAGGGAGGGTAAAGACTGCTCAGAGGGCATGACCATCTATGTCCTCAGTTCAGTGCATGTACAAGGAAAATTGAAGTATACATACATCGGTAATGAAATTTCGGGTCCTGCCACTTTAGGAGATGGAATTAAATATTTGGTCGAACGTCATCGTAGACTTAGGCCTGAAAAAAAAAGTAACACCGTCCTTTGCGAATAACAAGAACCCCCCCATCGACGAGCTTTGCATGGTGATTATCAGGCCTTCGGTTATTTAACGCAAAAGGACAAACCCTTCGACTTCTGCCTGGATGGGCCGATGAGTCTGTAGGCGTCGGTTCTAAAGGTAGAGAATGTCGTCGGGAGAGTACTTGGGGATAAGAGTGGAATGTGGGAGAATCAATTCAGTATTTTAATGATCTTTTTTTTTGGTCTTAGCTGAAGGCGAAATCGGTTCGTTTGTGGAGCAGAATTAGTTTTCAGGATTCACTCTTTCCTCAAGGAGGTGAACAAGGGAAAAAAATAACTATATTAAGAACCCCCCCAAATATAACACGTTACAGATGGCGCCCAACGTGGGGCCCGAAATTTTGTTACCGATCCGTCTTTTTTTTTTACTCCGAAATAACAAAATATATACAAAAAATTTTTTTTTAATTTTTTTTTGTTGAGATTTTGTTTTGTAGGGTTAGAAGTTTCGCTTCCTAGTGAAGATTACTAGCGACCTGTCGAGTAGCCTGGGTTGTCCAAGGAATCAGTGATTTTTACCGAATTTCTTGTTGCAATGTGGTAAATCGGCACGTCCAGCACTGAACTGGTTAGTGTTAGTCAGTGTCCGCACCTGAACGAACGTATTTCGAGTAGCTGATTGCGCTGAGCACTAAGTTTTGAGGAAAGATTTTCTTGTTTTTTTTTGGATTAGACTTCTGTCCGGTATATTAGTGAATCGAATTCCTGATCTACGTCTGTTGCTGGAGTATTTAACCAAATAAATGAACGAAAATATTACTTCAACCATACTTCTTGAAGATCTTGATGAAAGAGTTCTTGTTAAAGGAAACTTTTTCACACGATAAACTCCAGACGATATCCGATAAGCTAAGACTTGGTATCTGGCTTAAGACAGCTGTATCCTAGGAGATTGAAAAGTTTCTTGTTGACAGCGTTCATCGTCATTAGACAACAATTCAGAGTTAGAACTATACATACACATGTACATATACTTAATATTTTTCTTGCTCAATTTCTTTTGTGAAAGAAAGAAATTAACAATCAATTTTAATTATTTTTTTTTGAAGCACGCCCCCCTCCTACTTTGATTCCACTTCCTAAAACCGCATATGAAAAGTAAAAATAATTTCTTATTGATAATTTGGTATAAGTTAGTCTTGATCTTTCATTTCTTTTTTTGGAGTAACATTTTTTTTTTGAGAATTTAGAAAAGTAAGTAATAATTTTTGATTGCTTGTAGGAGCATAGAATTTTTTTTTGAAAGTTGATTAACCTAAGCATTTAATATCTTGTATAGAGGAAAAATTTAAGTAATATATCATAGAAGAACTTTTATAAAGAATAGTTAAAGCATAGCTTCACATATAAAGACATACATAGACGAAAGTATAGAAATAATTACCTAATTATTTTTGAATTAATAAAATAATCTATAAAGTTGATGAAATAATCTGCCTCAATGGCTGGAAGAGGTCGAAGTCGGTCGGAAACTCTTAGGAGTGCCCATAAATCGCATAGTCGACGTAACAGTAGGCAACTAACACCTCCGCCGAACGATAATATGACAGATCAAGTAAATACAGAAACTTTGGCTGCTGGAGCAAGTACTAGTGCCGCCGCATGTAGTAAAAACGGGACGAACGAGGCTAATAATAGTAGTCATTTAAGATCTTCAAGTCCTAGGGATGGCAATACATCCAAGGATGCCGAACATTTTGAAACATATGTGCAGGAGGTAGTAACTGCAACAGTTGGTCTTAAACGGACTGAGGATCGACGTTTTATACGTGAAGAACTGGAAAGAACACAAGCACAGTTATTAGAACACGTGAGAGTCATAGTTAGGGAAACCCTTTCAAATATCACACCGGCCCCTCCACCGAATACTCAGGCAGCTCGGAGTTTATATAATGCGACTACCCCTGTAGAGCGACCGCCTGATTATCTCTCACAGAGACATAACCTAGCTGATCCCATTTCAAATGCTCGTCCAACTAATGAACCCTGCATTCATCCGATAGATATGGCTCGTGGGTCGAACGTTGATAATTTTTTGGCTCAGTTGAGCAACTTAAACCTGAATGGCTCTCCACCATCTGCCAATCAAACCAATTCAGGTCCATCACATTCGTCTTCGGTATCACGTTTCCCCCACTATCACAAGTGGGGCATCAGATTTGACAACAGTAATATGTCTATAGATGACTTTCTCTTCCGCCTTGAGAGAGTGAAAGACAGTTACCATGTAACTTGGGAGGAAGTTGTTTTAAATTTTCACCACTTCGTTAGCGGTCGCGTGGAGACGTGGTACTGGATGTTCCTAAAGAATAATCCGAGAGCTTCTTGGCTTACTTTAAGGTTAGCCCTTATCGAACAATACCGTTCTTTGGAGACAGACTCGGAACTGTCACGTAAAATGTCTGATCGCAAACAGTTGCCAAATGAAACTTTCGACGATTTTTACGACGACTTGATAAAGTTCAATTCCAGACTGCGAATACCAAAACCTGTTAAAGAAATAATTGAACTCATTAAACAGAATGTACGGCGCAGAATGGGAGAACTATTAGTGACGTTTAGTACACATAGTCTGTCCGAGATGGTCTATGTGTGCAGAACGATCGAAAAGTTCTTGACGGGTAGCGAACCCGCCAAAGCAAAGTATCAATCCAATATCCCAATCCAACAGCCGCGACGATTTGTTAATGAATTAGAACCTTCAACGGAGGTAAACAGTTATGTTAACAGTTATGCGACACCAGCGTTAGTAGAGGCCTACCATAGGGAAGCCAATACTCTCAAATGCTGGAATTGCAACGTAGAAGGACACTCTTTTCGAGAATGCGACAATCCTAAACGGAATTTGTTTTGTTACAAATGTGGTCGTCAGAATGTGATTTCTCCTAACTGTGACAAATGTGCGGGAAACCGAACATCGAGCAATCCTGTGACCGGGGGGAAGTGCTCGAGGTCAGAGAACCCGGAAAATTAATAGAACCCGAATCTGTAGCATCTAAAATCACCTTGCTACGACATTCACCAGAAGAGATAATCGAGAGAGAAGAACTTTGTAATAATCCTGAGAAGTCCAGAGACGGTAAGCCCACTTACCCTATAAAATCCATTCATGAACGTATTAGAGAGTATTATGATGCGAGAAAAAGGATAGTGACTTTCGCCACGACATCCGAAAAAGTAAAAAAATTAAGAAATAAAATGAAAAGAAAGAAAGAATTACACAGGTCAGTGGCTGCTACCATCCTTCACTGTTCAGGGGATGATCCTCGCCCTTATGTCACTGTAGAGATCTTAGGAAAAAAACTACTCGGATTGCTTGACTCTGGTGCGAGCGTAAGCTGCCTGGGAGTTGGTTCCCTTGAATTTCTGAAAGAAAATCATATTCAGTATACAAAATTCTCTTCTTTTATTGCTACGGCAGATGGTCAAAAACAGACGATAGTTGGAATGGTTACAACGCAAATCCGGTACAGAGATAAAGTCAAAGTTATGGATTTGTTCATTGTACCATCTCTGTCCCAACAATTATATCTCGGTGTGGACTTCTGGAGGACTTTCCAGCTAGCTCCCCACATCATATCTGAGTTTTCATTGAACACTCAAATAGTCAAAAATTCCGAGAGTGCTATCGAGTGTGACCTTAACGAGCAAGAGCGTGAAAAACTTCGAGAGACCATCTCAAAATTTCCCTCTTTTACAACGAAAGGCCTGGGAAAGACCCATCTTCTAGAACACTTTATTGATACGGGAGAGGCGCAGCCAGTAAAGCAACGTCATTATCCCATATCTCCAGCGATACAAGCCCTAGTGTATGAGGAATTGGACCGCATGCTTGCTTTGGGGGTCATCGAAGAAAGTTCAAGCGCGTGGAGTTCTCCGGTCGTGTTAGTACGTAAGCCGGGAAAGAACCGCCTGTGCTTGGACTTTCGTAAGGTGAACCAAGTTACAAAGAAGAATGCGAGCCCAATTGCTCATATAGAGGGATTGTTAGCACGCCTTTCAGAGACACACTTCATTTCAAGTGTGGATCTGAAAGATGCGTACTGGCAGATACCGCTGGAGCAAAGTTCACGGGAGAAGACGGCTTTCACTGTCCCTGGTAGACCGCTTTACCAGTTTAAGGTGATGCCATTCGGCCTTTCTAACGCTGCACAGACTCTGACGTACCTGATGAATAAGGTGGTTCCTTCTGAGTTGCGAGATCAAGTTTTTGTTTATTTAGACGATTTACTCGTAATATCGAGAAACTTCGAGGAACACATCCGAATTCTGCAGATAATAGGGAAAAAGTTACTTGAAGCGGGCTTGACGATAAACGTCGAAAAGTCAAAGTTCTGCTTCAAGGAACTCCAGTACCTCGGCTATGTGGTAGGTCAGGGTTGCTTAAAACCTGATCCTGCAAAAGTTGCAGCAATTCTCGAATTTCCAGTACCAAAAACTATCAGACAAGTCAGAAGATTTCTCGGAATGGCGGGGTGGTACCGCAGATTCGTGAACAATTTTTCAACCCTTGCGGCTCCCATAACCGACTCTTTAAAAAAAGGAAAAAAGTTTGATTTCGGTAAAGAAGCTGAGAAAGCTTTTGAAGCTATCAAAACTGCTCTTACTTCGGATCCCGTTCTAACCAACCCTGATTTCTCCAAAGAATTTATAATTTTGTGTGATGCTTCAGCGACAGGCATAGGGTGTGTCTTGTGCCAAAAAGACGAAAGCGGAAACGAAAGACCGATTTACTATTTCTCACAGAAATTAAATTCAGCTCAACGTAATTATTCGGTTACCGAGCGAGAATGCTTAGCCGCTGTGAGGGGAATTCAGAAATTCAGACCTTATGTAGAAGGCTATCGATTTACCGTAGTGACAGACCATTCAAGTTTAAAGTGGCTGATGAGCTTGCGAGATCCAACGGGGAGATTAGCGCGCTGGAGTCTCAAACTGCAAGGATTCGATTTTGGGATCGAGCACCGGAAGGGTACTTTGAATGTAGTGCCTGATGCCTTATCGCGAGTTTATGAGGTAGATGCTCTGCATTCAAAGGTATGTCCACCGGCATCGATGTCAATGAATCCCACCGATGTTCTTTATATTGATTTGGAGGATCCGAGTTTCAAGTCCGGAGAATATCTCCAAATCATTCAGCATATCGGACAAAATAAAGACCAGCTTCCTGACCTTCAAGTCTCGGACGGTTTCGTTTACAAGAAGGTCAGGCATTGCACAGGAAATCCACTCCAAGATGACTTGGCATGGAAATTGTGGGTTCCAGCCGCGCTGACAAACCGTTTGGTTTCGCTGGCTCATTGTCCGCCCAGAGCTTCACACGGCGGTATTGTTAAAACTCTGTACAAACTACGACAGCAATTCTTCTGGCCTAATATGGCTACTCACGTTAAGCTTTTCCTTGAAGACTGCGAAGTATGCAAAACGACTAAAGCCTCCAACACTATTTTGAGAGCGGAAATGGGAAATGCTTTCTCTGTTGATAGACCTTTCCAACACCTATACGTTGATTTTTTGGGGCCTTATCCCCGATCGAAAAACGGAAACACCCAAATAGTAATCGTTTTGGATCAATTGACAAAGTTTGTCCTCATAAAACCACTTAGAAAAGCGAACGCCCTATCAGTAATAAAGTTTTTACAGGAAGATGTATTCTTCATTTTCGGAGTCCCCGAGAGCATCCTCTCGGATAATGGAACTCAATTCACCGGTCAGGAATTTAATAAAATGATACAAACCTTCGGAATCAAGCACTACAGAACGGCTGTATATTCTCCTCAGGCGAATGCTAGTGAGCGAGTCAATCGTTCTATTCTCGCTGCTATTCGAGCGTATATAGACCCTAAACAAACATCTTGGGACCTTCACTTAGCTTCAATAGGTAGTGCGTTACGTTCAACGGTCCATTCCGCAATAGGTATGTCTCCTTATGAAGCTCTTTTTGGGCAACGTATTATCGAGCACGGGGCGGATTACAAGTTACTTCGAGAACTAGGAGGACTGAATCATTCTGAAATAGACTGGCTGCCTTAAACAGCAAAAATGAATGTTTTACATACTTATCTAAAGTCTGCGTTAGAACGTACCCACGAAACATATAAAAAAACATACAATTTGAGAAGCCGAATAGTATCGTATAACGTAGGAGATACCTTGTACAAGCGTAACTTTGCTTTGAGCAATGCGTCCAAGCATCTGAACGCAAAACTCTGCCCAAAATTTGTTCCGGTTACTGTTTCCAAAATAGTTGGCAACAATTTATATGAGGTAAGAGATAGGAAAGGTCACAAAACTATCGCCCATTCAAAGGATTTAAAAACATAAAAGGGTAGTAATAAAGCAAAATTCGAAACATTAAAGAATTAGCCCGGCTTATTCAGCTGTACATGAGACTCTTCCTTATACTCTTATGCTCTTTCATATCCTTTTTGTACAGAAAATCTGCAACAAAAAGAATATGCTGTGTAGGAGGCAGTCCTAAAAGTAATTTTACCAGCAAGGAAAATATCGATGGTTCAAAAGAAAAAAGAAAAATATCCTACGAACCCTAGGTCGGATTTTAGCAGCAATTTATTTTTTGTATATCTTTCAATGAAATAAAATACGTAAGTACAAATTAATTTAAAAGTTGAAACAAAAAAAAAAAACAAAAAAATTTTAATGCTTCAAACCAATTTGGACAAGGTCGTAAGACGTAAGCCATATTGCAAAACATAAAAGAACAACATCAACAGTGGTCAATTATGTCGCGTCAGAACTTCTGCTTAAAGAATTAAGTTCAGCAAGTAATGCAATTAGCATTGACCACCCTTGTTTTCCGAGCGGTCCCACACAAAATAAGTGAGCATTTCCGTTTTCTCTCCATTCCACAGAATTCCATACCCGAACGCAATCTGAGGAAAGTCCTCATGGTTTCTGTCTTTTATATTTAAGTCGTCAGCCCATAAAGTAGCTCCGCCACCATTTTTCCTACCCCCAAAGTTTTTTTTTCTAATCCTACCAAAAGATAGTTAATCTTTAAAGAAACAAAAGTTATAATCAAACAAAAAGTAAAAAAACAACAAAAAATCAAACGAAAATCGAAGATATAAACTCGGCATAAAAGTGTGGCTTCACTGAATATTTCGGCAATCCGGCATGACGGCAGCAAAAAAGAAATATAAGTCAACCAGTTCTGACTAAGAGCCATATAATAATCCAAAAAGTTCTGATCACGACAATCCTGTAAGTAAAATTGCTAAATCTAATAAAAAAAATAGGGTTATAACAAAAATTATTTGTTCATAGTAGTGCGCGTCTAAAGGTCACTGGTGCGTAGCATTTAGCCTGTCGATATTCCACCCCGAAATAAGATCCTGGTCCAAAGAACCAGCATAGAGTTCAAGGGTCTATTCCGCAACCTTTCTGTACTTGAATCCAAAACCGAAAGTAAAACTGGCGGATTCGTGGGATCTAGGAACACACGTGGGTAAATGTTCGACCAGGACTCGCCTAAGACGAGATAAATCTGAGGCAATCTTGAGAGTCCAGAATAAAATGCGAACCGATCTGATTCGGCTGGAGAGGGTACAAGCACCGGAAGCAGTCCTTCGGGCCTTCAAGTGGCACCAAGGCTTGGCGCAGGGAGAGCAACTCCTCCTCAACAAAAGACGTCCAGCAATCAAATAATTCCTAAAAGTGGAAGAAAAGAAGGAGGAATGAGGCGGGCGTTTAAATAAGTCCATAGGGGAGGTCAACGACTTTCCCCTTTTCAGATGAGGGCTGTTGCAGTAATTTATTCGAGCACCAGAACAACAGCATTGGAGTGTTCCAAAATGTTTTGGGAATACTGAAAGGGAGGGTAAAGACTGCTCAGAGGGCATGACCATCTATGTCCTCAGTTCAGTGCATGTACAAGGAAAATTGAAGTATACATACATCGGTAATGAAATTTCGGGTCCTGCCACTTTAGGAGATGGAATTAAATATTTGGTCGAACGTCATCGTAGACTTAGGCCTGAAAAAAAAGTAACACCGTCCTTTGCGAATAACAAGAACCCCCCCCATCGACGAGCTTTGCATGGTGATTATCAGGCCTTCGGTTATTTAACGCAAAAGGACAAACCCTTCGACTTCTGCCTGGATGGGCCGATGAGTCTGTAGGCGTCGGTTCTAAAGGTAGAGAATGTCGTCGGGAGAGTACTTGGGGATAAGAGTGGAATGTGGGAGAATCAATTCAGTATTTTAATGATCTTTTTTTTTGGTCTTAGCTGAAGGCGAAATCGGTTCGTTTGTGGAGCAGAATTAGTTTTCAGGATTCACTCTTTCCTCAAGGAGGTGAACAAGGGAAAAAAATAACTATATTAAGAACCCCCCCAAATATAACACGTTACACAACAACAGAAAGAAACGAAACCAGTCAGCGAAAGAGTAGTTGCTTCCACATCGAAGTCTATCCCTAAAAAGATAAACCGAGAACAGGACAACAATAACTCAACAGCTCGTACCGGCAAAGATACGAATAAGACTTCCCTCAAGAAACAGCAAACCATCGCTAAATCGAACCCGAAAGGGAACGACAAAGCAAAGGTAGGCAACTCTTCTGGGACAAAGTCAGTTTCGTCCAAGAGGGCAAGATCGGAGGAGACAGCCAGGGCCGATGGTTCTAAAAAGTTTAAGACCAACAGCTTTGACAACACCCCGATCGATCTTCAGGTGGCCATTATTAGTCGAGAGGATCCGGATGGGAAAATCACGGCCAAGAACTGGTTACTCGTGGAAAACGAAATCCTAAAAGCCATGATGGCGACATCCGAAGACGATAGTGCTGAGGACTATACCTTCGACGGAGCTGGTTGGCGGAAAGGAGTAAAAGTGGTTTGCTGTGGAGACCAGAAATCCTTGGAGTTCCTCACTCATACAATCGCCAAAATTGGTGAACTGTGGGAGGGTGCATCTCTCGGGGTTCTTCCTGTCACGGTTCTACCACTTCGTCAGCAGATTAAGATATGGATTCCTCCTCCTGCCACGCATGAGGACTCATCCATTATTAAACTGATGGCAAAACAAAATAAGGAGCTCCCCATATTGGAATGGAAGCTCTTGAATTCCAGAAAGAGTCTCAACGGGGAAGGTAAGGACCTTTTGTTCGCTATCGACAAAAAATCTGACCTCCTCCTGAAAGAAAAGGCAGACGTTGTGAGATATGGTCTCGGTACCGTAAGGGTAAAGAGGCATGAAGGCAAAGGGGAGTCAAAAGCTGCTGGTGGTGCAAAGTAATTTGCAGCACGCTAAAGCAGCAACGCACGACCTAATGCTCTACATGTCTCAGGAGAACGTGGATGTGGCCTTAATTCAAGAACCTTGGATTTGTAAGAATCAGGTACTAGGGTTGAGGTCAAAAAATTACAACCTTTTCCACTCCACGTCAGAAGGTGATATTAGAAGTTGTATTCTAGCCAAAAAATCGATTAATGCTTTCTTTTTATCTAGGTACAGCAACAGGGACAACGCGGCAATCAACGTTGAATCCAAGGAAGGCAACTTCGTCTTGGCGTCAACGTACATGCCGGGAGATGAAGAAAATCCTCCATCAAAAACGGTCCGCGATCTTGTGGATTACACCACAGCAAGAGGGACACCTTTGGTGATTGGATGCGACGCCAACGCCCATCATACACAATGGGGTGGCAAGGATATCAACAAAAAGGGTGAGTCAATTTTTGAATACATTCTCTGTTCTAATCTTATGTTATGTAATAGGGGCAATCACCCTACATTTCGTAACAAAATCAGGGAAGAAATTCTAGACCTCACTCTTATGAGTAATAATGATAAGATCTCTGTAGGGAATTGGAGAGTCTCTTCTGAGAAATCCTTTTCGGATCACTTAAGGATACTCTTTACCTTAGATAGGAGAATAAATGATATTAAACCTTTTAGGAACCCAACTAGGACGAATTGGACAAAGTATTCAAAATGGTTGATTGAACGAATCGATCCTCCAGAGGAAGAAACGCTTTCGGCAACCTCTTACTAGTAAAATGAAAAAGGCATTTAAAAAACGCTGCCCCATATCTCGTAACATTAAACCCACTAATCCACGATGGTGGAATAGCGATCTTAAGAAACGAAGAACAGGGGTCAGAAAACTTTTCAACAAAGCCAGACTGAGTAAATCGGAGGAAGATTGGAATTTATATAGATCCGAACTTAACTCATACACCAAAGAGTTAAGAAGGGCCAAAAAAGACTCATGGGCAAGACACTGTGAATCCATTGAGAACACAACACAAGTGAGGCTGCGAGACTTTGAAAGATCCTTGCACATAATCCCACGATTCCGGGATACATTAAGCATCCCGATGGATCGTGGTCGAACTCGAGCCAGGAAACACTTGAACTCTTTATGGAAATCAAGGACGGGGTTTAACACAACCACACACCTTAGATATCTTACAATCAGAACCAGAATTTGAACAGGTTATCACAGAGCAGAAGATTATGTGGGCAATAAACTCGTTCAAACCCTACAAATCAGCCGGACCAGATGAGATAATTCCGGCATTTCTTCAGTATGCTCTACAGATAATCACCCCATGGCTTAGGGTAATCTTCAAAAGTTGTATCAAATGGAGATACGTCCCTATCAGTTGGAGGAGAGTTAAAGTAGTCTTTATTCCAAAAGCTGGAAAACCGACACACTCGACTGCAAAAGATTACAGACCGATAAGTCTCTCTTCGTTTCTCCTCAAGACACTAGAGAGAATTATTGATCTGCATGTTAGGGACCTACTCAAACCAAGCAACCTGTGCAACTACCAACACGCTTACCTGAAAGGTAAGTCAGTGGAGACTGCGTTGCACGAGGTCGTCTCACAAATTGAGAAAAGTCTCGAGCACAAAGAATACACCATGGCAGCATTTTTGGACATCGAAGGAGCGTTTAACAACGTAAAAACGGAGTCCATTAAATCTGCTCTAGAAGAAGTTGGCGTTGAAATCTGCTATTGTGGACTGGATTTATACCATGCTCAATGGTAGAATCATTAGCTCGCAACTTGGGGATAGCAAAGTAGAGAAATCGGTTACAAGAGGCACTCCACAAGGAGGAGTAATTTCACCTCTTCTCTGGGTCCTGGTTGTTAACAAAATTCTCACAAGATTTAAGAATCAGGGCATTAAAATAGTAGCCTATGCGGACGACATAGTAATTCTGATATCGGGTAAATATCTTACAACCATCAAGGATATTATGGAATCTACACTTAAAGAACTATCTTCTTGGACAGCACAAAACGGTCTCGGAGTTAACCCTTCCAAAACCGAACTAGTCCTGTTTACGAAGAAAAGGAAATTGGAGGATTTTTCCCCTCCAAAGCTTAACGATATTCCCCTGAAACTTTCCAACGAGGCTAAATATCTTGGAGTAATTCTTGATTCCAAGCTAACATGGAAACGTAACACAGAGGAAAGAATGAAAAGAGCATTATGCGCTCTCTACACATGCAAAAAAACCTTCGGTACACGGTGGGGCATGCGACCGCAGGTCATACAGTGGATGTACACGGCGATAGTTCGTCCCATACTTACCTATGGGTCGATCGTGTGGTGGACGGCCGTAGAAAAAAGAAGCTATCTCAAAAACCTGAATAAGGTACAGAGACTAGCCTGTTTAGGAATAACGGGGGCACAGAGTTCTACGCCACAGGCGGGGCTGGAAATTATTTTAAATCTTCCAGTCCTGGACGAGCACATAAAATGCACAGCAGCCAAAAGCGCAATTCGGCTTAAAGAAATGGGCTCTTGGAAGCACAGCAGTCATGGTCATGGGTCTATCCTGCAAAGGTATGACAAAGTGACAGGGCTTAAAGTGACAACGGACTACTTACCACCCAGAATAGATTTCAACAGATACTTCTCCACTGCTATACCCGAAAGACAGGAATGGGAATCCAACTCACTAATTAGTGAACAAGGTATTTCATTCTACACCGATGGGTCAAAAATGGAAGAAGGAACAGGAGCTGGGGTGTTCTGTGAATCTCTCAATATAAAAGAATCATTCAAACTCCCAGATGAGTGTAGTGTCTTTCAGGCTGAGATGTACGCTATTGAAAAGGCGGCAGAATTGGTACGCACGAAAGAATTGAACTCGTCGGAGATCACATTTTGCGGAATTTTGAATTTCTCATTATCCACATAACGGATCTTAATGAAATTTTAAAAAGTCTAAAACACATTGCATTTCAAAACTTTAAAATAAATATTTTTTGAATTTTTGAAAAAAAAAATCTATTTTTTTCTTTTTTTGAAAATTCGATATCTCAGAAACGGCTCAATATTTTTTTTTTGTAAATTTAATTTTTATTCGAACAATAATAAAAACTTTAAATTGGCGTAGCAAAATTTTTTCTTAAAAATCTTTTAAAAGTTTGTATATAAAAGCTTTTTTTAAGAAACCACTACAACGATTTATAATTTTTGTTCTTGCGTAAATTCATATTTGCATAGCATTCTGTTTTTGTCTCTTACTACTAAGAGAATTTAAAAATTTCATTTTATCCTTATGAACAATTTTCTTTAATAACTTTCGTTTCTAAAATTCCTAGTCTATTACATAGGAGCAAGTTCGTGCGACCCAGTTGTGCATTTTATTTTCCTACAACTTATAGATAGTTAAGAAAATTTTAAATTTCAATATTCAATAAAACGAGGAAAACGTTTTGAAATATTGAGTTTAAAAAAAAAGAATCATTTTTTTTTTTGTTTTTTTTTTTAAATTCAAACCAGGTTTTTTTCCAAATTTTATTTCTATTCAAACTTTTAGGGAGCTCATTTACAAAATTGATCAATTTTTAAAAATCGAAAACAAAAAAATTATGGTATAGTGGGTACCAACCTAATAGCCATTTTTCGGACACTTTTTACAACCATAAGCTAGCTTTTACTAATTGATTTTTTTATTTTTTCTTAATAAAATCAGTTTTAGAAGGGACAAAAAATATTTTCTAAGGTTTCGAAAAAAAATTGTATGTCAGGTATGTTTGTTTTAAGACATTCGGCCGATCCGCTTAGGCTGTATTCGAATAGATTATCTTATCTATTATTTTGATGTCAAGTCTGATCAAATCTTGAGTTCGATTTTTACGTATGCTTAGCTTACCATATAAAACTTATATATCGCAAGTAAAAACGTGGAATTTGACATATGGCACTGATTTTGAAATTAAAAAAAAAACATGAAAATGGATGAGCATAAGCTATTTACTTGCTACGCTGCTGGTTATAAGTTTCACCAAAAAACACGAAAATGATACAAAATAGTTTTGTTTTGCCACCTTTAGTCCAAATATGTTTCGCCTAAGCTTAGCTGTTCTCGCATAATGATAATAGTTTTCTCTCTTGAATGATATACCGCATGATACATTTTTTCGCATGATATATTTCTCGCTTTATAACTTACCCGCATGATATTTTTTTTCTCGCATTATGCTTTTTACGCTTTAAAGTTATTAAGCATGATCTATGTTTGTCTCGCATGATCGTGTTTTAGCATTATAGTTTTCTCTAATAATAATTTTGTCGCATGATAGTTTACTCGAATGATTGTTTCTGGAATATTTTACTCACTTGATATTTCTCTCCTATCATAGTTTTCACATATAAGGGTTTGTTCAGAGGATAATTTTCTTCTTAATAAATAAAAACTAAAGTTCTATTTTTTAACAAATTCGTTCGGTTCCTGTATTTGTTTTTCTAATTATGTTGGGATATGTTATCTGATAAAATCTTCATCTAGTTCCTGTTAACAGCTCGTAAGGGGAGTTCGGAATTGTAAATTCGGCCAGATAAAAGTGTAACACCAAATATTTTTCGATTCTAATACGCTAAACTTATTCAAATTACACAGTTAAATTCCAGATATCAGACTAAAGATGCACCTGTATCAGAGTTATAAATTTAAATTTTCACAATCTCACGTTTTATTGAGAAAGTATTGACAAGATTTATTCAGTCGTTCTTTCAAAATATGCCTTTTTCGCTTCACCATTAACAAAAAGAGCTACGACAAAATTTCCCTGGAATTATGTCTTTTTTCACTTAATTACTATGAAAAAGTTATAATTTGTACAAAAGTATTGAATATAATATAATCTATTTTATATACAAAGATAAAACAGAAAATTTGTGTTCATTTCAATCTTTCACAATCATTTATATTTCATATAGACGCTTTCATTGACATACTAGATATGGACTGCTAGTAGCTGATTACAGAATGGTCCAACGGATTACCAAACGACACTAGCCCTCGTGCCGACACTGACGGAAAATTTGAATACTATGAAATGAAACCAGTGCTAAAGGGGCTAATGTGCAAATAGTCCAATTGCCAAATCTGAAAATTTCGCTTTTTAATTTTCCCTTTTTCATTTTTGTTTTCAACGTATAAATATATACTGCAACACAGTTTTCGTTGCATTTACTTGTATTATCTATTAACAAATATTATTATTGTTTGTAAAAATACTTTTATTAAAGCAATTAGTTTCACTTTTACAAATAATTTTAATTTTTATACTAGAAGTCAAGAGATAAGCGAAGATCTTTTCGGCTAGAGCGAAAATATTTGCAAACAAATTAGTTATGCAAATATATCCTAATTTTGATTTAAATTAACAACTCACTTTAGAGAAAAACCAATCCTACAATTTGTATCAAATTTACAAAAAACTTTCTTTAGGTGCTTTTTATTATTCACAAATCTATCTGGATCCGGATCTGGATCTTCCTTTGAAAATAAAACGATACGGATCTTAGTGACAGCAGTGTTATAAGTCCGTCTCTTTTTATCCTTGGGTTTGTAAATTTTAAATTATGTCTTGTCTTTTTTCTTTACACTATAGCTTAGGCCAGGCGCGCACATTCAATTTTTAGTTTCGCAACTGTTTAGTTGCTAAAATGAAACATATGGGCTTATATGGAACACCGCGCACTTAGAGCAACTCGATTCTCGAAACTAAAAAGTTTGTGTTTTGACACAAACTAAACGATTGCCTCTCAACAGTTGAGCTGTTTTTTATAAGTGCAAGAGAGAGAAGAGTGCGAGCGTGAGTGCAGAGTTGCCAGTGCGCGGTTCTCTTTCAACTGGTGATTAAACTATTTGATTTCGATCACAGTTGCCAGTGCGCGACTAGCCTTACACTACCTTATTGCCATAAAAAGCCATATACTCACCAGTGTAATAACTGATTTTTGGATCTTCGAAATAGATCCCGATAGAAAACAGGATCCCAAATTGTTTTTGTAATACATGTTAAAACTTAATCTAGATCCGGATCCAGATAGATTTGTGAATAATAAAACGCACCTTATCTTAAACTTGAACTGTAAGGCTAGGCGCGCACATTCAATTTTTAGTTTCTCAACTGCTTGGTTCGAGCAACTAAAAAGTTTGTGTTTTGACACATACTAAACGATTGCCTAAAATGAGTTCGCTATTTTGTGTAACATATAATTATATGCACCTGCGCGGACATAAAATCATTAAGTAAACCAAAATGATTCATAAAATATTTTAAAGGGGATTTTTTTTCGAGATCCCTTAGCACTATTCTCAGCCGATTATCTCTCTAACCATAGACTAGCACCGTTTCTTCAAAGCAATGTCAATAGATGTCCTTAGTTTCTATGAGTAAACATTTCTGTTGGCACTAGTAGAACAAGAGATGGCGTTAAATATGTTGTTTATTTTTGCCACTAGTGTCGGCACGAGGGCTAGTTTCGATTGTATCCGTTGGACCATTTTGGTTGCAAATTTTGTATGAGAATTATACACAACTAGCAGTCCATATATAATAAGTCAATGGACGCTTTGTTCACTTAAGTTAGGACTCCTACCCAAAAGAAAACATTTATTAAATCAAAAGAAGCTTTCCTTTTAGTTCATGCACGAACCACACACACCGTACACATAGTCAAGACAAAACACAACGAACACTTTATATGAACTTTTAACGAAGAAAATCTTTATTAATATTCTTGTTCTCGCAAACAACAATTTATATAACGATTAAACATAGATAAATATCAAAAAGTATTAAATAAATCAATAGAAATACATAAAAATGTTTTAGATATGTTGGTATTTGTCTAGTAAAAATTATTACGAATCGTTAAGTATAACTGTAAGATTTTAAATTTGTATTTAAAAAGCTAATATAGCTGATATTATTTTAAATATTGAATTAGAGATATGTTGATAAGCTTGTTGTCGCAACATGTTGACTTAATGAAAAATTAATAATGTTGATAGGAGTAGAAGGTGCCGAAAGCGAATCTCATTATTGTGCGGATATACAAGTGTAGAAGTTGTTAGTGGAGTATTTAGAGTAATTTTTCCTGCAAAAAAGGATACCATATTTTGTTGTTTTTCTTGTTTTATATGTTAAAATACCACAAATTCCTTTTGTAGAGATTTTATTTTTATTAAGATTTCATGCTGCAACTGATTTTATAGAAATGATAATTATGTTCTACTTAAAGTTAAAAGAGAGAAATGTTACCTACTCATGCAAATAAAAGCCGAGACTATACGAACTATGATTTAAGAAGAGTTTTTTAGTAAAGGTAATTTTGACCAATGTTTTTATTAACCAAAACTTTTTAGATTCCCAATATAAAATAAAATAACATTTAAGTTTTTTTTAGTCAGTATAACATTTTATTTGATTTTTTTTAATTTAAGTACTTTTTTTTAATATAATTAATTACACGAGGATTTTTATTTGTTTATTAAAATATTAACAATTTTGTTTTTTTTTTTTAATAGATTTAAAACATATAATTCATTTTTCAAATTCAGAGGTACACAATGACATCAGAGGAAAAATATACAATGCATACTTTTTTTTAAACATACATATAACACAAATCTTATTTTAAATTATATTTAAGAAAATATTTGTATAAAATGAAAATCTTATTGGAATATTTACAATAAGGTAAGAAATAAAAATATAAAAAAAAAATTTGTTCATATTTTATTTATATATATTTTTTGTATTTATATTGTACGCTTATATAATTTAATTTTAATTTTTATATAATTAATAATTTATCTATCGTTTATCGGTGCAATTGTGAAATTGGTCTTTCATTTAAAATAATGTGCAGTAAAATATTTATGGTGCTACATCTAATTTGTATTTCTTCTTTTTTGTTTAAGTTGATGCATTATGTATGTGGTTAATAATTTATGTGAATGAATAAATGGATATATGAGTTATAAACAAATTAAAAAAAAATGTTTAAAGATTGTTCTTTCAATTTTTTTTTTAAATTTAGATTCTAAGACAGGAAGTCAAGAAATTTTAGCACCTTTTTAGAGTTTTTTTTTTGTTTAATTTTTTGTTAAGGATTTAATTTAGAAAAAAAAAATAAAAACATTTAGCTTTAGATGAAATCCCATTGGAACAAACAACATACTCGTATATTTAACTAGAAGAACCATCATATATTTGGCAGTAGTTATTATTGTGTCAAGAAGCTAGTTTTTTCCTGACACATGGACTGTTTTTCTTTTTAATTCCATTGACAATTTTTTTGTTGGGATATCATTCAAATTTTTAGAAACAGTCTAGAAGATTTTTCAAATTTTATCAAATTTATTTTTTTTTCGAAGATATCTAACCAAAACGATTTTGTAACAACTTTTTTTTTAACAAATTATTTTATCTAAGAAAATACTTAATGAATACAAGTTTTTCATTATTTACGCGAGCTTTAAAAAACAAAAAAAAAAACAATAGTTATAAGTTTTTAAGTTTTTAAAATTTTTCTATTTAAAATTTAAAATTTAAAATTCTTAAGCTTACTTAGGTACTAAGTTACATTTAATTGATAATTTTATCTCTTTGTTGTTGTTTTCTTTTTTAATTACATCGTACAATTATAGGCATTTATTTTATAGTCTTTTCGCGTTTTATTTTTTTTTTAATTTAATTTTAATTTGCTTAAAAAATATTTAAAAAATAAAAAAAACAATGTGTAAGGATAAACTATGTTTAATGCGTGAATGATGTATTTAGGTTAAAGTATTATATGTGATGTGATGTACGTATGTAGGTATATGTATGTATGTTATTATGCAAAAATGGCGAAAATGAGGTTTTAATTAAATATTCATCTGTTGAATGGAAAATTAAAACTTTACAAATTAAAGTGATTAAACCTTTAATGAAAAGGTTAAAAAATATTTCTGGGGATATAAATGCTGTTTGCGATGAAAAATAAATCGTGATTGGTGTTAATTTTGGGTTGTTTCTATATTTTGGGTAATGGTTCTTGAAAATGTTGTTGGTTGTTGATTATAGCTTGATGAAACTACTAAGTATGCAAAGTGTTATGGAGTTATGGAGTACCTTTCAACTTGTTCTGGTTTTAAATTCGATAGGGATGATATTGGAGGATTTATATTTAACAAAATTTTCCTGAACTTTAGTCTGATCTTAGAACGTGCGAATATTTTCGTATTTAGGAAATTTAGATAATACCGATTTTGGTTGTATATCAAAAGTAGACTTTTCTGCAAAATTTAATAAACGGAAAATTCATCAAATTTTTGTGCATATCGCTTTTCTTTTACGATTTCTACCCTCATAATTTCACAGTGTAACACAGTGCTAGTTTTGAAAGCTTGTACATTACAATAAATGACGGGGCCTAATCGATAAGGAAAAAGCATTCCACATTCTAGCAGTGCGGCTAGAGAAAGAACCTCCATATTTGACAGTACTTCCGTAGTTGAGCCTTGCATTAATAGCTAGGAGAGTATTACTGGGGAATTGTTTGATGTGTGAATTCAACCAAGAAACATCTTAAGCTCTATAAAAGCTTGAAAAGTGCTTTCAGAACTAATCATAAAGCTCGTTTATAAAACACGCTGTAGATGCGCCTTAAGAGCAAACATGGAGCTCACTTGCATCTAATTCTTTGAATTTAAGAGCACTTTTCAGCTCCTTAATAGTGCTTGTAAGTATGTTTTGCCAGATAAAAGTTTAAATATACGTTCTAAAACTGCCATAAAGCTAAGTGCTATTGCGTAGAGCTGTAAATTATATTTTTTGTTAGTATTATAGTAAATACTTAATGTTCCCTACCAGATTCTATCTACCGTACTATGTGAGCGTCTAAAACCTTTCTGCAACACTATGATCGGCACATACCAGTGTGGCTTCAGGCCAGGCAGATCAACGATAGACCAAATCTTCACATTGAGGCAAATCCTGGAAAACACCAACGAATTTCAAGTCGAGCCCCACCATCTTTTCATCGACTTCAAAGCCGCATATGATAGCATAAGTCGCCAAGAGCTTATTGGCGGAATTCGGGATCCCGAAAAAACTGATCCAGCTATGTCGCATGACATTACAAAATACGCGGTGCAACGTGCAAATGGGTAGCAGCTCGTCCGAGCTATTCCAGACATGTATATAGGGTTTAGACAAGGAGATACGATATCATGAGATTTCTTCAACCTGGTCCTGGAGCAGATAGTGCGCAAGATAGTCGCAAGGCGAGTGGTCTATTTTAATTTGCAAAAATTCAAGCCTAAAGTTCGTTGACACCAGGGATGTTGCGAATGCCAATTTTTTCACATTCGCATTCTTCTTATATAAAAAGTACAAGTCACCGGTACAAACAATTTGTGCTTATAGCGAGCGTCTAAGTAGGTGGCGATGATATATAAATTATTGTTCTCTCCCAAGATGGAAAACTTAATTGAAAGTTCACTTTTCAGAGTCGTGATCGCCTGTCGAATCAAATCAAACTCATGCGATCTTGTTAAATAGTCGTCAACTTTTTTTGTGAAGCATTTGAATTATTGGAACTGCAGAAGAAATAAGGGCATGAGAGCTGCTGAGTTCCCGTGTGGCTTCCTCAAAAGATCTAAGTAATTCAATAAGACTTTCAATGAATTTCCATTCTGTCAAAATAAGGTTAATCTCATTATCATTGATGTAAAGACTTAGGGCATCCTTAACCTTTGTCGCAACTTATCTTGCATCCGCATCCGCATGAAAATCCGCATTGACTAGTGCGGATGCGGATGCAGATGTCTAAATAAATGCGTAAGCTCCGCATTTGCGGATGCGGATGCGAATATCCGCAACATCCCTGGTTGACACCTTCTTTTTCTCCCTCATGAATGAATGAATTATGTAATGGGGATATTGCACTGGAGATCTATTTGTGCCACCACTTACAAATTTATGAGCTTGGTTAACTTACAGTTCTTCCCCTTAATCTATTGATCTTAGGAATCTTGGTATTTGGTGCACCCTTAGAGAGGATAGATCGCCCTCTTGCACCTGGTATTTTCCCAGATGGTTTTTCCTTTGGTACATGAGTGGACAACATCCTCCTAGTACGTGGTCCAGTGTTTCCTCGTCTGGGTTGCAGAATCTACATGTGGCACTACTTATAATATCAAGTAAACTTAGGTGTTTTCTAAGTTTGCAGTGTCTAGTTAGGATACCTGTTATTATTATTCTTAGGTTATTTCTACTTAAGTTAATGTAGTTTTCGAAACTTTGCTGGTTGTAATTGTCCAGTAGTAGGTTCGCCTTCCTCGGCTTTGGGAGTTCTTTCCAATTCTTGGATCTGCGATAAAACGACTGATAAGACTTTATTATCAAAATGGGTTTGCGTTGGTGCCATCGAGTTGTTCTCATCAGTGGCTAAATTTGAGACGACCGGTTTGTAAGCCAATAAGCCAACATTCGTAAGTGAATGGAGGGGAAGATTGGTCGGGAACATCCCGCGGTGCATGAACAGCAGAACCCATGGCAGTCGATTCATCGCCGTGCACAAGAAACCTTTCGCAGACCTCAAAACTTGGCCTACACCCATTCACACCCATAGACAACGCCGTTTGTTTGCTGACTGGACTTCAAAACGTTTGGAAGAGGACCCCAATTTTGGTCGAAAATTCATTATTTGGGACGACACCACCCCACACGAGGTTCATCAGGTCACAATTGATCCTCAAGAAGTTACCATATGGTATGGTGTGGATTTTGAGCCGGGCGACGCGGCGGATACATTGGTCCCTACTTTTTCAAAAAAAAAAACGTTAGTGTGGCGGTAAACGTCAATAGCGGGCTCTACAGAACTATGATATCCAATTTTGTATGGCCCTAATTGAAGCATATGGATCTAGACGACATTTGGTTCCAGTAAGACGACGCAAAGTGCTTCACAACGGACACCACGATTGCTTGACGTTCTACATAAACGATTTTAGGGTAAGTTTATCTCTCGCAGAGGGAACATGAATCAGCCACAAATGTCATGCGATTTTACCCCGCTAGAATTTTTCTTGGGGGGTTTCTTGAACTCGCAGTTCTATGCGAATACACCACAATCGACCAATGTACCTAACGTTGAACATAACACTGGCCATCGCTCAAACTCAGCCGTGTTTATACGAGAGTCATTGAAAAGTGGATCACTCAGATCCATGCCACCGTGAGAAGTTGAGACGGGAATTGTAACGATGTAATACTCCATACGAAATGGCATTCATGAGCCTTTCTAAAAATAAAAAGATTTTTATCAATACCACACACAGCTTGTTTTATTCCATTTCAACATCTACCAACACTCATTGAAAAACCCTTTATGTGTTTAAATAAAAAAGTTTAACAAAGACATCGAAAACGATCAATATTTTGATTAATTTTCAATAATTTAATTTTTTCAAGCACCCCGCCCCAGTTTTTTTTGGGTCTTAATCTAACAGAAAGTTTCATTAAGACAAAAATTCCAAATTAATGTAAGAACTCCTTTCATAGCCTCAACGAGATATAGTCAAGTCTCAACATAGTCTCCGTTTAGATCGATACACTTGATACAGCGGTGCTCCAATTCTTTAATCCATCCGAAAAATTGGTTTTCTTGAGGTTTGCAAAGTAGGCCTTCGTGGCCGCGATGTCCTAGTCATCAAGTTTGCAAACAAAAAAAAGAGGAACGGGGCCAAATCTGGAGAATACGATGGATGGGGCAGTAGTTCGTAGTACAAGTGGTGAGTTGTCCGGAGTGAGCAAACGCGGCAACCATCACGCCAACAGCTTTTTCATGCCCAAAATTGCATGGAGGATATGACCCACGCGGTCTTTTGAGATACCTACTGCTTCAGCTATCTCGTGCACATTCAATCAGCTGTCTGCCAATACGAGATCGTGGATTTTTGACAAGTTATCCTCCATGGTAGTCTTTTTCGGAGCACCTGGGCGGGGATCATCAAAAACCGATGTGAGACCACGTTGAAACTTGTTATACCAATTTTAGACGGTCGAGAGTCACCGAACACAGCATCCAAGCGCTCTTTGATTTCGCTGTGCGATTTCCCTTCCAAAAAGAATCGAATCACCGATCGATATTGCTCTTTTTCCATTTTTCTAAAATTTGCGGACAAGCTGGCTTCCACACGTGGTCAAAATAAAACTACGAGCCGGATTCGGCTGAAATTTTGACAGTATTCGTCCAAGAGAATGTACAAGAGGCTAGTAAATCTCTCTTGCGATACTGGTACCATCAGGCGGTGAGTCTAAGTAACTATCGGACCACTCTCGTATTTTCAATTTCAAAGCAAAAATCATTAATCACGTTTCCATTTTGTGTGATCTAACAAAGCTGAGTTGGCCTTGGCCACTGGTACAGAACCTCCAATATG
Organism: Chrysotoxum bicinctum; assembly: GCA_911387755.1. NCBI lineage: Eukaryota > Metazoa > Arthropoda > Insecta > Diptera > Syrphidae > Chrysotoxum > Chrysotoxum bicinctum. The sequence continues at coordinate 235,806,516 of OU426987.1, read as the reverse complement.
AACAGTTTTAAATGTTCTTAGGTTAAGGCTTGTTAGATCTTAACTTACTTCAAACAAGTATTATTGAAGTTAACCGAGAATGACCACTGGAGTTTTGCTTTTCATATAGAACTGATAACCTTTTTTCGACAGATAGAATTTTAACTCATGTTGTTCGTATGAACTGATGGTGGTAGGAAATAAGTTCCAAAATAGAACACCTGCAGGAAATATGTATAGTTTTCAAATAATTATGTAATCTCTTACCTTTTGACTTTTAAAGAGGTTAAAAAGGTCTCTAAAGATTCTAATGAACCCATTTGCTATATTGAAAACAGTAGTTTCGAGTGATTAAAAACAGCCAAAATATTGAAATAGTAAGCTGTTGAGGTGCAGTAGCAGTACTCTTTAGTTTCAAACATCTTATTTCCTCTATAAAAAAGCATTGTTAAAAAGTTATGATATGATTTGGTTGAAATGCATTTTGTAATGGTATTCAAATTTATCATGATTATTTTCTTAAAAAAAAAATAAAAATATCATAAATTCTGAAAATATATTTGTGAAGTCGAATTAAATAAATATCCAACATCGAATAATATTTTTTTTTTTTCAAAAATATAACTTACATAAAAATAAATGCACATTTATTTTTGTTTAAGATTGTTTTGTTTGTTTGTTTTCTTTTTTTTTAATAACTTTTTGTGTGTAAATAGTTGATACAAGTTTTGTGTTTATACAAAATATATTTTGTTTTCTTATTTTAAAAATAGATATACTTACTCTCATTACAAAAAAAAAAGTAAAAATTTTAACTTAATTAAAGTACAATAAATAAATTATTTAACGCTTCTTAAATATTCTAAATAAAAAATTAAATTAAATAAATTATAATTAAAAAGCTAAATTTAAGCTAATTAAGATAATTATTTCTTTCTTTTTTTTCGACAAGGTGCTGCACCAATTAAGCATTTCTTTTTTTTTCAAATTTTTAATAAATGCTTTACTTATAACAAATATAATTTTATTTATATTCATAATTAATATAATATATAATTTCTTTAGTTTTGTTTATCAATAATTTATACTACATTAAATATTATTTATGTAAAATTTTAACTACAATATTACAGCATTTAGTATAACCTACATTTATTTTGTTTTAATTAGATTTATTTTAATTAAAATATTAATTAATTAATTAAGACTGCTGAATTGAACTCAAAAATGCTGGATCGACAGAAGCAACTTTAGCTGTCAAAAACGCATGCATACAAAATAGCAAACTTTGCAGCACTTGGCATTCTAGTTCCTGTAAAAAAAAAAAAAAACAAATAAATTACAAGAAAGAACGAAATATTAAAAATAAAATTCACAATAACTAGCAAAATAAATAAATCTTTTGTTATATAAATTGTATTTTTAGATGAAATAATTGTTAAATAAATATTCAAATAAAGACAGATAGCTTGGCAATGAGCTTAAATAAAAAGAAAAAAAATATGTCTGGATATTTTCTTCAATCGAAAAGAATTTTATTTAAAATTTTTAGCTTCTTGTTCGATTATGAAAAAAAAAGGTAAAGGGTGTTTTTTTTCTAGAAGCGGAGAATTTTGATTTGAAATAAAATACCGAAAAATGCTTGCAATATCCATAAATTCGGCTTTATTTGAAAGATAAATTTATATCATTAATGTTTGAATATGATTTCAGCCATGTGGCCACCGCTGCTATCATGGATATGGCGTAATCTGAATGTCCAACACAACCTTTGATTTACATAACATACACCGGGGCCCTTTAAGCAGTGCAAAAAAGTATTCATTCATTAACCTGAATTTCGTTGCACATATTAGAGCGTCCACGAAGCTGCACATGACAAGTACACACATTATTGGTCAACGTTGGTAAACAACAAAATAGATCGATGAGCGAGCAAAGTTTTTCTATTTTCAAAATTCACATTTGCTTATAACCATAAATGTGATAACGGAAGGTGAATGGTGTTGAGTTTTTGCCTTTCTGGTACCATTTTTTAAGGACTTGGGCAAGAGGGTATCCGTTAAAGCAAGCTGCTGAGTACTCAGTGTACCAGTCAGAAGTTTCTAGACGTTTTGAGGATTCGACCATACATTTTTGTTGTGTTCGTTTTGTCTTTTCCGCACGGCACCCTTATTTTGTTTTGAATGTTGTTTGAGGATCCCTGGAATCCCACATTTGCACCATGCTGCGTTTTGAACTAAATCTAGAAACTTAATCCCATTTGCGCTTTGCCTTTTACTTTAGTGAAGGCTAGGCAAATTTATCTAACTTTCTGTTTCCTCTTTGTTTTGCCCCAAACGTTTGTTTTAGGCTAGGGATCAATCCCACATTTGAACCTAGATAAGATTTGAACTGAGGCTAGAGATTTAATATCAAGTAACGTTTTGCCTGAATATTCAATCAAAGCTAAGGATTTAATCCCACTGCCTTCCCGTTATTTGTTAGTTATTTAAGGATTCCGAAAATTTAGAACTATACGAAATACTTTCTTATCCTAGATTAAGTAAATTTAAACAAAAGTTGGATATTACTAGAGTTTTCTAATACTGAGTTTTGTGCTTTTTATCCTGAACCCTCTGACCGCTACTTCAGCCTTAGTTAAAAAGACATCACTTCTCAAGACCGATGTGTTTCTCGAATAGAAGAATGTTGTTCAAAATAAATTTGAACAATTTGCGTAAGTCGTGATGAATTTCCAAACCAAACTAACCTCAAAACAACCTAAAGTTCTTAAATCCGATGTCACAAAAAACAGTGTTGCCAATTGGAATTATCTATTTCTTCGTTCTTATCGGGAGTTTTCTGAGTCCACACCATTTTTTTCTTGTGCGGACTCAACCTGCAAGCTCTTGGTCGTTGCTCATGTGAAAGTGTGTTGTCAGCAAAATTATGTTTTAGATTTCAAAATTGAAAAAAGGTGCCTTCCGGTTTGAAAACGTTTCTGAATTAAAAAAGAAACATCAAAATCGGATATGCAATTTAAAAGTTCTTGGTTAAAATCTTAATTGACTCAACTAAAGATAAAGTTGTGCCAAAAATCTTGTTTTGGAAACTTTGAATTTTAATAGGATTCAAGATCAGATCATAGCATTTTATCTTTAAGCATCAAAGTAGTTTTTGCAAGACCTGCAAACAAATAATTAAATGAAAAAAAATAGGAGCGCTGAAAAGTAGTTAAATTAAAGTGGTCGTGTTGTTAAAGCAACATCCCTCGCAATAGCATTGTACCTTTATTATATTTAGAGAACCGACTTATGGGATTTTTCTCTTACATCCTTCAAGCTGTGTGATGACAATGCCCACAATTCTGACCATGCTATAGTTGTTATGTCCTTTTTAAATGGGACCGAAAGAACCTTTTTTGAAAACTTATAAAATTTGATCAAAGAGTGCAAACAAAAAAATTAAAACAGAATCTTTTTAAATTCAAAAATTGCAAATAAATGTATTTGTAGAAAAGTTACTTTTTGTATACTCTTCCTCAGTTTTTGTTGCTTTTGTTATACGAATTCAATAATATCTATGATTATGTAAATCATTAAGAAAATCCAATAAATAGATAAAATCACACTTTGGAATTTGAGTACTTTCTCCAAGCTTCTCAAGAACTCACTTTAAGAGCAAAATTCACCATTTTGTTGTTTTAGATTTTTTTTTTGGAATAATAAGGAGAAAGTTTTTTACGTAGTTTTCCTTCAAAAAAAATAAAAATCTTTTCTTTTGTAAATCCTTACCATCATTTTGAATATATTTTTCAGTTGTAAGATATAAACTAAATATCATATCTCTGTGCAAGCTGTGTATCATTATAAATTGTAAAGCCCTTATTCTACGATAATAAATATACATATATATGGATATATATAAGGAGAAAGTTAAATAAGAGAGTTTCCTCGTACACTCCTGAAGAAAAATTTGAGAGTTTTAAAAAAAAAAGAAAGGTAGTCTATGGTCAGTTGTGTGGCAAACCACCACATGATTATTTTAAATATTAATCAATGCTTCGTTCGAGAAACTTTCCTTATAGTACGCCAAGAAAATTATTTTCAAATATGGGAATGGTGAACAGGCAAAATTGTAGCATTTTAGAAAATTACAAAAATCTTACAATCTTACAGAATTATCGGTATGTACTTCTTGCAAAACTTAATTAATATTGGCATAATTGTCAACGGTTTAGCAATATCTATAGTGGTATACACTGGTGAAATATTTATGAAGACATGCGGTTAAAATTGTTTAATATAAAGTGCCATACAGTGTATAAGACGATAGATATGCGAAAAAAAAAAACGATTCCTGAATATGCGATTTGATGGTTTATAGTAGAGATTCCGCGAATAGTGCTTCGGCCGAATACCGAATACCAAATATCTATGTCCTACGTGACTTTTGACGAGGCACAACAGTTTCTGGGAATGTTTAGATTTGCTATAGACAAAATGATAAAGATCTTGAAAAAACTGCCTTGAAAACAAAATAAATTTTTTTAAAGAGCTTTTCGCCGAGATCGGATGGCAGACAGTGGTGGTCAGCAAATACAATACTGTTTCCCAATTTGACAACATTTGCTGAAATCTACCTTTCGTCTCCTGGTAGTAGTGTATTAGTGAGAGGTTATTTGCAGAAGCTGTAATTGATTTCGAATATAGACGTTACATAAAACGTATGCTACCAACGAATGCTGAAAAAGCTTTTTTTATTAACCACAACTTACCATTAGTCGATTTTAAATACTAAAATAAAAAAATTTAAGAAAAATACAACATTTTTTGTAAGATAATAAATCTTTTTTTATTCTCCATTTAATATTCTGTATTCGGCCGAATGTTGTGAACTATTCGGCCGAATACCGAATATCAAAAAAATAAGCCGAATAGGCCGAATGCCGAATAGTGGCCGAATATTCGCGGCATCTCTAGTTTATAGTTGCTATTTATCGCAATTGGTTCTTAGTACCGTATGTTGATTTCGTTGCTCTGTCATGCTGAAAGTCTGGTGATTAATTTTCAGCCGCTGTCACTTTAAACAATTTTTTTTGCTGGGATACTTCGTATTGCGAGGAGTAAGAAATCTTCGAGAGTATCGTTTGGTGTTACTCACATGACATCAAATTTGGATGTTGGTCTTTACAAAAACGACCAAAGATCTTATTTTCAGACTTTGCCTCTTATTACACTTTGAACAATTTCTTTTTGTATTCTGTGCACAGGCAGGCATCAGCTTTTTCGATCAACAAATTCTGAAATTGGTAAGTTAACACAGGCACATGCGTTAAGACGGAAAGTAAAATTTCTGAGCTCAAAGCAAAACAAGAACAACTTGGCTTTATTTCAAACTAGATATTTTTTTTGCTTTAACTTCATTTTAAAAATTAAAATATGTTATGCCTTGCGTTTGGCATTATGACAGTTGACCTTATGTCACGGCAGAACGAATCACTTGTCATGAGAAATTGCTTCTGATCTCATCACAACCCGTTCGTGTTCAGAAAAAAAATAAGAGGCCTCTCAAGTCCTACCAACAACACGCACACAACACTATAGGCTATGGTTCTCCACAAACTGTCACCAAATTTCTTGGTTCCCACTTCCCACCTTCGTCGGATTCGCGAAGCGTAGCCGCCTTTTAGAATTTTCTGAATTTGAGGGGTGGAGTCAATTACGAGTATATCGGTGAATATTGGTTTGACTTATTCAAATTGTACAGTAAATATTGCTAACAACACAATTTTGAATACATTATGTTTTAACTTTCATGAAAATCCCGACCTTTTCCAGACTTCAAGTTGGCAAATTTCAAGTCACGACTTGAACCGACTACACCCGTAAAAGAACCAACTGATGCAGCAGCTCAAAGTTCATTACCATAGACAAGGCCGTTTGTTCGTTGGTTGGGCTTCGAAGCGTTTGAAAGAGGATCCAATTTGGGCTGAAAAATCATCTTTAGGTACGAGGAGTTTATTTGGATGAATGGCTGTGTTAACAAGCAAAATTGCCGTTTGTGGGATGACACCAATCTACTTGAAATTAACGAGGTGAGAATGCAACTTCAAAAAGTTACCGTTTGGTGTGGTTTTGCTCAGGCGGTATTATTGGTCCGTCCTTTTTCGAAAACGATATTGGTGAGGCATAACGATAATAAGCAATTTCTTATGGACCAAATTGAACCATACGGACCTAGACAACATGTGGTTCCAGTAGGATAGTACCATGCAGCGGATACCACCATTGACATTCTGCATGAACGATTTGAGAGGTGACGTGAGTAGATCACCAAGGTCACGCAATTTGATACCGCTAGAATTTTTCTTGTCGGGTTTACCAAAAGATCTTTGTTAATACTTCACACACAGCTTGTTTTATTCCATTTCAACCATCTACCGGTTCTTATTGAAAAACCCTTTACATAATTATATCCAAAAATATAATTACATCGGCATTGTTGGTCACATTAATGATTAAATAATAAAATTTTTCTGTTGCTATTTATTGCCTCTGATGTAAAAGGGAAAAAATATTTTCCGCTCCCTTAAAAATGTATCCTTTTTAAATGTTGAAAAATGACATACACAAGTTGTTGGAAAATTTTGTTTGAATTATTTTTGACGTAAGAATGATATTTACCGAGATACATAATTAATTTCACCCTTTAAAATTATTAACATTAAATGGGTTGACAATGATGCCGAAACCCTTTGGATAACATTGATATCGGCTGGTAGAGGCAGAAAGACTTTCTGAAAAGGACCAAAACCGGACTGCGATTGCAGAGCCGATACGAAAATGATGAAAATGGTGGGTTCTAAAAAATGCAATCTTTTGTGCATCTAATCCTTAAAAATAATTCATTGAGTTCATTCAATTAGAAGGTTGCATTGATTGACTTCGTTTGAGACGCATTCTTTGCATTCATTTGCATTTAAATGAAAAGATTCAAATGAATGCAAATAGGTTAATGGACATCACGATTGATCTTGTTACCGTCACACTTAGAACATTGTTGATTCCTTGTGATACCCTAGGGATTGTGGCTCCCATAAAATGAAAGCTATGATAAATCCTATATCATTATTATTAAGGGTGTTGATGTGTTGCAGCATTCTATAGCCTGAAATGTCGGAGGGTATTTTCAAGTTACTGAGGAAGTGTCTGTCGTCACATACACCTGGCTGAATATAGGTAGACGCCTTTCTAAGTGCGTGATACTTTCCTTTACCCCCACATGAGATATCATCCCTCCATCAGAACCGTAGGAGCATATGGCAACTTCCTTGCAAAGTCTGATATATCAGTGGTTGGTATAAATGTCCGTTCCTTTTCTCAAAAGGATCTTACCAATCGTAGGGAGAAATGGCTCAATCAACCTTACTCACGCTCGTGTTCACCGTTAGGAGTGCCAATCGCTGGTTTATAAGCGAGGTGCCCATTCTCCGTTTGTTGGTTGTCCTACAAGAAACACGTGCATCATTCAGTCATTGTCTTCCGTGACTCTTTCAATGTTTTTTGATTGTGCTTGGATGCGATTTCCAATCTCGTGGTCGGCTGGTTGATAGACCTAAGGAAAGCTCAAGCCATTTCCCAGCTTTGATAAATTTCAACAGATTTTTGCTTGAAATGTCAGAGAGTTCCTCCAAGTCGTCTGCCTAGTTTCTAAGATGATATAGCGCAGGGCAGTGACACAGAATCCACTGCATAAGTCGTCCATACTGAGTTTCATTTTCTTCTTGTGATAACACAGTTGGTTATCTCCAGATGAAGGCAAATATATGTATGAAACAGTTTGCAAATAAATCCAAATGAACGCAGACAGCAAAAGAATGCAAGAAATGCAAAAGAAAACAAAGAATGCATGAATTCTCAGAAGATTGCAATCAATTAGTTGTTGTGTAATCCATTTTGAAAAAAAAGTGATTGCAATCTTCCTGATGCCAAATGAATGCTGCTTGCAAATTTAAAGTCACTCTCTCAAAGTGAATCCAATGAATGCATTCTTTAATTGAAGTCATTAACGATTGCATCACAAAAGATGGCATTCTTTTACAACCCTGACGAAGATGATGTTTAAATGTGTACAATTTATTTTACTCGAGTATTTTCAATTTATAAGACGAATTTAATTAAGCCTCAAAGCTTTATCTAAGCCAATGAAAAAAATGGATATTTTAATTTATGTATTTAATATTCCTGCAATAACATAACTTTGTCTTGCTGTTGCCAGTAAGAAAATAAAAATAATTAAAATGCAAAACTAACCTAAGACTCTTCGATTTAAAAAAGAGAAACTTTTAACCAACTGTGAAAACTACATTAATTATTAATTAGAGGCATTAAGATAGTTAAAGCAAGTTAGGTTTTTTTTTTTGTAAATAAAAAAACTCTCATCTTACTGAAGCTATAGCAAAGAGACCAGAAAATAAAAAAAAAATCATACCAGAAAAAAACAAAAAAAGATTTTATGAAATTGGAAAAAAAAAATAGAGAAAGAAATTCAAACGAACTTGATAGAAATAAAAAACAAGGTAACGGAAATTAAAAATTTGTTATAAAGCACTGACGAGGAGGACGACGACAGCGATGACTAGGACTTACCTTTGTTTCAATAGCACGCGTTTCATGGTCCTGAAAATGAAGTTTCAGCTTTGATTTACCATCGTCACTGGAACCACGTAGCTGGGAAAACTTATACTGCCAAACTATTGACGAATCCGCCCCTTCGGCTAATGAGAATCCTGATTGCCAGTCAAGCGTTAATCCGCCACTCTTTCCGTGATGTGAAACAGCAAAGGTTTTCCGCTACAAAATGTTGCGCCATAAATAAAATACATAAAAAAAAAAAGAACAAGAGAAAAACGTTAAAAAAGCTATTATTCACTTTGTTCACTGCATTCATTGTGTTCAACATGGCGGAGCCCAAAACTCGAACCCCATAGCCCAGCATATTAAGACCTCGCTATCCCCGTTCCCTTCAAAATCCAATTGAGAGAGTTTGAGTCCAATAATTGGGAAAAAAGTATACATTTCTGCAGGCAAAGGATTCGGTTTAACGAACAAAACAGGAGAACAGGAAAATGTGAAAATATTGCCGTTGGTTTAGAAATAATGGGTAACGTGAATAAGGATAGGAATGCCTGCGATCTCTCGAAAATTCCAGTTCGTCTGTCCTTTGTCGAAAAGAAAGAGTTGAATGATTTCATGCAACTTCCTTAAAGATGGTTATAAGGTTCTTCAAGAAGAGGCACAATCGCACAATATATATAAAGAACATAAGAAGCATGATTACGCAAGGTAGTTCCTATTGATAAGTTGAAACTAAACTTTTCCATTTTTGACCAAAGTTTAATGGATTTTCTTTTGAAAACGTCTCATGCGGCATGTCTTAAACTTTGACATTACTTTTCCGTTATTTTATTTATTTTTTTTTTGTTTGTGAGCAGGAAACTTTGATATAGGCTGTATAGGTATTTTGTGTCATAAACTTTGCTAAGAGAGTCAATGTTGAGTAAAGTTTTTGATGGTATCTAAGTCGTTCAAGGAAAAAAATCGATCATAATAATATGCAATGCTTTATTAAATTTTTTAAAAAGTGATTGAGAAATCGTTTTACAGTAAAAGGATATCACTAACGAGGATTTTAGAAAAGGTTTACTTCTGGTGTAGTCTGAAACATCTTGATTTATAAAAAGCTCTGTTTAGGGCTTAAGGTATTTTAAGAACGAATGCGAGCCTTTCTAACAACGTTTAATTAAAATTTAAAGCTGGTTTTAGACATCAGATTTATAATTACTTGCTCATGCTAATTTATGACTCTCAGATCACTTTTCTTATTGGTTTGTTACAATAATAACTTAAAACTTGATTAATAAATTTGCTTTAGCTTTTAAAAACATTTTTATGACAAAGATTAAGTCCATTTTAATTTTTCATTATGGTGTAAATTCAAATTCAAAAATTTCTATAAAATCTTCAGTCTGTTTTTTAAATATCAATTTTTATTTTAATAAAAAAAATGTTTGTAAAAGTTTTGATATGTTACGTTTTTAGCATTCTCTTTAGGCATGCAGTTTTGTATCAAATCCATTAAGCTAATAATTAGAAACTAAAAAAAATGCACAAATGTACTTGATCTTATACAAGTACTTTGGAACTTAAATTATTACTAAAATTCATTATTTAAATTTCTAAAACAACTCTTAACAAGGCCCTTACAGTGAGCTGGTGAGCACATGCGAGATCGCCAGGACGAAATGCCAATTTCTGTGGACTAAACGCCCAAAAAAAATATTTTGAACTCCTAAGATAGTTTGAGCTCAAAAATAAAAATAAATTGCACGACTGGGTCGTACGAACTTGCTCCTATGTAAAACTGTTCATAAGGATAAAATTTATTTCTTAAATGACTAAAACAACTCCTTTAGCAGTTAGAGCTAAGCTTAAGATGCCATGTGTCTTAAGCAAAAATTAGTTTATTCAAGAACAAAACTATAATTCGTTGTAGTGGTATCTTAAAAAAAATAAGCTTTTATATACAAAATTTTTAAAACATTTTAAGAAAAAATTTTGGAACTCCAATTTAAAGTGTTTATTAATGTACGAATAAAAATTAAATTTACAAAAAAAAAAGTGATCCGTTTTTGAGATATCGAATTTTCCAAAAAAAACTAGATATTTTTTTTTTTTTCAAAATTTCCAACAAATATTTTGTTTAAGTTTTGAAATGCAAAGTTTTTTAAACTTTTTACAAGCTTGTCTATAAGAAATTTCATTAAAATCCGTTATGCCGATAATGAGAAATTCAAAATTCGAAAAAAAATCTTGATTTCAATTTTTTTTTATTAAATTATAGATCGTAAGAATTAATCAAAAGAAAAAAATTTTAGCGAAATTCTCAGAACCGTTTTCGAGAAAAATACGATTCGAAAACCATTTTATAACTTTAGTATTGAGGGTACCGTTATTTTTAGGTAAAATAATTTTATTTTATTTTCTCATATCTTGTAGATTATATTAAGAAACTTTTATTTATCAAATTTTAAATAAATTGAGCATGGGGTTTTAGAAATATTGAGTTTTCAAATAAAAGAATTGAACTATTTTTTTAATTTTTTTATTATTATTTTTATTTTTTGAAAATTTGAATTCACAATAATATTCAAACTATTGGGGACCTTTAGCAGAACAAAATTATCGTACCATTTTTGAGAAAATCAAAAACTCGGAGTTGAAAATAACTTGAGGATTTTTATTTTCAACTCGTGATTTTGTTTTTATTCACTCAAAGGTTGTCGTTTTCAACTCTCGATTTTCAACTCTAGAGTTGGTCAACTTTAGATTTTCTCAATAGCAGGGGCGTATTTAACCTAGGGCTAAAACGGCTACAGCTCGGGGCGGCAAGGCTGCCAGGGGCGGCCAATTAATAATATATTTTTGAAGCGATTGAACTTTCAAAACATACAAGCAAAAGGGCGCAAGCCACCCATAGCAATTGTCTAATTTACAATATTTTTTTAAATACACTCACTCACTTTTTTCACCATTTACTATTCTTACTTTTTACAAACGATTTTTTATAATGAAAATTCATAATACAAATATTTACAGATATGTACCTATTCTTTGGAACAAATTCGAATGAAACTATGGGCTAGAAAAACTTCGGCTGGACGGATCTTAATTTTTTGTTTCTAAACCATCTACAAAGAGTCCCTTTTTATTAAACAAAAAAATTAATTATAAAAATATATCAAGCCGGATTCTTGATATAAGGTCACACACACACACAAAATTTTATTCTTTTTATATACCTAGCAAATGATGCCTCAATTTTTTTAGTTTTAGCTGACTTGTGTTGTGAACGACCTAAGAAACAATATAATCAGCCCTATCACGAATTCCATCGTAATCGGAAATTTTTACGAATCGCGAAAAAAGCTATCACTAAATCCGTTCGTAATGATAATTTGTATGAGATTTTCCACTACGATGGATATTGTGATAGTTTTTTTCGGTATTCGTACCGAGTTTCCGATTACGATGGAATTCGTGATAGGGCTGAATGATTGTTTTTTGAAGAGTCTGTCTTACTTAAACATATTCTGGAGCAAAATAACACTGAAAATATGAGTTTAAGGCTGCTTAACCTTTATATAAGAGAAAAAGAATTGAAGCAAGTTTTTCCATAAATATGTTGAGGTTGCCTTAAGAATATACTCGTACTTGTGCACTGCAGTGACAAATTGTAGTGCAGAAATATCGTTTTCCGCGTTGAAACGAATAAAAACCTTTTTAAGGTCTCGCATTAGCGAAGAACGACTTAATAGTTTAGCTTTATTAAATATTGAAGCTGAACTGATAAAAATTTAGATAGCGAATCTATTGTTAATGAATATTGTAATCAATACAGAAAAAAAATTTTAAAACATCAAATATTATGCATTTTGTGTTTTTTTATTATTATTTTTTATTAGAAACATTATTTTTATTGTTTTAAAGGGCGGCAAAATTTATCAGCCCGGGGCGCTATGTTATAGCTTCCACAAATGTACCATCAACAATTCCATACAATACAAAACGTTCCCGATTTTTAAGAACTTATTTTTACCCACGTTAGATCGAGAAAAACATATTTCATTACAATAATCACACAAAAACCGAATTTTATTGACCGGATAAATTCAAATTTAATTTTGAAAATGAAAGTTTTTAACAAATATCCCAGGGATATTTTTCAAATCACAAGTTGAACAACTTTAGATTTTCAACTCGGGAGTTGAGAAAACAATTAGTGAAAAAAAAAAGAAATTTCATCTTGCGTTTCAACTCTCAAGTTGGTCAACTCGGGAGTTTGCTTAAGTTGAGCAATATTGAAAAAAATGGCCTTTGGGTTAGGTCAGACTAGTTTATGGCATCAAAAGGGCATACTCCAGCGACCCAATGGTCACTGAGCAAGAATGCTCGTGGCCGCTATTTCTACCTTACTATACTTACTTTCCCGCTTGAACCAACAAAAAATAAAATGCACGACTGTGTCGCACGAACTTGCTCCTATGTAATAGACTAGGAATTTTAAAAACGGATGTTATTAAAGAAAACTGTTCATAAGGATAAAATGAATTTTTAAAATTCTTTTAGTAGTAAGAGATAAAAACAGAATGCTATGCAAATTTAAATTTATTTAAGCACAAAAATTATAAGTCGTTGTAGTGGTTCCTTAAAAAAATAAGCTTTTATGTACAAAATTTTTAAAACATTTTTAAGAAAAAAATTTGGTACGCCAATCTTAAGGTTTTATCATTGTTCGAATAAGAGTCTAATTTCTCAAAAAAAAAATACTAAGCCGTTCTTGAGATATCGAATTTTCCAAAAAAAAAGACTTTTTTTTTTAAAATTGAAAAAAAAATATTGTTTTTTTAAGTTTTGAAGTGCAATGTTTTTTAAACTTTTTAAGAGCTTCTTATATAAAATGTCATTAAAATCCGTTATGCCGATTATGAGAAATTCGAAATTCGAAAAAATCGTTCTATGGTAGGTACAGTCAGTAATATCTAGATTTCAATTTTTTTTATTAAATTATAGATCGTTAAAATTAATCAAAATAAAAAAAAAATTAAGCAAAATTCTCAGAACTGTTTTCGAGAAAAATACGATTTTCGAAAACCATTTTTTAGAATTTGTATGGAAGGTACCGTTCGTTTTAGATAAAACAAATTTTTTTTTTCTCAAATCTTGTAGATTATATTAAAAAACTTTTATTTATCAAGTTTGAAAAAAATCGATCGTGGGGTTTTCGAAAAATTGGGTTTCCAAAAAAAAATTTTGATTTTTTTTTTAAATCCAAAAAATAAAAAATTGAAAATTTGAATATGTAATAAAATAATATTCAAACTATGGAGGAGCTTTACCATAAGAAAAATGATCAAAATCGGCTGTTTTCGAGAAAATCAAAAACAAAAAAAATGGACCCAGGGGAGCTACCAAAAATAACAATTTTTTGGAAAATTTTTTTCAACCATTACCTAGTTTTAACTAAATGAAATTTTTCAATTTTTTTTTTTTAATTCTGTGTACAGTTTTTGAGAAAAAAAAATATTTATAAAATTTCGAAAAAAAATCTAATGGCAGATACCCTTATTATTGGTCTTAAAATAAAAAAAAAAAACGTGTGGGGGGAAAAAATTAAAACCCATACTAGCAACTTTGAAGAAAATCGGCCGAGCCGTTTAGGCTGTAGTCGAACCGACAGACAGACAGACAGAATTGCGAGACCCACTTTTTTGGTCTTCGCTATCATCGTAATGTCAACAAGTGTTCAAAATCTCGAGTTCGTTTTTTTTTACGAATGCATAACGACGGTTAACTATGAATACCTCCTATGTCGCATTTTGTAAACTTTAAATGGGACACAAAAAAATTAATTATAGTCTCAAAATTAAAACGCATAATAATAAAATTTTACATATAATTATCAGTTTTGAATATCTATGATATGAAATAGTTTAAATTTTAAAAATTCAGCGAAGCAGATGGAAATTATTAACGAAACTGCATCAAAAAGTGAATTTCACAAAAATGTATGTTAGGAGGTATTCATAGTTAACCGTCGATAACCTGCCTTATAGCACCTATAAGTCGCAAGTAAAAAGATGAATTTCATCAAAATCTGCACTTGCATGCCACACAGTTGAAGGCAGAATGATGTTGTGTTTGCCATCAATACTCACTATGTTTATTAAGAATAAGTTCATCCAAACAGTGTCGCCAGAACTACATTTTTTTTTTTGGTGTATGTCACAGACATTTCGTGATTTGTTTTTTAACATCAATCTTTTGAAAACGAATTTATGGACTTTGGTATGTTAACTGATATCCGTTATTTATTTTTTTTTAGATTTTTCAAAATGTTGTTTAAAAAAAACAAAACAATATTTGACCTATCTGAATATATAAATCAATTAAAAAGACTCCTATTAATTTCAGGGGAGAAGAATATTAAATAGATTTTTTTTTATTTCGAGATTTTGTGTAGAATACGCTAGGGTATTCACACAAAGGACGCGTTGGTTATGCCCACATTACATGTCACAGGGTTATTTCTCCCCGATTTACTAATGTGTTATAAAAGTACCGGAAAACCTATAAATTCATTAAGCAGAAAAGGTTTATCATATCTATTACAAAAAGACTGAGAACAGACAGTGGTTAAACGAATTACAACTTATCAGTTAAAAGCACAACCGGTTTTGATTAAATTGTGAACTTAAATTTCCTTTTTTAACATCAGGTATGAATTCATCATATCTCGTTTTGCCAATGAACCTTCTAATGTTCAATATTAAAATGTCTTAAATTTAGAAAACCTACTTCTCTAAGCCCAAAAATATTGTTACAGATTTTCATTGCCCTAAAGAACCAAAACTATATGTGTTCTATAAACTATTTTTATCTTACATCTGGTTGGTAATAAATTTCAATCGAAATCCTTCCATTCCTCCATTTTATCTATAAACTGTGGCTCTAAAGTAGGTACCTACGTTAAACATCAGCCTAAGTGATAAAATAAAATTACGCCTGGAAGCAGCAACAACAGCAGTTAGTATCGGGGTCATAATTTAGTTTTAGTGTCCCGAAAGAGGTTTTAAAAAAGGGAGTTTCTTTGGTCGTGCCCAAACACACGTCCAAAAATATGGTACAATCTTTTTGAAAGGACACTATTATCCTAGCAACAGTAGGTACGAGTATACCCTACCTCGATTCTGAATAATAATCTATTACATGAAATACACATTTGTAGATGGAAATTATTTATGACAAGGAACTTTTATTACAGTCTTGTGCCATTTTGTCCTCGTCCCCGAGGCCCACTTTAGTTAGAATATTTTAGTTTTTATAAAGTTGTTTGTGTTGGGCTGGTGTTGGTCAACTTTTTATGATTGTGTTGTTCTTGTCTTGAGGGCATACGATAGAGCTGATTTACCGAATGAGTAAAATATATGAAAAGTATTTTTATGACCTAGGGAAGGTCGATCACGCAACTGGACCATGGTATCATGATACACTTTCATAGTGGAGCAGAAACTTCTAGAAATTGGTGTCGAATCATTCAGTAGGATTTGTAGTGCTGGTAATCTTGGAAACAAGTCCAATTCTCGGAAATAAAATTTGCGATAAAAATTAGTCCTTTTTAGTTTACATAGCTCCTATTGAGCCACATAGGATTTTTTTCTTTATTAACTTTTTCCGAATTTGTCCCAAGACTGCCCACTGTGTAACTCTTAAAAGCAAAACTAACAAGGTCTGTATAAGTTTCCCGCCTTTCTCGATGTTCAACGAGCATGATGTACATAGTTAGCCTTTTGAATTAAGGTCAAAAAGAAAACAAAAACAAAGTGAAAACGTGAATAAATTTACATGTTAACAAAAAATTTGAAGAATAAAATATTATGGTTTTTGAGTGTGAGGTTAAGTTAAGGAAACACATCGAAATAAAAAACCAACAACTTATTCCTACAGGACGTTATTAAAGGTATAAAGTAAGAAAGTTCGTTATTTAAATTATGTTCATTCGTCATGATTAATTTTTTATACTTTGGTTTGAGTTTTGTTAAAACCGCTGGGATTGAGAGCCAAGCGATAAAAGGAAAGACTGCAGGGTTTTGTGAAAATAATAATAATAATTTTTATTCATGTTAACTCACGAGTACGTACTTAGATTTAACGACCAAATAAACATGCACACTTTGTTTTTATTTCTTTTAACCAAATGTTTCAGGTTATGAATTTAAAAAAAAAAACTACCTCTGGATATTGCGAGGCTGTTTTCGAGTTTTCAGACGATTAAATTATTTGTAAATTTTTTTTAAATTGAAATAAAGAAACATACTTTTAGTGTTTTATGTATTTGTTCACTTTTCTCTACGATTTTGTAAAGAAGTTTACAGGGTGTTTCCAAGTTATTTCTGGACTTAAGAAAAAATCGAATGAGGGGAAGGATTCATTGCGGAATGTTATTTTTTTTAACTTTTGATGAATAAATAATAATCTTTCAAAAGAAGACGGAAATTTTTACAATATTCTCACATTTTTAAAGGGAAAGCCTATTTCTTAAATTTTTACTTAATTTACTCAAAAAACTCTTAATTTTTCAAATTGATAATTTTAAGTTGCGATATATAGGTATAATATGGCAAGTTATATATTCGAACTCGAGATTTTGATTATGCTTGTCAGTACCGCGAAAAAAGTGGGACTCGCAATACTGGCCGATTTTTTTTAAACTTGGTAGATATTTTTTCCTCCACATTTTTTTAAGACCCAAAATAACGGTAGCTACCTCACATACGATTTCTTTTTCTAAATAAGTGTTCCACATACATTTTTTTTCTTAATTCACAAAATTTCGTTAAATTAAAGCTAGATAATGTTCGAAAAATAAAATGTACGACTGGGTCGCACGAACTTGCTCTTATGTAAAATACTAAAAAATCTAAAAACTCCCTTAGTAGTTGGAGCTAAGAACAAGATGCCATGTAATTTCTTAAGCAAATCTATGCAAGAACAAAAATTATAAGTCTATTAGCTACAACAGCGTTTTCTTAAGCATTTATATACAAGATATTACAAACATTTTGAACAAAATATTATGGTACGCCAACTTTAAGTCTTTATTATTGTACGAATAAAAATTAAATTCCAAAATAGATTTGAAATGCAATGTTTTTCAAACTTCTTGGAAGCTTCTCTATAAAAATTTCTATTTCTATAAAAACTCCTCTATAAAAATATTTCAATACAATGCCGATAATGAAAAATTAAAAATTGGAAAAAAAATGATTCTATGGTAGGTAATACGTTAGTTTCGAAATTTTTTGTATTAAATTATAGATCGCAAGAATTAATCGAAAGAAACAAATTTTATCAAAATTCTAGGCGCCGCACAGTGCGTCGATTGTATGCAGGTAGTGGAAAAAATCTATTTTTCAAAATCAAGATAACTGTGATCAAAAATTGGTTGCTAAATGTAATAAATAGGGGATTTTACTCAATTTGAGGAATTTCCACGCCCCCTACCACGCCCATTTTTGGTAATACATTGGTTACATGAAAACTTCTAGTAGGATAGTGATTTTAATTATTAATATTCTGGTCGGTGAAGAAATTATAAGTTAAAATAGCGCAAATTTCGCCCACTGACACGCCCACTTTTGCTATAAAATTGATTTTTTTAAAAATTTTTCGTATGATATTGCAAAAATGTACAAAATTAATGTGTTTGATAAGAAAAATTTATTTGAACAAAAATCCACCCACTGCCACGCCTACAATTGTAAAATGATTAGTTAGAAGCCAAACATTTAAAAAATTTGATGATTATTCGATATACAAAAGTTGTAATATTTTAAAGGTTAGTAGGAAAATATACATTTTTTCAAAGCACAACGACCACAGAATATATCGCATAAAAGATCTTGCAAAATATAATGGATGCTTTTATTGTTGACAAAAATAATTGTTCAAAAAAAGTAATAACAAAAAGAAAAACCGAAAAATAAAAAATTACGAAAACAGATCACTATCCGAGTCTTCGAGTGTATAAGCGATGGAAGTGACAACGTTTATTTATTTCTGAGCAAGTTGTTGACGCGTGTCTTGCTAAGATTTTCTGATCTTCAGTTTCTAAATTTGATTGCATATTTAATTTTATATCTATAAACTGCAATACACCAGGTACTGGGGCTGTTGAGTTGGAAAACCAAACATCAAAAAGCTCTTTGTTTGAACACATTCTGTAAAAAATGCTCGTAAACAAACACTTGTTGCAAGAAAAAGTGCAAGTTGTTGCAAAAAAAACTTACTTTTTTTAAAAGATATGATTGTTTTCTTTCTTTAAATAAAAACACTTTTTTCCCATATGACACCACACAAAATATATGACTTATCAAAGTCAGTGCTTAACACGAAAAAAGAAGCTTTGAATTGGACTCTCAAAAAAAATTTAAATTTACATGTAAAAAAAAATATGCAGTTAGAATAACTATATTTTCTCTCCTGATTGTGAGGATAGCGAAAAAATACCGTATGTTCTTTTCTTTTCTTCAGTAAACGCTCTTTCAACCGGTAAGTACAAATCCTACAAATCACTATTTGTTATTTTGATGATCTTCTGACGATCTCTGACAACAGAAAATTGAACTTTATCATAAATAAACTGTCGATTCATTCATTTAGACTTATTACCTTGAATTTGGCATACTTGCTTCACATTTTTGGCACATTTTTTTTTTTTATTTTTTTCCACTAGTCGCCGCACTGTGCGCCGCCGTTTTCGAGAAAAATATGATTTTCAAAAACCACTTTTTAACATTTGTATGCTGGGTACCGTAATTGTTAGGTAAAATAAAATTTTTGTTGTCACATTTTGTAGAATGCAATAAAAAACTTTTCCAAGTCGAGTTTAAAAAAAAATCGAAAATGTGGTTTTCGAAATATTAAGCTTTGAAGAAAAAATTGAAATTTATTTTTTAAATCCAAAAATTTTTTTTTTTGAAAATTTCAATACAAAATATAATTTAAACTGTTGGGGAGCTTAAGCATGTGAGAAAATGATCAAAATCGGTTGTGCCGTTTTTGAGAAAATTAAAAACAAAAACAAGTGATTCCAAGGGGGGTACCATTAATAACCATTTTTTTGGAAATATTTTTTCAATCATTACCTAGCTTTAACAAAATGACATTTTTGATTTTTTTTAAATCTGTGGAATTTCTGAGAAAACAATTATTTTTAAAATTTAAAAAAAAAATCGTATGGCAAGTACCGTTGTTTTTAGTCTTAAAAAAAGGAAAAAACGTATGAGGAGAAAGTGTATTATCTACCAAGTTTATAGAAAATCGACCAATCCGTTTATGCTGTAGTCTAGACAAACAGACAAATAGTTAGAATTGCTTGGATAATATTGTGCATTAATATTTTTAAAAAATCTTTTTTTTTGATTTAAAAAAAAATTCAAAATTTTATTAAAACTCAATATTTCAAAAACTCCACGCTCGATTTGTTTAAGACTTACAGTCAAAAGGTTTTTGATACAATCTACTATATGTATGTGATAAAAAAAAATGTCAGTTAATCTAAAATAACGGTACCCACCACAAAAATGTTAAAAATGATTTTCGAAAATCGTATTTTTCTCCAACACGGCAGCCAGAATCGTAGTTATATTTTTTTCTTTTGATTAATTCTTACGATCTATAACTCATTGGAAGAATTTTTTGGAATTTCTCATTATCGGCATAACGGATTGAAATGAAATTTTTATAGAGGAGCTTTCAAAAAGTTTAAAAAGCACTGCATTTTTAAATAAGAAAAAAATATATTTTTGAAAAAAAAAAAAAAAATATATTATGTTGTTTTGAAAATTCTATTTAAATAAATAAATCGTACAGTAATTGAGTGATGTTATGGATGCATTATATAGTATTAGGGTTATTATCTCTTTAGATCTGAAAGATTCGAGTGTTGAGGGAGGTATGGCTGTTTTTGTTCGTGATGGCTTAAATTGTTGGGAAAGCTTTACCTGGTAGTGAAATG
Organism: Chrysotoxum bicinctum; assembly: GCA_911387755.1. NCBI lineage: Eukaryota > Metazoa > Arthropoda > Insecta > Diptera > Syrphidae > Chrysotoxum > Chrysotoxum bicinctum. The sequence goes on along the minus strand of OU426987.1, from coordinate 235,785,915 downwards.
AATTATTTGCAAATTAAAAAAAAAAAAACATTATTATCGACCTAATGCAAACATCGACACCTCAACGCTGATATCTATCTTGATGATTTATCATTTGTATCACCTTCTGTAATTGTGTGTGGTGATTTAAATATTTTTGTAGACTCTTCTCTGATCAATAGTATGGGTGCAATAAATCTGTCACTAGTAAACTCTTTAATTCCTAGCCCTTTTACCAATGACAACAATACACACCTTGATGCCATACAAAGCTCTTTACTACAATCAGTTTTCTATATAGTTCAGTTAATATGTTGTTACGCACACCACACAACACCGATACAGAGCTTTATACACCCACAGCGCCATCTGTTGGAAAATGGCATATCCACTTTATGGAAGGAACAAAAAGCTTTTTTCTATTGTTAACGTATTAATATATAGCTTCGAACCAACTAGAACATTATAAGACGAGAACCTTCTCGATTTAGTTTCGAGAACAACCAATTTGAGTATATAAAGGGAGTATTCACGGTGAGCGGAGGACAGTTTGTTTTTGATTATGAAAGTGTGCAAAAGCTTTGCTTATTGGATTGTGGAAAGTGTTATTAAACAAGTGTAATTTAAATTTGAATAAAAGTGATTGAGTTGATTTATAAATTTAGATAAATTTAAATAAAGAAGAAATACTAAAAAGAGTTATAAGTTTTATTTAACGAACCTAGTAAAAATCTTACATTGGTGTCAGAAGTGGGATATAAATTGTTATACTCTGTCCAACAAAAATTGTCAGTACATGGAAGATAGGACGTTTGTCTCTCATTCTGGTTGCATTGCCATGCATAAGTGTGTCGTCTTTTAAAGCTCTCACAGGGATTCCGTAGTTTACATTATAAATCGCCGCAAATGAGAGTAAAAAACGCGTAGTGCTCCCGTCTGCCGATTCAAAACGACTGAAAATAATATCCAATTTACCTTTTCCCACAACACCAAGCGGTAAGATAATAGGCGCGTTTTTTTTAAGTTGAAAAGCAATACGACAACACTCAACATACTCATCTTCTTAAAATGTGTTCTCAAAAGCTTTAAATCCCAAAAGCTCCTTAATAAAAACCACTGCAAAAGCTTCTTGCTTACAATTGAGAATGATAATGGTAACTCTGTTTTGATGTAGATAAAGAGCGCACGATCGAATTGAGTTTTGAGTTACACTTGACACTCTTGACAGTATCTCATCAGCAGTGGGATACAACGGCCGTGTTGGGGTGTACAACTTTTTGCAAAGAATTACAACAACAATTCCTTAAGAAAAGTCAGTGGCTTGCTCCTTTTTTTTTTCCTATCGCATTGTAGTGAGGGTGCATCAGGCGCCACTGCTTTAGAAAAAGCTCTCCCATAAGGCCTGTACTGACAATTTTCGTTGGACAGAGTATAGGGACGAACAATCTTAGGAATGGGTCAATGTTACGCACGCCACACAACACCGACACAGAACTTTATACCCTTACAATATTAATGTGAATCCGTTAGTGCAGTGACCTAAGCAAAATTCCTGATATTTTGTTTTCTTCACCTTTTTTGTTTGCTTTCAAGCTATTGATGATACAGATGTTTTAGAAAGTATCGTAACTATTAAATACAACTCTGTTGGATTTGATGAGCTTAGTCCACAGTTCGTTAAAGTTATTCTTCCATTTGTCTTAAAATTTAAAACACAATTTTTTAGTAAAGTTTTTATGACTGGAGTTTTACCCTCCACTTAGAAAACGGGCCAAAGTAATACCGGTTTCTAAGAACATAAGTGAGTTAAGAGCGATTGCCATTTTACCCTTTCTTTCCAAAGTTCTTATGATGATTCATCAAATACGCAGAATTCTTCATGATCAAAATTTGTTTTGTGATGAGCAGTCTGGTTTCCGTTTAAAAATATAGTTATAGTACTGCATTAATCAACATTACAGAAGACATTAGCAACGGTAAACCACAAAGTTCTCTGGACTATACTTCCAAAATCCATATCAATTAAAATTCTCTGTGTCGTCAACAAAGCTGGTAGCTTCTTTTACTTCGCAGATTTCAGGAAGATTTAGGTTTGTTTGCTTTGTTGTTTTTTTCAAGAACTGTCATGTGTTCAGATGCACCGTGTTTTAATAGAAGGGAATTAGTATTTTACTAGTTAGTAAAACGTAATAAAAGGATTACAAATTACGATGAGATAGTAAATTACTAAGTACTTAGCAAATTACTAACAAGTAACATGAAAAGCCCTAACAATAGGTTGTTTAAAATTTTGCCCCACTGTTTTACATTTTGCAGTAAGTATGTAGCTCTATTTTAAGTCTATGTAAATTGTGCACTATATAAGTTTAGTGAAAAAAAAAAACATAATAATTCAGCTACAATTAATAATATATGTATATATCTGTATAGGTATGTATGGGTATCTCTCTAAATACCTAAAACAAAGTTACGAGATAAACTTGGTTACTTGGGAATTTTTTGTATGGAACAAGATGTTTGATTTGTGATGAAATATTTTTAATCTCTCTTCAACCTCTCATAAACTTTTAAAATCTCACTTAAGCAAACTGCTATGTTTACTTCCAAAATAAAAAAAATTATAGAAATAAAAAAAAACCAAGAAAATCATTCATGCAACTCCCTGACCTGACTGCTTAAAACTAGCTGCCCCAATTTAAGTGAGTAGATACCTCTGGAGAATAAACCTATAGAAACATACCTAGAAGGTGAAACTACCTAAGAGATAAAACTCTTATGTATTTTTTTATTTTGATTTCTTTATTTATGGGCTTTGAATTTACTACCACCACGCGACCCAAAAACTTTAACCCCTAAAGTGCCCTATAAATAAACGAAAACTACATAAATCCTTAAAAGACCACACACTCTTTAAGTATTTTACCTTAGCGCAGATGGCGAATTCATTTTAAACACATTTTTTTTTCAAACACAAACAAACACATAAATTCCAACCAACCGTATATTTGCACACAACTTACCCCAAGTTTTATGACACTCGTTACAATTGCCGCATTCCAACTGTTCTCGATTCGCAATAATTCCTGTCGCGTCTCCACACTCAAATATCTTGGCTCGTGTCCTGAACTTTGCAGCAGGAAACAATGCTGACGGCTGTCCACAGTTTCGGATTCCTTAACAACTCGAAACATCGTTTGATAAACTTTATAGATAACCAGGGCCTTAGATAATCCTGCGACATTTAGCTGCAACATAAAAAAAAATACAAAAATTTCAAAAATTGAATTAAAATAAAGGACACTTAATGTGCATTTAAATTAAGGACAAGAATAAGAAAACAAAACTTTCTATTATAGTTCTGTTTATTGCGTCGTAATTTGGTTGAACACAGGGAAAAGTATTATCCGTGCAAAGGACAAAAAACCTTTGGTTTTTTTTTTCAAAGAACAAAAAAAACTTTATCCGCAAAAAGCATAAAGTGGCGCTCCTTGTGCAAGTTTAAAGAAGAGCTGTTTTTCCTCCACCACGCCATCAACATCACCAACTACAATAAAGGCGCCGCCACCGCCGCCATGCAGTGAGTAAATGAACAAAAACTTCAAACCAAGTGTGCAGGTGAACCGACTTCCTTAAGAAGAATAGGCCTGTCCCAACTTTTTTTTTTCTACAAAAAAGCCATAAAATGTCATGTCAAGTTACATAAGTTTCCCTTTTTACGTTTTTCCTGGCAAAGTTCAATGGCCTTTTGTGTGGAAGGATAATCAAGATCATTTTATGAATTTTCGGTTAAATGTCGTTTATAGGGAATGGGGAGACATTTAAAATAAAACACGTACGTTACCCCCTATGCAACCCTCCGAGTATTCCTTGTGAAAATGGTAAATTAAGACAAATTGTAAATGAGGGATGATTAGAATAAGGATATGCTTTGAATATTCTACTTGGGGGTGAAATTAATTGAGCATGGGTATGAGGAGGAACGGGGGAGGTTTGTCGCTTGATGATGGCATATGATAATGTGGGCCGGATAGCAATCAATCAAACATCGACACGTTGAGAGTGTCTCAAAAGAAATTGATGATGGAAATAATCTTATCCCACGATTGTAAGGATAATGATGATGGGAATTTTTTTTCTAAATCAATACACTTAAGAATGTTTTTGTTTTAAATTTTTGCTCTTACATAATCTTCAAGAGGCTTTTATATAAATTGAATAAGAAAAGTGTGCAAGATATCAACGAATTTAAGCTATAAGAAGGGCCTGCACGTATATATGAGGTTAGTTGCCAGAGAGCATCGAAGATTGTAGATGACTCCGGCATATATACATCACGCAGAATTTGAGCGATGACACGGGTTCTGTTCACTTTGGAGGCACATGTTTGGGGCTTATTTACATAGATCCGCGATTTAGGTAAGCCCAACAAGAAAAAGTCTCATGGAGTCAAATCGGTAGATCTCAGTAGGCAGTTCATATAACATGAATTCTCTCGTACAAAATGTCTATTGTGGCATCAGCAGTTAGTCAAGTGGCGTTGTCTTGTTAGAATTACAAATCGTTCATACCCTATCATCCAGTTGAGGCCAAACAAAAAATAATTTTAATCAATCGGTGATGGCAATGCTATTGTCGTTTTCGAAGAAGCTTACATGAAAGCGATCAATGGCCGACGAATAAAGCAACAAATGGGATTTAAAACATTTCATATTTGTTTTTATTCGTCAGCCGTTGGTCGATCTCATGTGATTTGTCCTTTCGGACTGCTGATACTGCCGACCCGACCCACTATCCACAAGAAACAGTGACTTTCTGTACTTTGGATTGCCACTTGTGGACCTCCAAATTCTAGCAATTTTATTTGATGGAAAAGTACTTCAGCCATAAATAGTCATCGTCACTGAAGGTAGGTAATATTGTTTGTTAGAATAAACTACTCCAGAACCTAAGGTTTTATCATTGCTGTATGCTATGACTTGCTGCTGTATGCTATGACTTCCCATGGTAATTTTTCTTTAGAAAAAATCAACAACTGATAAAAGAACATGGTCACCAAGAACTGTCAAAACCTACCATCACCACTTACAAACTATTTATTAAAAATCAATACTCGGCCATAATAAAGGGTGCTTTTTATGTTCCAGGCTCGTGTGTTTTTTGATAACTTTCAAATGAAATAGAAGAGTATGTCAATCATATTTGACATTTTGGAACTAGACAGCTGCAGTATACAATGGCAAGCAATGGAGCGCTATATACTCCGCAAATCGTTGAATACTTGTGTCGTTGTTTTTTTTTTTTGACCACTAATCGGTCGATGGTGTAAGCGCAGCGTGAATTTCGACGTCGACTGGGCAAACATTCCGGCGCTAAGCAATTCGACTCCAATAGGACAACAGGAGACCATGCATCAGGGCGTGGCCGCCATCCGACTGGTCGTTCGGCCGAGAATATTGCGGATTAGGCTGCCGACGTCAATGAGAACGAAAAAACATCAACCAGACGACAGGCCACGCAATTGGACATCATCAGACGGACACTTCAGGGAATTTTAGTTAAAGACTTACACTTTTGTTCCCGTCAAAGTGCAAATAGTGCATCAGTTAATGCCTCCTGAGTGTTGACCGTCCGTCCCTTGTGAGTTACTGTCAAGACATCCTCAATCTCAACAACGAAGGGGACGATTTAGTGGTGAAAATCTACAAGAGTGAGACCTATTCTACTGTGTGGTATGGCGTTCACGTAGGAGGAGTGATTGGGTCGTATCTTTTTGAGGACGCCATCGGCAATACAGTCACTGGCGAACGCTACAGGTTTATTATAAATGACTTCTTTCTGCCAGATTTGGATGAGCGGTTCTTGGTGAACATGTGAACATAATGGATATGGTGAATGAAGCGTTTCCTGGTCGCGTAATCTCCCGTTTGGATTTCGCATGGCCAGTAAGATCGTCTGATTTACCCATCCCAGACTTCTTTTTTTGAGGCTACTTATAGTCGCGTATGCTATGCCAACAAGCCTCAGACAATTGCAGCCCCTAAGGAGAATGCGATCAGTTGTCACATGGAAAATGTGATAAAATGGGCACAAATGTGTATCAACACCGGTGGCAGCCTCTTGAGCGATATCATCTTCTCCACTTAACAGACAGAATTGTAGAGGTCCACCCAAAGATTTTCATTAATCAAAATAAGTCGATTATAAGTTTCAGACAGGAGATCATTTATAAAAATATGAATAAGAGTCAGAGCCCTGGCGAACACCATCATGAATTTGGTGAATTTCAGACTTTAAACCGTGTAATAGAACAATATTGAACGATCCAGAAGGTGATTTCTAATAATTTTTTAATTGATATCGAACGCATTTTCGATAAGAGAGCCTATTGCCAAACTCTAACAAATGCCTTTGGAAATATCAAGCGCAATAATCTTACTGTCTCCAAAACGATGTAAAGATCTGTTCGACTCTTTTTTTTTTTTTTTTTTTTTATAATTAGCGCGCACTCAAGGGGTTATTACTACCCTTAAAATGATTAACACAGTACGAGCGTTAGGAAAACAAGGAAGGGTTTAAAAGGAGATACCGATGCACATTAGTTTTAAATTTTTGAATATTACAATGGAAAGGAAAAATAGAGTTGGGTAGAGCATTCCACATTCGTGTAGTCCGGCTAAAGAAAGAATCTCTATATTTTACAGTACGTCCGAAATTGGGCTCAAGGGTAAACTGATGAGCATTCCTAAAAGCACGAGTATTACGGTTAAATTGTTTAAGGGGAGGAATGCAACTAGCTATTTCGCTGGAACACTGTTTATAGAAGTAACGGTAAAATAATGAAAGACAAGAAACATTGCGACGGTGCTCGAGAGATTCGAATGTTTCTGTTATACTTCTATCACCTATCAATTTTAAAGCTCTTTTTTGGATTCTATCCAAGAGACTCAAGTGTGTTATTGGAGCACCTGCCCAAATATGGGAATTGTACTCGAGCTTTGGACGAATATAAGCCTTATAGATTACAGCCAGATCAGAAGGGGTAAAAAATTTCTTGCAACGTCGAAGGAAACCTAAACACTTGGCAGCGTTTTTGGCAACGTCGAATATGTGGTCATTCCACACAAGGTGGTCTGTGATGCACATACCGAGCACAGAGAGTTGTTCAGTTTCCTCAATGCAAGTGCCGCTCATGGATAGCGGCAAAAGGGGAGGATTTCGCTTTAACGATAGAAAACAGCATTGGGTTTTTGAAGCATTAAATTCTACACGGTTTTTTATTCCCCAATGGACAATGCTGTCAAGATCAGAATTTAATGAGCTTATCATACGCTGCCGTTCAAGTTCCACTTCCGAAGAACAAGGAAGTGAATCTTCGAACGAATATGAAAAATATACCATCAGATACGAGATATTACTAGAGGAATGTTCACCTTTTTTAGGAACAGGCTGGACAAATGCTTCGTTCTTCTAGAGAATATTTCAGAGCAGTAGAAGCGAGCGATGGAAAAGCTTATACAATGGTTTTGCCAGCGAGGAAGAACACTTCTTCAGAAGAATAGGGGAAGAATCATAACCAGAAGATTTGCTTATATTAGGATCTAAAAGGGCTTTTCGACTCTATACGAGTGCCGAAATATACCTGTCCCATTAAATGAATGTACAGCTAGCCGAAAAATAAGCTGCAAGCACCAAAATTTACTTTATCTGAAGAGCAATTATCGCAATTATCTAAAACCATCTGAAGGGAATAGTTAGGAATAACAAAATTTAAAAAGAAAAAATGAAAGGAATCGGGCGTTTTTTGTAAGCAATATGACTTTATAACAGTTATTAACTAGCTACACAGGCATTCAAAAATTTGACATGTTCTTATCATAGTAAAAAAAGACTCTAACCTGCGGCATTGATCGCTCTAAAATAAAATACACGACTGGATCGCACATGCGTCGTTGCTCTTATGTACAAGTAATTTGGGATTTAAAAATTGTGCATAAAATAAACATTAATTAATGGAATACATATGTGCAAATGCATAACAAATAACACTCATTGCTTTACATTCTAAAACAACTACTAAAATAGTCTGAGCCCAATAATTAAAATATAGAATATGCAAAACAAAAGTAAGAGGAGTTTTACTAATTTATTAATTAATACGAATCATGAGAAATTATGAATTTTTGCCAACAAAATTTGGAACATCGTTATAGGAGTTTTACTGGTTTATTAATTTTGTATCTACAAAATTTAATTAAAATTTTACTTAACAAAATTAAGTATGCAAATTTTAAGTTCATATTTAATAATATACATTTAAGGAGATTATTTCAATATTCTGAATATTATTTTAAATTTGAAGAAGCTCCTGTATAAACATTGTGAACAATCTTTTGATGTGAAATTTGAAAATCAAAATACGGTTCCATGACAGATACAGTTAATAACATTTGTCTTAAATTTTGTTTGACCAGAATGTGGACCATGTTTCAAATAGTACACATACATTTTTTACTAGCGCCTTGAAGGTAAGTAGGTACTACAAGGCAAGTTACACTTTCGTAAAAAAATCGAACTCGAGATTTTGATCAAAGTTGACATTGCGATGATAGAGAACACGAACACAGTGGGTCTCGCAATTCTGTCTCTCTGTCTGTCTGTTCGACTACTGCCTAAAGTGGCTCGGCCGATTTTCTTTAACCTTCTTAGATATCATTTTAAAATTTTTCCACACACACTTTTCTTGCTTTTTTTAAAGACCAAACATAACGGTATCTGTCATACGATTTTTTTTCTCAAATTAAAAACAATGTCTCTTAGTTAAAGCTAAGTAATGGTTGAAAAAAAAGTTCAGGAAAATGGTTATGGTATGCCCTTTGGAACCATTTTTTTTATTTTTGATTTTCTTAAAAACGGTTCAACCGATTCCGAACATTTTTGATATGCTAAAGCTCCCGAAAGAAACGAAGAACAGAAAAACGGCTTCACAGACAAAAGAAATCAGCCTGGGAGAAGAACCTAATCTGTGAAATAGAAAACAGCCGAGAGCGAGGTCCGCACCAGGCGCGGAAGTTCTACCAATCCGTCCGAAACATGACGCAGTACACACCACGCTGCACATACTGCAAGGACGGAGAGGGAAATCTGATCACCGATCCTGAAAGCATACTGGAGCGATGGGAAGTGTACTTCAATGAATTGCTAAATGGTCAGCTCACTGCAGAAGTGGAGGCTCCACTACTTCAAGAAGAATACCCTATGTTGCCGCCACCAAGCATAGAAGAGGTTGAGAAGGTTATAGGCCGGCTTAAACAGAACAAATCCCCGGGAGCCGATGGCATACCAGCCGAATTATTTCATCACGGCGGGCCAGCCTTACGTCAAGCAATTCATGATATTATAGTGCACGTATGGGAGCAAGAAGAAATGCCAGAAGACTGGCGAAAAGGCATAATATGCCCCATACATAAGAAGGGAGATGTCACAACGTGCAGCAATTATAGAGGTATCACGTTGTTGAGTACCGCCTATAAGATACTCTCCTCTATCCTACAAGACCGGATAACCCCATACGCTAAAACCGTCATCGGACAATATCAGTGTGGTTTCATTCTAGGCAAATCAACAACTGATCAGATCTTTACCCTTAGGCAGGCGATGAAAAAATGTCTAGAATTTAACATCCCAACATACCATCTGTTTATAGACTTTAAGGCCGCCTATGATAGCATAGCCAGGGTAGAACTTTACAAAGCCATGAGATAATTCGGCATCCCAAATAAATTGACACGACTATGTAGGTTGACCATGACCAACGTAACAAGCCAAGTAAAAATAGACCAATCAAAATCTTTAATGGACTCCGACAAGGGGACGGTTTGGCCTGCCTCCTCTTCAACCTGGCGTTGGAGAAAGCAATCCGTGACTCTGGCACGGCAACAAGAGGGACCATCGTCAACAGGTCCAGCCAGTTACTAGCTTACGCAGACGACATTGACATCATCGGAAGATCCGAACAAGCTGTACACGATTCCTTCATCCAGATTGAGCAGGCGGAACAAAATCTGGGGCTGCACATTAGTGAAGGTAAAACAAAGTACATGGTGGCGTCGAATGCGAGAGGAACAGTTGGTCAAACAATCAAGGTAGCGGAGCACGAATTTGAAGTGGTGCAATCCTTTAAATACCTTGGGTTAATAGTAGCAGCCGATAACAATATAGAAGAAGAAATACGCGGGCGGCTTCTCAAATCCAACAGAGCCTACTATAGTCTGTCAAAGCTTTTCAAATCCAGAAATCTCACCATAACTTCAAAACTGCTGCTGTACAGGACCATGGTCCTGCCAGTACTCACATATGGATCCGAGACTTGGGTGCTTAGCAAAAGGCACTCCGACCTCTTAGCTGCGTTCGAGAGAAAAGTCTTAAGGAGAATTGTTGGCCCCATATGTGAGGAAGGACGATTCCGGAGACGGTACAATCATGAATTGTACGCAATCTACCTAGAAGCAGATATCGTGACAAAAATTAAGCTCGGTAGACTCCGGTGGGCAGGGCACCTAGCTCGCATGAGCGAAGAGGAACCTGCTCGGAAAGTTCTTTGTGGTACATTCTATGGTAGACGGCAGCGTGGTAGACCATGCTTGCGCTGGAGAGATGGCGTAGACCAGGACGCCCGAAGCCTTGGGGTGCGCAACTGGATGGCGTCGGCTAGAGACCGGGATAGGTGGAGAGACTTGTTGAAAGAGGCCAGGACCGGAACTCGGTTGTCGAGCCGATGATGATGATGATGAAAGCTCCCGAAAAGTTTGTATAGTATTGTGTATTCAAATTTTCCAAAAAAAAAAATTGGATTAACAAAAAAAGTTTTTTTTTTCAAAACTCAATACATGTTACGAAAACCCCATCCTTTTTCTTAACATAATCTACAAGATGTGAAAAAAATAATGAATTTTACCTAAAAATAACGGTACCCAATATAAAAATGTTAAAAAATGGTTTTTGAAAATAGTATTTTTCTCGAAAAGGACGGGGCGCCTAGAATTTTGATAATTTTTTTTCTTCCAACAAATTTTTACGATCTATAATTCAATACACAAAAAAAAATGAAATTAATATATTACTGACTGTATACTCGTAGTACTCGTATATACCATAGAACCATTTCGAAAATTTTGAATTTCTCATTATCAGCACTATAGATTTTAATAAAATTTTATATAGAGAACCTTATAAAAGTTACAAAAAAACATTGCATTTTAAAACTTAAGAAAATATTTTATGAGTTTTTGAAAAAAAATCTATGGTTTTTCGAAAATTCGATATGTCAAAAACGGCTTAATATTTTATTTTGTAAATTTATTTTTAATCGTACAATAATTAAAACTTTAAAGTGGCGTTTACCATTTTTTTTCTCAAGAATGTTTTTGAAAAATTGGTAAATAAAAGCTTATTTTTTTAAGACACCACTATAAGTACTTATATAATTTTTGTAAACGTAAATTAATATTTTATTGTGAAATCACATGACATGCTGTTTTTAGCTCCAACTATTAGAAGACTTGTTTTAGTCATTTCTCTAGTAACATTCATATTTTAAAATTGTTAGTTTTTTGCATAACAGCAAGTTCGTGCGACTCAGTGGTGCATTTTATTTATTGTAAGTATTGCCATTTTTATTTGTCTGTACACAACATATTTTACTAAAATTTTCTCGCCCCCCATGTGTGTTCTTGCCATCACTTCCCCTATATCTGCTTTTCGATTGAAATATTTAAGGTTCAGTTTCCGGTAAATTTGAAAGCGAAGTGAACTTTTGGAACCATAAGCTCCTTTGTATCGAATTTCAATTAAAACGTAGCAATCTATTTCCCTTTTCGAATTTTCGTTTTATAGAATTTTTCGAGTGCAATCTTGCCCCTTAATAATTTACTTCCTTTCAGAAACTGTGCTGACTCCCTCTGTGACATCATTTAACATTATACTCCTAGTTCTGTTTGCCCTCAAACAATCTGTCAGAAAATTGAATTTATAATATTGCTCCTTGGGCAGTTTATAGGCCTAGCAACTACATTTACACCCAACGACAAACAAAATAATAATAAATAATTGAAAGCACAAACGCAACACAATCAGCTGTCACACCCAACAGTTGTCAAAACCAAAAACTAATAAACCAATTGTCAGAATTTATGGCAACAAATAATCGTTTGAGATAATTACCCTGGCGGCCATTTGCACGAAGCTTTATCACGTCCGCCATTGCCGCAGCATGGTTTCATCTAAAGTAGCCATTTTGCATGAAGGGATAATTTCATGTTTTATTTTTTGTTGTTGCTGTCAATCGTTAGGAACTTAATGGGAATTGATAAACTTTAGTTCACCACCTTGTGTCGGGTGCTTTAGATTCAAAAAGAAAAAAACGAACAAGGCACTGATTGTCGAATGTCCTTGAAGCTGTCGCTGGTGTCCATTAAGAGTGTCGAGGCATTGTAATGGTTATAACCCCAATTTGTGCCAATTGCACGGAGGTTTTTGATTGTGTTGCTGATGGAGTGTTATGATCCCGCATAATGGCTCTACAAACTGTTGATTCTATCCTCTGTCCTGTGGGGAATGTCCTTTTATTTTATTATTTCACTTTCACTGTCGTGTCGTATCGGATTCTCACTCTCACTAATGGCGTTGGGAATCTTGACTTTGTGTGGGGGACACATTTCACGCAGCATTGTCTTCCTCAAACGGTGATTCTGATTTGGTTCTATCCTTGCTTTCTCTATTTTTTGTGTTTAAGGACAACGACACGGCAACGATAGGGAGATGAATGTCTGAATTGGAGTGTCTGCAGAGATAAATCGATGAGATTCCTAGTAAATTCGATTGCTCTTTGCTGTGTACTCACATTAATCTAATTCGATTGCTGGGCCGTCATTGTCGGCCAAAGACATCTCTTCAAGTCAGGAGTACCAATTGAAATGTCTAAAAACCCTTTGGGGATTGAGTGATTTGTGTATCTAGTTGAGAGAGTTCCACTCTTCTTAACATGTGAATACGAATGCTGATAAAATAAAAATATTGATAAATAAAAAAAGTTTTCTTTTTGTCTGGAATCCGAATGGGAAACCAAATTTCCGAAAGCAATTTAGGCAAAGTGAATTCTGAATGGACTTTTATTTTCAGAACTTATAAATTGAATTTATTTGGTTCTTTTGGGAGAACCTTAGGGAAATTTAATATCTCAAAGTTAATAGGTGCCTATTCGTAATGTGTGAAGCTGTTTTCTGTTTTTTCTTTTTTGTCTGCAATCAGGCATGTTCCGCCAAACTGACAATATGCATCATTCTTCAAGACTGTGTGTATAAGATATGGTAAATGCTTACAAATTTTTTGAGATGAAACATATGAATTGAATTGATTGTAGGATCTCTCATGAAGTCATGAACACACGGAATGTATTGTCTTATGAATACAAAGATGGAAAAAGATTGAATATTCTTGATCGTTATGCGACAATCTGTGATCTATTATGAAGTCCGCATTACAATAAATTTAAGTACCAATGAATGAATTTGACACATGTTCTTAAAGTGATTGAAGTTGGTCCCAGATTTCCCCCAACCATCCTAAAGAGTCTTAAGAACTTTTTTGGAATCTTCAATTGGTCACTATGTTTCCTTGATACCAGTTGATACCAGTGCCAATATGACCACCGAAGTGATTTATTTAAGGATCGTTTTCTTTCATTCCCAACAGAATTAAGGGAATAAATAATAACCATAAGAAAAGTCTTCGTTCGATATAATCTGTAAAGAAGCCATCAGGTTGAAAGAAGTAAGTTTTCGCTTTAAAAAGCAAATCAAAGTGAGGAAAATCGGAAAAAGCACAACCAAGTCAGAAATCACTGAAATCTGTTATTAAAAGAACCAAATTCATATATGACTAGAAATTAGGGCAAGAAATCCTGCAATGTGCTAAAGGCAGTAGAAATTTCAGGTCATTTGTCAAGAACTTACAAAATTAGACTCCATCTTAGGTTTCAACGCTCATCTACTACGAAAATCCGATAACTAGCTCCTTAGATAGGACAAGTAGTATACTCGCAGCTCATTTTGCTGCTAGTTCTAAAATTCTAGACTGCAACATTGCCCCTCCAGTACTTGAAAACGTAAATCATTGAATGGGACACACATTGTACAGTTGCAAGAGCCCTTCGAGATCTTGATATAAACAAATCCGCTGGATCTGATGGTAAATCCACGATTCTTCTAAAGAGGTATTCTTCATCGCTGGCAAAACCACTGATTAAGATTTTCCGTCGCTTCTACTGTTCTGGAATCTTCCCCAGAAGATGGAAAACCGCATTTGTCCAGCCATTTTATAAAAAAGGCGACAATTTCTCGCCCTGCTTCTATCGGCCAATTGCACTTGCGTCCCTTTTTGAGAATGTCATGGAATAGCTGATAAGTCATCAGCTCAAGAATTATCTCGAAATCGAAAACGATAGCGTTTGGACGATAGCTAAATAGGTATCGCCTTGCATTAATTTTGAATTTTGTAGGTGACCGTAGTTGAGTGATTGAGTTTCCACTGTAAATTGACATTTTGTATTGTTTTCTATTGAATTGACAGATTGACTACAGTTTGAGAGTTTCTGAAATGATATAAATCTCTAAAACTGTGATCGATAGACGAGACGATAGTAGTCGAGTTACGTGAAGCGATATCGTCGACGATTATCGTTTTGATGATTATCTTTTAGAAAATTACGGAATGACCCCCCAGCAATACAGTTTTCGCAGTAATCGTTCCATTGGTGATCAGATGAAATATCTCACCAAAGAGTGGGACAGATTTTTACAGTGTTTTGGAGAAAGTAAGATTATTCGGCTTGATATTTCTAAGGCATTTGATAGAGTTTGGCACCAGACTTTTTTTTATCGAAAATACGTGCGTTTTGTAGGTATTAACCAAGCCCTTCTTCTTTGGACTAGAAATTACTTTCTTGATCTTAATGCTTCGAAAACTCAATGCTGTCTATTGTCGTTAAAGAAAATATAACCCTTATGGCATTGTCCTTGAGGGGCACTTGAATCGAAGAAACCGAAAAGCTGTCAGTATTCGGTATGTGTGTAAACGATGACCTTCGTTGGAAAGACCATATTCTAGAGAGCTTAAAAAACGCTTCTTAATGCTTTAGGAATTTGTAACGATGGAATTCTTCATTGTCTTCCAGTGGTAGTCCTCTTCTCAATCAGTTTAACCCTCTTTCTCTCTACAAAATCATGGAGAGTTATAATGTTCAACAACGTTCTCATCGAGCAACATTTCAGGCACTTTGCCCGTTGGCAATGGATGAATGGGCCCGTTATCAAGCGAACTTGTCCAACTTGAGACAATGACAATCCGCTCGCATCCAGATAATGTCACTGGCTGGCGACATTATTGGTCCATACTCCTTTGAGAACAACGCTAACCCGACAAAAACCGTCAACGTTGAGCGCTGTCGCTTAATGATATCCATTTTATTTTGGACCAAATAGAATAATATGATCACCGACGATTATGTAGTTTCAACGGAACGACACAGCCGGTGTCACAGTGAACATCTTGCACGAGCGATTTCCGATCATGATTATCTCACGCGGAAGCGATGTGAATAAGTCACCAAGATCGTACAATTTGATTCTGTTAGATGACTTCTTTTTGTGGGGTTTTCTTAAGTCACACGTCTATACTAATAACCCACAAACCACCACTGCACGGAAGGCTAACTAAATCAATGCAATTGGTCAAATTCGTCCTAATATATGCGCCAGAGTTATAGAAAATTGAGCGTTTCGGATGCGCCCTACCTAGCGGATCTGCAGCGGACACTTGAATGATAATAAATTATGTGATGTGTATAATGGAATACATCATAAGCCTTCTTAGTATATAAAAAGTTTAAATGATGCCTCACTCACAGTTTGTTTTATTCAAATATAAAGATTTAAAGCTCTTAATGGAAAATCCTTTGCTTTTTCACAATTCATATACAATTCTCAAGAAAACCCTTCATAAAATTTTTCAAACAAAAACTATTGATTCACATTCATTAACATACTTAATTTATTACCAAAATTCATCCTTAATTCTGTATTCAAATTTTATCCCAAGACAATGTGACGGCAAGAAAGTCTTTAAGAAAGTTTATATTTGACTTCGCATCATTAATTAAAGTTGACGTCAAATTAACTTTCTTCTCATTTTCTGCTTAGTTAAAATAAAACATAAAGAACGAAGTGGGTGATTTCTTGCCTCTACATTATCTTGGTCTTACAAAATTTGACCTACGTACCCCCTTCCAACGATTAATTCCTTGGTATATGAAACAAAAAATCCTCAACTCAATTCACAGTATATAAAGTGTATAAGCTAGTAGTGTGTGTCGTATCGTTAATTTCACAAAGGATCAAGATACTTCTATTTTATGATAATATAACTTCACAAAAGGGCCATCTATTGCTTGCAGGGAGTATCATTATTTAACCCTGAATATCCTTGAGGCGAATAGCTTAATATATTCAATCATGAATGTATTGTGTGGTGTGGTGTGTTTCTTCAAGCATATTTGGAACACTAATAATATGAGGGTGCTTGCGTGGTTAAATAATAAACAAGGGCAAAGCCATAATTATTCAAAAAAGGATTCGTTATAATAATTTGGCAATTCAATTTCGCCATAAAAAAAATGATTGACGTCGTCGACAATCCGAAAAATGTCAAAAATGAGTCATACAAATGGTATAGTAATGCAACTAAAATAATTCACAGAAAATTCGGTATATTTTATGGAGATTAGATTGCGCTATAAGAAACAGTTCCTTAGCTTTGTAAGGATAATGTCATTAAGTTGAGTATGATAGGTAGAACCCAAGCGAAACATAAAAATATATAAAAAGGTTAGTTATGACATTCAATATTAAGGTTAAAAAACAACGCACAACTGCATCACACGGGGCTATGGATTTTTAAGACTTATTTAGAGAGAAATGTTAAATATCATAAAATTCGTTCTATGAATTTCTAAAAAAAACTTCTAAAGTAGAGCTCAAGATGAAGGATGTGTGTAGGTTCCTCTTATACCTGCTAAGAGACGTTGAAGTGATTTCAAAAAAAAATTATTTTTTGTACCTACGCCAGTAAATTTTTTAAGCACACAAAACAAAATTCTAGTTCTCATGAAAAAGGACTTATAAAAAAACTATTACACTCATTAAAGTTTATGATAACGCTTAATTAACCTTAAGAATCAGAAAAATAAATAATTTCAGGCCTACCAGCTTTTAGAGAACCTGAAGCAGGGGATGGGAATTTAATCCAGACCTCGAGTATAAGACACATCAATGCACTAATCATTGTGCGAAGGGCACTACAAAATCAAAAGAGTTTATGCACAAACTTACTCTTATATTTTATAATGCAATAAATATGTTCTTAGATATGAATTTTCAAAAGCATGGAATTCATTTCTTAAATGGCTGAAACGACTCTTTCAGAAGTTTAAGGAACCAAAACGACTGCCAAGTAATTTCTCAGCTAAATATAAATGTATGCAAGAACAAACATTTTAAATCACTAGAGTGCTTTTAAAAAATAATGTCTTATTGATTCATATCTACACATATGGGTTAGATAAGGTTAGGTTGACGTGGCTATCAGTAAAAGAGTTTGTCCATTGTGATATCAGATTGAATCTTGCAGACTTCCTCTCTAATCGTTAAAACAATTGAAGCTCCTTATGAAGCCAGCGAGATGACCTATATCTATATTTGTCAGATCACTAATATTATTGTACTAGAAATCTCCCAGATGGAGTCTACATCTTTGGGATAGAGCAGGACATGTAACATAGAAGGTGAGGGATCGATATCTCCTTTTCTTCGTCCATGCAGCTTCTGCAGAAATCGTTAGAACAAATTTCAAGCCACGTTGCGTGCATGCCTGGCAAATAGTGTTCTATTATAACATGTATTAAGAAGTCTATGCTAAAAGATATTAAACCTTTGGAGTACTTCAGACCTAGCATTGGCCAAATCTGTTTTGTCGCCAAGCAGGTGGTGATATTGTTTCACTTAAGGTTCCAAAAAAGTTTTTCAGAGATGTACTTGCGAGGAATTGACAAATCCTCCAAGAGCATCTCTTGTCATTAAAAGTGCTGCTCATTAGCCGTTCGAAATATGCGAAAATAGTAGGCCCCGTCCATTTCTACAAAACACGCAGAAATAGTTGAGGGTTGTAAGTCACTAGCCTTAGAAGCTCTTCGTATGAGCCATCATGCCCTCTTATTTTTAAGGTTTGTTCTTTGTGCAGAGTCTTGCTATATTATAAATTTACACGTAGCGATGAGAATACCTATGTTTGCCTTACCTGGCAATAAAGGTATCATTGTTCCACTGTTGAGGAGTTCGTCAGTTTTAAAATTTCCTGAAATATCCCCAACAAACGTGAATGTTAAAAAGCTACTCCACCTCCATCAGAGAAGATCGGCAGTTAAGGGTTGTTATTGAGATGGTAGACACCGAGAATTAAAAGATCCTTTGCAGTCCGAGAAGATGCGAATATCTTTGATCTTAAAGCCAAGACAGGATTTCTTTAATTCTTTAATTTAATATTTTTTTTTTTTTCAGAATATATACCTCTATCAAATCCTTCATTTGTTTTTGATTCATCGGTATAAAAATTGATAGAATCATCTTTCAGGAACGGCATGTCCTCACAGATTTCTCTACAAAGTTTTTATCAAATTGAATCTGAGGGATGGCTACTTAGAAGTGAATCGAATGAGTTCATAATGATGGAGTGGCCAATTTCATTATTGATCTGATGCGATGAGTCTTTCAGACTAATAGTTTTGACAAAGAAAGATTATAGACTAATAAGTCTAAGAACTATTGGTTCTTCATGGGAACATTTACCCACTTTGGGTTTACACATTTTATATACACATACAATTTTTAAATCATCTTTAGCCAAAAATGTTGGTATTTCAATTTTTAGATTTAATCAGTTTGAAAATAAAAATTTTATTTAAAAAAAATTACTGAACTTTTTTTTGATATATCGAATTTTCAAAAAAAAAAAGATGATTTTTTTTAATATTCTTGGAAGTGTCTGCATATAATAGTTTATGTTATGTTAGGTACTGAATGCCATATGTTAGAACTATCTTATATTAAATTATTTACGAACTACGCGATACAAGAACAATTTAAAAAAAAAATTGGACCTGTTTTTGAGGAAAATAAGATTTTCAAAAACCTTTTTTTTAAGATTTGTATGATAGGTACTGATGTCTTTGAATAAAAGAAAAGCATGTTTCTAAATCTTTAAGATAATATTAAATAAAATGCACGACTGGGTCGCACGAACTTGCTCTAATGTAAACGACAATGAATTTCAAAAATGAATGTTATTAGAGAAAACTGTTCTTAAGGACAAAATTCATTTTTTAAATAACTAAAACAACTCCTTTAGCATTTGGAGCTAAGCACAGGATGCCATGTGTTTTAAGCAAAAATTAGTTTATACAAGAACAAAATTATAATTCGTTGTAGTGGTTTCTTAAAAAAATAAGCTTTTATACAAAAATTTTAAAACATTTTTAAGAAAAAAAATTTTAGAACGCCAAAGTGTACGAATAAAAATTAAATCTACACGAAAAAATATTGATCCGTTTTGAGAAATCGAATTTTACAAAAAAAGTAGATTTTTTTTTCAAAATTCAAACAAATATTTTTTTTAAAGTTTTGAAATGCAATGTTTCTTAAACTTTTTAGGAGCTTCTCTATAAAAGATTTCAATGAAATCCGTTATGCCGATCATGAGAAATTCAAAATTCGAAAAAACCGTTCTATGGTAGATACAGTCAGTAATACCTAGATTTCAAATTTTTTCTTATTAAATTATAAATCGTAGAAATTAATCAAAAGAAAAAAATTTTAGCTAAATTCTTGTAACCGTTTTCAAAAAAAAAAAAAAACGATTTTTGAAAACCATTTTTAACTTTTGTATGGAGGGTACCGTTATTTTTAGGTAAAATAAATTTTTTTCTTACATCTTGTAGATTATATTAAGAAACTTTTATTTATTAAGTTTTAAAAAATCGAGCATGGAAATATTGAGTTTTCAAAAAAAAAATTTGAAATAATTTTTTAAAAATCAAAAAAAAATATTTTTTGGAAACTTGAATTCACAATAATATTCAAACTATTGGGGACACTTAGCAGAAAAAAAATGATCAAAATCCGTTGTACCGTTTTTGAGAAAATCAAAAATAAAAAAAAAATGTTCCAAGGGGGGTACCAAACATAACAATTTTTTGTAAAATTTTTTTCAACCATTAGCTAGCTTTAACTAAATGAAATTTTTAAATTTTTTTTTAAATCTGTGGGATAGTTTTTAAGAAAAAAAAAAAAACAATTTATAAAATTTCGAAAAAAATCGTATGGCAGGTACCGTTATTTTTTGTCTTAAAAACAAATAAAAAAATATCCGGGGGAAAAAAATTAAAACCCATATCTATCAAATTTAAAGAAAATCCGAGGCGTTTAGCTGTAGTTGAACAGATAGACAGACAGACAGACAAACAGAATTGTGAGACCCACTTTTTGGTCTTCGCTATCATCGTAATGTCAACTTTGATCAAAATCTCGAGTTCGATTTCTTTTCCGAATGTACGAGTATAACTTGCCTTATAGTACCTACCTAAGTCGCAAGTAAAAACTGTAAGGTGCCAAGTTTAAAAACAAATAGAACTTGTTAGTTTCAAAAAATGGAGTTTTAAAAAAAAAATAATTTTTTTTAAATACAAACAAGGATTATAGGTATTTTTATTTTAACCTAATGTAGGACTTTGTAGCTTTAATTTAAAGATTTTTTGTATATGTGGATAAGTACTTCTCATACAACCAATTTTTAGACTTTCTCAAGGATGAGGTCAAAATTCTTTTGAGAAATTCTATATCCATTTTGAAAAATAGTTTGAACGTAGATTTTTTACAAAATCGTACAAGATGCATCTGTTTAGAAATCTTGATTTTCAAGTTTTTCAATAATGGTTGAATGCATTTTTTTTTAAAATGAATAAATTTTTTAAAGTCTTGATAATTTTGGTCGAATTTTATGATTTTTGTTCATTTTGTTATAACTTAGTATTTTACATACCCATTTTCTAAATCTTAAAAATATCTACCAAGCAACTTGATCTGCAAGACTATTGTTGTACTATTGGAAGATCTAATAATTCTAGCTGCTAAATCAAATCATTAACTTGAAATACTTTTCCGAAGAAACTTAACTTCTGAATTGTACCGTAAACGAGTTCCACAAAACTGCTTCCTGGAAATGTGAATGCATCAAGATACTCGTATCTACCTATTTTTAAAACTTAGTTCACAACTTTTGTTTCAAAATGATAAGGGGCTTATTGTATCAAATCATCAACCAAATGGGGAAAAATGTCCAACGACTAGAGTATCAGCTCCATTTGCTCCATGTACTCTATGCTCTAAAAGAACTATTATCCCTGATTAAGAGCATAGCATCCGACCCGGCAGATCGACCATGGACCAAGTCTTCACATTGTGTTAATTCCGAAGAATTTTTCTAGAAAATTGATGGTTACTCGGTTAGACGAAACAAATGGGTTCAAACCTCATACTTTTGCCTTAGTCCTAGACGATGAATCGAAACCAATATCTGATACTGAGTTGTTTTGAAAGACATTATTCGACAGGCATTTTGAGAAAAATATTACAACTGTAAATTTTATGAAATGTGCCAAGTTCAGAAAAACAAAATACGTCGAACACCTTGGCTCGGCCACTTCGAACATCAGCCTCCAGGTTCGAGGCGAGAGTGAAGATCGAAACTCCTGGTTAAAGATCAAGCCATTGAGTCTGCTAGGTTGTGAAAGCAGCGTGCTCGGGATCATAAATGTTAGAAAGCTTCCATGTCTCATGCTTCATAGGTATATCGGTAAATGGCCACTCAAGTAAGTGAGTAAGTAAAAAAGAGTTAAAACTGGTTTAAAAACTAATATGGAAGTGGAGGTAGCATTCGAAAAAAAAGGTGAGTACTTAATGAAAAAAGCAAAAAGGAAATATTTTGTTGAGCTCTTTTGTAATTATTCCAATTTTCTTAAGGGCACTAAATTTTTTATAAAATTATGATAACGGCATTAAAATTCATCAAAAAAAAGAAAAAAATATATTCTTTTTATCCTTTTTTTGTCCAAAATTTAAATAAACTCATTTATAAACCCATAGAATTTCTTTCTCAAAAGACCCATCCTATTAAGTCACTTAATAAAATGTAATTTATTCTGAAATGTTAGTCGTACCAACCAAAAAACACACAACTGAATCACCTACCGACCCAATTTGTTGAGGCGGCTCCCTCTATAAGTTGAAGGCAAACATAGGAAAAGAAGAAAAAAATATGATGTCAATTTCATCAAAATTTCATCATGTATACTTGTATTTATATGCAAAACAATCATAGACCATGAAATAGATATCTCCGAAAGCAACCCAATAAACACATATAAGTTCTACACAAAAAGCCCCTAGCTCCCAACCTCACTTCCCCATACAGAACAAAAATGTAAACCTTCCTCCGTTATCCCTCCTAACAGTGTCGGATGCTTTTATGAGCACTCAATTTTATCGGCCATTCTCTCCAATGCTGTTTTGTTGGATGCAGAACAACGCGTGTTCGTTTGATTAATTGGACTTCTGTCCACAGTCCCCCAATCATTCCCCATCACCATCTGCCGCACGTAGAACATAATTCCCAGAAGCAACTGTCGATGCCTCTTCAAAATACCCGACCAAAGCAAGAGGGATATAGAGAACCGAACGGAACAACGGTTCTTATTTTCGCAAAAAAAAAGTCCTTGTTCCCATTTACAAATCCTTCGTTTTGGTTTGATGCCTAGCCAGAACAACACAAGCACAGCATCCCCCAGCTGCATGCCTCATGACCTACATTCTCATCATCGCCATCATCATTATCATGAACGGGCCTCAAGTCGTTTTGCACCCGGCCTCCTTCTTTGCCACAGGACTCTCCATCGACCACTTTTCAAATTCATTGCAAACATTCAAGTCCTGGAAACGGAAAACTCCGTCAACAATCACAACAAGACTACCAACCAACAACGTTAACGTATGTTCGTCTACGTACGTACACTATAGAATCGTCCTTTAAGTCGAGCACGGAAATTCAAATTTTCACTGGTGCCTTGCCTAGCTATTCGATGGAAAATTGAGCTCTTTATAGGAAAAAACAAGGCAACAACTCTTACCTCTCCCGCTGCTGATTCAGTCACCCAATCAATATTAATAAAAATCAAAGCTATGTACATACCGGCGGGGTTTCGAAGAGCATAACCTCGGTGCCTTTGAGAACTAGGAATCTGGGCTTGTAGCTCTGCCACGAGATGTTATTGTTGATCACTCCTTCATTCACCCAACCCATGTATTCGATTCGTTCGCCAACAGCAAAGTTCCGATTATATAGCTTCATCTGCAAAAAAAGAGGAAAAAAAAAAATAAGAGAAAGTTATGGAAAAAGGATACAAAATATGAGTCCTTGTAATAGTTGGGATTTTTTAGGGGTCGTTTTTATTACTGCACGCAGCAACTTTAATACAAATCAGTGGCGAATAATTGTTAGTACTAAAAAGCATTAAATTTCAAATCAAGAAACTTTGCAGAGGCTCTTGCATATACATATGTATTAGGGCTCTACAATACCTTAAAATTTTTGTTGTAAATATTTGCATTTAAAATTAAAATAAGTTAGGTAAAAAGCTTTCAATCGGCGCACAGTGGGTTCCTTTCATACTGATACTAAGCAGTGCTCAAAATTCAAAATCCTGTTTAAAATGCTAAGAACTGTTATAAATAGATACTAACTGCTGTTGAAAATGAAAATATTATTAATTAATGATTAATGAATATAGTTCTGACCATAGTAAACATTTTCAAGGTTATTGATAGATTTATTTTAAGAAAACACAAGAAACGAATATTGTTAGTTTTTGTACCCCTCCAAGACCTTAAGCGACGGCATCATAGAGATCGAAAAACACCTACTACTTTGTCCGACTCTTGCAATAAATCCTAGTTATAGGTTTCAGTTATTGTAAGATATCTTTGCGCAGATAGTGAGGTAATCAATAAATTGGAGCCTTTATTCAAATACTAGAGGAAGAGATACACTTTCGTTGTTCAATGTGTCATCAGTGGCCCTTTCAAATTGTATCATTTAATTGAATTTGAAGAACACTTGAAATTGAATACAATATTATGTTCGAATCCTCCAACTCCAATAAGTGCTTTTACAATAATAATTATATTATTTATCGTTGTATAAATAGATACCGTATACTTCAACAAGTAAAGAGGATTTATTTCATTATATGGATTGGATATAATAATTTCTCTATCATAAAGTTCATCCCGGAATTTCAGCAACTGAACCATATATAATTTTAAATGTATTTGCATTGTGCATTATTTACTTTTCTCTCCAAACCGGAAGGATAAGGAATTTATTGTTTTATTCACAAAAGCATTTTTTAATTTAAAATATTAATGAGAAACGTATAATAGTGTTTACACAAACTTTAGATGCTCTAGGCTACATTTTGTCTTTAAAGTATTTTGTTGTTGGGGCACAGAAAACCCAGAGGGTCACAGATGATCAATAATAGTGCTCATTGTACCTGAAATTGATATGCACCGGCAAGTGGTCTTCATCCGGACTGCCTCCATGATGGACCATGCATTTGGAATAGCTGGAGAAGACAGCTTCGCAAACTTCTATGATGTTGCACGGACGCAGCACAACAGAGGTTGAAGCCACCAAAAGACCAGACAGCAATCAACAATGACCCATATCCACCCCTTCATCACCACACGAGCCAACGACCGTTAGCACTGCTCAAGCTGACGTAAATATCATAAATAATAATAAGAAAAAAAAATTTAGACCTAAGACACAAATGTTATTCAAATGTAAAAAGAAAACATAACCAACCTAACGAAGCAGAGCCCCTTTTGTGCTCGCAGATTTATAAGATAGACTTAAGAAATTAATTATTGTAAATATCATATGAACATATTTTGAGTGTAATTAAAAATAAACTATTGTATATATATAACTTCATCCGGACTTTGTTTAAAAAACTTTCAAGTTCGAGCTTTGAGCATAATACAAAAAAAAATTTAATACTCTGTTGCAAAACGACAAGCTGAATAAGTTGGCTAAGGCCTTGGACGAGTCAATAGGAAGGATTGGTGTCTTTGTCGTCAATAGTCTCGAAGAATTTACTGAGATATAGTGAAGTAGGATCAATATAAATTTTTACATTACTTGCTACTTCTTGGGTCCTGAAAATGAGATGTTGGCGGATGAACCTTTCATCGGCAGCTCTCATATATACCTGAAGTGGTATATACTGGAAATTATGTGAAGGAATATGCCTACCGCAGGGGTGTGAGTTGGGTTAAGTTACCTACCACGCATAACTCATATGAGAAGGCTTGTATAATAATTACTCTCAAATGGCAACAAGACTCCGATCGTTAATTTATACAAATTTGAGGATATGAACTTGCAACGTGAGAATACACAAGAGGTATTACTGAAAAGCTTTATTCGGTGCTTACGAGATATAAGGCAGGTATTACATATAATCCATGCGACAGAAACAGTTATAATGAAAACAAGAAAGTGAAACATTTATCACAGTTGCGATAGAATATTGAAAGTATATTAGGATGCGGATTCGTTGTGGAAGATCGACTGAGAAGCAAAGTTATTAACCTTAATGCAGCCTATGCTGTAATCTACATCGAAACTGCTTTTAAAAACATACGTAAGCCTAAAATATGCACGAAGGTCCAATAAAGCTGAAGAACCTATCAAAAAAGAGAAATATCATTTCCTATAGACACTGCTAACAGAATCTGTCCAAAGACCGATGGATGTAGACAAATTTCGGAGATCGGAGCTCGACTGTCGAGCAAAAAGAAATTGTAAATAGGTCAGAAATTCAAAGTTTGACTTTTAAGTCCATTTACCTGGGATGCCAACAATCAGTGGTCGAATTATCACTATATCATCAAAGAAGCAACCAAAATCATCGTAGGAAATCGAGCCAGGTGGTGAACGAAAAGGAATAGATCTTGCGTAGATCCGTAGAGTCTTGCAATCAGAACGATAACCGAAGGTTTTATAAATAAAGACAAGCTGACTGCTTTTCAGATCAAGAATTAGGCTTTTCATACCAAAGAAAATAGTTTTTCGAACAGCAGTTCAAATAGCTGTTAAATGGTAATCATCTAGAGCAGGAGTCGGCAACGAAGTTCCCGCGGGCACCAAGATGCCCGCGAGATAATCTTGAGATGCCCGCATTTAAACACATTTCATATGCATCATCATTCCAAACGACTTTAATTTTTTAATAACTATTTAATTTATGCAAAATGACATTTTAAATTATTCAATAACCGATTTGAAGATTTCAATAATTTAGAAAAAATTGTAATATTCTTCATTAACCCTTTTACCCAACTGGATATTTCAATTAAAATTGCAAACTATTTCGATATTTTAAATAAAGAAGACCTACTCGTATGTAGAATTGGAGATTATAAATGACAAATGACATCGAATTAAAGTCATACGATCCCGATGAAAAATTCTGGAGTTTGGTTAGCAAATCCAGTGTTGAGAAATTGTGCTATAAAATTGAGCTCTCTTTGCGCATCCACATATTTTTGCGAATGTGTGTTTTCAAATACGAAGTGCATAAAATCGAAGTACCGAACGACCCTTACAGATGCTCATTTGGACCAATGCCTAAGAACTGCCAATTCAAATTATTTGCCAAATTATAATGAATTAGCTGACAACTTGCAATGTCAAACTACACATTGAATTTAAAAAAATAAATGAAATAAATTTTATTTGAATTGATATTATTGCAATATTAAAAAATTGATTTTTCATTGGGTGGTGCTCGCTGAACTTTTGGATTTCAAAACTGTGCCCAACTACTTAAAAAGGTTGCCGACGGGGCTGATCTAGAGTAAACGAAACAGCGAGCCCACCTACAATAAATGAAGAGTTATAAAAAATCTTGAAAACACCAAGGTAGCCGGTTCTTATAGATTACCATTAAAATTCTTAAAATACGAAGGGCTTGTTTTGATAGGGCGCATGCTTCAAATAATCATTCGGGTATGGGAAGAAGAAATCATTGGGGATAAGTGGGCCTAAAGAATCCGCGGAACTACAGACTTTCGATCGACCGATAGTTTAATCGGCTGGAGCAGCTAAAGTCTATACTGGGCCTGAGAACATTCACATAAGGGCAGTTAAAAGAATCCATATTGAACCGCGCAGGAGAAGGACCAAAATAAAAAACAGATTGTATTTGGAGCATCTTATCAACAGTGATAGCTTAGTTTACGTTACGTTAGGTGATGTTAGAAGTTGTCGACGGATAACCGACACAATCAAACCATATATTGGCCCGCCATAATACCAATTCTAGGAAAGATTTTTGCTACTCGTTAATCCATTTTAAGTCGCTGTAATCTTACGTAGATGCTGAACAATATCTCAGTTTTTAAATTAAATTTCCATTTCCAAAGCGATATAAGACCAAATTTGATTTAGAAAATATACCCAAATTTTAATATCAACACTTTTCTTAGTTAAAAGTATCTTCGTCTTCAAAGGATTTTAACTACATTTGTAGGTCTTCTTTCCCAGTGACGTACCTCCGTTGCTCCACTTATGATAGACATCTAGCACAGATAACACTTATTTATTGGTGGATACCGAAGCCTTTTAGTGTGCGCAATTTCATATATTTCAGCCGATACAAAGCCTGTACTGTGCAGTGCTTGTAAGTCCCACCTAAAAAAAATGGCGATCATGTCTCTTGCAAGAAGTATTGGGGCATATTTTTGCTAAACCTTTTATTTAAGTCGTAGACCAAATCGTCGCACTGATATAAGTCCTGGAAACCACTAATTAATTTCATATCGAGAACTAAAACATCTTCACTGTCTTCAACACCCCATACATATTATACCGTTCATTGTCAGGAGTTTGTTTAGGCGAGAACATAGGCTCTCATTTGCCTTCTTCAATCTCCTTCTGGAACTGATAGAACTAAGAACTAAGGGCAACCGTTAGTACCGAAGGTACAATATTCAACTAGTCCGTTCATAGAGTATGCGCCATAGGGCGCTTCCAATGTTCCATCTTAGAGTCCTTTACAAAAATTGAAGAATTGGCGAAATTTGTTGGTTTTGAAGTAAACGAGAACATGAGCATGTAACTGCCATTAACAACAGGGCTCACTGCTGATAGCATCAACTTCATGGAAGCTAAGCAGTTCATCCTAGAAAATTGCTACAATTTTCTTTTGGCGAAACAAATTCTTATTTTATGTCCCTTATAATTCGCATTATTTTATTCGTTTTCATAATTTTTGGGCATACTAGTTTTACTCAATCAAATGTTGTTAGTGTTATGCCCGAACAACATGCAATGAGCAAGCCAGCAACCCATTGATGACAACTTTATAGAAGGTTTTAATGGAATTAAGACGGCATAGACGACAGCAGGGATCGAACCTGTGATCATGAGGTTGACAGGCGAGCACACAACCATCGCGCCACGGCCACCCAGGGTTTAAAAGTTCCGTACACGTTCGATGAAGTGCACTTTTTCTTAAGGCACTACCACTGTCAATTTATTCGAATATAATCAGAAAGCGAAAGCTGATACAAAACTCTTTGGAAAAAAAAATTATTTGAGTGATATTTGGTCCCGGGTGCAAGCTGTGTGAATGTATGGAACTTAGTGAACGCAGTCCATAATGAATGATTATTATGGATGAAGTCAAGAAAGCCAAAACAATTCGACTACATTGGCTTGGTCGTATTGAAGAGAGCGCTGGAATTTCAGTAGCCAGGTTTGAAGCAGCATTGGTGGGTTTAACAAACATTGAAGCTGCCATATTTAAGGCTGAACTTTTTTACGTTAAGGAAATGCGTATAATGTAAATTTAAAAAAAATTACAACATTTTTCAAATTCTCATCAGCTTTTAATGAGTTTTTGAAACTTTAACCCGATTTCTGCGAAAATTGGCAGATCCATTGAAACACATTTTTATTTATACGAAATTAAATATTTGATATAAGAACTTGGAAGTAGCTCACTCAAGTTGTTGGTGTTTCATTCAAACTTTTAATATTCATATAATTGTGCATAAAGCTTTGCAACTTACTGCCTTGATATTATTGTACCCCTTACAGGTTAAATATTACTTAAGTGCATCTGAAAAGCTTGTGTATTTTACTGCATACAGGCCGAACTTCAATGTGGAAGCTTCATCTCAGCAAATGGGTTATGGTGCCCTTTCTCTCTATTTTATTGTACTTTTTGATTTTGAGGGTCTTTTAAATGAAACAAAAACTTCAGATAAAAGGTCTTTCAAACCTTATAACAAAATTTTTATTAGAAAAAGTCTCTTATAACATCTAATATTCTCTTCAATTTAAACACTTCAATGATCGATCTTTTCTAGAAAGCGAGTCTTCAATTTAGGGGTATTCTTGTAATTCGTGTTTCAGTTTATGAATTTGGCTTCTGATAAACTGCTTTTCGGGATGGCTTATTTTACTAGAATTCACTATACTGATGTTCTGGTACCGAGAAAACTGGTTTTGGATAGTTCAGGCAACGGTAGATAGGTACTACGCCCCTGGTGGTACTTCAGAACAGCGGGCTAAAAACTCTGGTATATCAGTAGGTCCCTAGTCGCACCGAAGCAGGAGCTAAACGCTCTGATAGAACGCTAGATACAAATCCTCTGATAGCAATTAATTAATATTGACCGAAATAGAATCGTTGCCGAAGAACTGGTGGTTTTCGTCTACAAAAACAGGTCCTATTATGCTATATTTTCTTCAAAACTGAATGTGAACTGCGGGGCGATTAATGAAAATTTGAATTTGCTTACATTTTTCTGTGACATCAATTGCTCCTAGTGAATGTGAGTTATATTGATGACATTCAAAATTTTCTGGCGATCGGCTGGTGATGACTTTCAGGTAAGAGAGTAGTAGAAGTAGTAGAAGTGACGGTTATTTATGAATAGTTGATACTCTATAAGAAAAGCAGAGATGTCAGCTGGGAAAGTAATAAAGAAAATGGTGTAGCATCCTTTCATCTACGGGAGCGCCATCTTCTAAGTCGAAATGTAAACACTGAATAACATTGACATTTATCAACCGATTGACATAAGTTACTAGTTTTTTCGAAACGTGAGTTCATCACAATTGTAACCATTGATGGTATCACATCGAAACAAAGGGCAGAATTTATGACGCTGTACATTGAAAAAAGTCGCCCAGTTGTGTCAAAAATAACGGGACTAAGAAGCACCGTCTGACAGCACTATTTGTCGTTTGGTGTCGAATTTTGTTGAGTACGAGACAATGGGAGATCGTCGACATGCTGTTCCAAGGAACTGGTTGAAGCTGTAAGAGAAGATTGTTGCCGCGAAGCCACGTGTTTCGTATCCTCACAGTGCTCATCACTTTGTCTTCAGTGGCACCACCTTGCGGTGCGTTTTGAAGGATGATTTGCATTTCTTTCCTATAAAGTACATTTGACTCTCAGAATATTGCCGCCAGAATGTTCAAGACACTTTGAAAATGATCAACCAGCAGTATGGAGACATTAAAGATGACGCACAATGTATATATTTATAAAGACCATCAATAAGCTGTTCTGTGTTTAAGACCACACTGAACCGAGCTAACTATTGACAATATTCAAAAAGTATTTTCTAAAACCTAAAAATCCTATCTTTTGTCATACACAAATCCCGAAAAGCTTAGTTTGCCAGCTCAATGGCTTTGGCTTGCAATGTCAAAAACATTGTTGAACATTTATCTGAAGTGAGATTTCACACAAGTTCCACAAAAAATATCCCCCAAAAACTACTTTAAAATCAAAAAAAAAAAAAAAAAAAACCTTCTTTCACAAGCAATATCTCTTGGCTGTTACTTCTGCATAAGCATATTTAAAAAGTCAAATTTCTTTGCATATAAATCTTCTCTCGAGCAGCTGTACCATCACAGATATAATTCTAAAAGTCCCCTGATTGATGGTCTTCTGCGAATACTTACATGAAAATTTACGTGACGTAGCCACAAAAACATTATTTTCTCCATCTCTCTCTGACTCTTTGCCTTGGTTATAATCCAAGCTGTATACAGTTCTTTCACATCCCTGTAAAAATATATATCTAAGTGTAACCACCGGAAGCATTTGTGCCCACAAAACAACCGGAAGGACGTGAATCCTCCCTTCCGTTCTAGGATCCCACAACCAATGACAATTCCTCGTGATGAAAAGAGACTCTTTCACTCTGTATGCGTCCAGGATTAAAATCCTTCCTGAAAATTTTCCACAAAAACCTACTCCCTGCTACATCGGACGATGGAATTTGTTAGCTTTCGAATTTTTGACCAAAGCCCTAATCCTTTTTTAGGGGAACTGGGATTAGTCGTTTTTCCCTTACAACGATGATGGTGATTTTTCAGGATTTTTTTTTCTTGCCAACCCCGAACCACTCTATAGACTTTTAAGGGTTTTAGAAGGACCTCCTCGATGAATCGAGATAGAATTTTTAAGGTTTTAGTCGAAGTGCTTAATCGAAATGGCCACAGGCCAGACATTTTTACGTCAATCAATATGATGTCTTACCTGCAAATGTGTTAATCCAACTACGTTGTCTGTTATTAGTTTGAGCCATTGACTGAGAATTGCCAGATCATCGCAGTGAATTATTCCCGTTGAAACTCCATTGAGGCCACGTACTTCGAAGGCATTAGGTCGCAGCTTGTCTGTGCCGTAGATGTACCGAGTCACGTAGGCCATCATCAGGGGAACTGCAGTTGTTGTTGTTGTTCGGTGTATCGATATCCATGAAGAGGTGCACAGGACCGAGAAATAGAGAACGAAACGTAAATTGAAATTAGTTCTTCATTGCAGCTATTTACCTCGAAGGGTAATTTTTTACTAATTGGAGGCTTTTGGCTTTTGTTTAGCATTCCCAATCTCCCAAGGGCTGATATATTCCCACATTCCCCCCCACCATCATAATCCAATTATCTCGGATGTGCATTTTGCCAAAACTATTTTGGCTAGAATGCGGAATTCAAAAGAGAAACATGTACACAAAATTTAATTGGAGTCCTGGAAAAGTCAGAGCGTGATATAGCTGAGGGGCCATACCATGGTAAAGCTGGTCGAAATGCAGTGGAACGTTTAAATTTAATTAGGACAGGTGCAAAAGGCTTGAGTTTATTATGACCACAGATGTGTGTGTGTGTGTTTGTGTGTTGGTTTGCATTTGGCTGAGTCTATTTATACTACAATTTGTTTGTCGAGTGCAAACATTGAGACAAGGACATGACATTTAAGAGCAAGGCGAAGTACCTTCTTGAGACATGACAGTTCTGTCTTCCAAGTTGTAGCAAGTTAAGAAGCTTAATTCACATAGAAACCGCAATTAAATAAGAACCACTAAATTAAAGTTCATGATTTTGAAGAGAACTTTATTCTGGGAATTTCAGATAGGCTCGAAGAATTTGTAAGGAAAATGGGCCTACTTGGGTGTATTTTATTTTCCCACGAAGGACTCGAAAAGACAACTTATCATTATTTTGCGACGGATAAAAGTTTTAATATAATTTGTTGGGGGTTCAATAACAGTGCAGTTGGAATAGATTTTGAGTACTAAGACAAATCAAACAAAGATGAGTAAATACGAATATAAAAATTGTGAATAGGGGAATAGAGGGCTCTTCTTGATGTTTTGTAAATATGGGGAAGGAACATCAATTTGCGTTGATGTTTTGACGGCATTTATATTATGTAGTTTGTGTGACCATTGGGAACTTTCATCTGAAACTGTCACTCAAGGCTAATGACGTCTTTCAGTTTTAAGAATAATGATACGACTCGTCAAAATATTCTTGTCTATTTGACAATTACTGTAATTAAAGTGTGACCAGCAAAAATATTCAGTACAGACCTAAAGCGAGAGCTTGTTTTTAATTCAGTAGCGCCAGTATATTTATATTTTACCATATTGAATTAAAAGAAATCCTTTGTAAAATATGTTAACCCACCAATATAAAATAAAATGCACGACTGGGTCGCACGAACTTGCTCCATTGTAAAAGAATAAGAATTTCAAATATGAATGTTATTACAGAAAACTGTTCATAAGCATAAAATTCATTTTTTAAGAGTAGTTGGAGCTAAACAAAGGATGCCATGCGATTCAAGCAAATATTAGCTTGTGCAAGAACAAAAATTTTAAATCTGTACTGGTTTCTTATAAAATAAGCTTTTATATACTTACAATATTTTGAAAACATTTTTAAGACAAAATTTACAAATTTTGAGATATTCAATTTTCCAAGAAAAAGATTGATTTTTTTTTAAGTTTTGAAACGCAATGTTTTTTAAGCTTTTTAGAAGCTTCTCTATAAAAAAATTCCTTAAAATGCATTATGCCAATGATGAGAAATTCAAAATTCGAAAAAATCTTGTTATAAAAATTTGTTTTATTAAATTATAGATCGTAAGAATTAATCGAAAGAAAAAAATTTTAGCAAAATTCTCGGAACCGTTTTCGAGAAAAATACGATTTTCGAAAACCAGTTTTTAACATTTGTAGAAGGCAGGGGCGAATGCAGGTAGAGGTTTTAGGGGTTCAACCCCCCCCCCACGAAACGACCAAAAAATAAGGGTTCATTTTGTTAAAGAAAAAAAAAAAACAAAGTGTTATTTTCGTGCCATAAATTCTTCTGCTAGTGTTTTTTTTCTTACGACTTATAAGTAGATGCTATAAGGCAAGTAATGCGTTCGTAAAAAAAATCGAACTCAAGATTTTTATCAAAGTTGATATTAATATGGTAGTGAAGACGAAAACTGTGGGTCCCAAAATTCTGTCTGTCTGTCTGTTCGACTACGGCCTAAAAGGCTGGGCTGATTTTCGTTAAACTTGGTAGATATCGTTTTGATTTTTTTTGCCCCACACGTTTTTTTTCCTTTTCTTTCTAAGATCAAAAAATAACGGTACCTGCAATAAATTTTTTTTACGAAATCTTATAAATATTTTTTTCTCAAAAACTGTCCCACAGAATTTTGAAAAAAAATTCATAAAACTTC
Organism: Chrysotoxum bicinctum; assembly: GCA_911387755.1. Classification (NCBI taxonomy): domain Eukaryota; kingdom Metazoa; phylum Arthropoda; class Insecta; order Diptera; family Syrphidae; genus Chrysotoxum; species Chrysotoxum bicinctum. The sequence goes on along the minus strand of OU426987.1, from coordinate 235,751,612 downwards.
ATTTCGTCATTTTAAGTAGATAATGGTTGAAAAATTTTTTTTACAAAAAATGGTTATTCTTGGAAGCCCCCTTGCAACCATTTTTTTGGTTTTTGATTTTCTCGAAAAAAGTACAACCGATTTTAATCATTATGAAGCACATTCAAGGTTTAAATATTATTGTGTATACAAATTTTAAAAGTTTTATTTTTTTCTGGACACTCAATATTTCGAAAAACCCTAGCTCGATTTTTTTAAACTTGATAAATAAAAGTGTTTTAATATAATCTACAAGATGTGAGGAAAAAATTTCGAAAATCGTATTTTTCTCAAAAACGGCTCCGAGAAATTGGATATTTTTTTTTCGATTAATCTTTACTTTTAGGGAAGCTTCTAAAAAGTTAAAAAAAACATTGCATTTTAAGACTTAAAAAAAAAATATTTTTTTTAATTTTTGAAAAAAAAAATTGTTTTTTTTTTTTGAAAATTCGATAGGTACCTCAAAAACTGCTCAATATTTTTTTTGTAAATTAAATTTTTATTCGAACAATAATAAAAAGTTTAAATATGCGTATATCTAAATTTTTTTTAGGGTTTCCGAAATATTGCGTTTTCAAAAAAAAATTTAGATTTTTCTTGGAAATCCAAAATATTTTTTTTTTGAAAATTTGAATAGCGGTTGTACCATTTTTGAGAAAATCAAAAACAAAAAAAAATGGTTCCAAGGGGGGTACCAAAAATAATCATTCTTTGGAAAATTTTGTTCGACCTTTACCTAGCTGTGACTAAATAAATTTTTTCAATTTTTTTTTAAATCTGTGAGAAAGTTTTTGAGAAAAAAATATTTATAAAATTTCGAAAAAATTCGTATGGCAGGTACCATTATTTTAAAACGATATCTACCAAGTTTGACGAAAATTGGTCGAGTCGTTTAGGCTGTAGTCAAACAAACAGACAGACAGCAGAATTGTGAGACCCACTTTTTTCGTCTTCGCTATCATCGTAATGTCAAATTTGATCAAAATCTCGAGTTCGATTTTTTTACGAATGCATAACTTGTCTTATAGTAGGTACCTATAAGTCGCGACTAGTCGTTATGACTGATCTACAACAATTTTAAAGGAAGTCTAGATTGGCTGATTGTCATAATTGATGACTCATCGAAAATAAAGAAGTACGCGCACTCAATCAGAGATACCATACCCACATTTATGCGAATTGCCATGCCAGTACTCTTTCCAAAGTGTTTTATTAAAGAGCTTTCAGAATGTATGCAGAGCTATTAGTCAAAATTTTAAACAATTTAGTTAAATGCTAAAGCCACTTTAATAAGTTATTAGATTAAAAAAGATTTTGCTAATTTTAAACGATGTTAGCATCTTACTATCTCTTAATATTTTACTTTTAGTAGCTTACTCGTACTAAATCCATATGACATCTGTCATTTTGCTCGAAAAAAATTTCTTGGCAATTTTATTTTTTTTAATGCTTCGTGAGCTATAATTGTTTAACAAAGTAAATAAAATTATTTAAAATGTTTTCGGAAGAGGAAGATTCCGATATGTTTGAAGACTCAGCATTGTGAAGGGAAGTGCGATTGTTTAAGTCCCGAACAAATCCTTTTGAAGAGCTGGACGATGGAGAATTTTACTCTAGGTATACTTTTGACAAGACAACAGTTCGGTTCTTGGTTGAAAAAATAAACATCCAATACCGAATTACGAGTCGTGGGTCCGTTCCCCAGATTTGGTTTTTTACAATACAAATGCGCTCAAGGGTATGTTACGAGAGAAATTGGAGGGGGGGAGGAGAGAAAGGAGGTGTCGATGAACATTAATTTTGAATGTTTGCAAATTGAAATGGCAAGGGAAAAACGTGCCGGGTAAGTTATTCCATAATCGTGTTGTGCGACTAAGAAACGAATCTCTATATTTGACGGTACGGCCAAAATTAGGCTCAAGGGTGAACTGATGAGCATTCCTAGTGAAGCGTGTATCACGGGTGAACTGATAAAGGGGAGGAATCCAACTGGCTAATTCGAATAATTCCAATAAGTGGAGAGAAGTTTGTGCTGCACCGGCCCAAAGATTTAAGTTATACTCGAGTTTTGGACGTATAAAAGCGTTATATTTAGTAGCTAGATCAGAAGGGGTGAAAAACAACAACAGAATACACTGAAATTAAAATCTAGGTAGGTATATATGATAAAAATTTAGTTTGAGCTGACAAAACTTCTGTCAATATACGTCCAACAAAACGTTTTATAAAATTGATAAAAATTTTTAATTCATTCTAGCCATTTGCAAATTTTATTGCACAATGGCTACCCGAAGCCCGTTCTACAATTGAAGCCCAAGATCGTGCGGTTCTGATAATTTTTGGATTTTTTTATATTAATTTCCAAGTTTAAATGCAAATATCTCAAACACACAAAAAATGGACTTAGGGAGTTTTCATAGAACGACGACGATATTTACCTTGAAAAAACGGAACGTGAATATATCAGTGTTGCCGAACTTCTGGATTTGTTAACTGGGCCTTAGTTGTAGATACCTCCTTCGTTTATACAACGTTCCTACCAAGAAATATTAGTTTACCTGTCTGTCTATGAGTCAATTAAAATGTGAAATTCATAAATTTTTTCTTTTTTTAAAAAATAACTGTTAAACATTTGGAATAGCAGAAAAAAAAATTTCTTACTTTTCTCGTCAAAGAGAAATCAATTTTTTCTAAAAATTGTCTGGTGGAGATAAAAAAAACTGAATGAGACATTTTGAAGAGAAAAATTGTAAGTCTGTTTTTTTAGCTTCAGCTCTCAATATAGTAGATATATGAGGCGTTATTTGAAGAAGCCCTTATCCATAGCCAAACGACAATGCAAAGCTATTAAATACTTATTTTGATGCATATCCTGCATTGTTAATGTTAATAAAATGCACGACTGGGTCGCACAAACTTGCTCTTATGTAACAGACTAGGAATTTTAAAATCGAACGTTATTAGAGAAAACTGTTCATAACGATTAAATTATTTTTTAAATTCTTTATAAGTCGTTGTAGTGGTTTTTTAAAAAAAAGCTTTTACGTACAAACTTTTTAAAAGCTTTTTAAGAAAAAATTTTGGTACGCCAATTTAAAGTTTTTGTTATTGTTCGAATAAAAATAAAATTTACAAAAAAAAAATATTGAGCCGTTTCTGAGATATCGAATTTAAAAAAAAAAAGAAAAAATAGATTTTTTTTTTTCAAAAATTCAAAAAATATTTATTTTAAAGTTTTGAACAGCAATGTGTTTCAGACTTTTTAGAAGCTTCTCCATAAAAATTTTCATTAAGATCCGTTATGTGGATAATGAGAAGTTCAAAATTCGAAAAAATGGTTCTATGGTAGGTACAAGCTGTAATATCTTACTTTCAATTTTTTTACTTGCGATATAGGTACTATAGGGCAAGTTCTGCATTTGGAAAAAAAATCGAACTCGAGATTTTGATCAAAGTTGACATTACGATGATAGCGAAGACGAAAAAAGTGGGTCGACAATTCCGTCTGTCTGTCTGTATGTCTGTATGTCTGTACCTCGAACTACAGCCTACACTACCGGAGGTATTTTCTTCAAACTCGGTAGTTAAGGGTCTTCGGGGATTCCCTAAAGGAGAAATTGAAATTTTTTTTTTAGCTCCAAAACCAAGGGTACCCCCCATACACCCGTAATGCAAAATCTCATTTATCTCGAAAACGGCTCTAACGATTTTGATAAAAAAAATTAGATGTGATATTATGGACATGGACTATATTTTGGTGAAAAAAAATTTGGAAAGAAATGTTATTAGGGGTACCTGTCATAGAACGGTTTTTTTGATTTTCGAATTTCTCACCAACGGCTCTAACGATTTTAACCAAAATTTTTATGTAGGAGCTGCTTTGCATTTGAAAAAAAATAAACTGAAAATTTTTTCGAAAAAATAGTTTTTGGATTTTTAAAAAAATAATACAGTTTTTTTTTGAAAATTCAATATCTTGAAAACCGATACACGATTAAATTTTTAATTTACGTTTTAAAATGTATTTTATTAAATACTAATAATTTGCATATCAATTTTTTTTATAAAAATTTTAAGGAAAATTTAGTACACTAAAAACATGTTTCAGTGTGTCTGTATGTCTGTACCTCTCACTACAGCCTAAACCCCTAGACCTATTTCTTTCAATCTCGGTAGTTAAGGGTCTTCGGTGATTCCCTAGAAGAGAAATTGAAATTTATTTTTTAGCTCCAAAACTAACGGTACCCCCATACACCCGTAATGCAAAATCTTATTTATCTCGAAAACGGCTCTAACGATTTTGATAAAAAAAAAATTAAGTGTGATATTATGGACATGGACTACATTTTGGTAAAAAAAAATTTTGGGGCAAAATGTTATTAGGGGTACCTACCATAGACCCGTTTTTTAAATTTTCGACTTTCTCATTAACGGTTCTAAGGATTTTAACCCAAAATTTTTAGCAGGAGTCACCTTAAGTTTAAAATAATATTGTATATAAAAATATTCGAAAAAATATTTATTGGGTTTTAAAAAAAAAAAAAAAATTTAAATGAATATCTTCAAAACCTATGAACGATTATTTTTTGAAATTATTTCCTAAAACCAATATTATTAAATATTTAAAATCCGCATCCCACATTTTTTTCTTTAAAAATTTTAGAGAAATTTCTTATATAACAAATTTATTTAATAATAAAACAATTTTTTTAAGGTTTATTTGCATAAATTCATACTTTTCTAGAAATCAGACGGCAATTTTATGCATTTGAACATTATTATCTCATTAAATCCATGTTTTATATTTATAAAATGTATCTTAAATTCCAAAGTACTTTTACATAAGAGCAAGTTCGTGCGATCCAGTCGTGCATTTTATTTTTATTAAATTAAAGATCGTAAAAATTAATTGAAAGAAAAAAATTTTATCAAAATTCTAGGCGCCGTTTTCGAGAAAAATACGATTTTTGAAAACCATTTTTTTTAATTTTTTAGCATTTGTATGGTAGGTACCTTTATTTTTAGGTAAAATAAAAATTTTTTTCTCACATCTTGTAGATTGTATTGAGAATCTTTTATTTATCAAGTTTAGCAAAAATCTAGCAAGGGGTTTTTGAAATATTGAGTTTCGAAAAAAAAAATTTGAAGTTTTTTTTAAAAATCCAAAACAATTTTTTTTGAAAATTTGAGTACACAATTCTATTTAGGTTTTTGGAGAGCCTTAGCAAAAAAAAAAAGATCAAAATGGGCTGTACGATTTTTGAGAAAATCAATAACAAAAAAAATGGTTCCAATAACAATTTTTTCTGAAATTTTTTTCAACAAATACCTAGCTTTAATTAAACGAAATTTTTTTGTATTTTTATTTTTAAAATCTGTCGAACAGTTTATGAGAAAAAAAAATGTTTATAAAATTTCGAAAATAATTCGTATGGCAGGTACCGTTATTTTTGGTCTTAAAAAATCAAATCAAAAAACATCCGGGAGGAAAAAATAAAAACCCATATCTACCAACTTTGAAGAAAATCGGCCAAGTCGTTTAGCTGCAATCGAATGGACAGACAGACAGACAGACAGACAGACAGACAGAATTGCGAGACCCACTTTTTTAGTCTTCGCTATCATCGTAATGTCAACTTTGATCAAAATCTCGAGTTCGATTTTTTTTCCGAATGCATAACTTGCCTTATAGTATCTACCTATAAGTCGCAAGTAAAAAATCTTAATAATTACTTTACTGAAGAAGCAGTATGGCGGTACAGGCTTAAATACCAATATATCCACTGATGATCTGATGGTATATGTCACCGAACAGTGGCACAAGTCTTTACATCTTTTTGGATAAAGTAGAATTATTTCAGTTGATATTTCCAAAGCATTTGAAAGAGTTTAGCATCAAGCTCCCTTATTTAAATGCATGCATCTTCTTAGTTAGATTAGAAACTAACTTTCGAAACGCTCAATACAAGTTGTATTGGATGGTTTTAAGTCTGCAATTCGCAAAATAATTGGTGATATGCAACAGGGCTCTGTTTTGTCTCCGACTCTCTTTATCACATTCATCAATGATCTTTTGTCAGAAACTTTAAATCCATTAAATTGTTTTGCCGACGAGAGTTCTCTCAGCGAATATATTTATATTTTTCGAGCACTCCTCGAATGTTTCGCGTCTTTCATTATTTCACCGGTATTTTTATAAACAGTATTCTAGTAAAATAGTCAGTTGCATTTCTCTCCTTAAACAATTTCAGCTTTAGAGAATACCCATCAGTTTACTCTTGAGCCCGATTTCGAACGTATTTTAAGGGTAGTCATAGTTGCTTAATTGGGAGCAAAATATAAAAAAGCAAGAAAATTTGTATTCTAAGGAGTCTTATCTTTAGCCATCAGTTATAGTTAAAACAAATTAAACATGATTTATAAAAAGGGTGTTCGAAAAGCAGCCAGAAAATCCTCATTACCTTCAAAGAGGAAGTGACCATTATACCTATTAGAACTTTTTAATGAAAATTAAAAACAATAATGATTTACATAATAATAGATACCTTCCCATGTTAGGTACCTATGTTTATACGATTTCTATTGAAATTAAATAAAATGGCATGTCAGCTCAATATGTAAATTAAACCTAAGTAGATACTTGTTTTTTTCGTTCTGATTTTTCTGACATTTCTTTATTTCTTACTGCTTGACCAATCAAAACAAAAAACATTCCAATTGATTAAATAAGGTCTTCTCTTAGGAAAATTGAAGAAACTCCAATCGAGCAAAAAACCAAACAATATTCAATCAGTGAAGAGCACCAAAGAAATAAAAATAAAAAAAATAAATGTAGATTCTTCTCCTATAAATTGAATTACTTCATCATCCTTTTATTCCGACAGTTCAAATATATACATACATACAAATACAAAATAAAATCTTTGACGAGGACTTCCAGAGCATCTCTTCTCTCAAGAATCCTTTCAAGCTCCAGTTAGTAGTAAATGCGGTGTAACACAATTGCTGGCAACCAACAATGACTATAAGCACCAAACGGAGACGACAACGACGCTTTTTCTATACCGACCCAACGTAAACAAAAATAACAAAAAAAAAAAAAAAATCTCCCAAGAATCACCGAAGGAAAAGAAGGAAGTAGGTATTTTACATATCCTATCTTCCATCATCGTGTCCCTAGGATGGGAAAATAAGTAATAGAAAGCCACCTCTCATTGCAAATTGAAACAAAGAGCAGTAAGCGAAAAATAAACACTCACCAAGCCAACAACCCACCCCATAACCCATCAACCCAGAGTGTATAGCCATTATACAGCACCAGGTAGCAGGATCAGGACAACTCACCTGAAACAACATCGACCCACTTTCTTTCCGGTTCCGAACAAATTGACATAGGTCGACTACAGCTCCTACTTATTGTGCCATTATTCACCGAGGATTTGAATCCTTCGTCAGCCTTCAGTTCCGCACATGTTGCATCGTTGTCTGAGTCGGGGGTGTCCTTAGTAACTGCAGAAAAAGAACACAAAACAATAGGATACAAAATGGAAATGAGAAACCTATCCATCCACATTTAGACACACAAACACCGGAAGACGATGTATTTCCATTACTAATTACCTACCACTAACGGTAAATGCAATTAGCTTTCATCATTCACGAGCACCAGCCACTAGCATGTAGCGGCAGTCGTTGTTGCATTAAGGATGGGTGCGAGACGGCGGCGGCGGCGGCATACACGTATAGCGGCCATTGCTCTTTTTTTTTTGTTCTACCAGCGTTAGTGCATCTAACTAATTAACTGTATCTAGATGTAACTACTTACGTTGTTTTTGCAGGAACGGTGTTGCAGCTCGATAGTGTTTGACAGTTAGAACAACAATGTCGCCGGCGTTTCGTAAAATGTTAACTGCATCGTCATGCGGGCACGCTGTTATATATTCACCATTTACCTTGATAATCGCATCACCTACGAACAATTGTCCAGTTATATCGGCCGCTTGATCCTTGTAAATGCGGGATATCAGTATTGGCAGCTTATGTTCAGCCCCACCTTTTATGCTGAGGCCCAGTCCGCCCATTTTTTGTCGGGTTATTTGAACCATTCGTTCCTAAGCGAAAAAAAAAAATAGAAAAAAATTGTTAACATGAGTACAGATCCTTGTTGGATAAATTTCGACGTGAATAGTGTTTTTTTTTTTACGAGAGAACTTACAAGGACGAACAGTGGAGAAGTATTGAATTTTGTTGAAGGTAATTTAGCCCTAACGATAGGGAGAAATAAACAATGGAAAGTAGCTTGCTTGATGTACAAAGGTTAAAATAGTTTTCATATTGACGAGAGAATGGTTAGAAAAGGTCTTAGGTCATCACAAAATATAGTGAGGGGGACTAAATTCCAATAATACCCATGCGTTCATAAGCTCATAACATGACTGTTGGAAAGGTTTTCAAATTGAAATTGATTGAAAACATCGATATTGTTTTTTGAAAATTCATGACAAGGGCATTTGATTAGGAATAAATATTCTCCAATTCTCGATCGGAAAACTTTGTCAAGCTTTTATCAGAAGCTATATTAAAAATAAACACGATTATTTGTTAAATATATTCAATTTGTACCTTACGATAAAACTACTGTTCATATACAAAATTGATCGCAATTACTTTATCTAAACTGTATATTATTTGTAGAATATTTTCATTTGAATATTCATTCTTCGTTTAAACTTCACTGAGCAAACATTGTTAATTATTCAATAATAAAATTATTCTTATTTGTTTTTTGTTCAAGAACTTTCTGTATTTTTCTATTGGAAAAGCGTAACTCTAACAGGTTATGGGCCCAGAAGGAACAATAAATAAGATAATTTTGAATTAAAGAATCCTTATAACAATGGCGCACGTTAATTCCATTCGAATTGAAAATTTATCAAAACAGAATTATGAAACCTGGAAGATTCAAATGGAAGCTGTAATGGTGAAAAACGATACGTGGAGATCAGTGGCGTAGCGTACCATCTCGGCGCCCGGGGCGGGAGACCCATTTTGCCGCCCCCATTCAATACTAAATTGAAATTAAATTTCGAGACATCATTTCACAGGCAATGAAGTATCTTTTATTGAAAGTAAAATAGAATTAGCGGTTTCATAAACGGATTTTACGAGCCTTACGAATGAGGCTCGTGAGACAAAGCTGCATCTGCGGATTCATCTCCATGCATGCGTTTTTTCCTGCGAATTGTACTGGTTTTGAGATCGATTCCGAGTTTTTTCCAAAAAGTCTTAGAAAAGTCGATTGCGGCTTGGACGAAACGGTCTCTGCTCTCCATCAGGAGAGCTTTTAAAACGCAGAGTTTCTGAGCACACTTATCCACACTCAGTCCACATTGCTGCAGGTAAATCTGTGCGTCATCTTCTTCAGGTAGCTCTGCAGCTCAAAAGCTAAGAAAAGTGAGGAAGTTGAATGACATGCAGTCAGAAGAAGACTGGCTACCGATCCGTCAATTCTTCCAGTACCTCAAGAACTTCCACAAACTTATTTTTAAGCGTCTTTACAGCTTCACGAGGTTCACTTTTTCTGCAGGCTTGTGACTAGATCCTTGAGATACTTCTGGTGAGTCGACTTCGTCTTGACCCTGCTCTGTGGTGGGACCAGGGGTGCAAGCACGTAAATTGGTACAATCGAGTTTAATCCATACAATCGAGCCTCGGCAGCACCTATTTTGGTTCAATCGAGTGTCCGCGATTGTATCGTCAGATTTGGCAGCACACAAACTTGAAAATGAGGTTTGAAACAAAAGTTTTTACTCGACAGAAAAAAGTTATCGTTGGCAGTGATTTTTTAAGAAATAGCATGAAAAAACAAAAAAATTTCAATAAATAAGAAACAGACGGATGTTTCGAACACTTATATGAGTTTTCACCATGATTTAGCCATAGGAAAGCTTAAAATTACCCAAGGCAGGAAAAACAGAAATTTTCTTACAAGTTACATACCTAATATAAAATATACTAAAAAGTAAAAAACTTCACTTAAAAGGCACGGGCCGAGGTACATGCATGATTTTAGCATTAAGTACTTCCTCATCTTCACTTTCCGAATCAAAAAATATCAGAAGAATACCAATATGACATTTTACGTTATAGTTCACAATGATATTTTTAAATGGAATTCACAAAGAAACTCGTCTCAAATTACGTGCTGCCAAAAATAATTTGTTTCGAGTTGACCTACGATCGACAATGCTCGATTGTATCAAGTTACGTGCTGGCACCCCAAAACGACTTCCAACTTCGACGGCAGGCACGTCTTCTTCTTCTGCCCGTAAAATAAGTTATGCATTCCAATGAATATTGGCCGGGAGACAATTCTAGGCCACTCACGATTGTAGATGGAGGAATCTTAATTACATTGGAATCACTTCCGCTGCTGCTGGATGCCGCCGAAGACGTTAACGTAGCTTTTGAACCAGAACTACTCGTATAACTGAAATATTTCGCATCTTTGCGTCTGCTTCTTTCTTAGCCTTTTTCTTGCGGTATTCCTCGCCGCTTCCTTTATCTCTTTTCATTTTCAAAAACTAGTTCAAAGGTTGAGTGAAGTACTAAGTGCTTAGTTTTAGAAGATTCAACAGTAATTAAACTATAAACAACACAATCGAAATAACTTTCTGTGATGCGGGAGGGAGCAAAAACATTGAGCTGGCTGAGACTAGAATAACGTTTCCGTCGAATCCTAGTTATCTTATCATATCTCGCATATACATATCATATGTTTCGGAACACTCCCTTTCAGTTTCGCGAGAGTTTCGGAACGTTTTGTTTTAGTTTCGCGATCAGCGCGACAATACGGAATGCACTCTTACGGCCCTACTCACCGTCTACGAATTCACGAAAGCGGTCAACGACGAACCACAGATAGGGTGGCAAATTTCAAATTTACATCATTGTTGTTTGTTGACTTGTCAAACGATCTGTCATGAAACATATGATTTCTACTCTACCTGCATCACCGGCGACATTTTGCCGCCCCCCTAGGCCTGCCGCCCGGGGCGGACCGCCCCCCGCCCCCCCTACGCTACGCCACTGGTGGAGATATATAACCGAAGAGATGCCAAAGGATCCAAATGTTGTAAATGAATGGATGGTGGAAGACCGAAAAGCAAAATCCGATCTCATTTTGGCAATCAATCCAACTGAATTAAGCCAAATACGAGGATGCTCGACATCGAGGGAAATTTGGTTGAAGCTTGAAACAGTCTATGCATCGAAGGGTCCCGCTCGAAAAGCAACATTGCTGAAATCGTTGACTCAAAACAAGATGGCAGATGGAGAGGACATAAGGGAGTATCTTTCCAAATTTTTCAATACAGTTGATAAATTACAAAATATGGAAGTCAATATAAATGAAGATTTATTAGCTGTAATGTTATTATATAGTCTCCCTGATTCATTCGAAAATTTCAGATGTGCTATTGAATCTCGCGATAACCTTCCTGACATCGAAACTCTTAAAATAAAAATAACAGAGGAACATGATGCAAGAATTCGAAAGTCCATAGATCAATCATCTGGAGCTATGTTTGCCAAAAACATCTCAGGCTCATCTCGAAATAAATCTAATGAAAACCCAGGTAGAAGCAAGAATATTTCCAACAAATTATCGAATCAAGCTCAAGGCTTTAAGTACAATTGCAATTTTTGTGGAAAGAAGGGACATAAGGCCGTCGATTGTTTCAAGAAAAAGGGATCTGCACTGAAGCATACAGATACTACATATTTCGCTGACCTCTCTCTTAATGAAGTTACAGAGGAAAGATGGTGCTTAGATAGTGGATGCACTTCACATCTGTGCAGAAATAGAATATTGCTCGAAAACATTCAACCGACACAATCAAGCCTTAAGTTAGCAACGAATGTATCCTCTGGTGTGACTGCAACTTATAACTTGGAATGGCAAAGAAAACATGTTAGTGAAGCTCAAAAATACACTTCACGTTCCAGACCTGCGTACAAATCTGATCTCTATCGCAAAAATTGTGGACAAAGGCGATCAAGTACTTTTTACCAAAACGAAGGCTATGATTCAAGACGAGCACGGAAACATAAAAATAGAAGCAGATCGCTGTGAAGACTTGTTTTATCTGCGTGCCGAACATCAAGAAAGTCAGCTTGCATCAACCAAAATGGAAGATACAGAATTGTGGCACCTCAAACTAGGCCATTTGAATGCCCAAGACATGACAATTATGGCAAAGAAAGGTTTGATACCGATATTAAAAGATTCTTTGAAGACATGTGAAACCTGTATCGTAACAAAACTAACACGTGCACCTTTTCGTGATCGAATCGAACGTTCTAAAGGATTACTCGATATAGTGCATAGTGACGTATGTGGTCCGATGAGAACTGAATCAAAGGGTGGCTCCCGTTATTTTGTAACGTTTATAGATGATTATAGCCGATACTGCATGACCTATTTTATTCGCGGTAAGAATGAAGTAATTTTCAAATTTAACGAATTTAAAAACTTTGCAGAAGCACAAACTGGAAGAAAAATCAAATCTCTACAGTCGGATAATGGAACTGAATTCTGTAACTCTGGAATGGACAAACTTTTGAAAGAATCTGGAATACAGCGCCGTTTGACCACAGTCTACACCCCAGAACAAAATGGTATAGCTGAGCGGAAAAACCGAACCTTAGTCGAATCAGCCCGGTGCATGTTAAAAGAGTCAGGACTTCCACCTTCTTTCTGGGCTGAGGCTATTTCTGCTGCCAATCATCTTCGTAATCGGTGCATCACGAAAAGCCTAGAGGAGGATATACCTTTCAAGAAATGGACTGGTAGGTTACCAAAATTAGATTATCTTCATCCATTTGGAAGTAAACTCTACATTTTGGATAAGAGACCTGGAAAGGGGAAGTTTGATGACAGGGCAATAGAAGGCATCTTCGTCGGTTATCCGGACGCACAAAAAGGATACAGAGTTTGGGTTCCATCCCAAAAGAAAATTCATGTTTCAAGGGATATCAAGTTTCTGGATAGTCTAAATAATCAAGGACATTTTGAAGATTTCATCGATGAGAGAACTGTAAACGGACGCTTCAAAATCGAAAGTCCCAAATTTGCCACTATTATTGGGTCTAGTCCCAAGAATGCCGACGATATTTTAAATGACGGAAATTCAGAAACAAAATTCAAAATTGGCGTAGAAGACAGCAATGAATCTACAAAATGTATCGACGAGAATGTTCTCCAAACGAAATCTAAATATAAACCGGGAAGACCAGCAAAACTTAAAACAGGAAAACCAGGACGTCCAAAGAAATTTCAAAAGGAAATTCAAATTACTCAGATGGACAACAAAAATGATGAACTACAGTGTGACCAAGAAGTGACAGAATTGGAGGAGAAATTCGCAATGAGTGCCTCCGAAGTACCACTCACAAAAGCTTTATCAAGCGATGAAAAATTGGAATGGGAAGACGCTATCTACACCGAAATTCGAAGCCTGATTATGAATGACACTTGGACGATTGAAGATAAGCCTGAACATTCAAGAACCAGTTGGTTGTAGAATGGTATTGCGAAACAAATGGACAGCAGACGGATCACTCGAGAAGCGGAAAGCAAGACTTGTAGCTAAAGGTTTCACACAAAAGCCCGGAATAGATTTTCAAGAAACATTTGCTCCTGTGGCCAGACTTAGCTCGTTGAGGCTTATGGTTGCTCTAGCTGCTAAGTACCAAATGAAGATCTACCAGATGGATATCACATCAGCATACTTGAACGGTAAAATTAATGAGGATATTTACATGGAAAAACCCTTGCTGTTGGAAGAAATATTAAAGAAGATGTCGGATAACGAAAACGATAAAAATTTACGTAAGAAGGCAACCGAAATGCTGTACAAAATACAAGAAGATAGCGAAAAGGTATGTAAGCTCAAAAAGTCTTTATATGGATTACGACAAGCTGGACGTCAATGGAATGTTGAAATTGACAGAACATTGAAAAAGATTGGATTGGATTGCACCTACTGTTTCAGATCCGTGCATCTATGCCAGCCAGTGTAAGAAAGTCTTTGTACTCATCTATGTAGATGATATTTTAATTTTTTCAAGCAATAAAGCAATGGTAGATAATATAAAAATTGAAATATCGAAAGAATTTAACAGCCGAGATCTAGGAGAAGCAAATTACTGTTTGGGAATACAAATTAAAAGATTTGTAAACAAAATTCAACTGTCCCAAAGCGGGTACATCATAGATATATTGAAGAGGTTTGGAATGGAGGATTGCAAGCCTGTAGCAACTCCTATGGCATCAGACTGTAAACTCTCCCAGGGATGCGAAGAGTCCAAAGATCAATCCTACAATGCTCCTTATCGAGAGCTTACTGGTGCTCTTATGTATCTCGCTGTAGCAACTCGTCCCGACATAGCGTATTCAGCAAGTGCTCTTAGCCACTTTAACAATTGCTATAATCAAGAACACTGGGTTGCAGCTAAGCGAGTATTACGTTACCTGAAAGGAACAACTCATTATGGACTTCAATTTAGCAAAGATGAAACAGAGGCATTGACGTGTTTTGTGGATGCAGATTGGGGAAACTGCACAATAGAACGCCGGTCCTATACAGGATCAACTTTTGTTATCAGTGGAGCAGCCATTTCCTGGGAATCCCGGAAGCAGAGAACGGTCGCATTGTCTTCAACAGAGGCCGAATATATGGCGGTCAGCGACGCAAGCAGGGAAGCAGTTTTTCTATTGAAGTTCCTGAAGGAGTTAGGTTTTGAAAACCTATGTAAAATAAAAATGTATAATGACAATCAAGGCGCGGGGAAGCTGGCCGAAAATCCTGTTTATCACGCGCGGTCCAAACATATTGATATCAAATATCACTATATACGAGAAATACTGAAGAGTTGACCGATATCGTTGGAATATTTACCTACTGAAAAGATGGTTGCAGATATTTTTACGAAGTCTCTTCCAAGGATAAATCATGAGAGATGTTTACTCGGACTTGGACTTTATCATCTTCAGGCTACAATTTGAGAGGGGATGTTAAATATATTCAATTTGTACCTTACGATAAAACTACTGTTCATATACAAAATTGATCGCAATTACTTTATCTAAACTGTATATTATTTGTAGAATATTTTCATTTGAATATTCATTCTTCGTTTAAACTTCACTGAGCAAACATTGTTAATTATTCAATAATAAAATTATTCTTATTTGTTTTTTGTTCAAGAACTTTCTGTATTTTTCTATTGGAAAAGCGTAACTCTAACATTAACAAATTTTATTGAACTCAATAATTATCTTGGTAATGTTGACTGGAACACGGAGTTTCATAATTTGAATTTGAATTTGCATAATACATTTAATCATTTCGTAGCTATATTAAAAAATGCTTTTAATTTATATGTGCCACGTAGAAACAAAAAGAATGTGTCCAAACCTCCATGGTACAATAAGAAATTGGCACATCTTAAAAATTTGAAAAACAAGTCTTTTGCTAAGTTTAAAAGAACTAATAATTTAGACGACAAAAATCAGTTTTGTAAGCTACGTAATGATTTTAATATTCTCAGTAGGTTCTCACACAGAAGTTATATCTTGAATTTAGAACTGGACTTGAAGACTGACCCAAAACGCTTCTGGTCGTTCATTAATTCAAAACGTAAATCTATTGGAATTCCAACGTCTATGAATTTTAGAAGCAATGAATCCACAGATGTCAATAATACCTTAGAGCTCTTTGCTCAGTTTTTTGAGTCTGTGTATTCTAGTTCAAGTCCAAATTTTACTCAGCCTCCAGGGAATATCCATAAGGTTGATATTGGAGCTATACATATAGAATACTCTGATGTTTTAAACGCACTCAACTCTCTTAAACTAAATTCAAATCCAGGTGTTGATGGCATCCCTGCAATAATCTTGAAGCGTTGTTCAAACTCACTTTGTACACCATTACTATATATTTTTCAATTATCATTGTCAGCTGCGGAATTTCTAGATGAATGGAAGTCTTCTTTCTTAATCCCCATTTTTAAATCGGGTTCAAAAAATAATATTGATAATTATAGGGGTATTTGCAAGCTATCGGCAATTCCTAAGCTTTTTGAAAGTTTGGTAAAAACCAAACTTGATTTTCTTGTAAAAGAACATATTAGTGATGCTCAACACGGGTTTATTTCGGGAAGATCAGCCGTTACAAACCTGGCTTGTTTCTCGTCTTTTGTTGTGGACGCTATCGAAAATAGAAGTCAGGTGGATGCTGTATATACAGATTTTAGCAAAGCTTTTGACTCGGTTAACCATCAAATTCTGCTTCTCAAACTCGAAACCTTTGGAATCCATTCTAACTTACTAAAATGGATATCTTCATTTTTAATTGGAAGAGTCCAAAAAGTAAAAGTTCAAGGATATACATCTAGGTCAATTAAATGCACTTCTGGTGTCCCTCAGGGTAGCCACCTAGGGCCATTGCTTTTTATTATATTTTTAGATGACATTCTTAGCTGTATCAGCTATAGCAAATGCCTTATATATGCTGATGATTTAAAATTATTTTTAAAGATATCTTCTATTGATGATTGCTTTAAGCTTCAAAAGGATCTTAACAATCTGTCTAATTGGTGTATTTTGAACTATCTAAATCTTAATGTCAAAAAATGTTTCGTTATTTCTTTATCTAGAAAACTTCGCACTCATGAGTTTACGTATACTCTTGAATGCAATACGCTTATGAGAACTTTAAAAGTGAAAGATTTAGGTGTTCATTTTGACTCAAATTTTTCATTCTCTCTTCATGTTGATACGGTTGTTGCTAGAGCTAATTCAATGTTAGGATTCATAAAAAGAAATTCTTCTGATTTTACGGACCCTTATACACTGGTTTCTCTTTATACTTCCTTGGTAAGACCAAATCTTGAATATGCGAGTATCATCTGGAACCCTTACCAACAAACTTTCTCCGATAGAATTCAAAGAGTTCAGAATCGATTCACAAAATATGTATTTTATAAATTGCGATGGAATTTTAGCCCTAATTCTCAAGCCAGGCAAAGCCTTTTGGGGTTACAAGATCTCAAGTCCAGAAGAACAATTCAGGATATTGTTTTTGTGCGAGATATTCTTTGTTATCGTATTAAGTGTCCTTTGTTACTTGCCATCGTTTATATTTATGGACCAACTCGACCATTAAGGGAAAGACACCTTCTTTTTGAGCCAAGGCATAGAACAAACTATGGTATGAATGAACCAATTTCAAGGTCAATTAGAGAGTTCAATAATGTTTATGACCATATAGATTTGATTCTCTCAAGAGAAAGGTTTAAAAATATACTGTTTTACTTATTCTTAAGAACTTGATATCTGGTATTGTTGTTAAACTTTTATTATTAAACTTTTATTATTTTTATTATTTATATTTATATTATATTATTCTCTATATTATATTTATATTATTATTTTTTTTTTTTTTATATTATTATTGTTATTATTATTAGTATATTATCATTATTTATATATTTAAATGTAATCTGTTAAGCTTTTTAGCTCGTAGATGAAATAAATAAATAAATAATTATTTTATTTCAATTTTTTTTTAAATTTTCGTTCTAAAGAATCCACTTGTCACTTCATAGAAATAAACTCTCAATCAAGGACATATCGTGGGGGAAATATTCAATTTATTTTGTGTTTCGTTTTTTTTTTTTGTTTTTTAATACAAAATGCCCTCTTTATGTCAGTTCTCCTATTTGAATCAATGAAAACCTATAACATGGAATTATCCTCTTGGGAGACTTGAATTGTATTTTCCTCATGTTATTACCTACCACATCGATTTAATTTAATAAAAAACATTCAACTCTGAACTAGAGCCAACAGTAACCACTTTTCAATTTAGAGCCAATTTTTCTATTGGCATAGAAGTAAATACATGAACATGGAAGTTTTAGAAATCGATATAGAATTCGAATATAGGTTGGCACAGTTTAGAACAAATAATAATACCTAGAGTTTGTTTTGTGACCGAGTTCCGGTTTTATCCTAAATATCTAAGAATTCAGACTGCCGATTTACTATTGGAGAGGATGGTTTTTTTTCTTTGTAATGAATTTTGTTTAGAATAGTTTGTTTTGCATTTTTTTACGGTAACGTTTTCAAAAAAGGCGATCCTATGTCCTACATCCTAACAAAAACTACAGGGGCATATTCCTGCTTAATGTTACCTACAAGATCCTATCCACCGTACTATGTGAGCGTCTGAAACCTTTCTGCAACACTATAATCGGCACGTACCCGTGTAGCTTCAGGCCAGGCAGATCAACGATAGACCAAATCTTCACATTGAGGCAAATCTTGGAAAAGACCAACGAATTTTAAGTCGAGACCCACCATCTTTTCATCGACTTTAAAGCCGCATATGGAACTCGGGATCCTGAAAAAAACTGATCCAGCTATGCCGCATGACGTCACAAAATACGCGGTGCAACGTGCAAATGGGTAACAGCTCATCCGAGCTATTCCAGACATGTACAGGCTTCCGACAAGGAGATGCGCTATCATGTGATTTCTTCAACCTAGTCCTGGACCTGGAGCAGATAGTGCGCAAGAGTGGTGTTAACCTGGAAGGCACTATCTTCAACATGTCTTCCCAACTGCTTGGCTATGCGAACGACATCGACATCATCGGCCGCTCCAAGCGAGTTGTGCTAGAAGCTTTCACAGCTATTGAAGAACAGGCGAAACGCTTTGGTCTTGAAGTTAATGAGGACAAAACAAAGTATATGCTACGAGTATCAACAAACAAAGCCTCAGCTGTCCATCGCCTAGGACAAAACGTGACCGTTGGTAGCAGTCATTTCCCACGAACGACACCTTAGTGGAAATCCGACAAAGAATTACCCTAGCAAATCGCTGCTACTTCGGTTTGGCGAAACAAATGGGTTTAAAACTCCTTTCTCGAAAGACAAAGTGCACGATTTACAAAACAGCCCCCAGGTTCGAGACGACGAGAAATACCAAACCTCCGCTACAGGGACCAGGCGGTTACAGACGCAAGAGCGCTTGGTCCCGACGTCTGAAGGGAGCTCGCGAGGTAGCGCAACCGATGGAAGACCGGCAAATTAACGACATCAAACCTCAATTATGTCTCTGAGTCATTGAAAATATGGACCATCGGATAGAGGTATGCCACCGAAGTCGAGGCGAGCATTTGGCCAATATTTTGTTTCACACATAATTGTCATAGATCCTTCTATGATAAAAAATGTTAAGATAGTTCTCTAAAAAAATGCGTTTTATTGAATTCAAATGAAGAAAAACAAAATGGTAAAATATAAAAAAAATTGTTTAATTTACAATTAACACCGTGCGTTTTCGTTAAACCACCCTTTAGAATAGGGTTGTTACTTGATTTGCGTCCGATCGATTCAATCTATGACTGGAGGAATATGACACTTTTCCAAAAAATTAAGTTAAGATTTTCATGCAACTTCATTGGTCAATTCAACTTGAATTCAAATTGGACAAATTCCATTCTCCAAATCAAAATCCTTGACACAGTACTTCGACCAGGACAGATCTCAAAATCTTTTCAAACTGATCTTTTTAAATGTCCTTCGGCAAGAAAACATAAGACCGCGGCCAGATGCAATGATGCCAAAATAGAAGTTTTACTGATTTGGAGGCATTGATGGAAAGGTACGTTCATCAAGTCAATAGTATTACCTATACAAATCTTTTAGCCACATAGGGAGCGTCATCAATTCCAAATGGGTTTGAATGATCTCCTTGCAGTTGTCTTCTTTTTTTTCCTGCCGTATATATTTACGCTTGTTAAGTTGTAATGCCACTGCAAGCAATTGATCACTCATTACAATATTTAAAGAATTACGTTTACCAAAATTTACACACAAAATTTTAATAGCAGTCCAAAAACTTCACAAACGAAATAGTTTTGTATTTGCCAACTGAGAAGTGACAGATGACAGCTGTTGTCAATTTCACTCAAAGTGATTTCGAAATGTAAATGTCGATCACTGAAAACAATTCCATTCGATATTGAAATTCGTTTTCATTTCGATCTCATTCGATTTTTGGAACGTGGCTGATACAAGCGCGGATACAGGGGGAGGGCAATGGGTGCAATTGCCCCCCCCTGGGCAGTTCTTCGTTTCACAATTATAAAAACCATAACACTTTTTTCTTTTTACTTGCGACTTATAGGTACTATAAGGCAGGTTATGCATTCGAAAAAAAAATTGAACTCGAGATTTTGATCAAAGTTGACATTACGATAATAGCGAAGTCCAAAAAAGTGGGTATGGCAATTCTGTCTGTCTGTCGGTTCGACTACAGCCCAAACGGCTAGGCCGATTTTCTTTAAACTTGGTAGATATGGGTTTTATTTTTTTTCCCCCGGTGTTTTTTGATTTGATTTTTTAAGACCAAAATAAAGGGTCCTCGTACCTACCATACGATTTTTTTTTCGAAATTTTATAAATATTTTTTTATCAAAAACTGTCCTACACATTTTACAAAAAAAAATTCATAACATATCATTTAGTTAAACCTAGGTAATGAATGAAAAAAAAAAATTCCAAAAAATTATTATTTTTGGTACCCCCCTTGGAAATATTTTTTTGTTTTTGATTTTCTCAAAAACGGTACAACCGATTTTGATAATTTTTTTAATGCTAAGGCTCCCCAACAGTTTCAATATTATTGTGTATTCAAATTTTCAAAAAAAAATTTTCAAAATTATTTTTTGAAAACTCAATATTTCGAAAACCCCATGCTCGATTTTCTTAAAACTTAATAAATAAAAGTTTCTCGAAATAATCTACAAGATATGAGAAAAAAATTTATTTTACTTAAAAATAACGGTACCCTCCATACAAATGTTAAAAAATGATTTTCGAAAATCGTATTTTTCTCGAAAATGGTTCCGAGAATTTTGCTTAAATTTTTAGTCTTTCGATTAATTTTTAAGGTCTATAATTTAAGACATTAGTCACTATACCTACCATAGAACGATTTTTGAAAATTTTGAATTTCTCATTATCGACATAATGGATTTTAATGAAATTTTTTATAGAGATGCTTCTAAAAGCTTTAAGAAACATTGCATTTCAAAACTTTAAAAAAATATATTTTTTGAATTTTGAAAAAAAAAAATCATTTTTTTTGGAAAATTTGATATCTCAAAAATGGGTAAATATTTTTTTTTTGGAAATTTAATTTTCATTCGTACAGTAATAAAAACCCAATGTTGACGTACTAATATTTTTTTTTAATATTTTAAAAATTTTATATATAAAACCATATTTTTTTAAGAAACCACTACAACGACTTATGTATAATTTTTGTCCTTGCATACATTCATATTTGCATAGCATTCTGTTTTTGTCTCTTACTACTAAGAGAATTTAAAAAATGATGATAATTTTATCCTTATGAACAGTTTTTTTTAATAACATTCGTTTTTAAAATTCCTAGTCTATTACATAGGAGCAAGTTCGTGCGGCAAGTTATGCATTCGTAAAAAAATCGAACTCGAGATTTTGATCAAAGTTAACATTACGATGATAGCGAAGACTAAAAAAGTGGGTCTCGCAATTCTGTCTGTCTGTCGGTTCGACTACAGCCTAAACATTTATCATTTTTAATTTTTCCCCCCCACACGTTTTTTTCTTCTTTTTTTTAAGACCAAAAATAATAGTACCTGCCATACGAATTTTTTTCGAAATTTTGTAAATTTTTTTTCTCAAAAACTGTTCTAAAAAAAGATACAAAAAAAATTCATTTAGTTAAAGCTAGGTACTAGTTGAAAAAAATTTTCCGAAAAATGCTTATAGAGGGTACCCCCCAAAGAACCATTTTTTTGTTTTTGATTTTCTCAAAAACGGTATGACCGATTTTGATCATTTTTTGTTTGCGTAAGCTCCCAAAAAATTTAAATAGAATTGTGTACTCAAATTTTCAAAAAAAAAATTTTGGATTTTTAAAAAAATTTCAATTTTTTTTTTTCAAAACTTTTAAAAAACCGTTTTCAAAACCGGCCACACAAAAATAAAGTAATGTAAACGAAGATGTTTGATTTACTATTTAATAGTTATTTACATACGACCTACATATATTATGTATCTGCACATGCTTTCCTTAATTCAATTTAATAATTTGTTATTTTTATATTCGATTATGTTTATACCTTTTTAATATTTTAAGACAGAAATGCAGAGAAATGGACCTTTTTTTTAAGTTAAGCAAAATATCACGAAAATTGCCCCCCCCCCTGAACGAAATCCTGGATCCGCGCCTGGGCTGATAAATAGATGGTAAGGAACTTTTTCATACAAAAAAGGCATAACTGGGCCATATACTCGTAGTACCTTTAATGGCGCAAGTAAAATGATCGGCAATTGAGATAAAGATTTGGAAAAACTCAAAATTTTGCACATACCAATTTGAAGGTACTACAAGTTGGCCCAAAATTAATCACCCTATCGGAGGATGTTATAATTTTTGCAAATGGCGTCATACGTCAATCATATTTGACATTTGTAAACTTTGCGCTAGGCAGCTGGAATCTACAAACAGACAAGCAATGGAGCGTTATGCTCTGAAGAGTGTGAAATAACTGTGTCGAATTTCTTAACCAATAATCGGTCGGCGGTGTTAGCGCAGCGTGAATTTCGACGTCAATTTCTTTATCGTGTCGCGGCAACTGGGAAAACATTCCGGTGCTTAGCTACTTGACACGAACAGACTGATCGTTCGGCCGGGAATACCGAGGGTGTGGCTTCCGATGTCGCTAAGAAACATCAACCAGACGACGTGCCACGCAATTGGACATCACCAGACGGACCCTACAGCGAATTTTAGTGAAAGACTTTCATATACATATGTTCCCGTATTAGTTCCGCATTAGTTAATGCCTGTTGACCGTCCGTCGCTTGTGAATTATTTTCAAGCCATCGTCAATCTCAACAACGAAGAGGGCGATATTGTGTTTAAAATTATCATTAGAAACGAGGCGCATGTCCACTTAGACGGTTACGTCAATACGCAAAATCTTTATTTCTGAGGCAACGAAAATTTGCGTGTGATACCCGAAGAGTCATCACATCCACTCAAGCCTCAAGGCGACTGTGTGGTGCGGCGGCAGCGTTCACGAGGTAGTGATTGGGTCGTATTTTTTTGAGGACGGCATCAGCAATACTGACACTGTTAGTGGCGAACGCTACAGGGTTACGATAAAAAACTTCATACTGTCGGAAAAGGATGAACAGCGCTTGGCGATCACACATGTCTGTGCAACCACACACACATGACGAGTCACAATGGATATTGTGAAGATAGCGTTTTCTGGTCATGTCATCTCCTGTTTTGGTGATTTGGTATGGCCAGCAAGATCAAGATCGACCGATTCAATCATCCCAGACTTTTTTCTTTGGAGGTATACTTGAAGTCGCAGCCCCCGAGGAGAATATTTGCCAGAAATGCGAGCAGTTATCACCGCAAATCATGCGCGGAAATCATGGAAAATGTCATAAAACGGACACAAATGTTTATCAATACTGGCGACAGCTACTTGACAGATATCATCTGTTTCACTTAACAGAAAAAATTGTAAGGGTCCAAATAAAGATTTAAATCACTCAAAATGATTCAAAAATAAAATTGGATGATTAATTTTGCACCACCTAGTACAAAGGCAAGATTTGCATTTTGAAAAAAAAAATCGAACTCAAAACTTTAATCAAACTTGACATTATCATGATAAGAAACAAGAAAAAAATTAATACCGCAATTTCGTCACTCTGTCTAATCTTTATATGTATTTATGTGCATATAGCCTAAGGCCTTGAAGCAATTCTTTTTTTTTTTTTCAAAATTACTACTAGAGGGAATTTTAGGTCCAAAATAATCGGTACCGTTTTGACAAAAAAAAAATATCTTCAATATCTTAAAAACTTGTGAACGATTGTTTTTGAAGTAATGCCCTTAAATGTAAATTAGTAAATACTCAAATTTGGCTTACGAAATATATTTTATAAACATTTGAGGAAAATTTCTTAAACAAAAAATATAAGTCCCTTAAGTTATTTTCTTCAAACTTAGTATTTTAGGGTCTTCTGTGATTTCCCAGAGGAAAAATTGAATTTTTGTTTAGTTCAAAAACGAACGGTACCTGAAAATCAGCTGTTATGAAAAACTTTATTTATCTATAAAAAAAAGGATGTATGTACAAATTTCTTACAAGAAATAAAGTGCAATAATGGGTCACACGCATTTGCTCTTTTGAAAAGGCTTAGAAGCACGGTGGAGCATTCCACATTCGTGTATTGCGGCTAAGGAAAGAATCTCTGAATTTAATAGTACGTTCGAAGCAGGGATGCAAAAGCTTAAGTCACGTTTTAGCTTAAGCTTGGCTTTGATTCACAAGCAAGTGGGTGACTTATGAGTTAAGAAAAATGTAATTCAGCAGCTTGTTACTGACTTATGAATTAAAAAAATTTAATTCATAATTCAGTTGGTGACTTGTGAAAAAAATTTTAATTATAAGCTTCTTAGGACATCTGAATTAAAAAAAATTATTTCAGAACCTACTAAGTGACTTATAAATTAAAAAAAATTTAAGTCATGAGCAAGTATAGGACTTAAAAATTAAAAAAAATGTAATTCAAAAGTTACCAACTGACGAAAATTTAATTCATAAGCTAATAGATAAATTCAGATTAAAAAATTATTAATTGAAAAATTTATAAGCTAGCATGAAAATTTTATGAAACACAAAAGCTTGAAATCTACTTTCGTTAAAGATTAAAAAATATGTAGTCAAAACAAGCTCAAACATTTGCAATCTACTAACTAACTTATGAATTAATTTTTTTTTAATTCACAAATCATCTACAGACTTATGACTTATGGTGTTTTTAATTTAAAAATTCGCAACCCTGGTCCAAAGATTGATTTAAGGGTAAGCTGACGGGCATTCTCTGAAGCGCATGTATTACAGATGAATTGCTTAAGTGAAGGAATTAAAAGGGCTATTTCACTAGAATACTAGCTATACTTGGATGCGTCGAATATTGTAGTCGTTCAACACAAGGTGGTCTGTGATGCACATACCGAGAGCTGAGAGCTGTTTGGTTTCTTCAATACAAGCTCCGCTCATGGATAGCGGCATGAGGGATAAGTTCTGCTTTTACGACAGAAGATAGCATTGAAATTTTGAAGCATTACATTCTACGTGGTTTATGGTTCCCCATTTTACAAAACTATACACATCAGATTTAATGAGATTATCATACGGAAGTCGACGTTGTCTCAAACGATTTTAGTAAAACGTCTGACAAATCTTCATATGAGATTATTCTATTCAAACTGTCCACCCTTAGGTTTAAGACTATATTCTGAAGATTGATTTATTCTTACCTTAAAAACCGTTACTACATAAATTCAATTCAGATCTTTTTCTATGATGATTTCTTTGCTACCTTCGGGGTCTTTCCAGACCATTTCTTCGACATATGATTCTACTTTTTTCAACTTGTTCTCGACTATTCATCTGTCTGGTGTCTGAAAAATTGATTACAGCATTCATTCAATCACTTTTTCTCGAAAACGCATCCAATTTCCTTCCCGTCTCTTTCGTGTCCATAGTCACCCCATATCCACCGCTCAACTTTCTCACTTATAGTGACGAGATTATTTTAAAAGTACTAGGCTTTTTCAAACGAGAGTCCAATGAAATCTCTGACCCCTTTGTGACCTATCTTTATACATAACCTTTGCTTGTCCATTTCTTGTACGCACCTGTCAAGTATGGTCCCCATACGGTTGCTCTTCATGGTCTATCTTAAAAGAACCCTTTGATTCTTCCTCCGTATCGGTATACCGATTTCTATTAATTAACTTGAATACCCTGAAATAATGAAGGGCAGTAAGCGACATTCTCTTTGTTCATCAACTATTTTCGGGATCTGTTGACTGCACAACTCTCTGCAATTCTAACTTTTTCAACACTAATTCCCATAATCTAACAAATCCCCGTCTCTACTATATACACACCCACTATACTTCTTATGGCTCCAACGAACCTATGCATGCTTCGGAGTAATCGTTGTAACATTAACTGTTTCTACTTAAACATCGGTAAACACTATCTAAAACTCCGTCTTCTTAATCATCCTTCAAATTCACTCCAATTCTAAATTTATATAATAAGTGCTAATATTTAACTTAGATTAAGAATTAGCTCGTATCAAGCCTAATTAATATTTATTTATTTATTTGAATCAAGCTTATTAATATCTAGCGTACAAAAATATTACTTAGAATTACGAATTTATAAATTATACAATATTATAGAATATTTTTTTAAAACCATTATTTGATACATCACAAAAATTTATTAATAAATTATGATTGACGTTATACAAATTAAACATGTTATTCAATGGTGAATTCTGCTCATAGTTGGTACGATAGTGTTTTATGTAAATTGGGTCACGAAAACCTCTTAGATAACGATTTGGAACATTAAAATTAACACGACACAAAAGGTTTAAAGCATCGATATTACCATAAATAAGATTAACAATAAAAACAAAACATAAATAAGAACGTCTGCGCTCCAGACTGGGTAAATCTATGAGTTTTAAACGGCTGCTATATGAAGGAAGATTCAATGGATTCTGCCAGCCTAAGCCTCTAAGAGCAAATTTTAGGAATCTTTTTTGAATTTGTTCAATTCTTATTTTGTGACAACTGTAGTAGGGGGTCCATACCTGGCAAGCATACTCTATAATGGGTCTGACAAATGTGGTAAATAGTTGTTTGATAACATAAGGATCAGAAAACTGACGTGATTCCCTTTTAATCCAACCTAATATTGAATTGGCTTTATTACATGCCATATTGATATGCTGTGTGAATTCAAGTTTCTTATCGAACAATACACCAAGGATACATCATTTACATTTGATAGATTTACGCCATTGAAACTATAGTCAAAAGATAAAACGGACAATTTTCTTGTAAAATTTATAATCTTACACTTATCGATATTTAACAACAAATAATTACGTGCACACCAATTATAGAAAGCATTTAGATCAATTTGAAGCTTTTCACAGTCAAGATTGCTAGAAATAGTTTTAAATATGTTAACATCGTCTGCATACATAAGACAATTAGAGTACTTTAAAACTGAAGGAAGATCATTTACAAACAATACAAAAAGTACTGGACCCAAATGGCTACCCTGGGGAACACCAGAATTTACGACAAAACTATTTGAATGGTAGCCGTTAAAATTCACTGAATAGGATCTGTCAAGTAAATAAAATTTTACGCTGAACCCCAGCCTAGTCATTTTATTAAGCAAAACTCTATGCGATAGTTTGTCAAATGCCTTACTAAAATCTGTAAGAACACAATCCGTCTGTTTTTTGTTTTTAAAGGAATCGACACAAAACTCCGTTAACTCCATAAGTAGGGTGACAGTCGAGCGGCCCTTTGAGAAACCATGTTGGTTATGAACAATAAATGATTTTGTGTAAAAGCTTAATGTTTTGCAAACAATTGCTTCAAAAAGTTTGGGAATGGCCGACAGTTTAGCTATTGGACGGTAATTAATAATTTGATCCTTTTTACCTTTTTTATGTAAAGGAATTATAAAAGATTGTTTCCATACATGAGGAAATTTACAAGTAGACAATGAACAGTTAAAAAGAACAGAAAGTGGCATCGACAAGTTATTGACACATTTTTTCAAAACTGAAGCTGGTACCCCATCAGGACCAGACGCGTCATTATCTTCTAAATTAGCTATAAATTTTATAATATCGTCAATAGTTATATGAAAATTTATATCAGTCAAGTGAGAATATGATTTCAAATGACCAAATAATTGATCATTTTCGTCATGATTATCACAGTTTAGGTTATCACAGTTCGAAAAGTTATCACAGTTAGAAGAATCACAGATGTATGCACTTTGAAAAAAGTCTGAGAATAGTTGTGTTATGATACGTGGGTCATGGTCTGAGAAATTGTTTTGAATAAGAACGGATGGATATGGACTAGATTTTCGTTTGCTGTTAATAAAGTTCCAAAAGGATTTAGGATCCATTTTTTAATTACTTTGAACCTTTTGTATGTAAAAAAGATACTTAATACTTGATTCTCTGTTGAAAATATTTCTGGCCTCACAATAAATATTAAAATCGGTAACTAGTCCAGTTTGTTTGTATTTAAGCCATAGTTTATTTCTACGGTTTTTAAATGTTCGCAGTTCACTATCATACCAGCTAGGAGCAAGAGATTTTGATTTAATAGATATTAGAGGAACAGATGCTAAAAAACAATCAAATATTTTGTCATAAAATTTCAAAACCATTGAATTAATATCTGAACAAAGAGCATGACCAGTCAATTAAAGATAGCAAGTTATTTAATTTAGTATAATCAGTTTTTTTAAAGTTAAATTTAAAAACATTGTCAGGATCCTGATTATTCATTTCAAAGTTTTGAATAGATATGGTAAGTGCTGGGTGATGAGAGTCTTCGTTCACTAGAGGATCAGTTGATCTGTCAAGTGAAATACCGGCATCAATTGTTGTGTAAATTAAGTCGAGGATCTTGGCGTTAGAGTTTTTGATGTCGTTTATTTGGTGAAGACCAAGTGACGTTAGACTGTCAAGAGTTTGAGAATCATCCATTGATAGATTTCCTGTTGGAACCATTGCGTATGTATTGGGACAACGTTTCCCAGATACATTGGTTAGATTAAAATCGCCAAGGCAGATAACTTCATCATTATAACTCATTATCTCAAAAATGTAGTTCAAAAAAGAGAAGGCTTCATTGTAAGTATTAACTGGGCTCCCAGGAACAACGTACATAGTTACAAGATAGATAGTTTTGTGTGAAAGAATCATCTTTACACATGGGTACTGTCCCCACCAAATTTAAATTTAATTTTGGTTTTAATTCACTCGGCACGAGATCTAAGTAGTTTAGGATAGACGTCCTTGCAGTGCGAAAAATATCCATCTATCAAGAAATTAGTTGAAGAAACTTCTACGGATATTTTATTTTAAATAAATTTATTTAACCATTTAACCGGGGTTTCTGAATCGCTCGCTTGTTCTATTTCTTAATAATTTTCTTTATTTAGAACTATTTTATTTTTGCACTGAAATTCGCACACAAATACGAGAAAAAACTCACTAAAATCATTTGTGCTCAAAACAAATAGAAATTCTAATAGATTCTATAGTTTTCAGTTAATGAAAAATGTGTTGACACACAAGTACCAATTCCTGAGACAACTCGTGTTCTATTTTTTTCTCAAAATACTATTCCAGGCTTTTGTTTTCAAAATGGACACAAAAACACATATGTATTTTGTAACTTATATCAACTCAACAAATATAAATTTAAATTGCATTCCAAAAAACAAACACAAACATGTTAACGTTTATACATATCACGCGAAAGGATAGAAGCATCTATTTTCATCCATCTAACATCTGTTAACATATTCCATTTATATTCACTGGACAGTTTCTCTACATCACTAGCGACTGGACTGCCCATCGACCAACCCACATTTATCACCACCATCCGTGTGGAAACTTCCAACAAATATGTGCCATCCTCTCAAGCAAAGCTTATTTTATCTCTTATTTCATATAACTGTGTGTCGCCATGGCTCCTGGTGCCAGATACTAAAGTGCAAAAAAAAAAACAACTTCACCCAGCATGTCTCTCGCAATTAAGGATGATGAATGACTCTCACCTGGACGTTGGCTGGTTTAATTTTTTTTTCTATTTCCTCAGAACCCCCTTCATCCTTCCGATCCTTCCGCATGTCCTAGATTGTGTAAGGAAAGAAAAAAAAGCTACTCGTAGAATGAAACTAAATTGAAACCCCATCGCACCTCTAGCTTCAGTCCATTTAATTACTCTACTTCTGCAGACCATTCGATTAGATAGACGTCACTTTTGAATTTACAGATAACGCAATCCTGCAGGGAAAGGATTCTCGGTTTTGTGTCCTTTGATTTTGTGTCCGTCCCTCTAGGCTAATGGACAGAAAAAAAGTGGACTATTTTGCTCAACGATGATCTACTTTGATGTTGGGCTTTAATGTTTGTTATCTTCTGTTTGTGCAATTTTCAACGTCTAAATTTTTCAATAGGATTCCCGACTCTTTTCGTCAAGTCTCATGAATTAATATTATGATTAAAAAGGAAAGACTCATCTGAATGGCTTAGGAACAAATATGTTAAAGTGGATCGCACGCAATTGTGCTTAGGGCAATAACGTTGACAAGCATTAAAGACAAAAAGTATAGTTTTGTTACGGTTGGCTTTGTTCTCATAGCCAAAAGTACTAAACAAATAAATTACTTCTCTAAATATTCTGTTCTAAGATTTTGGAATGTAATATTGCGTATAGAGGTTAGTAACCTTTTGCAAAAATTTCAGCAAAATTATTCGATCCACTAATATAAGACAGTTTTTTCTATCAAAAAAAAATCAAAATCTCATTTCCCTTATCCGTTTTTTTGGAAAAAAAAAAACATTAAAAAGCTCTAGATCAGTTATTCCCAACCCATGGGTCGCGACCCAAAAGTGGGTCGGCGAGCCATTTTAAATGGGTCGTGAGCAAAAATGGACTTTTTGATTTGGTGTTGCAAAAATTTTTTAATTTTTATTTTATAAAATTCCTTACTTCACCGACAAGTGTACCAAATGAGATCGTTTATTATTCACTGATAAAGGAAGAACTATTCTGTTCTGACTTCTGTATATCTCTGCCTGTGCCATTTATTTTTTCGTGTATTGGTTTCTCATTTAAAATGCACGGGTTAGCATCAGCGTTACCTTAGGATATTTTGGAAAAGTGGCAAAAAAAGTGGCACTCGAGAAAAAAAGGTGGCACTTAAAATTAAAAACAGAACAACACCATGTATGTTTGAAAATTGACTTAAGGGAACAAATTTCACACTCATCTCAACGAATGTATAGGAGTTGAAGAAAACACATAATTTAAACAATCATTTTAAGGTATATTGCAACGTAAGCTAAAAACTAAAAATTTAACAGTTCATTTTGTATTGATTATTCAACATAAATAAATAAATAAATAAAAGTATGAATAAATAATAAATAATAATTTATTTAAAAGAACTCGTATCACATTTTACTTTCCTGTGATGGTTTCCTTATATTTTTTTATGAGGAGCTCATCTGGACTCCACTCAGCTAAATCACAGTTGCTTACTAAATTTAAAGAAGGCAACATATTTTCGCAAAAACCCTCTTAGCGCAGGCACTGCCATGAGGCAAGGTTAAAATGTTTGCTACAAATTCATATAAGTCGGAAAATAGGTATTTATTCAAACTATTTTTAATGTTACCCACTTCTTCAATGTGTGGGTTATGTTGAATTTTAAAACTTTGATGGTATAAGCATGAAAGATATAAAAAGGTATGGAAAAATGGCATGGTGAATTGCTAACTTTAGTTTTACTTGTGGGGAATAAAAAGTGGCACAGACTGAAAGGTGGTGGCTCGGTGGCACAGCCTGAAAAAAAGTGGCAATTTGACACTAAAGTGGCACAGCGGTAACGCTGGTTAGCATAAAAGAGGGCTTTCACATACTCATAATAAATGGTACATCAAGATTATAGGGTAGGCAAAGAGAGAAACTATGAAGAGTTGGCGGTCTGTATCTGTATGTACGTGCTTAAGATCTGAGTACTGAGTACTGACTTGCCTATGAGTTGTTTGTGTTATTTCATTTGAATTCCCATACATATGTTAATCCTCAAACAATTTCCAGCAAGACTGACCCGAGGAAGAATCACAGATTCTTTACCTGCGAACATCTCTCACTCACGTACTGCGCCAAGCTCACTGTGTGTCTAAGTGGGATGGGGAAGAGAATAAGGAACTCAAGTTAAATAGCTTTCACTTAAATGTGGTTGAAAGAGCTGGATTGTCATTGTATGAGCGGGTATTCGTTGCGTTTTGTTTTATGAAACCGTTGAAATGTGAGAAGTCTAAACGTTGTTAAGTAGTCATTTCAATCAGACAGAAAACTTACTATTTCCAATCAAAGAGAATTTGGTAATTTACATTGAATTAAATAATAATTTTTTATTTAGTGAAGTTATCGGTTTGCATTTGCAGTTCAGCTATAGTCCGACTGCTGTTGTTATTTTTAAATATTAAAGAACAAACTCTGTGCCAAAAAGGTAAGAAACTGAAACATTTCTTGTAGGTACCTACTTTTTATTTTTAAATACTATAAGTACGGTTATTCGAAGACGTCGGGTTCAAATCTACTTGTTTTATTTAATACATTATGTATGTTAAAGCTATGGCGTTCTACAGTTCTACATGTACAGACTTGTTATTTCAGGTATCTACAATGTCAAAACGTAAATATTGTGAAGATTATTTAAAATTCGGTTTCACATCTTTGGTTTCAAATAGTATCGAAAAACCTCAATGTGTTCTCTGTAGTGTAGCTCTCAGTGCGGAATCCATGAAACCTTCAAAGCTAAAGCGGGCTTTGGAATCTAAGCATCCTGAATATATCGATAAGGACTTAGTCTTCTTCCGAAAACATCAAGCTATTGTTCAGAAACAAAAGTTGGACAGCGGAGGAAGTTTTCAGCAACAAAATTCTGCTGTAGTCCAAGCATCAAATGAAATTTCATTAGAAATAGCCAAAAACAAGAAACCACACACCATCGGTGAAACTTTAATCAAGCCCTGTATTCTTAAATCGGTTAAATAAGTTCATAAATAAAGGCATCACCATATTTTTCAATACAAGTGGACGAATCAACGGACGTGGCCTCTTGTGCTCAGCTGCTTGCTTACGCAAGATATATAAATTCTGGAAATATCAAAGAAGAATTTCTGTTTTGTGAACCGTTGGAAACTACAACCAAAGGTGCTGATATTCTTGATTTGATCCAAGGATTTTTTCAGCGAGTAGGATTAGAGTGGCTCAAGCTTTGTGGTGTTTGTACTGATGGTACTCGTGCTATGCTTGGTTCAAAATCAGGATTCCAAGCAAAAATAAAGGAAGTTTCTCCTCAAGTAATTGGGACCCACTGTATGATTCACAGGTAAGCACTTGCAACAAAGACCTGCCGGTCCCTCTGAAGAAAGTCCTTGATGACATTGTACATATTATTAACTACATTAAATCGAATGCTCTTAACAGCCGTTTGTTCAAAGAACTCTGTGCAGACATGGATGCCGTTTATCAGACTCTTTTATTTTATTCAAATGTACGTTGGTTATCAAGAGGAAATACCGTTAATCGTTTTTTTGAACTGAAAGAAATTGAACTATTTTTAGATATTCAGAGAAAATTCGAATTTGGAAACAAGTTAAAAAATTATTACTGGTGGGTGAAAGTCGCTTATTTGGCAGACATGTTTGAAGAGCACAACAAATTTAACCTTAAAATGCAAGGACGTGACACCAACATCATTCAATTTAAAGATCAGTTGGAATCTTTTGTTGAAAAACTCACAAACTGGAATAGGAAAGTAACTGAACATAATGTAGCAATGTTTCACAAACTCAGCACAACATTAGAAACCAGAAAAGAATATTCGAAGGAAAGTTTGGAAAATTTAATTATCAACCACTTGAATCATTTAAAGCACTTTCGTGATTTGTGCAATGTTCAGCTCCCACCAATCAGAAATCCTTTCGCTGTAAACTTTCTGAGATTCCGGATATTCTTCAAGATGAATTCGTTGAGTTGAAAAACAACTCATTTGCCAAAGATGATTTCGGAGAAAAGTCATTGTCTGAGTTTTGGTGCAGTGTAAGAAACATCACTTACCCTAACTTAGCGAATACCTATGGCTTTAAAATTATTAATACAATTCGTTTCAACATACCTTTGTGAGGCTGGATTTTCTACTCTAGTAAACATTAAAACCAAATCAAGGAATAAGCTGGACGTACAGAACGATATGAGACTGGTTTTGACAAAAAAAAACTCCCAAGGATTAGTGAACTGGTATCGAAATGTCAATATCAAGTTTCTCACTAGGAAACTAAATAAGAAATAAAGAAATTAAGAGGAATCAAATATACTTATATGTACATACATATGTATGTATTATTTTTTTAAAATTAAATGAAAAAAACGCTGTACATACATACGTATGAAAGTTTGAGTTGTAATTATGTTAACGATTAATACTAAATCCTTACCTAATCCTTACCACAATCTCTAAATTCTATGACGTACCTATGCTCATTATTTGTAACATTTAATATTTAAAAAAATTGCATTGGGTCTCGGAATCTCAGCTAAAAGTTAGTTTGGGTCGCCAGGTAAAAAAGGTTGGGAACCACTGCTCTAGATCAATGCACCATACATCAATACATCAACAAACGGACAGACAAACGGATGCTAAACCATAATGTTATTATTAATAATTATAAACTAGGCATGTTTTTTAATAACATCTTTGTATCTGCATTTTTATCAAAAATTTACAACAAAAAATTTGTAGAAAATAATATTGGGATCGCGACATATAAATAATCTCGAATCCTAAAATCTCGAGGTACAAACCTTGCGAATTCCTAATGTGAATTTCAAAAACATTCGGGACTTATCTCGAATTCCAAAAACCTTTTTCAGTACATTTTCAATACCATTACCATTTTTTTCTGTTTTGAAATTATATCTCTTTGTGATTCACCATTTCATTAAAACTTTTGTTTGAAGTAAAACATTTTAAATTTATTTAGTACTCGTAGTTATTAATGAGAATCAACTAGAACGAACTTCGAATTTTAAAAGTGGAAGTTATTGGAGATAAATGTTAAGAAGCATGAAATTGATTTTTATTTGCGATAAAGGTATTGTAGGCAAGTTTTGCATTTGGAAAATAAAATCGAACTCGATGGTTTGATCAGACTTGACATTACGGTGATAAAGAACACTAAAAAATCAGTCCCGCAATTATTTCTGTCTGTCTGTATACTCGTATTTGTCCCTCGACCTAAAGCCCAAACTGCTGGATCGATTTTCTTCAACCTTGATACTTAAGTCTTCGGTAATTCCCTAGAGGAGGAATCGAATTTTTTTTTAAGGTTTGAAACTGACGGTACGTACCATACAGCTATTATGAAAAATCTTATTTATCTCAAAACGCTTCTAATAGTTTTGATATATAAAAATATTGTGTATACAAGGTCAATAATTCGGTCGAACAAAAAAAAATATAAATTCTTACTAACGGAACCTGTCATAGAGCGGTTCTTTTTTTAAGTTTTTCAAAAAAAATGTTATTGGATTTTTGTAAAATAGAATTAAAATTTTTATTTGAAAATTCAATATCTTGAAAACGGGTGAACGATTGCTTTTTTAAATCAATGTTTCGTTTTTTCGTGACCTTTTCTTTTTTTAAAAATTATGTTTGTCCTTAATTGGGCTCAAGGTCAAGTTTTGGTTATGTTATTTTTTATTGTGTATGTTGTGACATTTAGGGTGTGATTACACCCTTCTTCAGACAACTTTAATAAATACAAATATTTTTTGTGTGTGTTTGTTTGTTATTTGTATCCGTGATTTTCAAAAAATCTTTTGCGCAAAATTTTAAACAG
This sequence comes from Chrysotoxum bicinctum, assembly GCA_911387755.1. Lineage (NCBI taxonomy): Eukaryota > Metazoa > Arthropoda > Insecta > Diptera > Syrphidae > Chrysotoxum > Chrysotoxum bicinctum. The sequence continues at coordinate 235,715,888 of OU426987.1, read as the reverse complement.
CCTATTATAAAGGTTTTAGTATGAAACAACTTAACAATTTGCTAACTTTATAGTAGTTTACTAACTCATTCTTAATTTTAAACATTTTCTAACTAGTATCTTATTAAATTGCTTCTGAACACACCTAAAACAATAAAAGTAAGTACACGAACCTTTTTTGATGTTTGCAAATGCCAAAGAGTCATATAAAGCTAGCACGATACTAAGAAAATAAAGTAGGTATTCGATGATTTTAACTTTAATAAAAGGGTAGAGAGAGTATGATGCTATATTTGATTAAAATTTGTAAATTCGTTGTTTTAACCTAGTATCATACTAAAACAGGTTTAGCATCGTACGTTTCAAAATTTTTTTCTTGTATGTATTTTTTATCTTTTGGTTTTTATATTGTTTGAAAATTTATTTAAAAAAATATTAAGTTCTATAATTCGAATTTTTTAAATTCACAACATACATAATAAAAAAGAACAACCAAAACTTGACCTTGAGCCCACTTAAGGACAAACATAATTCTAGGTTTTTAAATCATTTCGTTTCATGTATATTAATAAATATTTAAAATTAAAATTGGCACATCTTTTCTTTTTTTATATGATGTAACGCACAGCTTTTCATTGAAAAAAATTCCGAAAAATGGTTATCAATGATATTCCTTTAGAAAAATGTTTATTTGCCACTTACAGGTACTATAAGGCAAGTTATGCATTCGTAAAAAAATCGAACTCGAGATTTTGATCAACGATGAAAACACGATGATAGCGATAACGAAAAAAGTGGCTCTCGAAATTCTGTCTGTCTGTTCGACTACAGCCTAAACGGCTCGGCCGATTTTCGTTAAACTTGGTAGATATCGGTTTTAAATTTTCCCCCCACAGGTTTTTTCGTAATCTTATAATTTTTTTTTCTCAAAATCTGTCCCACAGATTAAAAAAAAATTGAAAAATTTAATTTAGTTAAAGCTAGGTAATGGTTGAAAAAATTTTTCCAAAAAATGGTTATTTTGGAACTATTTTTTTCAAGAACGGTTTAACCGATTTTAACCATTTTTCTTTTGCTAAGACTCTCCAAAAAATTGAATAGATATTGTTTTTATTCAAAATTTTCGATTTTTAAGAAAAAAATTGATATTTTTTTTTTCAAAACTCAATATTTCGAAAATCCTATGATTGTTATTTTACAAGCTTGACAAAAAAAAGTTTCTAAATACCTACTGTCTACAAGATGTGAGAAAAGAATCTGATAACATTTTTTTTTTTCTTTAATTTTTACGATCTATAATAATAATTGAATAAGAAAAATAAAATTAATATATTACTGACTGTAGTACCTACCATAAAACCATTTTTCTTCAAATTTTGAATTTCTCACTATCGGCATAACGGATTTTAATGAATTTTTTAAAGAAAAGCTTCTAAAAGGTTTAAAAAACATTGCATTTCAAGACTTTAAAAAAAAATATTTTTTTGAATTTTTGAAAAAAAAAGTGTTTTATTTTGGAAAACTCAATATTTCCAAAACAGCTCAATTTTTTTTCGGAAATTTATTTTTTTATTTGTACAGTAATAAAAACTTAAGGTTGGCGTACCAAAATTTTTTTTTAGAATTTTTTTAAAAAAAAATTTGTATGTAAAAGCTATAGCTATAGCACTATAGCAACTTATAATTTCTGTTATTGCATTAATTAATATTTGCTTGAATGACATGATAACTGTTTTTAGCTCCAACTACTAAAGAAGTTGTTTTAGTAATTTATGAACAGTTTAACAGTTTATCCAATAACATTCATTTTTAAAAGTCCGTCCGACCCAGTCGTGCATTTGATTTTATTTACGATTGTCTCAAAACCATATTTTGATAGATTTTTTGTATTGTAATGTTACTTAAAAGCTTAAATAGTATTATTTATTCAATACTTCTATTTTTTTTTCGGATTCTTAAAAACAATTTCGAAAACCACAGGCTCGATTTTGTGAATCTTGACTATTGACTACTACCAACAAGATACAGATTTTTTTTTTAGAATTAAGAAAAAATGTTCAGAATCTAAAATTTGATAAACAAAAATTAAAATTACAACATAACGACTATACCTACGAAAGAACTTCTTTTTCATTATTGGCATAACGGATTTTAATGAAATTTTTTTATACGAAATTTCTAAAAAGCCTAAAAATTATTACATATTAAAACTTAAAAAATAAACTTTCGAATTTTTGAAAAGAACAACAAAATAATTTCTTTAAAAAAAAAAAACGTTGCAATTTGGAGATTTAAGTTTTATTCGCACAGTAATAAAAAAAGTTTTTTAAAAAAAAGTTTTTTTCTTAAAAACGTTTTTAAATTTCATAAACACACAAATTTTCATATGAAATCCCTTTATCGTTTTATAATTTGTGTGTTCTAGCATGCATTTATATTTGTTTTAGAAATCACACGAAATTATTATTTTATGCAAAAGAAAAATGTTTTTTTTCGAAAGTATGTTATCAGATGTTGAGACTATCCTTCAAATGTTAAATAGAGTGCCAGAGCGAAAGGAGAATATGATGCAGTTCTGAATACCAAAATGGGAGAGCAGAGCTAAGTAAAGTATTTCACATTCGTGTTGTACAGTGAAAGAATAAATCTCTATCCAAGAGTAGGTGCGAAATTGGGCTCAAATAAATTGACGAGGCATTCCTAGAAGCATGAATATTTTAGATGAATTGTCATATGGGGGAATAAAACTAGGTGTTTCATAAAAATGTAGATTAAATAATGAGATACAAGAAACATTGATAATTCCGTTATAGTTCTATCACTTACCATCTTTAAAATTCCTCTGGTTCAAGTACTCTTCTAAAAATTCAAGTGAGCTATAAATGAACAACTGCCTCTGCCCAGACGAATTAAGACCTTATAAGTTACAACCAGATTGGATTAGCAAAAAAACATCTTCCATGGAAAAGCTTGCCTTTGATAAACACATCGAATGTTGAAATCAGTTTCTTTGAAACACGTGCCATATTCTTTTGGAATTCTAAGTTGAAATCGTTTTAATCCATATTAATATGCATGTCATTGGTTCAATATGATTTAAGAGTCTGAATGTGTCCTTTAAAAGTTTTGCATCACGAATCACAAAACTCAAAGTGACTTAATCGAAACTAGAAAAAGCTTAATTAATTTCGTGAAACAGGGGTAACACAAAAATTAAACGGAACAACGAAAACGAAGAACGAACAAAAAAAATTCGTGCGACCTAGTTGTGTTCTTTCATTTACATTCCACTGCCAATAGAAAAATTGACAGAACCATTCAATTAAAATCCCCCCAAGCATTTTCGGAAAAAACCGGTAAGCTCTTTGAGTTCGTCCTCGTTCCATACAAACAAAAAGAAAAAAAATCCTTTAAATCGTGGTTGGTATGGGATACACTTTTTTTGTGCTTCCAGGGGTTGTCTATTCGAAGAAGTGAGTCAATACAGAATATTTAAGTCAGCAGCGTGACAGTTTGCTTGTGCCGCCGCTTTTTCAGATTTTTATTCATATCCTTTTTCAAGTTGTACGAGTACTTGTATTGGATTTGGGCCTAGAGGAATTACGATAACGTTTTTTGTTTAAGAATATCTGCTATAGCTAAAGATGCCATCTTTAATAAAACATTTAAGATTCAACTATGTTGTCTCTAGATCGAGATAGAATTGGGGGTGCGATAGTTGGCAGTATGTCGAAGGGATAGTTTGGTTGGGGTGTGGCTGCAACCAGCACTCCTCCCACCACCTTGAATACATTTATAATGATGTAGGTTTGCTTTATTGTCTTTTGATGTTCGTACGTATGTATGATGGATAGACTGCCAGATTTCAGAACGCAAAAGATATACCTGTAGAAAATGTCCTGACATGATGTTATGATGTTGCTCTATTGCTCCAAGCATTTCCCTATATCTACCACCATCTTTCTAAACTGTTGCTTTTTACATATTAATTGGATATTTAATGAAAGCTTCTTCTTCTCGTGGTTTGAGAATAACTAGATTGGCATCAGACATATCCCAAGGCCGTAGTCAACAAAAGCATAGAGGGTGTTCATTGGTGGGAAAAGTGAAGTATAACATTTTATTAGTGAAATTCTTAAGGAACAAAAATTACTCTTCATTAAGGAAGTAGGCTCTCAGCTTAAGCCTTAAGGAGATCTAAGACAGAAATGACGTTTAGAGATTTAGTAAAAAAAGGGAAGCAGCTGGTCACAGGATCTAGACGAAAAGGAAGGCTCTTGTAAACAACTAACGTTACGTAGTCATTAGACTGTAGTTAATAGAGAATGTACTTAAGAAGCATTTCCATGAGATGCTAAATGGTCATAACTAAAAGGGTAAAGGGTTCGAATCTAAGCTACTGCAAAACAGTTTTCCTCTTGCCAAGAAGTAACAAATACTCCAAGTGTATCTCTTGTCATGAAAAATGCTGCTCAGTAGCCTTTCGGAATCGACAGAAAATAGCAGATCTATTCCTTCCAACATGCGCATAGAAATAATTAAGAATTGTAAGTAACTAGATTTAGGCTTTCTGAGAGCCGTAGCTACCTCTAATTTTTGTTTGATATGGAAAAAAGATAACCTACTTCCACTCAATAAGGAATCAGCTCTAGGATCAAGTATGTATGTAAGAGGTACACTTAGCTTTTAAGAAGCTTAGGAAAACAAAAGATGGCAATGGTTTACCAATAGAGTTCTTCAAATAATTAGGTCTTGTTTTTGTGAAGAAAGCTTTTGCTACATTTGCAAAAACGGTCATGATATGTCTATGTCTATGAACTATCAGGACAAAGCCCTAGAAGAGCCTCATCTGAGAAACTTTTCAATGTACTGTGTGAGCTTATTGAGCCGTTCTGCAACACTGCTGTCAGAACCATCTTAGGTTCCGGCATGGCATATCACCCATACATCAAATCAGGCAAAGACCAAAAATTTAAGTTGAGAATCATTACTTTGTCATCATCTCAAGATCAATTATGGCAATGACCGCATTCGGGATCCTAAGAAAACTTATCCAATTGTTGCGCTTTGAAATTGTAAAAAAACTCGTTCAATCTGCAACTAAAGAATAGCTTATGACAGCTATTTTAACTTTGCAGGGTTTCGAGAAGAAGATGCGCTATCATGTTCCTAAAATAATTTAGTTTTAAAGCAGTCTTCATTGTTAGCAACGACTTCAATATATTTAAAAGTTCATCTATCCTGGAGTTCATATTATGTCCACGAATGACACTTTATTGAAGATCTGACAATGAATTACCCTAGAAAACGATTGCTTCTTCGGTTTGGCGAAGCAAATGGGTTCAACATTTCTCAAGCGAAAAACGAAGTACGTGCTCTGCAACTCACATAATGCTTTCAGATCTGCTGCACGGAGCCGAGTTCTGGGCCATTATCAGAAATATAGAGTCGATACTGGACTCTTTCGAAAGAAAAAGTTTCGACTGATACTCATATTTGACTCTCTCTGCGGGGGGCCGAATGGAGGAAGGGATATATGTATACAACGGCGAACGCTACGAGGTCTATAAAGTAGTTTGGAAAATCAAAACTCGTCGACAACATAGGCAAGTGGACTATGGCTAAGCCAAGAGAGTCTTCTTCCAAATTCGAGACGGTAATAGGAAAAGTAACTTCGACAACAAATCGATGGTTCTTAATTTTTCGGCCTTTTTACTATTTCATCTTATCTCACACGTTGCTTAATCAAGGGGCTTAGGAAAGTTGGATAGGATTCAAAGAGAGATACCGATGAACATTTGTTTTGAATGTCTGAACATCCCGATGGGAGAGAAGTATTGGTCCGGTTTAAGCATTCTATATTCTTATAGTGTGGCTTAGAAAAGAATCTCTGAATTTAAGAGTACTTTCAAAGTTGGGCTGCAGGATAAACTGATCCTAGAGTAGTTGAATACTGTTGAATTTTTAAGGGTAAAATGCAACTAACTATTTCACTAAAACACTATTTACATATAAAAAATCGGTAAAATAATGAGATGCATGAAACATTTCGACGGTACTCGACATATGCAAGAGTAACCGTTTTAACACCTCACTTTTTTAAATCTAACGTGTCTGTTGCTACGGCCCTGTCTGTAGTCAAGTATATAAAAACATTTATGATTTTCAAATGCAAAAGGATGGAAGATATTATTTACTTGCCATCTTGTCCGGTTTGTGTACACATTGGCAAAATATTAGATAAATATGATGGTAGAGAACTAAATATAATTTATTCATTGGAATTTACATATACATGCATACAAACGTAGATAGTATAGAATATTTTGCTTTGCTTCTTATGCAACATTCATAACTAATTGTGTTACTTTGATTTTAAAGAATTAAAATATAAATTTAAAAATGTTTTTATTTTTTATTTTATTTATTTCAATTTAAACTTTATTCACAACATATATTTCCCGATGCCGATGATGGATGCAAATCCGAAACGCGTCGCTTAATAAATAAAAATAAAAAGAAATATATGTTGTGAATAAAGTTTAAATTGAAATAAATAAAATAAAAAATAAAAACATTTTTAAATTTTATATTTTAATTCTTTAAAATCAAAGTTATTAAAACAACATGGAGACTGAACCACAAAGAAATAATTGTGTTAATTGTTGTTGCTGGTTATGGATATATTTTTAAATAAGAATAAGGCTTTTGGGGAGGAATATATACATTTTGCCAGCTAAAGGGCTTTCATGGGATCTTACAGGTGATTACATCAATATAAATTATTGATTATTCAAATGGTACGAGGCGTAGTAATTTAGGAATTGGAAATTATAGATGTAGAATTAATATGATTGATGTGGTCTTAAAACACACGATGTAGGCGATAATTTATTACTACTTAGGAATGCAATCAATCAAATCAAATTTTTACTTGTGCTACACGTACAATAGAATAAGTTTTGCATTAGTTGAAATCGATCGGGAAATAATGATGTTAAAAACAAAAAAGGACCTTTGTTAAAATTTGTATAACTTTCATAAATCTTGTAATTCTATCTATCTAATCTATTATTATATAAGTTTACCCATCTATAGTCTGAATGGCTTGGAAAATTTATTTCAATAATCTTAGTTATACTTGATATAACCATTCTTTGAGGAAAGCAATTATTTTTAAAACTACTTTTAGATCTTTGAAAGCATAACAGTGAAAATTTTCGAATAGAACAGGAACAACTTGATTGTGTTACCGCGAAATTATTAACCTGGAGTCGCTTTTTCACAAGTTTTACCAGGATTACGAGCTTCTTTTTAAATAATTCCTTGCGGGCAACTGGTAGCGAACTATGTACCAAGTTTATCAAAAACCGATGTCCTACACTTCATAAACTATTATCTACACATTTTACCAGAAAATAAATATAAAATACGCAAAACGTACAAAATTGCAAGTCCAATATTGAAGTACCATTTTTACTTGCGATACATTACGATGATAGCGAAGACCAAAAAAGTAGGTCTCGCAATTCTGTCTGTCTGTCTGTCAGCCTAAATGGCTCAGCCGATTTTCTTTAAACTTGGTAGATAGTATTTTTTATTTTTACCCGCTTAAGTTTTATTCTTTTTTTTTTAAGACCAAAAATAATGCTACCTGCAATACGAATTTTTTTCGAAATTTTATAAATACTTTTTTTTTTTTTTTTTAATGTTCGACCTTCGACAGGTTGTAGTGATTCTGCATCAGCTACAACAGTAATCAAACAGAGTCAACTCGAACCGCTGTAAACACCTATCAAACAGAGCCACGTCACGTCAAACGCCATTTTGATCGGCCATTATACATTGCCTTTTTCCGGGTTAGGCGATTCTGCCTTCTTCTTCCACGGCAAGGCAAGAGACACACACGTCTCAGAATATAATCTTATATTATCACGCGTTTTAAAAATTAAAGTTAGTAAAGTTTATAGTTAAGTCAAGTAATATTAAAAACTGTATTTTTATTATTAACGTACTTAAAAAGGTTAAAAAAATAAAAAAAATTTAATTTAGTTAAGGCAGAGAAATGGTTGAACAAAATTTTCCGAAAAATGGTTATTGAGGGTACCCCCGTGGAACAATTCTTTTGGTTTTTGATATTCTCAAAAACTGTACAACCGATTTCGATCATTTTTTTTAAGTATGCTAAAGCTCCCCAAAAATTTGAATAGTATTGTAGGTACATTCAAATTTTCAAAAAATTCTTTTTTGGATTTTTAAGAAAATTTCAATCTTTTTTTTCCAAGACTCAATATGTATTTCGAAAATCCCATGCTAATTTTTTTTTAAACTTGATAAATTATATTTTCTCGATATAATCTACAAGATGTCAGACAAAAAAAATTATTTTACCTAAGACTAAGGCTGAAAACACACCGGATAAAGCAAAACATGTTTTTTTGTTTCGTGAAACAAGAGAACATTGTTTCTTATGAGACTGAACACACCAAAGAAAACGAAACAAAACACATGTTTTTTGTTTGAAGTGTTTCGATGGTGGTTGTCGAAAATACATGCTATTGTATACGAGCAACACACACCGAATGCAACAAAACTGTTTCGAACAAGGGTCGTTGACGATAATTGCATACTTTCTTATGGCGCAACGCACACCAAATGAATCAAAACATAAAAACAAAAGCAAAACAGAAAAACATGTTTCGTTGCCGATAGCTGACCTATTGTTTTTTGCGAAACGAAATTTTGATTTCGTTGTTTTTATTTTCTTCTTTCGTTGCACTTTACAGATTTATTTGCTTCTACGTTTACTCTGTGCGCAAATTTTAAATAAATATGAAATATGTAGATGGACAGAAGTTATTTTTTTTTAATTAAGGCAAGAAGCCCTATCTATAATAATAAAAATAATAAAGATAAGGAACATGCCAATAAACTTACTATTGATAAGCTATGGATTGCTGCTTCCTACTATGACATTTGAAGATTGGCAAGATTAAAAGCTTTTCTCTTTTCTTATAAATAAACACATAGGCGCAAAATTTTAAACATTTAAAACCTACTCTAAATCAATTTTAGAATGGGAGTCGACTCTAAATATTGAGTATAAAACGAGAACCGACTTTTTGTTAATTTTAAAGGACATAAACTATACTTTAACGTTAAAGAGCTCGTCTTACTTTAACAGCAGCAAATAGCTAGTTTATCGCTTAAAAGTATACTTTATCCATATTGATAATGGTCATTTCATACCAAAGAAAATCGAAGAAAAAATGTTTACTGATGTTTTATTCGATTTTTTAAAGATGTTTTTTGTAAATAGACTGAATAACTGAATATTATAAATTCGAAATAATCGTACGAAAGTGCTCTACGATGAACAAATCTGTAGATACAAATGTATGTAGGTACATACATATCTTATGTATGCACGCGCGCCGCCGCCGCCGGCCGAGACGAGTATAGCTAAATGAATCTGCACCTTGCAACAACAAATTGAGTTTTTATGCTGTGAATTTGCGACTTATACTTTATTTCCATCTAAAATAATGTAAATAACTTATAAACAATCAAAATCTGTACCGAGGTAGTATATAAAATGTACTTTTTTCGGCGAAAAATTATTTGGTTTAAAGTTGTCTGTTCTTTTTACCTTTTTTTTTGTGTTTTTGTAGTTGTGTGAGTTATGTATCTGTCAAATTAAGGGTTGTTCAACGCAAATTCGCTTAGGTTCTGTTGTAAAACCCACATCAGTTAGAAGAGTTGTCTAACGTGTTTAAAATTATGCAAAAGTTAGACCAAGTCTCCAAGCTAAACGACTGCGTTAAGTAGAGCCGGTTTAATTCCTAAACGAGAACTGTTTAAAATTTTGCGCCATAATGTCTGTTTTGTAAAATAAAGTCTAGCATAAGCCCGAAGATGGATATTTATATCCGAAACGCGTCGCTGTAAAACGAAAAGAATTAGGTATATGTTGTAATGAAAAGGTTAAACTATAAATAATAAAATAAAACGTCAATTTTAATTAACTAAAAATTTTTTATTTTTAACTTTATTTTATTTTTAATACATTAAAACAAAACAAAATTGTTATTTGTGTTTACTTGCCGTAGAGTTATAATCTTTCAGCCGGAGTTAAGCTTTTACGGTAGTTCGTATTTTGTTTCATTTCAACGCACACCAAACGAAACAAAAAAACAAAACGTTTTGTTTTGTTTTATTCTGTTTCGCTTGGTGTGTGTTCAAATAAAAAATGTTTTTTTGACTATCGAATAAAAAACGTTTTGCTTTATCAGGTGTGTTTTCAGCCTAAAGGTACCCACCATACAAATGTTTTTCGAAAATCGTATTTTTCTCGAAAACGGCACCTAGAATTTTGATAAAATGTTTTCTTTTTCAATTATTTTTTATTATCTTTAATTTAATAAAAAAATTGAAATTAAGATATTTTTTCTTTATAATTTACCCGCGCTCAAAGGATTATGATTACCTTTTAAATGTTTCAACACAGCGAGGGCGTGAAGTTAAGAAGAGAAAGAAGGATAGGAAAGATGTGTGGCACGATGTTCTGAGACTGAAGGTGGTTGTCTCAGATTTTTTATCTCCAGGGATGGCGGCTGAACTAAAGCGGAGAAATGCCATGTCTGAATTTCTATGTCGCTTATAATTCACATTATTTTATTCGTATTCATCCTTGTTGGGCATACTAGTTTAACTCAATTATATGTTGTTAGTGTTATGCCTGAACAACATGTAATGAGTAAACCAGCAACCCATTGATGACGATTTTTAAATGGTTTTTAATGAAAATAAAACGACATAGACGACGGCAGGGATCGAACCTGTGATCGTGAGGTTGACAGGCGAGCACACAACCATCGCACCACGGCCACCCCCAGCTTGTACAGCTTGTGCCTACCATAAAACTATTTCTTATAATTTTGAATTTCTCATTATCGACATAATGGATTTTAATGAAATTTTTCATAGAAACGGTTCTGAAGAGGTAAAAAACATTGCATTTCAAAACTTAAAAAAAAATATTTTCTGAATTTTTGAAAAAAAAATATTTTTTTTTTTTTTAAATTCGATATCTCAAAAACCGGTCAATATTTTGTTGGAAATTTAATAAAAAATAAAAACTTAATATTGGCGTACTAAATTTGTTTCTTAAAAATGTTTTAAGAGTTTAGTATATATTTTTTAAAGACACCACTGCACCGATTTATATAGTTTTTGTTCTTGCATAATTTGCATATAGCATTCTGTTCTTATCTCTTACTACTAAAAGAATTTAAAAAACTAATTTTATCCTTATGAACAGTTTTCTCTAATAACATTCGTTTTTGAAATTCCTAGTCTATTACTACATAGGAGCAAGTTCGTGCGACCCAGTCGTGCATTTTATTTTTTAAAATTTGGTTTTCAAAATGGAAATGGCTGAATGCACTTATCGAACTGCCTGCCACTGGAATTCATGTCAGATGTATACGAATTCAATATATTCTACAATGTTGTAGCCAGTAAGTACATGCACATCTTTACATGACTTCATCAAGTAGGAGATCTGTGTTCAACACATATTGTATTTAGTGAGTAAAGTTGCTTTGTAGGATGTTACATGATTACATGATTAAGAATCGAGGTAGTGATTTGTTGATGTACACCTTTTTCTTCAAGTACCTATCTCAAAAAAAAAAAAAAAAAATCGAGAGGCATCAATTCAGGTGATCGTGGAGGGCAGTAGATATTATAACTTTTTGACAATATTCGGACGGCAACAATTTCTCGTAAAATTCGCATCTTAGCATTAGCTGTGTGTGATGTAGCACCGTCTGGTTAGAACCACTTATTATTATTTATCCTATTGATTTACAACATGTCTTCATAGTGCTCACCAGTAACTGTTACAGCATTGCCTATAGCATCCTCAAAGAAATATGATCCAATATAAGAGTAGTTTCTGCACGAGACTGTATGGGTTTTTGGTGTATCAATCGAGGGTTTTCCGTGCCCCAATAAGGGCTATTCTGTTTATAAACAAAGCCATCCAATTCAAAATGTGCTTCGTCACACTTAATGAATGTTTGCCAAAAATAGTGGTCGTCTAAATTAATTTAGTTAAGGCTAAGAAATGGTTGAACAAAATTTTCCTAAAAATTATTATTATAAGGTCTTTTAAAAATTTTAAAAACCAATTTGTATTATATATTGAAAATCTACCCGCTCATAGTAAGACATATCAAGTTCAACAAACCCTTCAATGCAATTTGTCCAATCAAGCAAGTGACGATAATGAGTCTTTTTGGTCCTGACTGCATAATCAAAGTAATTACAACCCACAAAGACTTTTAATATTTGCACAATACATAATCCCCCATTATGCAAAAGTAGTAATTAACGACAATTTGTCAGACCTAATTACAGGATACCACTTACAACTTCCAATTAATCCACCTTTGGTCTAGACTTTATTATATCACTTGCTTGTGGGTGCATGCGTTCGAATGCACCCTCTCTACTAATTGCAAAATTTCTTAAAAGTTTCATATATAATCAACCACACCACCCAACTTTGAGTTAAGTATGTGTGTATATTGTACAGCTTTAGCTTGTGTGCCAATATAGGCCCTCTAGAGACCATCAACTAACCGAGATTATCTTTGCACGCTATAGCTATTCCTTTTTGCAACAACTATTCATTACCCACACCTTGCAAGTAAAGTGTGTCTAAGCACAGATAATTATATACAGATGTCTCACCTCCATACAAAATTCTGTCATCGAAAATTTTCTCGAGCAGACAATCTCGAGCAGACAAAAGCTTTCTTAAGAAGGTTTCATAAGAAGAAGAGAATTTTATAGTCATTCTGAATTAAAAAGAGAACAATATAATATTCTCTCTTTTGTTTAAGAACTTTTTTTTATTATGCGCGAGAAAGATAATACTGGCAGACAATGCGGCTACCTTTATTCATGTGGAATAGATGTAGGTATCTACCAAAAAAGCAAATTCCTACTGGGGTATCCTATTTTTCTTAGAAAAAAGGCAAAAGGTAAGGCATTAGGTAGATAGAACATATTCTATTAATATCTCCATCATTTGTATTACATATATTAATTTATAATCTTTGTTTTTTTTTAAATACTTCACACCTGTTTGTCATGTTGATATTGTTTCTTTGTGTGTGTGTGTTCATCCATGGAGTAGCCGCATGGATAGGTCGGTATTCTATGAAGAATGTGCATGTGTTTTTCTATAAGTTTGACAATACAGAGCCCACAACGCGCACGGGTGAATGAATTTCAGTTTTTGTACAAAACATTTTTATGAAATTTCCTAAAGTGTAATTTCACAGTCAAGAGTCTTTAATTTTTTTTTATAAAATCTATCTTAAAACCAATAATATTATTACTAATTCATTTTTGCTAAAATGAAAAAAAAACACCACCTTTATGTATTTTGAAAATAGTCAGGGTCTTTTTTCTGTTACGAGTGGACAAATAAAAGACAGGCGAACATTTTAAACATTTAAAACCTGTCGACTCTAAATATTGCAGGTGTATAAAACGAGAATTAACATTTTGTCAATTTTAAAGGACATAAACTATACTTTAACGTTAAAGAGCTCGTCTAACTTTAACAGTAGCAAATAGCTAATTTATCTTCTAAAAGTATACCTTATCTATATTGACAATGATCATTTCATACCAAAGCAAATCGAAGTAAAAATGTTTACTAATGTTTTATTCCATTTTTTAAAAGATGTGCTTTGTAAATAGACTCAATCACTGAATATTAGAAATTCGATCTACGATCAGCAAATCTGTACATTTGTGAATTTGTATGCTGTTAACTATATATATACGAGTACATACTTCATTTCCATCTAAAATAATGTAAATAACTTATATGTAAACAGTCTGTACCGAGGTATGTAGTACCTATATAAAGTGTACTTTTTGGGAAAAATTTTATTTGGTTTAAAGTTTTTTTTTTTTATTTGTGTTGTTGTGTTTGAGTTATGTATCTGTCAAATTAAGGGTTGTTCAACGTCACTTCGCTTAGGTTCTGTTGTGAAATCGACATTAATAAGAAGAGTTGTCTAAAGTGTTTAAAATTATGAAAAAGTTAGACAAAGCCTCCAAGCTGAACGACTGTGTTAAGTAGAGCTGGTTTTATTGCTTAAACGATAACTGTTTCCAATTTTACTGCGAATTCATTTCACAAAACGTAGCTTCTATTAGAAAAACGAATAAAAAATAAATAAAAGTAATTATTGTCTTCATACAAATTTTTAAGCAAGGAAAGAGTTTTCTAAAGTTAAATAAAAAAAACACAGAAAGGTTTTAATGTTGTTATAAAGTGTTAATTATACCTTCACTTTTATTTAAAGATATCAAAATGTAATATATCGTATTTAAACAGAAAAATCGCAGCATTTGTCTAACACATAAATCTTGATATTAAAAAAAAATATTGATTCAACTTTAGACCTTATATGTACATACGTACATACATACAGATGAATCCAAGTAGGTTGTTATTAAACCTCATCATTGAAAATTTAAACTTATATTTTTGTATTCACTTTTTAAACACTATCATCAATTATTATGTGTCAAAATTCAAATTTTTTATGAACTATTTTATAGCGAAATAAGAACTTTTAAATTTTCGGATTAGCAGCGTTATATACCAGGACCACGCTCAGTGAAATTTGTAGAGAAACTTTCGGTGTGGTTACAGTATTCCATATTGCACTTGCTAAATATATAAATTAATGATATGAGTAGCACCAAAATAATGATTGATTGTGCTTTTCAGAAGTTACAATTTTTAAAGGCGAGTTTTACAGATATCTTTAAATTAACCCTAGACAAAATATATTTTTTTTTTAAATTTTTTTTTTCATACGGTTGAATTTTACATATTAGTCGAATACTACTTCTTGTAATCAAAAGTATTTGTTTCTTAATTAAGTAAGTGGTATAACAGATGTGTATTTCTGCAAATATTGGAATATAAACACTCCCGATTCTATGTAAGTATTCTATGCCTACTAAACAAACATTTAGTATAGACAGGTTTTTCAAAAATATATTTTTTTTTCAATTTTTATGGTATGCAGGTTTGAGTTTTGACAATATTTTTTTCGTCCTTAATTTCGGTGTACTGGGCTTTCGCCCAGTTATGACAGTGGGCTCATCAGTAAGATGTTGAAGGGTACGGCAGACAGCATCTGACTGATGAGCCCTCTATCGTACCTGGGCTAAACGCACATATTATTAGTATTTCATATACCTTCGTTGATTAAAGTTTGTTTTTGTTTTAAGAACCACCTGATGGAATTAAGTATTAGCTGAAAGGTAATCGAATTTATCTTCAACAATGAAAAAATGAAAAACAATATGCCCAAAGCTTACAAACTGGCACATATAGATTTTCAAAAAATGAATGGCGGAATGGCGGAACAGACAATAAATGAATCAGTTGCTATTGGAATAGAATTATTTCAGCTTTTACACAAATTTTCACAACATTTAGTTAAATGAATACCTATGCAAGCCCAACATACAATTTTATTAGATAAATAAATTGATTATATGATTTATCAATAGGAAACAAACGTTCACACGTGATGGTAGAAACATAGGAGCAATATTTTAAACAAAATTTTATTAAGGGCTTAGCATTTTATTAGTTAGCAATTTTTTAAAATTTTAGTAATTTACTTACTCTTCGAAATTTTTAAACCTTTTTTTTTCGTTTTACTAACTAGTAATAGACTAATTCCCTTTTATCAAAAACGGTGCATTTTAACACATTTAAATCATGACAGTTCGTTAAAATTAACAAACCAAACTAAACTAAATCTGAGGAAGGGAGGACCTAATAGTTTGAAATGTCGGAAACTCAAAAGTCAAAAGGACAACCTTAAATTTATTTTGTTATTTGTTTATTTTTGACAACTTTTTTCGAAATGTTTTTTTTTTATTATTTCGCCACTTTGGATTGGACCATTCTAGTCTTCTTCCAAGAAAGTGTAATGTAAATAGTAGGTACTTGAAATTCGGGTGCAATCGGAAGCCTACGGCTTATAATTCGATCTTGGATCTTTAAGTTTTTCAACTAAAAACCGATCTGCTATCTTGTCAAACCTATTTCTGGAGTAAAATTCTCTATAAAGCTGGGTCTTCAATCATATACATACATATGTATGTATATCAAAATCTTCGTTTTCCGAAAACATTTTATAATATTTTATTTACTTTTAAAAACAATTTACTCACGAATCGAAATAAAAAAACACAATTTAACTGTTCTAAAATTGCCAAGAGATTTTGTTTGAGGAAAATGACAGATTTCACATTAATTTACTAAATTACTAAAAGTTAAAGTAAACAGTTTGTTATTTTAACTTAAGTAAAATGTTAGAGATAGTAAGATGATAAAATCGTTTAAAATTAGCGAAATCCTATTTTTTAACTTAATAACTTACTAAAATGTTTAAAATGCTTAAGATTTTGCATTAACATATTTTTCAAATTGGTTTGACAATAAGAATGAATGCCGTACGCACAGACTTGATATACAGTCAACTTCTTGGTTATTATTTTTCTCTCAAAAATTTGTAAATGACAAGAAGGTTAGTAAAACTTAAAACCTTAATATAAAAATAAGAAGCTACAGAACGTAGTGAATGCTTGAAAAAAATTAAGAATCAAGCAGTATCTATGAAAAATTAAAAATGGATTGTAAAAACAATAAATGTAAAATGGGATGAAGGGTAGGTGAACTAAGCAAATACGCAATTAATAGTATAAATGCTTCAGACATTTTATATGGAATAGGCTTAGAGCAGAAAAGCTAAAAAATGCTGTTTTTTTCTTTATCAACACTATCATTATTTTTTCACTTACAAAAAAAAATAAAATAGAAAAACCGTTCTTATGTACCTTCGTATGGACATACATACTACGTTTTCTTATTTATACTGAAATGAAATAATTTTGAAATTTGTAGTAGATATAAATTGTTTCATTTGACAATTCGTAACATTTATAAATTAACTTCTGCTACAGTAAAGGTGTTTTGACGATGCAAACAATTTTAAAAATCAAAATGAATTAATTAAAACAATAAAATTTACTATTGTGAACTATTTAAATTTCGTCTAAAATTTGAATTTCCCGCCCATCCGGCCATATTAAATTGTAAAAATGAAAAACAAGAATAAGAATAAGAAGAATAAAATTATTCCAAACTGAAACTCGAAGTTATCCGCACGCTTTTTTTTTCTTACAAAACCATTTTTCGATTCGTTTAAATTTTATCGTTAGCTTTAACCAGCTAATTTGTATGTTTGTATCTACAGTCGACTCCGCTTATCTGCACTCCGCTTAACTGAAAATATCGGATATCTGAAACAATACATCTATCACCGATTTATTTTGTACTCTTTTCCAAATAAATAGGTTCGCTTAATTGGAACTCCGTTTAAGTGAACACTCCTTTTATTTGAAACAATTTTTTCCCCCAAATAAACAGTTTGTATTAAAATAACTCCGCTTAAGTGCAACTTAGAACGTGTCCAAAAATTTTCAAACGAACACACATAAAATTTTACATTTGAAGTTACAATATGAAGTTACATTATCACCCTTCCATCAGTCATTCCAATCGTCACAGTCGTATTTTTACCTGAAATTTGAATTAAATGCAAATCGTCGGCTGGATGCTATCTTGTTCAAAAGGCCATTTTTCACGAAATCGAGTTAGGTATGCAGTCCTCGTAATTTTGGGACGCTCTTTCATTTGGAGCAAACCATTTTGTTCTATCTCTTTTAGTTTTCAATTTACAGAGAACTGTTTTGTTCAATAAGACACTTTTTTAACGATTTTTCAATTCATTTTTGTTCGATAAACTGCTTTTCATCTTTTTTTGTATTATATTGAACAATTGTTAGTATATTAAAAAAAATGCATAATTTCTATCTTTTACAATATCCATACATATAAATGACTTCCTCGTTGATTTTAATTTATAACTAATTCAAAATAAAATAAAAACAATTTCTGTAGCTTGATTTATAAACAAAATTGTCAAGGCTTTCAGAAAAAAAATAATACCAATCAAATATTTTCTTACATACACAAAAACTTTCAATTTGAACTTTAAAAATCGATTTCCCAACATTTTGAAAAATGGACATTGAACAAGATAGCATCCAGCCGACGAAATATGCATAAAAGTAAATATAATTTGAAAACAACTCCGCTTAAATGAAAAAGAGTTGCATTTATCCGAAGTTCGCTTAAGCGCAACAAGGTTGCAGTTATCCGAAGTTCGCTTAAGTGAAAAATCCGCTTAATTGCAACGATTCTTTTGCATTTTGAGGTTGCAGTTAAGCGGAGTCGACTGTAATTGATAACTAGAAAATTGTCAGCTTTTAATAAATTTTCACAAACGCAATGAATTCCTAGGCATGCGTTTTTGAAAAATTGTATGTAATACGTATGTATGTACAATGTATATTCTCGTACATACAGTTATTCTTCTGGTTGCGTTTTTTCATACAAACATACCTACCTACAACCTATCATAACCATACAACCTCTTAATTAAGTAGATGGTATAAAATAAATAGGTACCTTACCCGTAAAAAATCTGTATCCACAATTTCTTAGGACTTTATTTTCTTTTTCTTTGTCGCCCTACTTCAAATTGAAGTTTTAATTTAACTATTTTTTCAGATTTTTTTTTCTTTTTATCAAACCCAAAAAAGTCAACCACGTTATTTTCGCTATCATCAAAGGATCGCACCAAATCAAATAAAACCAACCTTCCTGCCTGCAGGTGTCATCATAACCTCATGAACCTGAATGCAAAATACGTACATACATATGTATCTATACATATATGTATGTATGTAGCAACTAGAACTAGGAGTAACAAACAATACTGTGTCTGTTTTTAGCTCTGATAGACAAAATTGAGCAACGAAATTAAAATAATTTGTATGGGAATTGTAAAGAACAAATACCTACCTACCTAAAAAATATAGAATAATTTTCACAAATCCATCCAAAGGCTTTGAAATACCTACTTACATAAGTTCCTTATTTGCTTCTAAATGCAACAAAATATCTAAGTAAGTTTCCTTTTTATGAACAAAATTGCCTTAGATTCCCAGATAAACACAAAATACAATTTTTTCTTGCGAAGATCCCTCTATGAAAAATGTAGGTATCTTGTGTTCTTGTGTCCATAACAAATCTATTTAAAAAAAATGGTCTGGCCGTATTAAAAAAAAAAACGAAGAATACAGACACAGAGTTGAATACGCAAGAGCAACAGACGAAATAGATTTTATTCGTGAATTCAGAGAGCACAAATTTTAAAGAGAAAAAGCACTTCTCACATAATCTTAAAATAATAAATTGAAAACAGCTTTCTTAAAAGCTCTTTCAAATGAAGATTTTCATTTTCATATGTCAGTTTTTTCTATGGGCATGCGACATCTGTATATAATTATCTGTGGTCTAAGTGTAACCAACCAACCTCGACTCGTTCGCCTTGGCACCACTTCTATACGCTCGTGTCGTGTCAGTCGTCACAAGCCTCTCATTTTAAATAAATTACAAAACTCACCTTAGATTCTGTGGGCGGCCCATTAAACATTGGATTCGTGGGCGTGACAATTTCCAATTTCTGCAACGTCAATAGTTCCATCGTCAAATTCAGTCTCAGTGGTTCGGGTTTGCTTTTTCCATCGCTGACTGTCACCATCCCGGTTCGAATCTGAAGGAAAATCAAACACAAAAAAAAAAGTAGAATATTAGATATTGTATCTGGGAGTAGATATCTGTTATTCTTATTGTGATGAGACACGTGATGGAAAACAAATGGAAATTATAAAATTTCAAAATAAATTGAAACATGTGGTTAAAGGAGCGATGCGGCTAGGCGAACAGTGGAACTTTTGGCAGGAATTCATGACAAAAATTAATATTTAATTTTGTTCAGGATACCTTAAATTTTAAGGTGTAGATATGGCTTGACCCGTTGTACATTTTCTCTTAATTTTTGAAAAAAAAAAACCAAGGACCAGTCTTTCAATTTCCATGGATTTGTCTGGGGGAAATTCAGTACACACCATTAGAAGGCCCTTAAAATAGTATTTGAACGCATTTTGAAAACAATTTGATCAATTTTAATATGGAAAAATAAATCATTTAAAGATTTAAGGGAACTCTCGTAAAGCAAATGCTTTTTTGTTTAAGTCAAAGATTTCTAGAAAACTGTTTCACACCACAACTTTAATTAAACATTTTACTCACGAAAAATATCTATCCTTCTCTCACTGTATACCTATCGATAGTGTTGTGTTGACGAATCGACGGGGCGCTGTGGGAAGGATACCCCTCTCGAGATATGGTGTCGTCGAGTCAGTGGAGCAACGACCATCACCATAGCGCCAAACAATGATGAGCTAATGGCATGGCACATCGTCACGTCAGGTTTAATAAGGCATCCGCTTCAGCAGCGCCGCCACCGCCACCGCCATCCAAACAAAACGCAACAAAAGCTCAATAATACTGTGGCGTTGGGGCTGACGGTGTGTTTATCATGATTTTAGGTCGAACAGTGAGGTTATGTTTAACATTTGTGTAGCTATAACCACACATATGAGTTTAACATTATGTCGCGTGGTTGGGTTATTGCTCCACAAAGCATACGTGACTATCTGCGGTTCGTAGTCCATTAATTCCTTCAAAATTCGTCCTCGTACGGTAGAAGTGTTGTAATAAAATGAGTTATCCAAATAAACAAAAAAAAAAACTTCCTGCACCCTTTGAATTGAAGGCGTCCCTGATGTATCTCACATGATATGATATTGGCTTACCTACTCGTCTGGAATACAAACTGACACGTGATGTTTAATTTCATTTCATCACTTTCATTATCTGTTACATTTAAAAGTAAGGCTTTACAGTCGATTTGAATTAAATTAACCACAGTTTAAATGGCGACAAAAACATACTTCCCTCTTTGTTGAGACTGAATACAATTAAACGTTCCGGTAAATGTGTTTTCGGATAATTTCAGTTAAAACACTCCGTGACGCTTGGTAATAGTCACTTTACGTGCAGATACTTGACAATCCCATTTATATTTTGGTTTTTTGAATATTACATACATATATGTACATACATATATGAATCGAGTTTATTTTTAATTAAAACCGAATGTTTTAAAGAGACACTAAAGCGTTTTTAAATTGGCGCGCGTAGATTTTGGCGGCCAAGTTATTATGGAGACACCTGTCAAATCACTTGTTTTTTATTCAGTTAATTATGCCAAATCACCGTGATAAGTAACACAAATGAACAGAACTTCTAAGGCTAGGAACGCACTTGCGATTTCTGAGTTTGCGATTGTCGTATAAGTTAAAATGAAACAAATGCACTCAACAACGACTTAAGAAATCGCAGTCAATAGCTCGGTTTTTTAGCCGCAAGAAAAAAGAATCATGGCATTAAATGTAAATGCACTCACATGCTGCTTTAAATCGTAGTGATTAAAAAAATTAAAAAAGTTCTATTTTTTTAAGCGGTTTTTTCCTCGCAAAATGAAATAGATACATGATTAAACTTAATTATCAAAATGATGTTTCGTGGTGCCCTTCATAGTCTAAATCTACACTTGGCTAGGAACGCACTTGCGATTTCAATCGCGCGGTTTTCTAGTCGCCAAAATAGAACACATGAGTTTAAATGAGAATGAACGCACTTGCTACCAACAAATCATGACGATTTAAAAGTCGCAATTTGTTTCATTTTTCTTGCGATGCGATTGTCGTAAACTTAAATGAAACACATGTACTCAAATGGATATGCCCACACTTGCGATTTAAATTACTACGACTTAAAAATCGTAGTCGCAAAGAGAAATTGGCATGCACGCATTTGCGATTTTTAATCCACGATTTTTTAGTCACAAAAAGTAAGACACATGGCCTTTAATCTGAATGCACGCACAAGCGACTTAGAAATCGTAGCGATTATAAAAATGAAACAAGTTCTATTTTTTCAAGCGATTTTTCTGCCGCTACTTATTTGTAGCAAATGCGTGCACTCACATAAAAAGTAGTGCGTTTTATTTTTCGCGATTAAATAATCGCGCGGCAAAAAAATCGCAAGTGCGTGCATGACAATAATTTGTAGCGAGTACGACTTTTTAATGGCCTCAACGAAAAATCGCAAGTGCGGTCCTAGCCTTAAACGTTTGGTGGCCAAATTTGAGACAAACGGTTTGGTAATCATTTGTTTTTTTTTGAAGGCAAAATCGACGGAGGACATCATGAAGATCGGCGGTAAAGATGTACAACAGATCCCGAAGCAGTCGATTCCTGACTGTGCAGAAGAACTCGGCCTTTCGGAGACTACAAGTTGATGAATTTTGTGTCGGAATTTGGGCCTATACCCGTACAAGATCCAACTGACTCATTGGCTTAAAGCTCATGATCATAGAAAACGCCGTTGCTTCGTTGACTGGGCTTCGGAACGTTTGGAAGAGGACCAAAATTTTTGACGAGAAATCATCTTTAGCGACGAGGTGCATTTTTTTTTTCAAACTTTTTAAAAGCTTCTGTATACAAAATTTCATTAAAATCCGTTGTTGTAAATATATCATTGACTAATTAATGGTGAACTTCAAATGTGGAAGATCTTATAAATTCGGCAACGCATATCCAACCACAAGTCTGACATCAAAAATAACAACCGTGGAAAACCACTTAGCCAGCCACATTATTGAAAGTGGCCACTTTCCAGACTTCGACGATGTGAAAGTTCTTCAGACCGAACGGCATCGAAGCGGTACACTTTAGAAACGATGTATACATCATTAACAACAGCAACAACATAAGCCGCAAGCTAGATACCCAGAACAGAACATATCCGCTGTTATACTGGTAAACCTGGTCTCTGACTTAACGTCAAAAACTTTTTTTTGTGCAGTATATTGTAGAGGTAGACAAAACTTCATCTTAAAGTACACGCAAACTATTATTTTTTACTTTTTAAACTTAATCATTTCATTTCCACATCATTTCCAGTTCACATCTACTGTGAACAAAAAGCCGACGAATAATCACATTTTCCACTTTTGAACTAAAATCCTTTAGGCGATAATGAGAAAATCAAAATTCGAAAAAATTGCATTCTCTACCTTTAACTAAATGATATTTTGTGAATTTTTTTTTAATTATGTGGCACCAGTTTTTGAGAAAAAAAAATATTTTACAAAATTTCTAAAAAAATTCGTATGGCAGGTACGGTTAGTTTTGGTCTTAAAAAAAAAAAAAAACTGTGGGGGAAAATTAAAATTGGTATCTACAAAGATTAAAGAAAATCGACCGAGACGTTCAGGTTACAGTCGAACAGATAGACAGAATTGCGAGACCAACTTTTTTAGTCAGCCCTTTCCTATAATATTGTGAAGTCTGATCAAAATCCCGAGTTTTTACGAATGCAAATTAAATCTTGCTTCTTTCAAGTTTTAAAAAATATATTTTTATTGACTTAAGACACTAATGTAGGTAAGGTAAAAGATTTTGTATCTTAAAATTAAAAACTAAAAACTAATGCAGCAGCACTAATCGACTGACATCGAACGACAAACCGTTCGTCTTGACATTTGCCTTTTATATCCTTTGTGGTCGAAATCATCGGACATGCTGCTTCATTGGTGCAGTGTGCAGATGTTGATAACTATATGGTATTCCCGAGACAATCAGTTCTTTATTTTAATGTCCGATAGTGTTTATATTTCGGACATAGGTTATTCTGATAGAAGTTCTGGTGATAATCTTGACAAAGATGCAAGACTGTGGTGTGTTAACTTGCATAACTTGCCATACAGCACATTCTGAAAAATCATTCAACCAAGTCTTAAACAAAAGAGCAGGTTCGTATAACTCGTTCGTGTAATTTTATCGATTTTTGCTGTCATGCTGATGATCCCTACTGATGCCTACTATTGTTCGCGGTGGGTAATTAGGTAATATTTGATTGGACAGCCATCACCCGGGGTCAAGAAGTCCTTTCAAATAAAAATATAAGCAATAGCCTAAAGACATACAAAAAGCACATTAAGTTCTTTGATATTGAAAAGGCTTTGGATCGAGTATGACATGATGACCTCATTCATAAGCTTCTGGTTCATTGTCGTCCCAGTTAATCTATTTTAGCTTATTCAAAGTAAATATTTGTTTATCCTAAAAAATGTTTGTTAAGATTTCAATCAGCAGATCTTCATTGTGTCCGATAAAAGCCGGCGGACGCGGCGTTGCTGAAAGGTTTATTATTTTGTATCTTACGTAACCAGTTCCCGATCCGTAAAGGGTATCTGCCTTACACACGGCAGCACACCATCCTCTGTGATCCCAAGTACCCTGATTCTGCAGTCATCTAGACCAAACGCTCTGGCATCCGCGATTGGTCCTTAAACCGGAGGTTCGGTCTTTTTTGTCGCCGCGAACCTGGGGACTGGGATTTGAAGACTCTCTTAGCTGGTGTATTTTTGTCCATTCGAGCCGATGTAGTCGACGTCCATTCGTCCGCTTCGCACACAGGACTAAATATCCGTCGAAGAATTTTTCTTCAGTCAGTATCAGTATCAGTATCAATATCATATCACCCTTTCTGGACTGGTAGTGTAAAGGTTTTCTAGAGCGTGCACTTCATCTTACGAGTGAGGAGTTTTGAACCCATTTGTTTTGCTAAGTCAAAGTAGCAGCGATTTCCTAGGGTAATTCTTTGTGGGATTTCCACTAAGGTGTACTACTCAAGTACCTCGAATTTTTTGCAATCAATAGTGACTTTTTGCCCTAATGGGTGGACAGATGTTTGTTTGTTTATAGAATAAGAGACCCCACAATTGCACAATTGGACTGCGTATAATCTGCTCTATAACGAGATTGAAGAAATCACATGATAGCGCATCGCCTTGTCGAAACACTGTGCATGTGTGGAATAGTTCGTAAGTGTTGCTACCCAGTTGTACATTGCACCGCGTATTATTCAATGCCACGTTACACAGTTGAATCAGTTTCTCTCGGATCCCGAGTTCGGCCATCGCCATATAGAGCTCCTGACGCTGATTGCTTTCATATGCGGCTTTGATGTCAACAAATAGAGAGTGAGCGTCAAATTCAAATTCGTTTGTCATTTTTTCAGAATCAGCCTCAATGTGAATTTTTGGTATATGGTCGATCTGCCGGGCCTGAAGCCACAGTAGTACTTACCGACTAGATTATTACAGAACAGCTTAAGACGTTCACATAGCATGTTGGATAGCATCTTATGTGCGACATTTAGTATAGGGATATGCCTCGATGTTTTTGCAAGACTTAGGATCACTTGTTTTGTAGATGGGGCATGAGGAGCTGATGGTCCAGTCATAGGACCAGTGCCGCCGCTGGTTGTTCGTATATATGTATATATTTTATTGTTTCTAATGTTAAGAAGTAATTGGGATATTCGATCATGCTTACATTTTCTACGCAGCTCAATTATAGTTTATTTATAGTGACCACAATATTGAATAGGCCAAATACTTCAGATGTCCTTAAGTTGCAGGGAAAACGTGTTTGAAAAGTTTGTTCTTACCTTCAGACCTACACTATCTGGGTAAAGCTATATTACCAGATCCGACCACTATGCGTTCTTTGTTTAAGTGAGTTGTAATAAGATAAAAGTGCAGGATTTGCTTGCCAACTTTCACAAGCAGCCTTGTTCAGTGACCCAATTAAAGCTAGAGTACTCCCGTTTTAATAACATAGACTGGTTTGACTTCTGGATTAAATGGAATATGATGAGGGATTCATGAGCTACTAGTCAAGGTTTGTCTTGCTTCGCCACTTCGTCGCCCTGAGAACAAACATCAAGTCTTTGATCTTCAGTTCAGATAGTTCGTTAAGCCAATCTTGTGGGCAGTATGTCTCTCAAGTAATATAAATACAAAAAATTTAAGGAAATTGTTTTTTCAATATAACCCAAAAACATTTGACTATGTTCGTAGAGACTTTGTCACTGTCGAAATATTACGAGTAATATACCAACACCTTGGTGGCCCAGCTACATGCAGCATAGTCGTGCACTTCAGTTTATAGACATTAAACCTTTAACAAGAGTTCCCCAGGGCTTGAGATTAATCTATCATATATGATTATGCCTTATCTCATCCATATGCATTTTTTATTAGGTAATATTTTTTTTAATTTGCATTTTTTATCCATTGCAATAGTCTACCTCAATTTCGGTAAGGACATTTGGGAATGGACAGCTACGACAACAAGGATGTTGTCGCACTTAATTACCTTTGCATATATTATAAGTTTGGTTATAATAAAATATGAGCGGAGCATGTTGTTCAGTGCTTTGTTCACGTGTGTTGCTCTGGGGTCTCTGGTGGATGTTGTTGAGCTTATATGAACGGCATTTGGTTATGATGGTTCCCTTGGGGCAGAAAACATATAGAAACAAATTGGATTAGTTCTATGATGATGACGATGATCAAAATCGGATTGAAATTTCATGTAGGATTACCAGGATACCTATGCTAGAAATTGTTTTGGGGATTTTATAAAAAATAAAAAATAATGCTGTCGCTTGTTAAGGTAAATAAATAAAATGATTTTTAATGTTCAACTGCATGTCGCACACTACCAATTTGCAGAAAAAAAAAACAAAGTAGAGACACTGGTATCGCACAGAATTGCTTTATTAATTCAATTCAAATTTGATTTAATTTTAAATTAAATTTATTCCACGTATGAAGAATAAAAAAAATAGTTTTGCTTTTTTAGACTGTATTGAATAAATTCAATTGAAAATTTTTTGTGACCTACAGTCCAATTAACCGAGGTATTTTTGATATTTATTTAGATATGTAGATATTAATTAAAAAAAGGAAAATGCAAAAACAATTATAGCAAAATATTAATTATTATTTAGAAATCAATTGAATAAAATTTGAAACCAAAGTCGCAAGAAGAAGAAAGATAAAGACAAAAAAGTTAAATTTCTATGTTCGATTTGAGATCTTGTGTCTGGGAACATTGTTAAGCAATCTGATAGCATAAAAGAAAAACTGCCTACGTGATGTCAGACAGCTAAACCTTGAGAAATACAGCAAAGTAATTTAAGGAAGTATTACAACACCTACATACCCCTAATGATTGTTACCGAGCGAAACACTAGAATTAAATTTGAATTCCATACAATTTTTTTCTTTATTTTCTAAGTTCTCACTGACTTATAACCGCATATTAGATAAAATGAAGTACTAGATAAACGGGACGGAACAGCCCGAGAACATCGAAGTCAACCGACATTTAATTTAATAAACCTCAACCTCAATGTTCTCGGAACAACAGCTCTATCAGATAATCACATCAATTATAGAAAACTTGATTTTGAAAGACTTCATAGGGACGTAGAACATAACATTAACTTACCAGCCTCAAACAGAAATCTACCGACTGAGAAAATTGACAATACCATCGTCTGACATTAAAAGATAGGTATCAACTCAGTTCCCGCATAATATACAGAATTTATATTCCCACCAACAAAGGCTGATAAAACAACTCCAGAGGCTCTATCAAAGAGAGCTCAACACAGCCGCAAACGATTACCAGGCAGTAAAAAGTGAACAACATAACAACATATTGTCAATGAACTCTATTCAGCGCCACAACGATATCAAATTCCAGAAAAATTTACAAAAGATCCAACCAGGATTGGAGGCTTTCAAGGAAATAAACTTATTTATAGAGATAATCCAGCCGATATCATCAATAACAAAATTGAGATGATATCAATTTCGGACAAAGTGGAAGTTTTTGGGAACTACTTTGGATTAAAAATCAACGCCTAGCTCACTATCAGACACGGTGATTTTGGACGAAATCGAGGTATGCATCCAACTGACTTTGCAGCAAAATTTAGAAGCAGTGCAAGTTGATAACATTTATCTGGCAAGTTGCCCAATGCACAGCCATCAATGGTGTAACCCAAAGGAGATACCAGAAATCATCGCCGATTCGAAGCCAATAAAGTCAGATGGACCAGTTGGAGCTTCCAGTAATGATACTTCTGGCAATAATCATAAACAATTGAATGAACAACTACTGCTACTTTCCTCACAAGTGGAAAACGGCAAATATCGTGGGTATTCCGAAGAAATGCGCATAAATCCTGGGTTCCAGTTAAAAGCCAATATCCCTCCTCTATACCATCAACAAAATTCTGAAAGAAGTTGTACTCAGGAGACTCAAGGAATAGCTACGATCATAATATCATCCCAGACATGCAATTTGGATTTCTTAAAGGGCACTCAACACTGCATCCGTTGCTGAAGCTCCAATCTGACGTTTCCTAAATACTCAACAGCTATGGTGCCACCGTTGAAGGTCTCTGGACGAGTTAGCATTCGACAATGTATATATATGTATATTTACTTCTGTAACTTGGAATACATTCGTCAATAACGAGAATCATATTTTCTGATCAACCTGTGCCAACCAATTACGAAAATCTGCTTTTTGCTGGCGATTCTCTTACTTACGCCTCATCGAGAGCACCAAAATACTCTACGAGTAGGTTCTACAAAAAATTGGCAGTCCGAAACAACACAACCAGCGTTGTCGTTCTGCATCAACCAGCAGAAATCTGGTCCTGAAGCTCCCTGGCTGATCGACGATAGCAGTCAAAAATGACGTGAAGTATCTCGAAATCAACTTTAACGAGCTGTTTAAATTTAACCCATGTTAAAGAAGGCCAAATTTGCATTCCATTGTTTGCACCCCTTGCTCAAAAAAGGGCCGGATTAATTCTGCCAACGAAACTGCTTAAATAATGGGTGATTTTTTTGCTATTTTCTTTTTGGCAACACTGGTTTTGACAGCTCACGCACGTTTCGTGTTTTGTGTCACTGTCAAACATATTCAGTTTGGTCTGTAATTTAACCATGAAGCGAACAACGCTTGCAATGTACGAGTATTAAATTTTATTATTTTAATTGCGTGCTCTGTTAAGAAAGTTCATTGCGCGCTTCTTCCATTTTATGATCAGTTTAATCGACCTACTGAGGCGGCTGTTCGGGCTATTGTGACTAAATTTCGCACCAAATTTACATTGTTGGATATTAAATCACCAACACGCTTACGTAGAGTGCGAACTGAGGAAAATATCGAAGCTGTATCGGCCAGTGTTAGTGCTGACCGTGAATTATCGATTCGGCTCCGTTCGCAGCAATTGGGCCTCTGCTACTCCACTACGTGGAAAATTTTGTGGAAGGATTTAGGTGTGAAGCCTTTCAAAATATAGCTGGTGCAAGAATTGAAGCCGAACGACCTACCACAACGCCGAATTTTTAATGAATGGGCTTTTGAAAATTCGGCCGAAGATCCACTTTTTTATTGAAAAATTGTGTTCAGCGATAAAGCTCATTTCTGGTTGAATGGATACGTGAACCAGCCAGAAGCATTGCGAAATCTACCAATGCATCCAGAAAAAGTCACTGTTTGGCTGGCGGAATCATTGGGCCCTATTTCTTCAAAGTTGATGCGAATCGCAACGTTAGGCTAGGACCGCACTTGCGATTTTTCGTCAAGGCGATTAAAAAGTCGTAGTCGCTACAAATTATTGTCATGCACGCACTTGCGATTTTTTTGCCGCGCGATTATTTAATCGCGAAAAATAAAACAAACTACTTTTTATGTGAGTGCACACATTTGCTACAAATAAGTAGCGACAGAAAAATCGCTTAAAAAAAAATAGAACTTGTTTCATTTTTATAATCGCTACGATTTTTAAGTCGCATGTGCGTGCATTCAGATTAAAGGCCATGTGTCTTCCTTTTTGCGACTAAAAAATCGTGGATTAAAAATCGCAAGTGCGTGCATTCCAATTTCTCTTTGCGACTACGATTTTTAAGTCGTAGTAATTTAAATCGCAAGTGTGGGCATATCCATTTGAGTACATGTGTTTCATTTAAGTTTACGACAATCGCATCGCAAGAAAAATGAAACAAATTGCGACTTTTAAATCGTCATGATTTGTTGGTAGCAAGTGCGTTCGTTCTCATTTAAATTCATGTGTTTTATTTTTGCGACTAAAAAATCGTGCGATTGAAATCGCAAGTGCGGTCCCAGCCTTACTGTGAATGGTGAGCGCTACCGTACGATGATAACTGATGACTTGCATGACATGCCGTTTCAACAAGACGGTGCCACACAGCATGGTAACAATGGACCAATTGGGAGGCGAGTTCGGTGAACAGTTTACTTCACGTTTGGGGCCGGTCAATTGGCCGCCTAGATCGTGCGATTTAATGCCTCTAGATAATTTTTGTAGGGCTATGTTAAGGATCATGTCTATAGCGACAAGCCCGCTTCGATTGACGCACTGGAAGCCAACATTGAAGTATTTATTCGTGAGATACCGGCCAAAATGTTAGAAAGAGTATGCCAAAATTGGACTAAGCGGATGGACCATTTGAGGCGCAGCCGCGGCCAACATTTGCATGAAATAATCTTCAAACATTAAATTATATCGACCGTACTATCGATTGAAATAAAGATTTCATGCGTTTTTCTGAATTTAAGGTGTTTTTTTTTAATTTTCGATAGCTCTTAAAAAATCACTCGTTAAAAACAGTGACTGGAACGAGTCATCAGCTATAGTTTTCCAGTTTTGTACACCATCTCGAAGACAGCTATGCAGAAACTCCAACTTATTGAAAGGAAAATTCTGAAAATATGCACCGGGCCTATCTTTGATCGACAGTGGTGTAAGCACAACAGTAACAATAGAGTGTATGAAGAAGCAAAAATCAAGTCAGTAATCAATTTTTTTTTTTTTAATCGGTATAAGCAAACTCATGTTAAATACTATCAACGACCCTAACGAACCGAACCTAGGTACTTTTACTAGGGATGTAACTATAAGAAATAATTCCAACGGGAATAAAGCTCTAAAATATTATGCACTAATTATAAGAGGCACCCTGTATAATATGTACTTATGTTCAATAAAACAGACTTGAAACTAGTTCTCCTCCCAGTTTGGATACCAATCTAGTGTATAATAGTGATTTTTCGGGTCGTAAACAGAAGCCTTTCATGAGGTATTTCGGTAGCAGCAAGGCTTTGCACAGCTTGATAACCGAATCTTGATTTTCGGTATAAAAATTTGTAGGAAATAAGCAAGATTAGGGCAACACTTATTTTTTGTATTAGAATTATTATGAAGTATGTAGTTATTAACCTGAATGTATCGTTCCTCTTAGCTCCTTTTCAAGTAGCTTAAGAGGCAAGGCTCTCCTTTGTGAGTTCTAGGATGCTTACTAGGTACAAGAGTTTAAGGGTTCCCGACCGTTTAGTTATCCTTTAAGATCCTCCACGCAGCTAATTGCATAAGGTTCTCTTTGTTGAGTTCATACCCGTTTTGTTTCGTAGGTCATGTGCTAGGGACAAGGGTTTTCTGTAAAACTCTCTTCAAGAAGTTTACAAGGTTTTTCTTCTGTGAGCTCAAACCGTTTTGTTCCCACCGTTGCATAAAGGGGAGGGGGGGGGGGTGGTTTCACATTCTATGAAGTACTATGTTTATTTACTCTTTGAGAGGAATCCTGGATTTTGGAAAGTTTACATTAGCCTCGAAGAAAAGTCTTGTCTTAGAGTCTTGTTAACAATTAGTATGAAGAGAAAGGAACAACACTGATATTTGACAAAAGTTTTGGCGGCTTCTGGCGGTCATGTTGTTTTGGTCACTTTTGTCAAATTTGTTAAATCTGTTAAAAATGCCAATTCTCATGCCAAATCATCAAATGATAAAGCTTTATTATCGAAATGAGTGTTCGTTAGTGAAACGTTGCGAGCCGTAGACATGGTGGACCTTGAACCTTTGGTAGCCAAATTTGAGACGTACACAATCAGCCAATATTCGTACGTCAAAGAAACCTGATCACCCGAGAAAGTGGAAGTGTACAGCAGAACCCGACGCGGTCGATTCCTCGCAGTGCACAAAAATTTGGTCTTTCGTAGACTTCAAATTGAAGAATTTTGTGCCACGCCTACATTTGAGCATACACCCGTACAAGGTCCAAATGACCCATGAGATTAAAGTTATGACTAGAGACAACGCCGCGCCTTTTGTCCACTGGGCTTCGGAGCGCTTACAGGAGGACCCCAATTTTGGCGAGACAAGGGTTTCCCGAAGTAGCAGGTCTATGCGAATAAGCCACAGTCGACTGATGCCGTATCTATGCCAAAGAGTTTTCGAAAATTGGACCACTCCGATACGTGTCATTATTAGCAGTCGAGAATTTTGTCAATACTTCACAAAAAGCTGGTTTGATTCCATTGTATGAACTGTGCTGTCAACAAGTTTGTATTTCATTTTTTTAATAAGAAACTCACCTTTAAATTCTGATCCACTTTTTCCTCAATCGGAGTCGCCATTTTTGCATTGATCTTCATATTTCCTGAAAATGAAAAGAGGAAAATAAAACGATTACTTTCTGAATAAATCATCAATTATATTCAAAAAGTACACAAAATATTGTAATTTGTTTGACAAAACTTTATCCAATATGCATGTCTAGATCTAGGAGCATTGAATCCTCGCAACTTCATCCAATATTCAATTCAAGTCTCATCAATAGGGAAATTGCAAAGCAATCGAAGCAAAAATTCTTTGTATTTCATCGCCTGATTGCTTTACATTAGCTATTGATATACCTTTATGTTTTCTATATACCTATGTAGATCTACATAATTCCATTAGAACTCGTATATATGTACATTCACCATTTCTTTGCCTTGTAACAATCGAAATTAAATTTAATAACAATTCGTGCGAGAAATCCGCTGAATGCAAACAGAAAAAAAGGAATAAAAAGAACCCTATACGAGTACCTTCCACCCGGAACCGGATAAGGGAGCAAAATTAAACTCCACTGATCCAAAGATGGAAATTGAAAAGTGCACTCTTGCATTCGATCCATGTTTTCATGTATCTACGTAACGTTAACATAAAACAGAAATACATGTTGCCAGTAATGCACCACATGAAGTGCTTCATTCACAATGACAAGTTAAGAGTGATTGAGTGCTGTGAATGGATGAGGCGAGTGGATAAAATGTTCTTTTTTGTATTTTAACACTCTGATATACAAATATCTGTATACGCAGATACAAATTATTGCGTTCAGTGTTCCCTTTCAATATGCTGGATGATGGGATTTTGTCACAACTAATTGGATTAATTAAGTGCTGGGGGAAACAATTGACGAGTGTAAGGTTACAAATGGATGAGGGCTTACAAAAATTAAAAAAAAAATGGAGCAATTTACGCTAATTAACCGAGAACAGGATATGGCAGGACGGAAATTTCAAACGATTTCCAACCGGAAATTTGAGAAAACTCAAACAGGATGGTTAATTGTGTTTTAATTATTATTTTTTTGTGACTAAAAGGAAGAAAATGGTGATACGTATAGGGATCAGGGCTGTAGAAGTACTGCAATTGTAGTTGGTATTGCCATACTGCTAACACGGAACAATTACTGTTTTTTTTCTTCTGAACTTTTTCGCACAAAATATTCAAATTATACATTATTAATGTTCTTTTTTCTCAACACACCCAAAAAACTTTATCTGCCAACATACCCTTCAAAATAAATAAAGGACAAAGAAAGATATTCAAAGTGGAAATTAATTCCCACCGAGAATAGGAATTTATTACACTTTTAAATGAAAAAGTGTTTTCCTACTTATAGGTACTATAATACTTTGACACACACTCCAATAGGTTCTTGAACTAAGGAATGTATTTGACTTGGGTGTGTTCGTAAGCATTGCTCGTAATTTTCTACCGAATTGCATGAAATGTGAATATGTTGTATAAGAAAATAAAATGATTTGGATTTGAATTTTTAAATTCAGTTCAAGACTTCTTTTTCGTCATTTTTCATAGGCATATTTTTAGAAAATGCTTAAAATATTTGCATCTTCGAATTTTCGAAGTGGTCATAAGCACCTAGTGGAAAATATTTTAAAAATAAGTTTCATGTCTTCAGGAATTATGTTTAATCACGATGTTGTAAACTGATATGCCCAAGATGTCCTAGTTTTCTTGGACAGCAGTACCTCATTGTGTGGGCCTGCTTCGCGTGTTCAAAGGGTTCTAACTCACTTTTGGGTCAATACCATTACTCCACTTAATTAATATTTAATCATTCGGCAGGCTTGTCCATCATGGAGAAATAAAGGGAAAGTATAAGAACAAATAAAAATGGCAGAAGCAATTTGACACCCCAGGGTCAGAAAGCTTTACAAATTATGGTTAGAGAAAAGAAAATTATAAAAATTATCTTATCTGAATCAAAATAATGATTAAGAATTTTAATCTTGTTAAATAGTGGCAGTTTCCATTGAGTTTTAGTTTAAAAATACATGAACTGGACTTAATAAAAACTGAATATTCATCAGGCAAACTGATGAGTTTAAATAATAACGCCGGGTTTGAATGGCAATTTTTGTATTTTAAAGGTAATTTAAAACTATTTAGAACAAATGATATAACAAGTCCAATTGAGTAGTTCTAAGTTTTCTTCTTTGTCACGATCTTAAAATTGGTTGCTAGTTGTCGTAGTGAATTAAGATGACTGATAAACTAACTGAGAATTCACCAAATTTTTCTTAAGACCGCAAATAGCAGATGGTCAATGGTTTAAGGGAATCTTTGGCCAGATATATCAAAGAAATAAAATGCACGACTGGGGCGCACGAACTTGCTCCTATGTAATAGACTAGGAATTTAAAAATGAATGTTACTAGAGAAAACTGTTCATAAGAATAAATTTTATTTTTTATACTCTTAGTAGTAAGAGATAGAAACAGAATATTATGCAAATATGAATTTATGCAAGAACAAAAATTATAAGTCGTTAAAAAAATAAGATTTTATATAAAAAATTTTAAAACATATTTAAGAAAAAATGTTGGTAGGTACGCCAATTTAAAGTTTTATTATTGTTTGAATAAAAATTAAATTTACCCAAAAAAATATTAAGTCGTTTTTGAAATATTGAATTTTCAAAAAAAAAATAGATTTTTATTTTCAAGATTCAAAAAAATATTTTTCTTAAAGTTTTGAAATGCAAGGTTTCTTAGACTTTTTGGAAGCATCCCTGTAAAAAATTTCATTCAGATCCGTCATGGCATTAAGGAGAAATTCGAAATTCGAAAAAAATGGTTCTATGGTAGGTACAAGCTGTAATATCTTAATTTCAAAGTTTTTTTTATTAAATTAAAGATCATAAAAATTAATTGAAAGAAAAAAAAATTTTGTTTTGTTAATATAACAAAATAAAACAGAGATTTTTGTCACATCCACAAACTTTTTTGTGATGCTAACAAAATGTTTGTTGTATCTACAAAAAATCTGTTTTGTAAATGTTTGTCAATATCACAAAGTTTTTGTTAATTTTTTTTTATCAATTTAACAAAAGATGAAAACGTTTTTGTTAAAATGACAAATATTTTGTTCTGGGGTTGAGTTATTATTATTATAATATTATCAGATAGATAAAACTATTTTGTAAGGAAACCAAAAAATTCTGCGCGTATATTTTTTTGATAATGACATTTCTTTTGTGTATGTTATTGTTCATATTTGGTTTTTGTCAAAAAATCGATGTAAGATTAACTGAACTTAACAAAAATTGCGTATTGTCCTCACAGATCGTTGCATGTGTGATCGGGACGAAACGCCAATTTATGTACACTTAAATCCCAAAAAAAATTATTTTGACAAAATTAATATTGTGGATTCAACAAAAGAAATTTGTAAAACTGACAAAATATTTTGTTGAATTGGCAAAATATTTTGTTAATTTAACAAATATAACAAAAAAGTTTTGTTAATTTAACAAAATTTTTGTCAGATCAACCTGCTTTTTTATCATATATACATATCTAGATTTTATTTTCAACACTTGAAGTTAATGTTCGTATTAGAACAATGTCCGTATTGAGGAAGGCTCTGGCAAGCAACATCTTATCGTGATCTACATAGACTACTAGGCCGTGCTGGCGATAGAGTAATGGCATTAAGCTTTAGCCAGGCAGTCGAAATTCTGAAAGATAAGTTTTCGAACCAACCTGTGTTTCACCTAGTGCCAAAACAGTTGGTCGGTACTTAACATGTCTGTGAATTGGCGTACATGTCAAAAAAATTTATTCTTAGCCCACAAATATTTGCAAGTACAACACGAAAATTCTTTACCGTTTCAAAAATCACAAACACAACTATGTACTGTAAGTCCGATGGATTAATTAATGAAGGGAAAGTGTCTCAAAAAAAAAATGCCTACTTACAACAGATATGTTCATACAGGAACTGCTTATACGGCCCGCTGGATCAGGACCCTTCACATGAATGCATACTTTGAGCACTTCGAAACTTTTCAAAGCCACGCAAAGCGCGTTGATATCCGAATACTTTTTAAAGAGATAAAACATATAAAATGTAATAACTGTCATTCTTCTCTCGTCCTCTGTAGAAAGCCACTTCCTTCAAAATTTAAGTATATGTCTGTTAAATCTCATAATCCTACCAAATAATCACTCATCTTCCATTGTGTTCATAAGCCCCTACCTCAGCTACAATAACACTGATTATAACCACTCCTTAAAGAGAAGATAAGCATTGTACTCGTATGAAGGTTTGTGAGACAAGTTCGGTTGATTTTTATTTTATTACTCAATCATCTCGAGCTCACATCCTCGCAACCCTAAAACCGGTGCTTATATGAATAAAATTAAGCATCGAACAGCCATAACCTAGCACATTGTATCACTCATCCGGGATCCCCGGGTTGAAGCGTGTATACTACAGTCATTTGCGCATCCTTGCCTTGGAATTAAGGACACGCTGATACCTCATAAAGTGCTCACGACTAAAATATATTGCATGTCCTGATCGTTTTGTTCTTCTTTTTTTGTTTGTATTTGTATTCCCATAGTCAGTGGATTCAGTTTGGGGAACAAATAAGTTGCCATCCAACTGATGGGATTTGGGTTGGGGTTAAGCAAACGTGCTTACAGTGCTCTCAGAACATAAAGTGTACCGGAGCACCCTCCTGCTTTTATCCGTAAACACTCTGGACTGTGAGGAGGGAGCTCTTCGCAAACATACTCGCCAGAAGTTTGTTGCTTGGCAATCTGCCAATTGAACTGAACTCTATGGTTGGGTAATTTATTTTTATACTTTCTTTTTCCTTTCCCATCACCATTGTCGTTCTTATTTTTTCACAGGACTGTGTCGTCGGAGCTCAATAGAAATAACTTAACAACGGCGGACATAAAAACCAAAGGGATGAGTAAAATAAGAAAAAAGCAAAAACAAGAAACAAGAAACAACAACAAAGACAACTGAACAGAAAAAAAGTCTCAAACAAGACTCAGGTTTTAGTGGGGAAAGTTTTCATACTCGGTCGGTCGAAGGCAGGATGGTTGAGTATTCGCGTTGGGCGCCAGATTAAAGTTCAAAGCAATTTCCCGCTGGACAGAAAAACAAAAGGCTGTCTCTGCCTCAAGAGTGAGTGCTTGATTATGGGGAATGCCCAATAAAGCCCAAGGCAATACATAAAAAGCCTAATGAAAAACAACAACTGAATACCTCCCATCAGAAGTGCGAAGAGTATACGTACCGAGTTATTGCTGGTTTGTGTTATTTTTTTCTTGCGCCTTAATGGAAAATGACTTAAGATAAACAAAGTAAAGCGACAATAAGCCTATGTAAAAGCAGGTTATTTTCCCTAAGCAGAAAGTGTAATCCGAATGCAATAACAACTGGCGGAAGCCTTTAGTATTCAGGGTTCTTTTGTGTGTAGGACTTTTGCTTTGTGTTTTGCAAAAATAAAGTACCTGATAAGCTAACAAACAAGGATCTTTTCGGATGAAGAACTTAGCAACGAATAGCAAGTAAAAAAAAATCTTAACCGCACAAGTTTTTAAAAATCCTTTAAGGGTTTAATTATATTCTTTAATCAAGATTTTGCATAAAGGAGGGTAAGTTGGGTTTTCAGTAGAATGAAGATATTTATCACTCAATTTGGTGAGTCTTCTATTAACCGAGTAAGTATCGGAATAAGTAAGTTTAGGGACAAGATATCTTTGAGAGATTAATTTTTTAATTTTATATACTTTAAAGATGAAGACGTTAATGTTTTGCAGAGAAATCACCTGATAAATAATAATTTGATACCATATTTGTCAAAAACCAAAAGCTTTTATGAAAAAAGTCGCTAGTTTTTGGGAAATTTATAAGCTACAATTTCAGTAAGGTAAATCAGACCAAAAACATGAATGTTAAAAAATGAGCCAAGTTCTTCTATACAAAAACCTTTGTGTAACAAGTCAGCCGTGAAAAGTACTGAGATCTAAAAGTACGCCAAGTTCTTACTTCATGAAGGTTTAATACCGAATATTTAAAGTAGAATCATATTGAAACAGCTACAGTGTAATAGAGAGATTTTATTATTTCATGATTACTGACTAAAATTTGATGGGTTCACTGGCCAAGTTTTTAAAACCTTTCGAATTGCTTGGGCATAATAAAAGCAGACATCACACCCCCTGAATGGAAAACCTCAATTTTTATTTTTTGGTCCTTTATATGCAATTTGAGCCCTACAGTTCTACCAACTTTCCATGTTCTACTGCAATCAGAAGTGTGCAATATATTATTTATATCAGTTCTGAGGAAGTGGGCGGATACTACGCCGAATATTCTTATATACAATATTATTTTAACCTTAAGGGGGCTCCTGGTGAAAATTAATAACATTTTGCCCCAAAATTTTTTTTTACAAAAATGTAGTCCATGTCCATATCACACATAATTTTTTATCAAAATCCCTTAAGCCGTTTTTGAGATAAATAAGATTTTGCAATACGGGTGTATGGGGGGTACCGTTGGTTTTGGAGCTAAGAAAAAATTTCAATTTCTCCTCTAGGGAATCACCGCAGACCCTTAACTACAGAGATTGAAGAACATAGGTCTAGTGGCTTAGGCTGGAGGGAGAGGTACAGACATGACATACAGACACACTGAAACATGTGTTTAGTGTACTAAATTTTTCGTAAAATTTGTATAAATAAAATGCACGACTGGGTCGCACGAACTTGCTCCTATGTAATAGACTAGGAATTTTAAAAACGAATGTTATTAGAGAAAACTGTTCATAAGGATAAAATGATTTTTTTTTAATTCTTTAAGTAGTAAGAGATAAAAACAGAATGATATGTAAATATGAATTTATGCAGGAACAAAAATTATAAGTCTTTGTAGTGGTTCCTTAAAAAAATAAGCTTTTATGTAAAAAATTTTTAAAACATTTTTAAGAAAAAATTTTGGTACGCCAACCTTAAGTTTTTATTATTGTACGAATAAAAGTCTAATTTCCAAAAAAAATACTAAGCCGTTCTTGAGATATCGAATTTTTCAAAAAAAAAAATTACTTTTTTTTCTAAAAATTGAAAAAATATTTTTTCTTAAGTTTTTAAATGCAATGTTTTTTAAACTTTTTAGGAGCTTTTTTATAAAAAATTTCATTAAAATCCGTTAAGTCGATAATGAGAAATTCAAAATTCGAAAAAATCGTTCTATGGTAGGTACAGTCAGTAATATCTAGATTTAAAATGTTTTTTTATTAAATTATAAATCGTAAAGATTAATCAAAAGAAAAAAAATTTTAGCAAAATTCTCGGAACCGTTTTCGAAAAAAATGCGATTTTCGAAAACCATTTTTTAAAATTTGTATGGAAGGTACCGTTAGTTTTAGATAAAACAAAATTTTTTCTCAAGTCTTGTAGATTATATTAAAAAACTTTTATTTGCCAAGATTGAAAAAAATCGAGCATGGGGTTTTCGAAATATTGAGATTCCAAAAAAAAATTTTGAATTTTTTTTTAAAAATCCAAAAAATTAAAAATTGAAAATTTGAATATGTAATAATATTCAAACTTTGGAGGAGCTTTGGCATAAAAAAAATTATTAAAATCGGCTGTACCGTTTTCGAGAAAATCAAAAACAAAAAAAATTGACCCAGGGGGGCTACCGAAAATAACAATTTTTTGTTAAATTTTTTTTAACCATTAGCTAGTTTTAACCAAATGAAATTTTTGGAATTTTTTTTTAAAAATTCTGTGGGACAGTTTTTGAGAAAAAAAAATATTTATAAAATTTCGAAAAAAAATCGTATGGCAGGTACCGTTATTTTTGGTCTTAAAAAAAAATAGAAAAAAACGTCCGGGGGTAAAAAATTAAAACCCATACCGACAGACAGACAGACAGACAGACAGACAGACAGACAGACAGACAGAATTGCGAGACCCACTTTTTTGGTCTTCGCTATCATCGTAATGTCAACTTTGATCAAAATCTCGAGTTCGATTTTTTTTACGAATGCATAACTTGCCTTATAGTACCTATAAGTCGCGAGTAAAAATTGATATGCAAATTGTTAGTATTCAATAAAATACATTTTATAACGTAATATGGATTATGGTGAGTGTTAAATGAACGAAGCCGTCAAATTGTTGCTCGATTTGGAGACTAAGGTACTTTCATGCAACGGTTTAAAAATTGGCACATATTGTTGAACCCTACCAAGTTGATGAGCAGATTTAATAATTGACAGACAATTTGACAGATTTACCTTCAAAAATATGGCCGGAATCAACTGTCAAAGTTTGATAATCCCAATTGGAAAACCCGTTGCAGTTGCTTCGATGTCTTATAGTTTTTTCCGGTTTATTGACTCGATAAATAGTTTAACAAAATTTTTTGTTTCAAATTTTCACGTTAAAAAAATCGTTTTTTCTTAAATTTTTATATTTCATATTGTTCGACTGTTTTAATAAAAAGAAACTTTCAAATTTAAAAACTTTATGTACCCGTCCTTAAAAATTGTATTTCAATGGCTAAGACTGAAGGTCGATCTGAGGTACAGACTGACAGATGGACAAACTTGTTTTTTACTTGCGACTTAAAGGTAAGTACATACTATAAGGCAAGTTATGCATTCGTAAAAAAAATCGAACTCCAGATTTTGATAATAGTTGACATTACGATGAAAGCGAAGACCAAAAAAGTGGGTCTCGCAATTCTGTCTGTCTTTCTGTCGTTTCGACTACAGCCTAAACAGCTCGGCCGATTTGCTTCAAACTTGGTAGATATGGGTTTTAATTTTTTCCCCCCGGACGTTTTTTTCTGTTTTTTCTTAAGACCAAAAATAACGGTACCTGCCATACGATTTTTACTTGCGACTTATAGGTACTATAAGGCAAGTTATGTTTTTTTCGAAATCTTATAAATATTTTTTTTTCTCAAAAACTGTCACACAGAATTTTTTTAAAAAAAATTGGAAAATTTCATTTGGTTAAGACTAGCGAATGGTTGAAAAAAATTTTACAAAAAATTGTTATTTTTGGTAGCCCCCCTGGGTCCATTTTTTTTTGTTTTTGATTTTCTCGAAAACGGTACAACCGATTTAAATCATTTTTTTTATGCCAAAGCACTTTCAAAGTTTGAATATTATTACATATTCAAATTTTCAATTTTTTATGTTTTGGATTTTTAAAAAAAAATTCAAAATTTTTTTTTGGAAACTCAATATTTCGAAAACCCCATGCTCGATTTTTTTCAAACCTGACAAATAAAAGTTTCTTAACATAATCTACAAGATTTGACAAAAAAAATTTGTTTTATCTAAAACTAACGGTACCTTCCATACAAATTTTAAAAAATGGTTTTCGAAAATCGTATTTTTCTCGAAAACGGTTCCGAGAATTTGGCTAAATTTTTTTTTATTTTGATCAATCTTTACTATCTATAATTT
The DNA here is from genome assembly GCA_911387755.1 of Chrysotoxum bicinctum. Classification (NCBI taxonomy): domain Eukaryota; kingdom Metazoa; phylum Arthropoda; class Insecta; order Diptera; family Syrphidae; genus Chrysotoxum; species Chrysotoxum bicinctum. The sequence continues at coordinate 235,673,928 of OU426987.1, read as the reverse complement.
AATAAAAAAAAAATTTTAATCTAGATATTACTGACTGTACCTACCATAGAACGATTTTTTAGAATTTTGAATTACTCATTATCGGCATAACGGATTTTAACGAACTTTTTTATAAAGAAGCTCCTAAAAAGTTTAAAAAACATTGCATTTAAAAACTTAAGAAAAAATATTTTTTCAATTTTTAGAAAAAAAAGTATTTTTTTTTTGAAAAATTCGATATCTCAAGAACGGCTTAGTATTTTTTTTGGAAATTAGACCTTTATTCGTAAAATAATAAAAACTTAAGGTTGGCGTACCAAAATTTTTTCTTAAAAATGTTTTAAAAATTTTGTACATAAAAGCTTATTTTTTTAAGAAACCACTACAACGACTTATAATTTTTGTTCCTGCATAAATTCATATTTGCATAGCATTCTGTTTTTATCACTTACTACTAAAAGAATTTAAAAAATTCATTTTATCCTTATGAACAGTTTTCTTTAATTACTTTCTTTCTTCGTGACCTTTTATTTAATTCAATAGAGTTTATCCTTAAGTGGGCTTTAGGTCAATTTTTGTTGTTTTTTTATGTTGTGACGTTTCGGATGTGGTTACACCCTTCTTCAGACCTATTTATTAATTGAAATATAATTTAAAACATATATACATATATACCAAACATATCAAAATTCTAAAACAGTATACTTACAACTTTAAAAATACAAATATTTTGTATTTGTTTGTTAGCTTTTGGTTTCCGTGTTTTCTCAAAAAAGTTTGAGAGACGTTTCAAATATTTTTCTTTTCCGCTGTATTTTATTTTAGTTCAGCTTTAAAAATGGTTGAACTTGAACTAAATTTTAATTAAAAATAAATTTTCTTAAGAAAGTTGTTCTCATAAAAATTTCAGGTTAATGTAGGTGCTACCAAAATGGACGCAGATAAGACTCTGTGAAATTATTATTTTACTAATTCATGAAATGAAAATCTTGAAATTATTTATTAGACGTAAAGAAGAAGTTTACTATCAAATTGTGTAGGTATATATGTATGTAAATAAGCAGCCAAATTATAAATTAACATAATACGAAGCTAATTAAATTTGAAGTTGTTTCTGGAATCGTTCTTATGAAGTGACATTCATTTACTCGTACATTCACTTAATGAGCTGATAATAAACTCAGATTTGAAAGTAAAAACAAAAAATAAAAACAAAACCCCCCAACAGATGGTTGGAGAATAATATTTTCAAATCGATTGCGTTTCAAGGATTCTTAAGCTTTTAAGACTAAATCATGATTTTTATCTTTTTTATTTCCAGTATAATTTTCCTTGAAAAACAAACTCGTTCTCATGAACAACAAAATTTTCGCAACCGACTTTCCATAATTATAAAATATACTCGTATCTATCAAAAAAACAAATTGCAAAAAGCTTCGTTGTGTGTATAAGTGCAGTATACAGGCAACCCGAGCTATTGACTTGAGTGTAGATATACAGTCATTACGTATATGTGTTTATCTTGAGAGTTATATAGGCATATCCTGTGGGAACAGTTCACGAGGAATATGCATAAATTGTGTATCATTTCATTTCACATTTCACAAAGCATTATTTATCAACGAGTATGTAAATAAGCTTTGATAAGTATTTGTAATTTTTATACAAACATAGCGAATGGTATCAAGAAGGCTTGTTGTCTACTTATCACATATCATGGCTCCTTTCCTTTTCGTCCTTCAAGATGTTACACTACATAAGATTCATCATCACATTCGAAATGATTCTATTGATTTTCTGTTGATATTACAAAATAATGGTTTTCGACAGATTAGGCTGCCTGTCAACTGTGAATAAATCCATGAATAATTGGGGCAGATTTGGATCCATCAATCTTTGCAGAAAGACAGACGAAGGCTCATGTCAGTTGAAACGTAGAAGCAAAATAAAGGAGTGAATGAATCATGATAAATTTTGGGTGAATATTTAAACCATGAACATTGTACAATGAAGAACTACAGAAGGGAAATTACTTTAATTACTTAACCGGATCCCAGTTCATTAGGAGTCGCTGCCTAAGACATGACGGCGGCGGCTTTTTTGAGCACGCTACTTTCAGTCGTCTAGATCAAGCTCTCAGGCTTTTTTGACACATCTTTCGATAGCTTGAGTGTAGCGCGGAAATTCCTTTAGAAGAGGCAATATTACTGAATTAATTACAGTTTGTAGGTATACATTCTTCGATGAAATAACTTTCAATTATTTTTCAGCAGTGGCTCGGTAACATTGACCTCCTTACAAGCGTTGATATCAATGTAGTATTTTGCATTGAAGTTAAATTCTGGAACTTCAAAAATTCTTGCACTAGAATCTGACAAATTTCTATATTTCAGGATCTTTTGAAAAGCCAACACTTTAATTGATTCCCGTTCGTCTGCCAATATAATAAGTATGTTATCGGGATGTCCAAAACACCATTCCTTTGAATAGGTCTTATGCAGTTTTCAAGTGTTCCGGCCTAGATATCAAAGGGCACGGTAGTGCCCAGCCAAGTTCTGGCACTACACCCTTTTTACAGGAACAAACTCAGGCGATTTTTGACCCCTCCCTATCTTCAGTACTAATGAAGTCACAAACTTAAAATTCGGAATATTTGCTAAGCTAGTCAGGCATAGGTGCCTCACCAAAACTTAGTTTTCTAGTATAAAGCATAAGCAGTTCCTGCGATATAAGGCCTCAAAAATCACAAAAACCGTAACTAACTGACTGACTGACAGATCATCAAAATTATGGAGCACTTCCCGACATCGTAGAATCTTGTAATTTTGCACAACGGTAGGTCTTGAGGTTTTCCATTCAGGGGGTGTGGTGTCTGCCCACTTTCTCCGAATTGGTATTGGTTGAATGGAGCACTTCCGACTACTGTAAAACGATAAAATTTGGTAAAACGGTAGGACTCAACATGCATATAAACGACCAAAAATAAGAATTGAGGTTGGTATTCTATTTAGGGGGCGTGGTATCCGCCCAATTTCTGAGAAAATGTTTAATTTATATGGAGCACTTCCGATTGCCGTAGAATTATGAAATTTGGTAGAGTCGTAAAGCTTAATGTACATTTAAAGCGAAAAAAAGAAAATTTAAGATTTTTCATTCGAAGTGTCTTTTTATTGTCATTTTGAAACATGCATTTTGAAAATTCACGACTTTTCTTAGAACTAGAGTATTCGATTTGGTATTTTATGTTATGTTAACATGAGTGAAAAAAGAAAACATTTGCATACCTGGAAAAATTATGAGTTTAAAAAAAATAAAATGCACGGCTGTGTTGCACGAACTTGCTCCTATGTAATAGACTAGGAATTTTAAAAACGAATGTCATTAGCCCTCTACCGCATAATTTATTGTTTAATTGTTTAAAGAGAAAAAAATAAACAACCTTGAAAATAGTTTCTTTGGGATGTTTAAAGACATTATTTTATTAAAAAAACAAAAAAAAAAATTCTTTGTTTAAATAATAAGAATACAAGCCAAATTTGGTTTCGTATGCAACAAAGGTTATAAAACTAAAACATTTTTGATTTGAGTTTAAGTAAATAAAATTTATAAAAAAGCAAAAAAAAAATTAAAGAAATAAATAAAAAAAGGCATAATATAAAAAAAAAGAATTTTGAACAAAAAGTAAATGAACGATAAGATAAGTACAGTCATTTTAGCAAATTTTGCGTTTTTTTTTTAATTTCTGGAAAATGACCGACGTTGTCAAATGGTGATAAAAAGGGAAAATCTTGATGTCTTTCAGAACGCTTTCTCTTTGGTGTTGATAGTGTTGGTGATCGGGTACGTATTTCAAAATTGCTGATGAGGGATATTGAAGTCGCCAGAGATCCAAGTCTAGATCCCTTACAGGGTCGTCCACGTATTTTTTTTAAATGTTGCTTTTTAGTATTACACAATGTCTTATTCCTGTAATGTCTGGACGATGGAAGTTGACAATAAGACATAAATATCACCATCCCGATAAGTTGTTCAATTTCGATTTTGGCGATATTGACTGGCTTATTTATATCATCTTGGACGGCGTTTTTATTCGATTCCTGCATTATTTAGGTCAACAAATCATCAGTAAAAAAATTAAAAACGTCTGATGGTGTCTCGAGTTGTTGTTTACATTGTCTTGTCTTTCATTGATTTTGATTTCAGCGCTACTAGGAGCTCATCATCTTAGTCCGATTCCGTATCTTCCTCCGTAAAGTCACTTTGTCCCTAACTCCGCATCTGAATCTCCAGCCAATTCGTCATCGCATCGATCCATCTCTAGGAATGGGATCAACGAATGATGACCCTCCACAAAAACGATGGGGTTCCATTTTTCTAAGCAAAAAAATGACAAACTGAATTTCAATTTACAAACTAAACTGAAAAAAAAAAAAAAAATCATATGCACCACAACACGAAACAGCTGACCCAAATGTGAAAACTGTTCATAAGGATAAAATTATTTTTTTAAATTCTCTTAGTATTAGTACTTGACAAAAACAGAATGCTATGCAAATATGAATTTATGCAAAAAACAAAAGCAGCTTTTATATACAAAATTCTTAAAAGATTTTTCATAAAAAAAATTTGGTATGCCAACTTTAAGTTTTTATTACTGTACGAATTAAAATTAAATTTCCAAAAAAACTATTGAGCCGTTTCTTAGAAATATCGAATTTTTTAAATGCAATGGTTTTTAGACTTTTTAGAAGTATCTCTAAAATCCGTTTTGTCGATAATGAGTAATTCAAATTTTAAAAAAATGGTTCTATGGTATGTACAAGCTGTAATATCTTAATTTTAATTTTTTTTTATTAAATTAAAGATCGTTAAAATTAATTGAACCAAAAAAATTTGTATTAAAATTTTAGGCGCCGTTTTCGAGAAAAATACAATTTTTGAAAAATATTTTTTAACAATTGTATGGTGGGTACCTTTATTTCTAGGTAAAATAAAACTTTTTTCATACATCTTGTAGATCATGTTGAGAAACTTTTATTTACGAGTATCACGTTTAAAACAAATCTAGCATAAGGTTTTCGAAATATTGAGTTTTGAAAAAAAAATTTGAAATTTTTTTTTGAAAATTTGAATACACAATCCTATTCAAGTTTTTGGGGAGCTTTAGCAAGAAAAAATGATCAAAATCAGTCTTACCGTTTTTGAGAAAATCAAAAACAAAAAAATGGTTCTTTGGGAGGTACCCTTAATAACCATTTTACGAAAATTTTTTTTCAACCAGTAGCTTTAACTAAATGAAATTTTTTTGTATCTTTTTTTTTATTGAATCTGTCGAACAGTTTTTGAGAAAAAAAAAATATTTACAAAATTTCGAAAAAATTCGTATGGCAGGTACCGTTATTTTTGGTCTTAAAAAAAAAGAAAAAAACGTGTGGGGGGAAAAATTCAAAATGATATCTACCAAATTTGAAGAAAATCGGTCGAGCCGTTTAGGCTGTATCGAACAGACAGAATTGCGAGACACATTTTTTTTGTCTTCGCCATTTTTTTTTTATAATCAACTCACGCTCAAGGGAATATGATTACCCTTTAAATGTTTTAACACAGCACGGTCGTGAAGTTACGAAGAGAAAGAAGGATAGGAAAGATGTGTGGCACGATGTTCTGAGACTGAAGGTGGTTGTCTCAGATTTTTTATCTCCGGGGATGGCGGCTGAACTAAAGCGGAGAATTGCCGTCTCTTATTTCTATGTCCCTTATAATTCGCATTGTAACGCGACTAGATGTTGGATTTGGATGGGCGCCAATAAATAAATTATTTATTTATTTATTTATTAAATATTTGCGAGAGCTTCGTTTTGGGTGTGGAGAACTCGTTGAAAACACTAAGCTGAAAATTATAGAAAAGGATTAGTCAACGCCGCTTTGTTTGACTCTCCACCACAGGTATGCTGTCCGAAGACCGCAGTATCCGTTGAATGGGCAGCTAAACAAATGTTTTAAAGTCGAAGATGAAAGAATGAAAAGAAACACCTTTTTTGTAAATTTTAAAAAAGAACAAAATGGATTTTATTTGTCATTTAAAAGAAACAAATAGTTTAGTAAATGGTGGTATGTACTTAAAAGTGACAACCATGGCAAATTAAGTTAAAAGTTATTTTAATAATAAAAAAACAGGTGTGGCAACATTGTTTTGCATCTGGCATCTATGGAAGAGTATTTCGTGTGGACGCTCGTGGAACTTCGCACACTCCATACCCCGTAGTGCCCTTCAGCAAAATATGTGCTAAAAGAAAGAGAAAAAAAAGAAACATCCGTGCACTGCCAAACACTATAGGACGCTTGTGAAACGTCGCAGTAGTGCAAGGCATACACAAATGCTTCTCTTCCAATATGATGTTATAGCGGACGCTGGGTACCAACTTCGCACTAAAAGCACCAAACTAGAAGTGATTTCACTCCTGTCAAGGCTCGCCTTTTATACTGTTTGCCGAGGAGCTTTTGCGCAGGAGCAAAGAGCTTTCATTATAGTTTGTTCGAATTTCGAAGTATATTGAGCAAAGAGCTTTCATTATAGTTTGTTCGAATTTTGAAGTATATTTTTAGGTGTTGCCATATGGTTGTTTACATATGTAGGTAGTGAGATTACAAAAGTAGATAAGTTAAGTAGTGAATTAAAAGTAGTAGTGACTTTTTATTAATGTAATAAAAGTAGTGAAATTTACATAAAAGTAATTGAATAGTGAAAATAATAAATGAACAATTTGTTAATAATAAAAGAATTAAGTGAATCATTTAAAAATTTAATGAAAAGTAAATAATTAATAAGATGGATGTGTGTGGTCGTTACAGCATTATTTTTTCATCCTAGTTTAACTCAACTACATGTTGTTAGTGTTATGCCTAAACAACATGTAATGAGTAAACCAGCAACCCATTGATGACAATTTTTAGAAGGTTTTTAATGAAATTAAAGACGACATAGACGTCGGCAGGGATCGAACCTGTGATACTGAGGTTGACAGGCGAGGACACAACCATCGCGCCACGGCCAACTCTAAATCATCGTAATGTCAACTTTGATCAAAATCTCGAGTTCGTTCTTTTTTTACGAATTACAGTACCTATAAGTCGCAAGTAAAAAAGACTACCTTCTCTTACAACCTTGATCTTTAAGATGGATACACGGACAGACTCACACACGGATGGACGCACAGATGAAAACCACCTTGATCAACTTTTGGATCATCATAATGTTAATTTTGATTAAATTTGCATTACAAAATTTTCAATACGAAACCAATTACTTAATAATAATACACAGGAGCAACTAGAAAATGCATCATCAGAAAATATCAAAGGGTCTTCAATACGTTTTTCTTGGAAAACAATTCACAGCGATAATATGAATTCAAAATCTATTTTATACTTTTTCGAAAAGATCAAGGAATCCTTATAAATCCTTATAATTAAATAAAATTAACAATTCATTTGTCTTAAGGTTAAACACAAAGGAAACTTTAAAAGACCATTTCCTCATCCTATTAATTTTCTTTTCCATTTGCTCGTTGGAAAAATATCAATTATCCTGATGGGCGTCAGTCAGCTTACGAAATGAGAGCTGAAATTCCTCCATAATTGGTGCGTTCACATTTCACAATTCTTCCTCGCGTTTCACTTTGAGTTATAATTTAAATAAATAAAACGCAAAGCTGTTGCCTTCCAATTACAAAGAAAAATTTCCTCTGGAAAAAAAAGGATTTTGTTGGAATTGCTTGCTTTCATTTTGCAAACAATTACAAAGATTCCCTTCTAGTTTTCATTTCTTTCACAAGAATAACTAAATAAAAAAAAAATGAGCATAAATATTATATCAAAAAAAATAAATTTAAAACGTTCCTTTCAACCAACCTAGATAAAAGTCAATTAACCCTCCACAGCCCAAACGCAACGTAAGAAATTTTTATATAAGGAACGTCACGTTCTGAGCCAAGTCTCTAACCCTCCTGACTCCTTTTCCATTCAAAAGAGAAGCCTCATCTATTCAGGCGCAGCAAGAAGCAAATAATGTCTATGACTTTAGGCGTTGATGAGCAAAAAATCTGTTAAATAGAAAAAGTTTAACACACAAGTGGCGAATCGCATTCTTTTTCTTAGTTTTTAGTTTTTGGTCCTTCGAGCCGAACTCCTCACTTGGTGTTTGCTTTCATGAGGAATGCTTGAATACGTTTAAGGTTAATTTATCTTTTGAATTTTGTGCCTCAACTCCAACTCCATGGGAGTTTGCATGGTTGCCAAAGTCTGTTTTTGAATTGATCTATGAAAACACCAGTTGGGCTTTTAAATTATTTTTATTTTGCTTCTAGAATAAAATTCTAGTATCGACATTTGGCAATCTTGGACAGGTGAGAATTTTGAATGCACTTTGTTCTTCTCTAGATATCTTCAATGCAGTGGTTGCATCTATATACAAAAGGAGTGTTCGAGTGAGAGAGACAAGTGGTTGTAGCATGAGCAGATTGAATAAACGGGACAAGTTAAATAGGGGCAATGTTGTTTACACGTAAATAAGCACAATCTGTGTCACCCGGTTCTGGGGTTCGACTGGGATGAGAGCCGGGATGCTACGATGCAATGAAAAAAATGAATGTGGAGGTAGATTTGGATGTGGCCAGGCCAAGCAAGCCAGGACAGGGTAATGGCAAAAGCAAGTGATGATACCTCCACCTCACGATGACACACTACACCACTTGACCTCAAACTCAGTTTGTTCTATGATGCCAAGTTGGATTTTTGATTTTTATTGAAGTTGAAGATGGTAAACGAATGAAATATTCAAGGAGGAACTTCAGATTGGAATGTTATTTCGGTTAAAGTGCCACATTTTATATTGAATGGGATTCTAGAGTTAAGACTTTGGATCTTTCTTCGATTTGTTTATTTAGAGAGAAGTGTTTGCATTTTGTTTGATATGAAAAACGTGATATCTGAGTGAAAAGCGGAAGTTTGAAGATTGGCAAAGATAGATACGCTTTTATCATCAAATATCAATTAAAATTAAGACTTATAGAAAATGGTGACTAAGCCATATAAAAAGGCAAGGCACAGAGTAAGACTGGGTATACATAAAAGAAGACGTTTTGGGTTGGAAAACTATCTTTGGGTTTATATTGATTGATTGTTCATTTGGTGGGTAAAAGTCATCAAGTGTTGTCACTGATTTTGAGATTAAATTAGCTTTCGAAATAACATGATCAATATGAGAAGGGAAATTCAACTCTCTGTTAGGAATAGAGTAAACGGTAGGAACAGGTTCGTTACAGAAGTTGTCAGTTCGGGAATTTGATTAGCGCGCACAGGAGGAATGTATTTACATGATGTTGCAGAATGCTTTTATAACACCAGTTACGAAAAGTTTTTAGTTTTAGTTGCATAAAGGTAGAATTATGAGAAGACGAGATTAATTTTATTATTTTAATGTCGTCTGCATAAATAGGGAAGGACATGATGATTACTGCAGACGAATTTAATGGCGGGCACAAAGAGGAGTGGCCCAAGATGGCTGCTCTGAGGAACTCCGGAAGAGGTTAAAATTCGATCAGACACCGCACTTCTGAAAACAATTCTATTCTAGATGTGTGTTTTGTTTTAAAAGCAAATGAAAGGCTTCGAGTTCGACAATCATAATTTGGTGAACTAATCTTGTTGAAAACTTAGCTGAAATCAGTTGTATAATATCATCGACATTATCGTATCATTTTCCAGTAGGTACCTTAGGTATCATGAAGACAAACTGGGTGATATTAGTCGTGGTAGACCTACCTTTTAAGAAACGATTGATTTGCAATGGAAATAAGTCTAACTCTAGGCTTTCAAAGAGTTTGGGGAAAGCGGAGAGTTAGTTATTTGTGTCTTAAAATTGGTAAATTAAAAGATTCCTTCCAGAGTGGGAGGAAAAGTGCCTCTGAAAGCGAGTTTTTAAGGATTTAGTATATCAGGTTTCGTATATCATGATTAATTTATCACAGACTTTAAGGGAACTAATGTTAAAATAAATGTAAGATGTGTGCGAATTGAGTAAAATTTTTGATTTTAAAATCCAAAAAATATATATGTATTTTTAAATTTTAATATGCTATGTTGTAAATGAAAAATTAAAAAAAATGGTTCTTTGGCAGGTACAGTGAGTAATATCGCGAATTTCAATTTTTTTCATTGAATTATTATAGATCGTAAGAATTAATTAAAAAAACGTATCAAAATTCTAGGAGCCATTTTCGAGAATAATACGATTTTCAAAAACTATTTTTTAACATTTGTAATTTTTTTAACATTTGTAATTTGTAGGGTACCGTTATTTTTAGATAAAATAAATTGTGTTTTCTTACATTTTGTAGTAAAAGTTTTAAATTGGCCTACCAAAAATTTGTTCTTAAGAATGTTTTAAAAATTTGTATATAAAAGTTTTTTAAGAAAACGCGACAATGACTAATAAATTTTACTCTTACTTAAACTAGTACTTGGTTGAGAAATCAAATGACATCCTGTTTTAATCTGCTACTAGTAAATAAGTTGTTCTTGTGTCAGTCATTCAAAAAATTATTTTATGATTATGAACAATTTATTATCTTTAGTAACATTCATTTTTAAAATGTTTAGTTTTTTAAATCAGAGCAAGTTCATGCGACCCAGTCGTGCATTTTTTTTTTTTTGAATTTTGGATCTTCAGAACTTCGAAGTGTGTTTGAAATTTTAGATTTACAGAATTTTGCAAACCGAATTTCAGCAGATGCCGAATATAATGACACCATCCCGGTTTTATACTTATATATTATTTTTAAGGTATTTACACCAATTTAAAGTTTTTATTATTTGAAAATTTGATACAAAAAATCATTAACCCGTTTTCAATATACGTAATTCTAAAAAAAAATTATTATTTTTTTTCAAAAATTGCAAAAATATTTTTTTTTTGATGTGATATATTTTAAAGATTTAAGAAACTTCTGCGTTAAAAAAAAAATTAATTAATTTCTTAATTTCAACATTTTGGTTTGAGTATCGAATGGAATTTTTGTGATTTTGTTCTAATATGGTGCGAATAATACTTCTTGATGGATGTGTTCAATAAGTAGTTTACGATTTTTCGCGATGTGTTTTTGAATTGAGCAAACAAAATCTTTTTAGTTAATCATTTTATGATTGTTTTTTAGCTATGATTTCCTGCTATGCCGACGACTCAATATGAGCTCTATTAAGGAAAAAAACGAAAAATGTATTCACATCCAAACACTGGTTTGGATAACTTGGACATATGCATGTATAAGTTTCATATTTTATTAAATATATTTACTTTGTATAATACTCGTCCGATGATATATCCTGGGGATTAATTCTCTATCTCTATTTTCCCAATTTTACAAACTAAACGATTCGCAATTTATGAAAACAGATAATAAAATTTTTCCAAGTATTAAATTTATTTTTACACTCAAACGATTTTGAAAAGCCCTGATAAAATATGAAAGTTACAAGCAAAATCAAACTGTGATTAAATCAACTTGAAAAGCTACATACAATTCAGGTAACAAGCCATATTTTCATCTATCTAACACAAATTACCGTCGATGACGTTATCTTCTACATGAGATCTAAGCAATAACATTTTACTTTGACCATTATATACGAACAATCCCCAGTTGTGTTTTTTTTTTCAAATTATTCCGACAGCTGTTTAATACCAAATTCGTGTCGCACTTGCTCCTACGTAATAGACTAGGAATTTTAAAAACCAATGTTATTAGAGAAAACTGTTCATAAGGATAAAATATTTTTTTTTAAATTGTTTTAGTAGTAAGAGACAAAAACAGAATGCTATTCAAATGTGAATTTATGACAGAACAAAAATTATAAGTCGTTGTAGTGGTTTCTTAAAAAAAAGCTTTTACATACAAAATTTTTAAAAGATTTTTAGGAACAAAATTTGGTATGCCAACTTTAAGTTTTTACTACTGTACGAATGAAAATTAAATTTCCAAAAAAAATATTGAGCCGTTTTTGAAATATCGAATTTTCCAGAAAAAAATGATTTTTTTTTCAAAATTCATGAAATATTTTTTTTAGAGTTTTGAAATTCAATGGTTTTAAGACTTTTTAGAAGCATCTCTACATCTCTACCCTCAATAACCATTTTTCGAAAAAAATTTTCAACCAGTACCTAGCTTTAATTAAGTGAAATTTGTTTGTCTTTTTTTTTTTTAATCTGTTGAACAGTTTTTAAGAAAAAAATATTTACAAAATTTGGAAAAAAATAGTATGGCAGGTACCGTTATTTGTGGTCTTAAAAAAAAAACGTGTGGGGAGAAAAAATTAAAAATGATATATACCAAGTTTAGAGAACATCAGCCGAGCCGTTTAAGCTGTAGTCGAACAGACAGACATAATTGCGAGAACCACTTTTTTTAAAATTCGCTATCATCGTAATGTCAACTTTGATCAAATGAATAACTTGCCTTATAGTACCTATAAGTCACAAGTAAAAAACAGACTACTTTGGATGGTGTTTTTTATTTTTTGTTGGAAATTTCTTACTCTACTGTATATAAAATCTCAAAAAATGAGGCTAATATTATTCAAACTTTTTAGGAGTATTACCAAAACCAAAAAAGATGTAAATATTATTGCACTTTTTTTTAGAAAATCGAACACAAAAAATGGTTCTTTGAAAGGTACCTCTAGTTTTGGACTTAACAATTAAAAATTAAAAAATGCTATCTACTAAGTTTACTTGCAACATAATGTACCTATGTACTATACGAGTATGACAAGTTATGCACTCGCGAAATAGAATTGAGCTCGAGATTTTTACTTTGACTACGGCCTAAACGGGTCTTCCGCTTTTCTTTAAACTTGGTAGATAGCATGTTTTAATTATGCCCCCACACGTTTAATTTTTAAGATCAAAAATAACGATTTTTGTCGAAGTTTTATAAAATATTTTTTTTTCTCAAAAACTTTTCCACAGATTTTTTTAGAAAAATTAAAAAAAAATGTATTAAGTCAAGATTTGAAAAAAAAAAAAAATCGAAAAATTGATATTAATGGAATCCCACTTAGAACCATTTTTTTTTTGATTTTCCCAAAGACAGTACAACCGATTTTGATTACTTTATTTTATGCTAAAGCTTCCCAAATGTTTGGATAGCACATATTGTGTATTCATACTTTCAAACAAATGTTTTTGGGGTTTTTAATTTTTTTTTAATATTTCAAAATTTTAATGCTTGATTTTTTTAATATAATCTAAGAGATAAAAGAAAAAAAAATATTTTGTCTAAAAATGACGGTACCCATCATACAAATGTTAAAAAATGATTTTAGAAAATCCTATTTTTCTCGAAAACAGTGTCTACAATTTTGATAGCATTTTTTTTTCGATTAATTTTTCAATCTATAATTCAATAAAAAAATTGTTTAAAATTAAGATATTGCTGACTGTACCTACCATAGAACCATTCCTTCGAATTTTGAATTTCTCTTATCCGCATAACAGATTTTAATGACATTTTTCGCTGAGGAGCTTTTAAAAAGCTCTAAAAACATTGCATTTCAAAATTAAAAAAAAATCTTTGATTGGAATGTTTTGAAATTTTCGTTTTTACAATTCGATGTAAAAAACGGGTCTACATATGTTTTTGAAATTTAATTTTTTTTCGTAAGGTACTCGTATTACTCGTAAAAAGGTGGCATTACAAAATTTCGTCTTAATAATGTTTAAAAATATTTGTATACGAGTATCAAAGCTTATTTTTTTTAAGTATCGCTACAACGATTTAAAATTTTCGTTCTAATATTTGCTTGAGAAATCACATGGCATCTAATTTTTAGCTTCAACTATTCAGTTCAAAGAACGCTTTTCGCAAGTACTGGGAATAGCAGTGGAGAACTTTGCATACATAACTAGGTCTTCTCCTTTGCAAGTTCAAATTAACTCAAGAACTGAACAAATAACCTTGATCATTTGAAGAACCGAAATTTCTCGAATTTACCTTTTCAAAAACTTAAACAAAAATCCTGAATATCATCGTAATGTCCTCATTTAAAGCAATACTCGTTTTGATCTCATTAGATCCAGAACTAAAGAGTATTCCAAGGTCATTAAATGTGGCCAGAGTCTTATATTCACTTTTGAGCCCCTCCACCTTCTCAAAAAGCACCCGCAGAGCAAGGACTATTCTATCATAAAATTCAATATTTTATCCATCCTCTCACAAGAATTACTTATACAGTCCTTAAAAACCCACACTGTGTGCCATGATGATTTAGACAGACAACCAAAAATCCTCAAATCCCAACAGCATTATAGTTTATTCCAACTCTCGAAAACTATTTTGAGAAAACATCTCAATTTAATTGGATACGATATGCTAAACAGCAGTGTACAAGTTAAGCAGCGTTTTCAAGTACTTGTACAGAATTTTCGACCAAAACTTTTGTGCACTGACTTTTCAAGAGAGAGAGAGAGAGAGAGCTCCGTTCACGTGCACTTCAAAAACTAAAAATTGTTTCCTCTTGTGCGCAAATACGATAACAACAACTCGGTACAAGTGCAGGAAAATTTGACTAGTGACCTAAATCCTTGCTTGGCGGAATAGTAAACCTGCATCTGGCTCATGATGATGAATGATGATGGTGAATTTGAATTCTATAGCTACAAAAACCTCATCGCTTAAAAAAAAATGAAGGCTAAATGGTTTCCTTTTCCTAATGTTTTTGCTGGTAAACATGGAGGTGTGGTCGTGGAGGTGGAAAATTCTGATGTGAAAGAATAGCAAAAGCACTTGAACTAAGTTGAACAAGGTCAACAAGAGAGTAATCCATGATGTGGATTATGCCAGTTTGGTCCTTCAAGGCAAATATGTGTGAGTACTCGTATACTTCTATATAGCACTGATTACACATTTGGAACCTCAATCCTCCTTGAGGCGGATATAAACATCTGCAAGTAGATATTTGGCTACATACAATTGATGGGATTCGGGGGGCTTAAGGCTTAAATTAGACGAACATGTTTATAGAAGAAGAGAGAGTCTTAACCGACTGTTTATACAATTTATGCAGTAGCTGTGGCTGTGGGGGCCTTCTTTATGCAAAAAATCTAAAGATAAGCATCTCATTAATTAAATGAAGGCATCAGGATCTTATAGGCCACAACCATACCTACTCTCTCCAAGGATACTTAAACTGTTTTGTGTTTTATCTTATTTTTTTCTTTTCAATTTGGACTCTTCCGGACTTTATCAATTAATTGATTGTTGCTAATTTGATTTAATTTGATTTGATGAGAATTCGTGCAGCTGTACATTCGAGTATTTATAATTAGATCTATTTCTATTATAATGATTTTCGAATTCACTGAACAAGCGGGATTTTGATAGAAATTAAGGCCTGTTCATCGGTTTGTGTATATAATTGTGTGCTCTAATCGAATGGAAAATTCAAAATCTATTATTTTCAGTTCATGGAATCAAATACAATTAATCAATCAAAAATATTGATTGTCTGATTTCAACAGTTTATTTACCTTTGTATATGCCTTTCGATATGCCTACATTTATACGAAGTAGAACCTATTGGGGTGTATACATATAAGTGCAGAATTGTTATCCAAGGCTGGATCGCACAAAATTCGCATTTATGGTTCGAGACTTTAATGTGGTAAACTATTGAAGAGATACAGTAAGTATTAGTTTATAACTGAAAATTACTACGAGTTTTTTTTTATAAAAGAATATATTTTGTTTTTCGAAAATTTTAGAAATGCAGTGTCATGTATAAAAATTTTTGTGCAAAGTTGGAATCTTTTTTGTCAGGTTATAAACTTAACATAAGCAAATTATCCAAACATATATGAGAGCTTTCTTAAGAAACTTCTAGATCAAAATTCTGTTATGTGTCTCTTATTTCTACTTGCGACTTATAGACACTAAGGCAAGTTATGCATTCGGAATCGAACTCGTGATTTTGATCAAAGTTCACATTACGATGATAGCGAAGACGAAAAAAGTGGGTCTCACAATTTTGTCTGTCTGTGCGACTTCAGCCGAAACGGCTCGGCCGATTTTCTTCAAACTTGGTAGATACTGGTTTTAATTTCCCCCCCCCCCCGGACGTTTTTTTCAAAATTTTTTTTTGGAAACTCAATATTTCGAAAACCCCATGCTCGATTTTGTTTAAACTTGACAAATAAAAGTTTCTTAACATAATCTACAAAATTTGAGAAAAACAATTTTGTTTTATCTAAAACTAACGGTACCTTCCATACAAATTTAAAAAAATGGTTTTCGAAAATCGTATTTTTCTCGAAAACAGTTCCGAGAATTTTGAAAAATTTTGTTTCTTTTGATTAATCTTTACGATCTATAATTTAATAAAAAAAATTTTAAATCCAGATATTTTACTGACTGTACCTACCATAGAACGATTTTTTCGAATTTTGAATTTCTCATTATCGACATAACGGATTTTAAGGAAATTTTTTATAAAGAAGCTCCTAAAAAGTTTAAAAATCATTGCATTTAAAAACTTAAGAAAAAATATTTTTTCAATTTTTAGAAAAAAGTCATTTTTTTTTTTTGAAAAATTCGATATCTCAAGAACGGCTTAGTATTTTTTTTGGAAATTTTTTCTTAAAACTGTTTTAAAAATTTTGTACATAAAAGCTTATTTTTTTAAGGAACCACTACAACGACTTATAATTTTTGTTCCTGCGTAAATTCATATTTGCATAGCATTCTGTTTTTATCTCTTACTACTAAAAGAATTTAAAAAAATCATTTTATCCTTATGAACAGTTTTCTCTAATAAAACTCTCGCAAGTTCGTGCGACTCAGTCGTGCATTTTATTTTCATACTCAAGCTAAATTTTGACTTTGAGATAATTTTTTTCAGAAAATGCTTAATAAAAATAATGTTTTACTATTTTTTCAATGAACATAACAAAAATAAAAATAAATATCAGTAACAAGTTTTCGGAAATCCAACAGATCTTGTGAAAATCTGCAAGAGAAATTATTAAGAAAATCGTTGTGTTGCTTTTTGAGGCAGGCTGTTTCCTAATTTTTGGTGATGCTTCGAGAATAGGCTCTTCTTTTTCTTTTAAAGTTGCTTTTTCTGCTGAATAAACTAGTTCTTTCATTCTTCGCCACATAGACATAAATAACAATACTGGTAGGTCAGGAGATCTTGCAGACTAGTGAACTGGTAAGTTTCTTCTTATTCAACGATTACCATATTCCTCATCAAGCAAATTACTAACGTCCCGACCATAATAGCCTGGAGCACTATCCTGTTGGAAATATGATGAAGCTTGTTGAATCACTGGAATGTCCTCCAATAGTTCTGGTACATCCATTCGCAAGAACTCAATATAGTTTGTAGAATTCAGCCTAAATGATAGTTTGAATAAATTGTTTCCAATTATACTTGGCCACATATTGACGCTGAATTTGTGATGAAAAGATTAATATCTTCTTTTACATGGATTCCCCGCAGACCATGTTTTAAGATTTTGGAAATTAGTGAACCCATCTCTTGTATGTAAACTGAGATTCGTCCCTCCTTGAAAAGGTGTATGGTGAAATGGATACCAGGAATTTTTCTCCATGCAGTACAGTACATTAGAAATTGTATGTCTGGAAACTTCTGATTCTAGTTAATGGATCAGTTGTAACAGCTTCCACTTTTCTTTCAAAAGCCGGTATCGTTGTGGCGCACTAGTTGAATTTTCATTGCACAGCACTTAAATCTAAATAACCTCTGCTTATCCTTGACCCCAAAGAAAATTCTACCCTTCGTATTAAGAGAGCAGTATTCGTTAACATGGCTCACGGTGTATCAAAGCAGGCCTTTCATTAAATCTCCGAAAGTTGATGTCAACATAACATAGACCCAAACTCAAGAATCATATCCTGAAAAATATCACTGAAGAATTTTGGACAATATCTTTAGACACAATTTTTAAATCCCAAAGCACTTGTACATGAGAGCAAGAAGGCACATTTCATTTCAATATTAATCACGATGCCTGGTGTTCCAGAATAGTTAAATTCATGCCTGTAAAATTAAGCGAGCTTCGGGCAATATGATTGCATAATAGCTATTTCACATATAACTATACAATACGTTCCTTATTATGATAATTTACCTATTATACTTAAATTCTACGCTTCAGGTTGTTGGATAACAAATCGTGAATTTGGAAATTTTGTAATTCCATAATTTCCCAGGCAAACCATTTTTAATTCACCAAAAAAATTATTTTTTTTTTATCTGCGGTGGACTCGGTGATAAATGTTTTTCTGTCATAGCATAATTTGTATTCGTTTTTAATGACATTCTTTTTGTTTGTTTGTTTGTTTTTGATCATTTATATGAATATCAATAATAATTGTGTAAATTTGAGCTCTTGTTATTACACAACTCGATTAAGGGAGATAGACCGGAGAAGAAATGTTTACTATTCAATATTTAATTCAAACAATATAGCTAATCTACTCTACTTCTAATAGTATTGGGTTTGTAGCAATAAAACAAAATTCGAAGTTTTAAACTTAAAAACAAAATTAAATCAAGCAGATGAATGACTTGTTTTCAAATTTTATGTAAAGTAGTTTCATTGTATGTCCTCAGAGATCAAACTCGAATTGAGTATTTAAGACGGTTGGCGCACGACGGAAGTGAAATCAGAAATATTCTATGGCGTCACGATATTGAGAAATTCTCGTTTGAAAATTCAAAAATAACTTGAGGTAATTTTTACTTTTTACATATAAAACTATAAGGCAAGTTATGCATTCGTAAAAAAATCGAACTCGAGATTTTGATAAAAGTTGATATTACGATGATAGCGAAGACCAAAACAGTGGGTCTTTCAATTTCGTCTGTCTGTTCGACTACAGCTAAACGGCCGATTTTCTTCAAAATTTGTAGATATGGGTTTTAATTTTTTCCCCCCGCATTTTTTTTTTTTTTAAGACCAAAAATAACGGTACCTGCCATACGATTTTTTTTCGAGATCTAATAAATTTTTTTTTCTCAAAAACTGTTCCACAGATTTTTTTTTTAAATTCATAAAATTTCAATTAGTTAAACCTAGGTAATGGTTGAAAAAAAATTTCCAAGAATTTTTGGTTCCCCCTTTGGAACCATTTTTTTTGTTTTTAATTTTCTCAAAAACGGTACGACCGATTTTGATCATTTTTTTTATGTTAAGGCTCCCCAGAAGTCTTAATATTATTGTGTGTTCAAATTTTCAAAAAATTTTTTTTTGGATTTTTATAAAAGTTTTCAAATTTTTTTTTTTGAAAACTCAATATTTCGAAAACTTCAAGCTCGATTTTTTCATACTTGATAAATAAAAGTTTTTTAATATAATCTACAAGATATGAGAAAAAAAAGAATTATTTAACCTAAAAATAACGGTACCCTCCATACAAATGTTAAAAAATAGTTTTCAAAAATCGTATTTTTCTCGAAAATGGTTCCGAGAAGGATTTTTTTCGAATTTTGAATTTCTCATTATCGGCATAACGGATTTTAATGAAATTTGTTTTAAAAAGAAGCTCCTAAAAAATGTAAAAAAAATTGCATTTCAAAACTTAAAGAAAAATATTTTTTCAATTTTTGAAAAAAAGTCATTTTTTCTTGGAAAATTCGATATCTCAAAAACGGCTTAGTATTTTTCGTGGAAATTTAATTCGTACAGTAATAAGAACTTTAAGTTGGCATACCAAATTTTTTTCTTAAAAATTTTGTACATAAAAGCCTATTTTTTTAAGGAACCACTATAACGACTTATAATTTTTGTTTTTGCATAAATTCATATTTGCATAGCATTCTGTTTTTATCATTTACTACTAAAAGAATTAAAAAAACTCATTTTATCCTTATGAACAGTTTTCTTTAATAACATGCGTTTTTAAAATTCTTAGAGCCATTTTTTTTCACTAGAAGTTGACCTCAACTTTAGGATTTTTATTCTCAACTTGTGATTTTGTTTTTCTTCACTCAAAGTTGACAGTTTCAACTTTCGATTCTCAACTCTCGAGTTGATCAACTTCCGAAAATACTAGAAGTAGAGAGAGCAAACTTGAGAGTTGACATGAAACATTGTTTTTTTTTTTAATAAAATACATGCATTTTGCTTCAAAAGTTTGTTTACTTGAGTTTTCACAACAAAAAAAAATATTGGCATAATTTTCCGCAGCAATTATTTTTGGGAAAATTGGACTTCAACTTCGTCGAGCAGTGAATGTTGCCGCTCATTGGAGTTGAAAAGTGGGACGACCGTGACTTCAATTATTGCTTTCGTTTTTCAAAACCGACAGCAGTGATGTTGATAGATTTAATAGGGATTCACTTTCTTGCAACGCGAGACGGTAATATAGTTTTAAATTAAAACCTAAGGTCCCCTTTAAATTTATCTCGTGGCCAATCACAGATTTTTTGTTAAGATTGTATGCTCTCGGATCAGTCCATTTCCAGCGTGTATCACTTTCTGAAACTAGTATCGAAAGCCATTGCTAATCCAGAACCACAATATATTCGAATGCCGGAAACGCACGAGGGAATGCTTGAAGCAGTACGAGGCTTTTTCGCAATCGAAAACACGATTTTTATAGGTAAATTTGGTCACTTTATCACCATGGTAACAAACGCTGATGAGAATTTGAACAAAGAATTGCAAATACTCACTCTCAATTGAGTTGAGTGTTCATATGGCGTTTGAAAAAGCAGATTTCCCGTGTTGGCTTCCGACATATAGAGACGACAAAATAGAGACGACAAAACTCATCATCATCGCTTGCGCTGTTATCCACCACAAACCAATTGATGGAAAATTATAGAACCTGCTCCAGAAATTCCCAGATTTGCTGATTTAGCTGCCACAAATTTACCATGTATCTTTGGGGAAACGGCAACATCGATGACAAACATACGTTCGCGATTGGAAACAACTTATTTTTGCCCCTATGTAGATCGAGGAGAAAATCATTCATCACAAATATCACACAAAAATTGTATATACGAGTATGTATATATTTTAACAAATATCCCAGGGATATTTTTCAAATCAGAAGTTGATCAACTTTAGATTTTCAACTCGGGAGTTGAGAAAAAAAATTGTGAAGAAAAAGAAATTCTCTCGAGTTGAAGCCAACTCTCAAGTTGATCAACTTGAGAGTTTGCCTCAAGTCGAGCTATAGTGAAGAAAACGGCCCCTAGTCTATTACATTTACATAGAAGCAAGTTTGTGCGACCCAGTCATGCATTTTATTTTTAACGAAACTGTGTTTCTTCTTTTAAATGCTGGCTGTTCAAATCTCTCTGATACCATTTTTCTCAGAGAAGTAAGCGCTATAAGCTGACTGTAGCTTTAAAGAAAAATGTAGGTACACTTGATATCAGGGACCTGAAATTACCAGTAAAAGAAGACATATCAGAGACACCTCTAATCCTCCAAATGGATTAGTTTTAATTACTCTGAATCAAAAAAACTTCATATTTGTGAAAAAGTGGATTACCAGCTGTGATAGGGTATATGGATGGTACACATTCATATATCAAGATAGCGTCTCCAAAAAAAAAATTCAGCACGCATATTACACTCGTTAGCGAATTTCTCTCACCTTTGCTTTGCTTGGCTCTTAGCACAAACCATCTTCGCGATGTTCACATTTTTCTCCATCAATCTAATCAAAATTTCTTTTTGCCTTTTGTTCGTTATCACTTTTGACCTTCATAAAATAAAATTTTGAATGTTTTGTCCTTAAAACAATTAGTTAATTGAAAGAAACTTACATTTTGTTTACAAGAAAAACTTCTGGACTTTACCTTCCTTACGCGTCGATCAGAAAATGACAATCGAGAAGAAACGACTGTGAAATCGAAAAGTTTCGATCACAATCGACATTCGCAATATAAAAAAGAGTAATCGACGATCGATGATCGAAAAAAGTCGATCATCGATTAGAAAATCGACAACCACAATCTGGGTTTGAAATTCGCTGAAAATGGATGCAGACCTCACTGCGAAATATCCACAGTAGTTGAAGATGCTGACTAAACTGCTGAGCGAATTGCAAATCGACGTTAATCATCACAAGCGAATTGTACGTAGACAAAGAGACTACCCAGATAATGGACTCATAAGAAACCGTTGCTATCTAGGTCAAAAAGCTAAGACACACAAAGAGGTTTTGCGTGAAGGCTGAGGCACTTGCGATTGTTAGCATATATCTGAGCTCAAATAACTGGATCTAAGATTCCGACGAAAACTGGTTGACCTGGAAGACTTCGTGTCTGAGGCTATAGAAGAAATTCTGGCTGCTGGTGACTTCAACACCAGAGATCAGGAATGGGGAATGTAAATTACAGATTTTCAAAGAACGCAAGTACTCCAGGTGACTTCGAGGGGAGGGAAACACCTTAACTTTCGAGATACTAGGACATAGAGGCAAAATGTCAGACGGCACCACCGCAAAAGAAACCAAATCCTCACGTATAAAAATAAACTGGTAAATCATCGAAGAACTTGGGAGTAGCGATTACCACTACATTGTCTTTTTGTGGAAGGGAACCACAGAGCTCCTAACTTTAATGAAACACGAGCTCTACACTGGGACATAAAAAGGCTCAACGAACACCTTTTCAATTCTGTGATCAAAGAAGGAGAAGAAGCCATGCCTAATATTTTCGATCAAGAAACAGAAGTTAGAAGGACTCCAGAGCAACGTCAACAGCGACTCATGGAGACTTTTCTTTCCCTGTTCTAAACGAAGAAAAGATGAAGCCATTGTGTACATAATCTTTCCAACTGAAACATCACAAAGGCCGAACGTTAGGAACTTCAATCTTTCAGCGAGGAAGAGTAAGGCATAGGTATGATAATGCAAACTAGATGAAGAGCCTCTGGAACCAACGGAGTTTCCAAAGAAGTACTGAAAGTTACCAGCCAAACATGTCTATTGTTGGTGCTGAACATGTTCCAAAGAGCTGGAAGAAACAACGATTGGTGCTTGTTGGCAAAGATAAAGGAGACCCGGATTCTCAATCGGCAAGAAGGCCTTCTCTGCATTCTAGAAATAGCGGGGAAGTTGTCGGAAAAGATACTAAGACCAAGACTGATAACGGCAGTAGAAATCTCAGGTGACCTGTCGTAAGCACAGAATCGTCTTTTGGTTTTACGTATAAGCACCTGCCGATTATGGCTTAATCCCACGGGAGGCCTACCTCCATCGGAGTCAGATTGGTCCTGACCATTAACCCCGACATAGCCGAAGCCATCTCGGTCGCAAAGCTGTGACATGTTGCAGGCATCAATACACCTCTTGCTTAGGAGGCAAGGTCTATCTAACACCTCTTGAATACAGGCAGGCCTGGAAACCATATGTCTCCGCATTCGGAATAAACCATGCCACCGCGATACTCCCACTAGGGGGCCCACCGACAGCTGCACCTCTATATCCGAAGATAGAATAGGAGAGCCAGAAGACGTACGCTATTGCCCTCAGACTCCTGGGCACTATCTCCCGTGGAACTAGAATATAGCTCGCCGTTCTACGATTTGAGCTACTTTCTTTTTTTTTCAAATGTTCCGCGGTCAAGATCAGAGAACAAACGGTGCGTACAAGATTCGACTTACCAAGGACCTAAAAATTTATGAACAAATCCAAAGGTTTATGGTCATTCAAATCTTGTACCGTCTGCGAAAAGCCGTGTTCTTGTGCTACTGTCTCAGGTTAGGTTGTATTATTTCACGGACAACATGTCGTCTTGAATTTGGCCACCAAACCTTAGAAAAGCAAGTCTGTGTTTATAAATACAATTTTTCAACATCTCTTTAGCATAAGAACAAGTTCGTACGGCCCCGTTGTGCATATAAACCCCCATATCCACATTTATAACACTGGTAGTTTTACCTATTCGATTCTCATAAAACATTCATGAAATTTTTCATTCTTATGCATAAAAATATCATCAGCATAAGCCAGCGAAGACAATTTGCTGCCACATTCATTTTAATTATATGAAAAAATCCACCTCACGTAAAAATAATAATTATTATTATAATAATTTTGCTCGCCATACAAACGAACCACATGACCGACCGACGACGTCATTAACACACAGGAGCAAGGAGACCAACCAACAGGATACACAAATACTGCCATGCAATTATTACTATTTCCTTTATCCAGTGGATGTAGATAAACCGATTCTGTAACTCACGCTGTAAGCATTGAGTCCTGCTTTTGTCCTTAACTCAACAAAAACGTATGTAGATACGCAGTTACAGCGTTTCCTTCCTTTTTTTAGGGTAAAGTGTAAATTCGAAATAACTTAACAACCCCATCATGAATAGTCACTATTCATTTTTGAATTGAAGTTCCTTGGTGTGTTTTAACACACCTCTGCCTTCTACAATAACCCCATAACCCTAAACCTACTCCAGAAACCTTAAGAATTTTTGAATTGAAGTAAACAAAATCCGGTCAAAAGGTTCTCATTAGGAAAAGAATCGTTCGAAATGGGGTTTGCTGCATGAAGGAGGGGGGTGGCTGCGGTGAAAAGTCTTTCATAAGTCGAACTATACAAAAGCTCAAGAGTAGGCACTCGCTCAACCTCCCTCACGTTAAGTGGGTTGAGTAGAAAGTGAATTAATCGCACATGGCATTATACACGAACTTATATTCCTTTTATGCGCTTTCTCCCTACTCCCCTACTCGTTACTGGGTGTAATGTGAAAATGGGTAAAACCTAATGACGTTGTCACAAGAAAAGCGGGGCACAGTCTTTGCTGGATTAAATATACTGCGGGGCCCACAATATGAAAAGGGTGTTCTTAAGCTTGAGAATAGCTCTAGTTAGGCAAGTCAGAATCTGTTTTTGGAGAATGGATTAGAAATCTGAAGATGATGAGGGAAATGGTGTTATGTACCATTCATGATTTGCCTTTAAACTGCAACCAAAACATGTGCTGAAGGCAGGTTTCAGCCTTCAGTATTCCCATTGCGATTTGGGCCGCCAAAGGTGGTAGTCCGCCAATGGATACAAACCCCCTTAGGTCGTTTTGCCTGTATGTAAATCCTGAAAAGCGGTATATACGAGCTTCTTTTGTTCACTATTTTTTTTTTTTGTGAAGGTAGATCTGACTTCAAAGATTAAAAGATTCTTTTTTACATTTTAGTTTAAGTGGAATGCCAAACAAAAACGAACAAAATAAAAGATCCCGCATTGAAAAAAAATATTATATAGAACACAAGACAAGAAGGTAAAACAAGTTTCTATTTCCCTCTGTATTCCATGTGCCCTTAGCCTTTGGTCACACTTGACATTAAATTGTTTCTAGGACCAACAAACCTACCTTCATCCATACATGCCAGCGAAGCTAATTTACATATAGCTTCTCCCCTGTGTTCTACATGCTCGTAAATAGGAAAAGATTGAGGCTAAAGAGAGATTCTTTTTGGCTTAGTGTTCGTTGCACAATATAAATGTTCTCGTTTTAAAGTGCTGATTTTGTGGTCAGAAACCCGGAAATAGGGGTGGTTAGGAAGGCTGATTTTACTATAGTATGTGCTTGAAGTTACAAAAGAACGATAGTGCATACAGATACCGGCCCCAATCTTATGCCCATTATCATGTCACACATCGAAACAGTGAAAAGAAAAAGCAAAATGCAAACGAGTAGCCAACCCCAACCAGGCGAAACCTATTGATCCTAAAAATTGAGAGGGTGTCGGTTGATTGGATGGATGTCAAGCCATGTGACAGTATCTATAGAATATAATGGCCCAATTGGAAGACTCCTCGAATTTGCCCCAAAGTGAATTGGCTTGTTAGTTTTAATGAGGTTGCAAGTGAGTGTTTTTGGTATAAAAAAAGATGGACACGTAATGATAACACATAGGCTTGCAGGAAGCACACCATTGATTTTTATCATCAGGCAAGCATTTAATAGCTGATGGGGTTCGACATACACCAAATGGAAGGTATAATTGTTCAATTGAGGGTAAAAGAGATCTTTTTTTACTTCTAGATAGGTACCTACATCGAAATTGTTTATATAGTAAGAATGTTAATATACGGGTAGGATAACTTTAAACTATACCTACATTTGATGAAAATCAGCCAAAGCAGAAGTCATATGGCACGTTCTTTATTAAACTTGTTGAACTTTTGATTCAAAAAAGGTTCATACAGAGCTACATAAATTTCAAACCCTTAAGTCTAACGAGTTTTTGTGAGTTGTTCTCTATATTATATAAATATACCCAAAATTGTTAACATCTTCTCCAACAGAGTTACATGAACATAAATTAAATAATTTTAGTAGATTCTTATCTCATCCGCTTTTGATATTTGTATTACTGTTCATAATCTCTGCTTGAACATCTAAAACCTAAGATCTGTGAAGCCAGAAACTTTGATATTTTCCTTTTTAGGAGAGATAGATATATATTTTGTGTTTACGGTGTACAATCATAACATTTTTGTTGCTTGGAAATAAACGAAACAACCCAAGCAACTCCATCTACCTTTAATTCCTTTTGAGGGAACTGGATGAAATTTTTGACTATAAAAGTTGCTAAAAATGAAAAATGTTCCAATTTCTAAAGTAAACACTGTCAAGCTAATCCAATTAACCTATGCTTTCAATTAGGGATTCTAAACTATTTTTACTTGCGATATTGTAGGTGCAACAGGCCAAGTTCTGCATTTGGAAAAAAATCGAACTCGAGATTTTGATCAAAGTTGTCATTACGATGATAGAGAACACGAAAAAAGTAGGTCCGGCAATTCCATCTGCCTGTCTGTACCTCGACCTAAGGCCTAAACTATACTGGAGCTATTTTTTCAAACTCGGGTCTTCTGTAATTCCCTAGAGGAAAAATTGAAATTTTTTTGTTAGCTTTAAAACTAATGGTACCCCCTTTTGAAGATGCAACATATGATAATTTTTTTTTTCAGAAATATATTCAACAAAAGAAAACAATTGATTTATTAAAAATAACTTTCCTGTACTTGTTTAAATGTACTATATTTTCAAGGATATTTTTTCTATAATTTTCAATTGTTGTTGTATTTTTATGAATATTCAATTTTTCTGTTTTTCTTATTACTAGCCGACCCAGCTTTCGAAATTCGAGTGCCAATTTATTTATTAAATTCATTATCATTCAATAACAGACAGAGAATTCATGATTTTTTTAAATTGTTGAATGTAATTAGAAGTACCTACAAAGCACTCAATCCTGGAGTCCAAAGGAAATCAGTTAATGGTAAACAAACTTTCAAACCTATACACATTTTTGACACATTAACAAATTTTGTTTTGATTCTTTCATGTCATTGTCCTTCAGCTGTTGTTATGGCCATAATATTGGAATCGATCCCACGTCGCCGGAGTGACTTCAACCTGTGAATTTCATATCGCGGCAATAAAAACAAATGCACGACTGGGTCGCACGAACTTGCTCCTATATGGTAATAGACCAGAAATTTTAAATACGAATGATATTAGAGAAGACTGTTCATAAAGATAAAATTAATTTTTTTAAATTCTCTTAGTAGTAAGACACAAAAATAGAATGCTATGCAAATATGAATGTATGCAAGAACAAAAATTATAAGTAGTTGTAGTGGTTTCTTAAAAGAAAAGCTTTTATATACAAAATTTTTAAAAGATTTTTAAGAAAAAAATTTGGTGTGCCAACTTTAAATTTTTATTACTGTATACGAATGAAAATTAATTTCAAAAAAAAATATTGAGTCGTTTTTGAGATATCGAATTTTCAAAAAAAAATTTGTCAAAAATTCAAAAAATATTTTTTTTTAAGTTTTAAAATGCAATAGTTTTAAAACTTTTTAGAAGCATCTCTACAAAAAATTTCATTAAAATCCGTTATGTCGATAATGAGTAATTCAAAATTTAAAAAAATGGTTCTATGGTAGGTACAAGCTGTAATATCTTAATTTCAATTTTTTTTTATTAAATTAAAGATCGTTAAAATTATTTGAAGGAAAAAAATTTGTATCAAAATTCTAGGCCCCGTTTTCGAGGAAAATACGATTTTTGAAAACCATTTTTTAACATTTGTATGGTGGGTACCTTTATTTTTAGGTAAAATAAAACTTTTTGTCTCACATCTTGTAGATTATCTTGAGAAACTTTTGTTTTTCAAGTTTAAAAAAAATCTAGCATAAGGTTTTTGAAATATAGAGTTTTGAAAAAAAAAAAATTCAAATTTTTTTAAAAAATCCAAAATTGTTTTTTTTTTAAATTCGAATACCCAATTTTATTTAAGTTTTTGAGGAGCTTTAGCACAAAAAAAAATGATCAAAATCGGTCATACCGTTTTCGAGGAAATCAAAAACAAAAAAAAATGGTTCTTAGGGGGTACCCTCAATTTTTTTTGGGAAAATTTTGTTTAACCACTACCTACCTTTAAATAAACGAAATTTTTTTGTATCTTTGTTTTTTTAATCTATCGAACAGTTTTTGAGAAAAAAAAATATTTACAAAATTTCGAAAAAAATTCGTGTGGCAGCTGGCAGGTACCGTTATTTTTGGTCTTAAAAAAAAAAGAAAAAAACGTGTGGGGGGAAACATTAAAAGTGATATCTACCAAGTTTAAAGAAAATTGGCCGAGTCGTTTAGGCTGTAGTCGAACGGACAGACAGCCCGACAGACAGCCCGACAGACAGACAGACAGACAGAATTTCGAGACCCATTTTTTTAGTCTTCGCTATCATCGTAATGTCAACTTTGATCAAAATCTCGAGTTTCATTTTTTTTACGAATGCATAACTTGCCTTATAGTACCTATAAGTCGCAAGTAAAAAAGGTTGTGTGTACTGGCGTACGCGCGGTAGAAGTAAAACTTTTTTTCCCTCAGTCCCGATAAGATTGTACCCTTCAAAGCGTACAAACATTTTGTATATATAGTATAACTTTTGTAGCTGATTTGATGATAATATCTCTATCGAACAGTTGAACAAATCTTTACATCACAAAATGTTTACATTCGATATTTCAGAAGCATTTGATAGAGTTTAGCTTCGATCGATCTCTTCTTCGTTGGATTCAGAAACTACTTTTCGAACTACTCACTACCAGCGCTGCCGAACTTACTCCCATAGTAGTACTTTACTCCTTTCGTGGAGTCGATGCTCCTATACTCCCCATGTTACAAAAATACTCCCCAAAAAAATAAATAAAAATTAAAAATAAAACAAAACTGCAACAAACCAACTTAAAGCAAACATATTGTTTTCTGTTTTTTCGACAAATTGCACATCTCTGTTCTTTTTTCCATACAAGATCGCATATCGTTGAACTTGCAAACATCACTGGATAACAAGATAAAAAGACAGAGATAATAAATATTGTTTCCTCTTTTTAATTTATCAAGTGCGAGCGAGATAGTTAAATCGGACTTCGTTCAATCAATTGACCGTTTCTAAAAAAAATACAAATTGATCGTTACAAAGCAAAAAAGTACAGATGAAAGTTATTTCGCAGTTTTTCAGACGAACATTTTGATATCAACTTACACTAAGAGAATTGATTGATTGATTGATTTAACATTTTATTTCCTAAAATCCAAATAAGTACATTATTTATAAAAAGAAAGAAAGAAATAGGTGACAAAATTATTTTTATAAAAATAGAGTTATTGTCACTCTTAGTAGAATGATTTAACATGTATTATTTTAAATGGGTGGGGTGACCCTTAAAGAAGAAATATTAAAAAAAAGAGGTTTAAATATCATTAAATTATTAATGCATACAAAAATTAAATTGAATTAAGTTAAATACTTATTTCATGAAAACATCAAGTAAAACCATTTACAAAAAATTCGATACTCTCATTATAAAGACTAAGGAGCCAGTTTTTAACTTGTTTCATAACTACAAAATTAGAAGTTTGCATCGTGATAGAATTGGGGAGTCTATTAAATATTCGACATGAGGAAATATTATAAAAATTTCGAAATGCGGTTGTTCGAAACACTGATCTTTTAAAGAAAATTTTTAGAACTGGAAGAATTTTCAAATTCCTAAATAGTGGAAAACTAGGGTACAAACGAGGCTTACCACATATTTTCTTCAGAACACTTTTTTGTAAAACTAAAGAGGCTGTATTTTGTTGCAACAGGAACCTCCCCAACAAGAAATTCCATATTCTAGTTTGGAATGAAAAATGCCATAATAAATTTTAAGGAGCAGTTTAGAAGAGCAAACTTTATGCAAAAAGAAGAAATTTCTAAGAGTGTACCGAAAATACTATCTAAGATTTTCTGTGTGGTTATAAAAACTCATTCTAGATTCAATATAATTAATCCCAAATACTTTAATTCATTTACTATTTCTAATTTAAAACATTTATCACTACAGCTCGTGGAATCAGTAAAGTTTGTAGAAGTATCCATAGGACTACAGGTACAGTAAAAAAGTTTAAATTTTTGACACTCAGTAGCATGGAAAAAGAGATCAGCATCAACAACCTTTTGGCCAGACAAACTCAAGAACATTACCTAAGTTTTAGAACTAATTATCAGTTTGTGCTCTGCAAACCAGATTCTTAACCAGCTGAGATCCCAATTTATATCAGATATAGGATTAAGACGACTATCTGTACCATAAGAAAAGCCCACATCATCTGCAAAAGCTATCAAAGAACCCCTTAATGGCAATCTGAATAAAGAATCGATATATATCAATAAAAGTATTGGTCCCAAAACCGAACCTTGTGGCACTCCCAAATCGAATGCCTTTGTATCACTCCTAATACCATCAAATTTCACTGGGTTCTTACATTTAAATGTGATTTTAACCAATCACTTATGAAACCTCGAGCACTTTCAAGTTTGCTTATCAAAATTGCGTGATTAACCATGTCAAAGGCTTTTGATATGTCAACAATTAACGCAGCACTGCTCACTACAAGTTGTATTGAATGATTATAAATATGTTATTCATAAAATAAATGCTGGTTTGCCCTGGGCTCCGTTTTATCTCCAACTCTCTTTCTCATATTCATCAATTATTTTCTATCGGAAACTTCTAAATCGATTTAATTGTTTTGTTGACGCCCTTATCCTTCCGATGTAGATCTAGAACGGCAGCGTATGATAAGAACATTCAATGGAGAGCAACAAATCTCTCTTAAGCACGCATACAATTAAAAGGGCTAAAGCTGCGTTCTGTGCATCTCTTAACGCTTTTCCACCACCAGCCTTTAAGCAGAGCATGACAATGTGGGTTTATCGTATGCGGCCTTGATAACAGGAATTAATTTATCTGGGATCGGTGATACCGATTAAGTCAATTGTACTATTAAAATTTTTCCACCATACCCTTATGTTCCTTAATTAATATGTTAACACAGCTGTTCAATGTTCATTCAACAAGAAATAATTGCTCGAGACAATGCACCTACAACCTATACGATCATTTTAAGTTTTTTTTGTGTTTCATCAATTATTATTATTAAACACATTCATTGATCCAAAGAATTCATTCGTTTCTTCAAAAAATGTACAACAATAGCAAAGGGTAAAGTAAACAGTGAACGAATGCACTTAAATTTATTGGTTCTACATAATTCGAACACACCAATAAATGTTAGACGAAAATTGCTTCGGTTATTCAACCATGAAAAAGAACACACCTTAGTCTTTTTTAACCTTAAGTTCGCATTAGGATTTGGATGGAAGAAAATATTCTATTTCACCACAGGGCTTTAGTTTCCTCAATCCAATTAACCACATTCTTGGGCTTTCTTTGTCGAAGGACTCTTAGCCCGTTTGACTTTGTTACATTCGTAAAACCTTACAGCTCACACCATTAGATTCTTTAACTCAACAGAAATAACTCAACTCTCAAGTGTCACTCTAATCTCTTTGAATGCCAGAAGGAAGGAAAATGCACGATGGTTAGGTTATGCCTCTTAAAAGGTCGAGGTCGTCTAGCATACATATACCATCACCCATGTTCTGTATTCCGAGTGAAAGTGAATTGAAAACGAATTTCAATTTCACTTAAAATGAAAAGGCATGTTCTACATTCCGAGTGAATTCAATTCACTCCGAATTTATTTGTGAAATGTCAAAATCAGCTGAAAGACAATTTGCATCATTTATTAAAACATTGTTTCTTGTGCATAACGAAAATAGATTCACTATTATTATTAATAAGTGGTAGAAGGGACGAAAATCAATGATAGAGAGTTTATGGAAAAGTTTTACGTAGTAAAGCCATAATTTTAGATCTTCCAGAAGCAGCGTAAGTAAAAAATGGGGAATGAATTAACATGGTCATATTTGAATTGTTTGTAGTTTCAAAAGAAGCTTCAGACTAAGCGAAGAGACATTTGTTTACATTTTTTAAATAATTCCCTTAATAAAATCGACTTCAATCCCCTTAACACAAAATTTCTTCCTTCTTATTTCATAAATTGCAACAAAACTTTTTATTGTCGGGAGCTCTTTTGTATTTTCTTGTAAACAACAATTTATCAATCAATCAAATCAAAATCAATCAATCAAAATTTCAAATCTTTATTTACACGTTTATCAATTTCACCAAATAAAACTAAGTGAATTGAATTCACCGTAAAACGCTATGTATTCGAAATGTAGAACACGAATTTTCATCTCCGAAAACTCAATTCACAAACTTCATTTCGGGTGGAATTCAGAACACCAACATTTCACATTCGGAATGAACAAATCACAAAAGTCATTTTATGCGGAATGCAGAACATCAAAATTCACTTTTGTTGCTCGAATTCACAATAAGTGAAATGCAGAACATGGGTACATATGTGGATAAATGTGAAGGAAATGTGTGGGAAATGTATACCTACTTATTTTCGCATACAAATGTTTATGAGAATATGAATGACATTTTGCACAAAACACTCAGATAGTCTTCTGGCATTTGACGATGCGATGATGGAGCTTTATAATACTCGTACTTCGTTCAAATAAAGGTTTCAAGTGTCAGTATGCAGTTCAGTTCAGTTGAGGCTTCTTCTTCCTGTTAAGAGGATTGTTTGTTTCTATTTGTGAGTTTTGATGTGCAAGGGTGCCAAAGGTACGTGTATTTCAAACATTAATGATCATCATTATCTAGAATCCCCTTGGGAAACTGGCCCATTAGCCGTAATGAGATTCACTGCAGCCCAAAGCAAGCTTAACGATTCAGTTAATGCACTCAAAGCATTTCTAATTTGAGGAGTTAGTTTATGTGGAAGGGTTGAATGAAGAAGTTGTATAATATGTGGGTAGTGTGTCGTGCACCTTACGTAAGCCCTCGATATAGATAGTTAGGGTTGTGATCAAGGTATTATGAAGCAGAGTTCATTCATGACACCAAATGAATGAAGTGGAAATAACTAGCTGCATCACATAAAACATATTATACACCATTAAACACGTAATCAATTCTCTGGAGGGTGCATATATGTATGTATGTATGTAGTTTCTGTATTTGAAAAGCATTGGATTACAATGGGAATTGTCTGGCTTCAATCACCTTTAGAAAAAGGATGCCTTTGGAGGAATTATTTTAGATGATAAAAGCAATTTTTACATGAATTTTCTTCAGAAAAATTTTTTTACAAAAGCATAGTTTTTTTTGTAGCGCAATCGATTTACTTCTAACGAAGTAAAAATATTTAATTAACTCCATCCCGGATTGTGAGCAACTGCAGGAAGGAGATCTTCAGAGATTTTGGGACTGGTACAATAATATCCACTTGTTTTTAAATATTGACAGGTGTAATACAATGTGTTTATTTATTAATGACTATCTGTTAAATTCGTCGCATTTGTGTAGAATTTCTTGAAATCTTAGTTGATTCAAAATTATCATTCACTGATCAATGGTTTCGTCAAAAGGTTTTCCCATGAGTTCCGTGATTCATATGTTATTTAAATTCTGTTTGTTTTGTATGGGCGCCTTGATACTCCATTCACATAAACAGAATTGAAAATATTCAAAGAAGATTCTTAAGATTTTCTCTTCGTTTTTTTTTTTCCTGGTAGTCAGATAGGGGACTATTACATCTATGCACTCAAAGGCTTCAGTTGATAAGCCTTCCATCACTTTCTATTCACAGAGAGTATGTGCCGCAGTACCAAACTAACCTAGCAATCCTCAATCCTTCTCTAATTTTGTCAATCATAATTCTCCGTTTTCGGTCTTTTGATATATAGCTTGACTAGTGTCGAATTTGTGTCGAAAAAAAAAATACCTAGCCACCATTCGATGAGATTAAAGCTTTGCTGCTGGTGAACTATCAATTATTGTAATGAAATTATGTCTGCAGAGTTGGTATCTGCATGTACGCTGTAAGCGATGGCAATATTAAAATCCGGTCAGTGTACAAAACAGGCCCTGTGCCACTTACGGTGAATCTTTTGGGAACCGACGAACCGAGTACCATTTTGCCAGCAGAAATACTAACCTTTAAAACTACGTTTAAATTGAGCTGATGTGTTTTTAGGGTTGCCAGATATTCAATTTTGAATGGTGTTCAATTTTTCTTGCCCGAGCAAAATTTTGACTTTGAGGTCAGTTCTTTTTCAAAAAATGCGTAATAAACATAAACTTTTCTTATTTTTATTTGATGAACAAAACAATAATAAAAAAAAATTCATAAATAAGTGCACCCAAGAACCCATACGTTTTATGATATGTACTTGGGAAAATCTAAAACAGGTAAACATCAAATTTTGGATTTTGTACCTACTTTTATTGCAGCACTTGGCAATTGGAGTGGTTTTCCAAGAATTGAAAGTTTTTAGGTAAGTTTTAAGACTGTGCACTCATGAAAAGGGTTAAAAGTGTACTTATGTTTATTTGACTTGCTGTCAAACCCCTAATTACCTTGCCTTAGAAAAATAAATTCATTCATCAGATTATCAAGTCACAATTACAGTTGGATAAGAGCGCTTGAAATGCCTTCATTTACGAAAGAAGAACACGTAGACATTTTATTCGGTTATGCAATGTAAATTCAAGAAGAGCACAACAAAGATACCAGGAACTTTATCCTAACAGACGACTTTCTTCCTCGAAAGGTTTTTGGAAACATCTTTCAATGGCTTCGACAAACTGGATCAGTGTCAAATGCAAGATCTAACGCGGGTGCTGCATAGTGGTACCACTTTACTTCAATTGAAGTAGATCTACTTCTTTTTTTTCAAAATATTTTAAAATCTACTTCCTACTTCGCACCATCAGCAAAATATTGAATACTACTTCATTTTAAAAATCTCTGCTTCAATCTACTTCAATTTTACAAAAAAAGCCCAAATCTACTTCCTTTTCTCTATTTCACTCTAGTAGTATGTAGCAATGGAATTAAAAAAAAAAATCTATGTCAACACAGTAAAAACACATAAATGAGTAATTTTAAAAACATAGAAACACGAATCTTATGAAAATTTCGCTAAGTGTGTTTTATTAATAAATAATTAATTCTTTATAGCTATTAATACAATTTTAAATAATTAATAATATTCATTTAAGGAAAAAATGTTTTGTACACAATATTTTTTCAAAATCAAAGAAGCTCCTATATGAAAAAAGAAAGTAGAAAATCAAAAAAAGGATCTATGACAGGTACCGTTAATAACATTTTTTTTACCAAAATGTGGACTGGATTGTTGGTATGGTCTGAACATCATTTTTTTTTATAAAAACCATTAGAGCCGTCTTCGAAATAAATATGTTACTTCATAAAAGCTGTATGGAAGGAAAGAAAATAAAATGCACGACTGGGTTGCACGAACTTGCCCCTATGTAAAAGACTAAGGCTGGTATTCACCGAGCGCTCTTAAACGGCTCTTAACTTTACGAGGCTCTTAACTTGAAATTTCTTTGGGGTATTCACCAACCACTCATAAGTGTTTTTCGAAGTTCGAAAATGAGAGCCACTCTCTCTTGTTCAGGCATACCCAAACTGTGAAATCAAACTTTTTTCGAACTTGACTGACAGCTGGCAGTGAGAATCCTTCGGTCAATTTCGTATTTTGCTTGGGGAGCGTTGCTGGTGACGATAACTGGTTTTGGTTTTGCACTCACCGTCGTTTGTTTAGTTTTCGAATTTTCAAACAAACTTTCGAAGAGAGTGCTCGTAAGCTTAGGAGTGGTCGGAGTCGAAGTAGATTTGAAGAAAAAAGTGAAGTTAATTGAGAAAAATCGAAGTAGATTTCAAAATGGCTTTTTACTTGCTTTTGGAAAAATTTTGCATACAAAAATTTTTTTCCTTAAATGAATACATATTACTCGTACCTATTAAATATGTATTTAAAATTGTCAATACATTTCTTTTAATTTTAAAGAAATTTCGCATAAAATTACTCATTTTTGTATTTGGATTGTGTTGACGTTCTTTTATTTTATGGTAATTATGAGGTTATATACTACTACTTAGAGTGCAATAGAGAAAAAGAAGTAGATTTGGGCTTTATTTTGTAAAATTAAAGTAGATTGAAACGGAGATTTTTAAAATGAAGTAGATTTCAGTATTTTGTTGATGGTGCGAAGTAGGAAGTAGATTTTAAAATACTTTGGAAAAAAGAAGTAGATCTACTTCAATTGAAGTAAAGTGGTACCACTGGTCGGGACTCGGGACCACTCCTAACTTTTAAGAGCGCTCGTAGATCTTCACTAATATTGCTTGGTGAATAGGTTAACGAGCTTCTTAAGTTATGGGCGCTCGGTGAATACCAGCCTAAGAATTTCAAAATGAATGTTATTAGAGAAACTGTTCACAAGCATAAAATTCATTTTTTAAATGACTAAAAAAACTTCTTTAGTAGTTAAAGGTAATAATAGGATGCCATGTGATTCAAACAAATATAGATTTATGCAAGAACAAAAATTATAAGTCTTTGTTGTGGTTTCTTAAAAAATAAGGTTTTATAAAAGAAAATTTTAAAACATTTTTAAGAAAAAATGTTGGAACGCCAATTTGAAGTTTTTATTATTGTATGAATAAAGATTAAATTTACAAAAAAATGTATTGAGCACTTTTCGAGATATTGAATTTTCAAAAAACAACAAATTGATTATTTTTTTTTTCAAAATTCAAAAAAATATTTTTCTTAAAGTTTTGAAATGCAATGTTTTTTAAACTTTTTAGAAGCTTCTGTCAACGAAATTTCATTAAAATCCGTTGTGCTGATAATGAGAAAATCAAAATTTAAAAAAATCGTTCTATGGTAGGTATAGTCAGTAATATCTTGTTTTCAAATTTTTTTTTTATTAAATTACAGATATTAAAAAATAATAGAAAGAAAAAAAATTATGCAAAATTCTCGGAACCGTTTTCGAGAAAAATACGATTTTCGAAAACCATTTTTTAACATTTGTTAGAGGGTACCGTTATTTTAAGGTAAAATGAATTTATTTTTCTTATATCTTGCAGATTATTTTTCCAAACTTTTATTTATCAAGTTTTGAAAAAAGCGAGCATGGGGTTTTCGAAATATTGTGTTTTCAAAAAAAAATTTTGAAAGTTGTTTTAAAAATCCAAAAAAAATTTTTTGGAAAATTTGAATACACAATAATATTTAAACTGCTAGGAAGTTTTAGCATACAAAAAATGAACAAAATCGGTAGTACCGTTTTTAAGAAAATCAAAAACAAAAAAATGGTCCCAAGGGTGGTACCAAAACTACTCATTTTTTGGAATTTTTTTTTTCAACCATTACCTAGGTTTAACTAAATTCATTTTTTGATTTTTTTTTTTAAATAATCGTTGGGACAGTTTTTGAGAAAAACAAAAATAATTTATAAAATTTCGAAAAAAATCGTATGGCAGGTACCGTTATTTTTGGTCTTAAAAAATCAAATCAATAAAACAACCGGGGGTAAAAAATTAAAACCCATATCTACCAAGTTTGAAGAAAATCGGCCGAGCCGTTTAGCTGTAATTGAACAGGCAGACAGACAGACTGACAGACACACAGAATTGCCAGACCCACTTTTTTCGTCTTCGCTATCATCGTAATGTCAACTTTGATCAAAATCTCGAGTTCGATTTTTTTTACGAATGCATAACTTGCCTTATACTCGTAGTACCTATAAGTCGCAAGTAAAAAAACATTTCAATTTCTCATTTAGGTTGCAAGTTGAAGTACAGACCTGCAGACAGACGGAATCTCTACTTTTCCGTGTTGTAATGTCAATTCATGAAAATCTCGAGTTCTAATTTTTCAAAAAGCAAGTAAAAAGACATTTTAAAATCTACTTCGATTTTTTCCAATTTAATTCACTTTTTTCTTTAAAACTACTTCGACTTTTTTTCCGGAAGTGGTATGGTGGAAATATGTATCCATATCACCACACACCTGTGTTCTTCGAGCAATCCGCATTCAAGACGGCAAAGATCATTTCAGCACAGATTCAGTGTCAATATGTGTGCAGGTGTAATTGGAAATAAATTAATCGGGCCTTTCAAGTTACCACCTACTAACTACATACCTATAGTTTCTACAAAAAAATTACCAGACATATTCGAGGATGTTAAACTACTTCAACTAAGTTCATCATATTTCGAACAAGATGGTGATCTGGCCCACTATGATCGTGAAGTTAAGGATTGGATGGATAAAGAATACGGTGATCGATGGACAGGCAGAAATGGACCAATTCACTGGCCTGCAAGATCTCCCGATCTCACTGTACTGGATTTTTGTGTATGGGGACGAATGAAAGAAATCTTTTAGTCATCTGAAAAAACAACTTTTTATGGAATTAGACAAACGTATTTCTGAAGGATCACTAAAAGTAAGGCAAGAGTTATCGAGAATAAACATTCAAAATGAAATCCATTCCAAACGCAGGAGGGCACTTTGATCACTTATTATGACTGTGATCATGAGTACATAAAATAATAAATTACTTAAAACCAGTGGCGGCTGTACCTTAAGTGCGCTCGTGCGCTGAACCACCAATTCAAAAGATTTAAAAATTACAAAATATTACTGCATCTTTATTTTTAGATTCCCATATTAATATTTATTTTTTAAACATATGTACGTACAAGAACACAAACAAGTAAAATTTCCAATTATGACGAGACAATGTAAGCGCTTTGCTTTACTATTAAGACCTGACTTACTTTCCTTGTAAGTAAAAATTTTCGTGCGCTTCGGCGAGCGCACGAGGGCTGCTAATATAACTTGTATGAGTTACAAGCAAGTATCCCTGACGCGTGAGACAAAAGATATTTCATTGAAATGTACTAGGAATTAGCCTGCTCTCGTGCGCCGCACGAGAACTGAAGATTAACTACAGCAACCGATGTTTGACTAGAATGCGCTGCGCCTGCGAATATGTAATGTTGTTTCGCTCTATCCGTGACTGGTTAAATAGTGTAGGTTTGTAGGTGTTAGGTTAGTAATTGTTTTTTATTTTGGTTTTGGTTTGATTCTGTACTATTAGTCCAGTCAAAGCGTCATTTGACCTTGCGCGCAGAGGCATGGTCAATTTTTTTTTCATGGATCGATAGGTGCTTATGAGAAAAACTTAAAACCAAATTTGCACCACATGACAACTTTTTTTACCAAAGTTATTGGTAAAAATGTATTTTGTGTCATTTTTTGGTCATTTGCGAATATCTCGGCTCCACTATCTCGTACAAACAAAAATTAAACATGTATTTATTCCTAATAACATTATCTATTATCTTATAAAAAAAATATTTGTTTAAACAAATGATAAAAAAAGTTATATTAAGTTAAACAAATTTTTTGTTGTTTAAAAATCACTTTTCGTGATTATTAAGAAAAAAGCTCATTTAACGATGAAATTTTTATTTTTTATTATTAAATTTCTTGTAATTCCCTACAATTTAAAAAAAAAGTCAACACTCTACGATGAACGAAAGCCGAGTAATAAATTATTGAACATAGGTAAGTCAGCGCACCCACGCATTTTATGATTTTATGTTTTAATTAATATCTCAGCCCCAGTATGTCGCAAAGTGAAAATAACAAACTGTATTGCTAATAACAATATTTTCTATCAACTTGCATTTAATTTAATATGTTTGAGCAAAAACATAAAAAGTTACCGTTGGTTTCAACGTTTTTTTTTCTTGTTTTTAATACTTTTTTTTCATAGTTATTGAGAAAAAAACTGTATTTCACGGTAAATACTTTTCAGTTTTGGATTTTTGTTTTATAGTCCTGCTAATTTTCTTCAAATTAAAAAAAAAAATTAGTCCATTACGACAAACCGGAGCCAAGATATTCATGATTTAAAAACTTAGGAAAGCTTACAATTTAGTATATTAACCTTGTAGCTTGTAATTTTGGTGTCGCCAGCAACAAGAAGCAACAAATATGTGTAAGTGTGTGTGGGGTGTTTGAAGGATACCAATATAATCTTGTTGCTGGCGACACCAAAATTACAAGCTACAAGGTTAATATACTAAATTGTAAGCTTTCCTAAGTTCTTAAATCATGAATATCTTGGCTCCCGTTTGTCGTAATGGACTAATTTTTTTTTTAATTTGAAGAAAATTAGCAGGACTATAAAACAAAAATCCAAAACTGAATAATAAAAAATAAAAATTTCATCGTTAAATGAGCTTTTTTCTTAATAATCACGAAAAAGTGATTTTTAAACAACAAAAAATTTGTTTAACTTACTATAACTTTTTTTTCATTTGTTTAAACAAATGTTTTTTTTAGAACATAATAGATAATGTTATTAGGAATAAATGCATGTTTAATTTTTGTTTGTACGAGATAGTAGAGCCGAGATATTCGCAAATGACCAAAAAATGACACAAAACACATTTTTACCAATAACTTTGGTAAAAAAAAGTTGTCATGTGGTGCAAATTTGGTTTAAGCTTTTCTCATAAGCACCTATCGATCCATGAAAAAAAAATTGACCATGCCTCTGCGCGCAAGGTCAGGCCCTTTTTCATGACGCTTTGACTGGACTATATGTACAGTGTGTGGTGTGGGAAAAATTAACAGTGATTAGGTATATTAAAGACAGTAATAATTTTTTTTAAAATAAAGTTACGTGAATCTACGATTTGACGCATTTAAGTGAAAAAATAAAAAAACATGATTCCTTGCTAAATGTAATAAGTGTGTCAGTTTTATACATGGTCGAAATTCTTCGAGCAATTATACAAAATAATAATAAATCGACATATACACGTAAATTTTTGTTTTTTTGCGATTTATAATCTTAATACCTACTTAGTGAGCAAGTAAAGTGCACCACCTGTTCAACAACCCACCAGCCGCCACTGCTTAAAACTACACAAATTATTGTCTTATTCAAACCAAAAAATCATTTTTTTTTTAATTTTACTCGTTTTAGATTTTCCCAAGTATCATAAAGGGTATGGGTTTTTAGGTGCAGTTATTAATGAGTTTTTTTTATTATTGTTTTGGTCATCAGGTAAAAATAAGAAAACTTTATGTTTATTACGCATTTTTTGAAACAAATTGCAAAATTTTGCTCGGGCAAGAAATATTGAATACCATTTAAAAATGAATATCTGGTAACCCTAAAATATATCAGCTCAATTTAAACGTAGTTTTAAAGGATAGTATTTCTACCAAAAAAAGAGTCTAAAATGAGGTCCTTATCATTGAAACTGACAGAGAAATTGACCTTAACATGGGTCAGGGAACACCAAAGTTAGCCTTTTTTTAAATCATCAAAAAGTGATGTCAAAGTTGAAAATCAGATTTCTGTTGAACAAGTTTTTTCTTAGAATATGACCAAGAATCACATCCCACGCGATATTACCGGACACCCTGTGTATAGGGGGTATTGCACTGCGTAGAAGAGGTCTACTATCCTCCCAACTGAATCTGGATAAGCTTGTTCATCTTACAATCCTTCCTCCAAATCTACTGCTCTCAGGAATTTTAGTATTTGGGGCAACTTCAGAGGGGATAGCTCTTCTTTTGGTGCATGAGTGAACAATATTTTTCTAGTATGTGGTCTAGTGTTTCCTAATACATTTTGCAGAATCTACAGGTAGTAGTGCTTACTATACAAAGTAAGTCTAGGTGTCTTCTAAGTTTGCAGTGTCGAGTGAGAATATCTGTTATTATTCTAAGTTTGTTTCTACTTAAGCTGCAATTGGTGAAACGTTCTTAGTTGTAATTGCACAGTAGTGTTTTCGCCTGCCGTAACCTTGAAAGTGTTTTCCTGTTTTTGGAACTTCTTGCCTCTTCTTCTTGTTTGTATTGCTTTGAGCTGTGAATAACATTGGTAACTTGACTGAATTGATTGATTCTTGAACCAACTAAGGTCGAAAATTTAACAATCAACGAAGAATGAACAGCTTGAAAACTATCTTTGCAATTCGAAATACAACTAAGACCAGAGGAAACTCAATTAGTCTAACTTAATGAAATTCAAATATAAAGGGAAGATATAATATTCAACAAACAATAACCATTCCTTTCCAAATACAGAGCCAATTTATAAAGCCTAATACTTTTGAGCTCGTAAGCTCTATTAACTGGACTTTACCTACTTTCAATTCAATTACTCGTAAATATTTAATTTGAATTAAATTCAAAACTGGCAAAATTTTCCCTTAGGCCGAACTGCTCTTATAATCCCATAATCTCAGTGAAGCTATAAATATGTGTATGTATGTATGTGTGTATACTCTTAACAATAATCATTAAAATTCAGGTAAATAACTTCGACTTGGATTGTAGGCTTGAATTTTACGATAAAATACTTATCAACGTTACCTGACCTATTTCGGTGGTATATGTATCTCTCAGAGAGTTTCGTTCGTCATCGTCGCAGGAAATAATAATATGGCAGAACAGTCTTTGTGGCACACTGCCAAAAGGCTTCCTATAGCCAAAACTCACATATACAAACCAAAAACCATTTCGTCTTCATTTTCGAAACGAAAAAGGAAAATAAATCCATAGTAAATCCACGCGATTATCCTTACCGTAAACGATTAAATTGCATTGCAATGGAGCCACAGCAGGATGAAGAGTACAGGGTTATTGCATCCGGTCGTGGGGATATCTGTGACCGACATCGAATGTACCTCAACTCAACCCAACAGCCCATTATTATATAACACCAGGGAAAACTCCAAATAGCGTTTATGTTTCAGTGGGGGTAGTTTTATCGATTGCTCTCAGGGACTAAATAACGTCGTCTGATCTATGGTCTTATCGTATCCTTGTCAGGAACTGTGGTCGGTATAACTTTGTATAGTGCCGAAGACAACGACACACCGTCTGGGGCTATTGGATGCGTCCATAAGACACAAATGATATCCTCACATAGCCGCGGAGAATAGTCAATCATGCCATTGTTGATTAAGATGAAGCCCATATAACGAGAGAGAGAGAGAAATGATGTCGATAACAATGATGAAGGTGGCGGTGGATAATGGCGAACATGAGAAGGATGATTGCTCTTGTGTCTTGAGAGTTAACTGACACAAGATGCATCGCCCCTTTGGCAGTTTTTATAGTCGAGATGATGCCCAAAAATGTTATATGATCAATAGAAGTATCTTTAGCGCTCATGCAGCAAGCAACAGACCAAATTTTGCCATAAGGGTAGATATATAGAAGTTTTTTACTCGCACTCATACTTCAATTAGATAATGTTTTTAAGTGACGAAGAATATATTCTTCCACAGAAAAACCTCACACAAAATGCTTCTGGGTATTATTTTTAGTTGGCTAAAAGGACTTGCATCGTCTTAGGGATTTGATTGATGTTATTGACATTTTTTTCGGTCAGAATGACAGTAGCATATTTGTAGCTACGAAAAATGAGGCTATTAATCCTTGTTTGAGGATTTTACTTTGGCATGATTTTGATATTCTGATGGATTTGAGTTAGATAAGTAATATAACTTACTGCTTCGTATTTTTGGGCTGAGGAGTAAACTAAGAAATGTGATTAGTACCAGTAAACTGTCTTAGAAGACCCGGACGCATGGTCTAAACGTCTTGACAAATATTTAAAATACTTTGGTGAGTAACGAGTCGAGGAATTATTATTAAACTAATAAGCCTTACTGGGGAGCCTAAAAGTCTCAGTGAAGTGGAACATAATTCTCTAATTTTAGAAAGGTAGTTGGTCATAGGTCCACAATATTGTTCTTTAAAAATTTCACCCTGCATACAAACTAAGAAAAAAGTACAAGAATATGCAAATGTATAGTTCATTTAAAAATAGTACTAATGCCTTCATAATTCAAGTAAGGAGAATGAATAAAAATCATGAACCATTTATTCCCGCAACTCAGTTTGAAAAAGTAGTTTTTTGATCGCGAGAATCAACTCAGTATAACCGTTATCGAAATATGTGTTGTACATATAGACATCAATTTCATTTGGAGTAAGAT
Organism: Chrysotoxum bicinctum; assembly: GCA_911387755.1. Lineage (NCBI taxonomy): Eukaryota > Metazoa > Arthropoda > Insecta > Diptera > Syrphidae > Chrysotoxum > Chrysotoxum bicinctum. The sequence goes on along the minus strand of OU426987.1, from coordinate 235,629,481 downwards.
TGGATCACTTTCAGTCTTGATGACGATGCTGATGCCCCTGATGGCAATTATTATTTTAAATTTTTGCTTCGTTCTTGTTGATTCTCATGATTTGGAGATACTTGATAAAATTTGGGTTTGGTTGTTGAATGGATCACACTGCAATTAGTTTCGATAAAGAAAACTGTTAACGAAGGCGTCTGACTGTTTTGAGAACCTGATTTGCGTGAGCGGAACTAACGTAAGAGAGTGAATTAAAATCCTTTGACTGCTAAAATAAATGTCTTCTTTGAACATGAAACACAGAGTAGTGTTCCATCTCTTAAAATACTTTAAGAAATGTTCAAAAAGTAATTTCTTAATTATATTAGATAACATTCAAACTTATTTTTTTTTTTTTAAAGTTAGCTTTTCTCTTTGAAATTTTTAAAAACTAAATTTCAATAATTAATTTTGCAAAATAGCAAATAGAAATTTTTAAATTTTATTAAATCCTAATTTTCTAAAACTGAATTTGAATTTTCTTTTAAATAAATGTTTACTTCGATAATTTCTCATAAAATTAAATGAACCTATTATAAGTCGATTTCAAAATTTTTCACAATTACTATTTGGAGATTTTATGAAGTAACTTAAAATAAAATGCACAACGGTGTTGGCACAAACTTGCACTTGCTTAGCAGTTGGAGCTAAGAGAAAAATGCCACGTTAACATGCATTTTTGTTTTAAGTTTTTATATTATTTATAAAATTTTTAAAATATTTTTAAGAAAAACTTTTAATATAAAAATTTTAAATTTTAATAATTTATTGTTCATTTAAAAATAGAATTGCAAAAAAAAAATTATGTATACATTTATGAGATATCGAATTTTCAAAAAAAAAGTATTTATTTTTAAATTTAAGAACTTTTTCTTAAATATTTTATTTTAGTATTTTTTTTTAAGTATTAGTATGCAACGTTTTTTTAAATTTTTAGAAGCGTCTGTACAAAAAATTTCTTTCAAATCCTCTAAAACGAAAGCAAACATTTTAAACAATAATCCTTTGGTAGCTAGTGTCAGTAGTATCTTAATTTCTCATTTTTTTTTCATTCAATATACATTGTTAAATTTAAGCCAAACATAAAAACAAAACTTATCAAAATTCTAGGTGCCGTTTTCGAGAAAAATAATAATATTGACAACATTTTTTAAGATTAGTTATTTTAAGATAAAATTCCCCATTCATTTTCTTATAAATCTTGAAGTAGTATCAAAAAACTGTTAAATATCTTTTTTTCAAAATATTGAGCATTAAAAAAAATTTAAAGTACATATGTATTTTGAAAATCCAAAAAAAGTTCTTGGAAAATTTGAAATTAAAAAATTGAATTAAAATTGATCAAAATCAATTGTGATGCTTTTGAAGAAAATAGAAAAAAAAATGCTTCTATGGGAGATACCATTGTTAACCATTTTTTTTTAATTATCTCTTCACTATTAGCTAGATTTTATTAAATGAAATTGCTATTTATTTTTAAAAATCTGTGGAACATTTTTTGAAAAATAAAAATATTTTATAAAATTTGGAAAACAATTTGTATGTAAATATGCAAAACTGGGTCGCACGAACTTGCTCTTATGTAAACGACTAAGAATTTCAAAAATGAATGTTATCAGAGAAAAACTATTCATAAGCATAAAATTCATTTTTTAATAGACTATAAACCAACTGCTTTAGTAGTTGGAGCTAAAAACAGGGTGCCATGTGATTCAAGCAAATATTAGCTTATGCAAGAACAAAAATTATAAGTATCTACTAGTTTCTTAAAAAAATAAGCTTTTATATACAAAATTTTTTAAACGTTTGTAATAAAAAATTTTGGTACGCCAATTTAAAGTTTTTATTATTTTTCACATACAAATAAGTTTTAAGTTTTGAAATGCAATGTTTTTTAAACTTTTTATAAAAAAAATTCATTAAAATCCGTTTTGTCGATAATGAGAAATTCCAAATTTGAGAAAATGGTTCTATGGTAGGTACAGTCAGTAATATATTTATTTCAAAAGAAAAAAAAATTAAGCAAAATTGTCGGAACCGTTTTCGAGAAAAATACGATTTTCGAAAACCATTTTTTAACATTTGTATAGAGAGTACCGTTATTTTTAGGAAAAATAAATATTTTTCTTACATCTTATAATTTTTATCAAAAAGCTTTTATTTATCAAGTTTTAAGAAAATCGAGCATGGGGTTTTCAAAATAAAAATTTTAAATTTGTTTTTTAAAAATCGAAAATTTTAATACACAATAATATTGAAACTGCTGGGGAGCCCTAACATAAAAAAAATGATCAAAATCGGTGGTACCGTTTTTGAAAATGGTTCCAAAGGGGGTACCGAAAATAAGCATTTTTTGGAAAATTTTTTTCAACCATTACCTAGCTTTAACTAAATGACATTTTTTTTGGTTTTTAAATCTGTGAGACAGTTTTTAAAAAAAAAATATTTATAAAATTTCGAAAAAAAATTCGTTAGGAGAAAATCAAAACCCATATCTACCAAGTTTGAAGAAAATCAGCCGAGCCGTTTAGGCCGTAGTCGAACCGACAGACAGAATTGCGAGACCCATTTTTTTTGGTCTTCGCTATCATCGTAATGTCAACTTGGTACGAAAGTTATAGTTATAGCGAAGTTAATTTGGAAATTTTTATGAAGCAACAAACATTTTTAATACCACTTTAAGATCAAAGTATCGAAATTATCTGCAGAAGATGCAAATAGATCTTAAATTGAATCCAAAACAGTTTTGGAAATTCATAAATTGTAAAAGAAAGTCCTTACCCGTCTGTCCTCAAATCAAATGACATTTGAAGTAAGCACCTTCGGGTTTGAAGCACCGCGCCGATGGCTTTTAAAAACTTTGAGAGGAACAAATGATCCATTCGTTCTCTAAAACAATACATTTATAAACTAATTTCTTCGTTTTGAATAATCACCTGATCAAATAATGACACTTAAAAATCTCACCATGCTGAGATCAAAGTATCGAAATTATCTGCAGAAGATGCAAATACAGTCGACTCCCTCTAAGTCGAACTTTCACGGGATATCAAAACTAGTTCGAGTTAGAGGGAGTTTTAGAAAAATTCGAGTTAGAGAGAGTTTTTTATTTAATGATTTATTGAATTAAATAACAAGTAAAATAAATAAATTAACCTAAGCTTCTTGCTTTTATCGCTCATTAATCTATAATTATGTATTAAAAAAATATTTTTTCAACTTAATTATTTAAAAAAAATTGTAATTTTAGACATCACAGTCGCCGTGTCATCAGTGATCGCCTTTAAAAAAAAAGATTCTGTTTTAAATAAGCAATTTTGAATTTATTCTTTCATTTCAAATGCAGATTGCAATGTACCAATTTTAGATTGCAATGTACCAATTGCATTTTCAATTTAATTTTTATCTGGTATTTCAAAGTCTATTATTTCAGCTTCATCTTCTTCTTCAGCTCCATTTTCACCGTCATTAGTATCATCAGCATTTGCTTCCAAAATTGACTCGTTATCAGGTATTTCTGTGGCTACGATGCCGTCATCGACTTCAACATAGTCCTTCCAATGTACGCCTTCAACTTTATAATGAGCTTATGTTAGCCTTTCCCAGATTATCTCGATTTTTTGGGTGTCTTCGTGGTAACATCTAAGTAACTTACGGAATATCATCTTCGTCATCCCACGTCTCAGACTTAAATTCGGCCTTTTTAAGCAATTTTCAATTGTCAATGGAGTAACGTCCCCATGCCTTTAGGATTTCGCGCACACAATCGAGAAGTTATATTTTATATTGCTCTTTTTTTCCCGAACCCTTAAGATCTTGGTGAGAAGACGGCGATTATAGTGTACTTTCAAATTTTGTACTATACCTATGTCCATTGGCTGAATTATTGAGGTCATATTGGGGGGGAAATACTCAAGCTTTATAAACTTTAATTTATCCTTAACTTGTTTTGGGTGAGTTGGGCAGTTATCGATAATGAATAGGTAATACTTTGCGCTTTGATCTTCTAAATTTAGAATCAAGTTTCAAAAGCCAACTTGTGAAAAGGTCTGATGTCATCCAAGAACGATTGTTTGCTAGTCCACCGGCAAAGTTTTAATTTTATTGAAACAACGAGGATTTTTGCTTTTCACTATAACCAGAAGCTTTAGCTTTTCCGACGACCTCTGAGATATATTGTTTTACTGCTTTCAAATAAAGGACAAAATGTTTTGAAGTTGGAATGGAATGGATCCAACCAACAAATGCTTTTTTTATTGCCTTGCAATTTTTTTTATGAATATCTTTAGGAAGAGATTTTTGTATTTGATAATATTGTAGATTGCAGGTATAGCAGCGCAGCACACTGACATGACGGTGACGGCGCAGGCGATGCAACATAGAGAATCAAAGAGTTCGAGTGTGTGCTTTTAATAAACGAGTTGCGATTTGAGATTTTTTTTTTGATTTTTTTTTTGATTTTTTTTTTCGGCAAAAGAACAAAATTCGACTTAGAGGGAAAGAAAATAGGTCAATAAGCAAGAGAATGTGTTCGAGTTAGAGGGAACTTCGACTTAGAGGGAGTTCGACTTAGAGGATAGTTTTTGTATGGAAAATTGAGGGGAATGCAAAAATACGGCTAAAAAGTTCGAGTTAGAGGGAATTTCGACTTAGAGGGAGTTCGACTTAGAGGGAGTTGACTGTAGATCTTAAATTGAATCCAAAACAGTTTTGGAAATTCATAAATTGTAAAAGAAAGTCCTTACCCGTCTGTCCTCAAATCAAATGACATTTGAAGTAAGCACCTTCGGGTTATATAGCACAACTATTTTCTGACTTCTTTCATTGTGTCTTTAACTCTGATATCAACATCTGTGATACCTTATTTTTTTTTTAACTTTGATAATTTGGACGAAATTGCTCAAAAGCTTGGGCTTTTGACATCTTGCAAACATTGCAAAATTTATCAGCCCGATCCTCCCCAAAGTCAGTGGTGCCTCACAAGTCACAAGAAGAGGTGAAATTGATTTTGTGACTTTTTCGAATTCTGCCGCTGAGTCACAACTTGTGAGAGTCACACAAACAATCGAAACTGTGATCTCCTTCAGAGCAGATCACAACTCATACATTTGTAAAGTTTTGAGGATTGACATTCAGTATATTTTGTAAGAAAATTTGCTAGATTTGTGAATAATTGTGAGTACACAAAAATGGAAGTGGACTTTGGTCTAGTGAATATTATTGCTGATCTTTCCCACGAAAATGAAAAGTAACATTTTTACATAAGCAATTTTTTTTTTAAGAAAATAATCGTATAAAGAAGTTTGAAGCACCGCGCCGATGGCTTTTAAAAACTTTGAGAGGAACAAATGATCCATTCGTTCTCTAAAACAATACATTTATAAACTAATTTCTTCGTTTTGAATAATCACCTGATCAAATAATGACACTTAAAAATCTCACCATGCTGTGGTGAGTTTCTTTGTGAGTTTTTTTTTTGTGACGATTAGGGGGAGAATACCAAAATGTTATCGAATCACAACAATTCTCACAAGGTAGGACCTTCTACTATTTTGAAAAACTGTGTAAGTCTTTTATCGTTACCTTTGTCCATTATTTTTAACTTATCAATGTCCTCTTGAGTATTTCCATTTATTTGGAAAAAAACTTTTATAATTCCTCTACATAAGAAAGTTAAAAAAGAAGGAAAAATAATTAAGACCTTTAAAGTTAATTTTGGAATACCACAGGGTAGCCATTTGGAGCCAATTATCTTTATTTTATTTATTAACGACCTACCGCCTGTCTTAAAGTACTCAAACTGTCTGATTTATGTGAACAATGTAACAGTCTCCAAGCATATTTCGAATACTCGAGATTGAAAAGAGTTGCAGTATGATCTTAATTATTTTTATGACTGATGTGTTTGTATTTGTATTTGTATTTATTTATTTGAACATAAGTATTTTAAAACAAAGTGCCTTTTTTGCAATACTTAGAATATTAAGGTAAGTTTGAAGGTATTTAACAAAGCTTAATTTAAAGTGCAATAATTTACAAAAATTGATATAAATAAAAAATAATAAACAACTAATAATTGACCTACGATTATACATTAAAACAAAATGAGTTTAGACTGGACAAAATTAAATAATCTTTAAATAGTTTCAGCACATGAATAGGTTTTTCAATGAGTTTTCAAAAGAGTTGTAGTTATCTAGACCTCTCAGGTTGACTGGTAGGGAGTTCCAAAGGCCAGCAGCATGAACAAAAAATTGTTGCTTCGAGTTTCTGTATTTAAATGTAGGGACAATAAGAATATTGCTTCTTTGTGATATTGGGAAATTAAGCTTTTCGAAAAGATAGTTTGGAGTTTTTGTTTGTAATTATTTGTTTCTCAGTATCTATAAATGTTAAATTATAGGTTTAACGAGAAAGCTTCCAGTTTCTTCGTTTAACTATTTGTTTAATGAATTACTCTTGTCAAGTGTTAGTGATTAAATGTCCTTGGTGTATTATTTGATCGTAATCTTGAATTCATACAACACATCAACGCCAAAATTAGTAAGACCAATTCAATTCTTGGTTGGATTAAAAGGGAATCGAGACAGTTTTCCAATCCTTGCGTTATCAAACAGGTTTTTACATCATTATTTCGACTCATTCTGGAATATGCTGGTCAATGACTGTCATAAGACCAGATTAGAACAGTTACAATTTTTTTTTGTGGTTACACTAAGAGGTTTAGGTTGGGAAAATCCCTGTTAATCCTCTGCTTACAACAGTAGACTTAAACTTATCGACATACCTAGCCTTGAGAGCAGACGATCGTATTTATCTTTTGTCTTTTTTGTAAGACTTTTAAACGATAACATAGACTCTTTGCACCTCCTGTTTCGTATTAACTTTAACATTCCCCAAAGAAGTTTGAGAAATTTGGCTGGTTGTATACTTATTTCAAAGTTTTTTTTCAAATTTTTACGACTTTTCCGTAAGAATGATTGATGATTGAGCCAGCTCCTACGATTCATTTTTGCATATTTTTTGCGTATTTGGAATCAACAAATAATAAAATACTAAATTGTCTGATAAAATATTCAAGGACTTTATGAAATCACGTCTTTAGTAAATTTTTATGACATTGAGAAATTAGTTAAATTTTAAAGCAATTAAAAGTTTTAATTAATTCTCTGTTACCTCAATTGGAATATCTAATTTGTTGAGTTATGTTCGAAACTGACTTTAAAATAAACATACCTAACTCAAAACAGATTGAAACTTTCTGTCAATACAGAACACACATCATTCCACGAACTAAACTTGACCTGATCAACATCAAATTAGTTTCTCATTTATAATCTATTAATTTTGAATCCAATATAAAACTTTCAAGTTTGAAATTTAATTTGTCTTTGATGTGGCTTCACTGTCATTTTAATAAATTACACACAAAAAGTTTTCACTCTGAAACAAGATAGAAAATTATTTTCCATCCAAAGCTCATTACTAAAATTGAAACCCGAATCTCCGAATTTGCTGAACCACAAAACTGTTTATTTAATGGTTCTCTACATCAAATTCATTATTTACAACTCAAATGAATCCGTTTGGACTGACAAAAGTTGTTGTCTCTTCCTTGAATTCCTTAAAATAATTCCTTAATAAAACTTCCTTAATTTTTCAAATTTAGATAAATACATGGGTACTTTAGTTTATTGTTGTTGTGTGTTGCTGCTGCAAATTACACACTGAAACAAATTGTTTAAGTAATTTAATTTGTTTTACTTGTAACAGAGTTCTAAAATTGGATATCGTTGTCTTTGTTTCAAAATCTCGTAAGTCAACAATTGGACATTTTTCTGACAACCAAAATGGATTTAAATAAAATGCACGACTGGATCGCACGAACTTGCTCTTATGTAAAAGTACTTTGGAATTTAAGATACATTTTATAAATATAAAACATGGATTTAATGAGATAATAATGTTCAAAAGCATAAAATTGCCGTCTGGTTTCCGGAAAAGTATGAATTTATGCAAATAAACCTTAAAAAATCGTTTTATTATTATTATTAAATAAATTTTTTATATAAGAAATTTCTCTAAAATTTTTCAAGAAAAAAATGTGGGATGCGAACACTGAGAAAAAAAACGAGCTAAAATCAAGAATATCGGTGTCAAATCAAGCCGATTCGTTGACGAAAGTCTGTTAAATTCGAAAATTCTTAATACAAGCCTCAAATTCTTGTTTTGAGCTTGTTTTTTATAAGCCTAGAATTCTTATTTCAAGATTTTGGAAGCTTAATTTTAAGAATACAAAAGCTTAATTTCAGACCATTTCAACCTCAAATTAAGATCATGTATTCTTATTTATACCAGAAATGAGAACAATACATACTTAAATCAAGTTTTTTTATTCTTAAAATAAGAACAAATATTCTTGTATCTAAGTTTCTTTCGGATTGCTTCTAGCTTGTTTATTCTTCATTTAAGATTGATTGGTCTTATTTTCAGAATAAGTCCGCTTGCCTCACCACCCCTCCCTCCACGATCCCTACCTTCACCGCCAACCAAAATAAAAAATATCTAAAAATTGCAATGTATTAAAATTTGTATCATTTATTTTTTTATGAAAAACACTTAAATATACATAATTTTAAAATAAGTTTTTCCATTATTCAATGGGCACAAATGTAATGGTGGACTTACAAAATCAGTTATTAATTTTTTCCCTCTACTTAAAAATGTTGACGAGCTGCTACTTGGGGCGTTTTGGAGCGAGGTTTCTGCTTTTGTCCGCACAGAAATTGTTTCATCATCTATTCCAAACTAAAAATATATTAAAGACATTAAATACAGCATTAATAAACTTAAAGTATTCATTACCTCAGTTTTTTTCCACGAAAACAATTTTTCCCTGAATTCTATCCGGAGCCCAAAGATGAGGTCTTCAAAAATCACTTAAATCACTAAAGTACGTAGCACGTCCGACCTTAAATATACCGCACATCAAAATGAAACAACGATCTAAACTTTCTTGCAGCAAACGATCGCTTCGGCTTGATTTGAGAATGTAAAAACTTAATTTAATAACGCGGTGGCTCAAATCAAGACTTTGTTCTTAATTTTGGAATACAAACTTGTTCCAAGAATAAAATTCTTGAATCAGGAATGAAAGGTGTCACTTTCAGGATAACAAAAATAAGAATACAAAAATTTTAAAATAATCCTGCCACTACTTGAATTTAGCTTGCCTTTTTTCTCTGAGTGAATTTTAAGTATTTAATAATATTGGTTTTAGGAAATAATTTCAAAAAATAATCGTTCACAGGTTTTGAAGATATTGATTTAAAAATTTTTTTTTTTTTTTAAAAACCCAATAAATATTTTTCGAATATCTATATATATAAAAATCAATGCCACTTTTCGTTGTGTTTCTATAACTCAAGAACGGGCTTACCTATCCAAACCAAATGTTAGGGCTTTGTTTGGACTATTTAGTAGATGGCTTATGTGAAGTTTGCATAAAATCGGTCGAGTGGTTCTTCATTTATCACATTTTTTGTAACAAATGAATTCAATAAATGTTGGATCATTTTGTTAGTGGGGATTTTGCTGTCAAATTGAAACTTATATTTTTTTTATTTATTTATTTTTTATATGAAGGAATAATGCCACAAGCTGGGCGAGCAAATATAGGTCGGCGAACGCGTAAATGAACGCGCACAAGCTAATGCATCGCAGTGAACGTAATGCACGAAATAGATCTGTTGACCCTGTGCCTGTACTGAACCGTGCACGCCGATCACGAATACGTCGTGCTGCTCTTTTGGCTAAAATGATGCGTGCTGCTTTTAATTACAACAGTCCACATTGTGATGCGGCTAACTTTCCACGTGAAAAGCCCGGCATGTGTTGTGCTAATGGCAAAGTGAGATTTCCAGCATTAGAAACTCCACTCAAACCATTGTATTTATTTTTTTTTGGGACATCTCAAACGTCGAATCACTTTTTGATCCATATTCAACAACACAATTCGGCATTTCAAATGACCTCTTTTAGTGCTACTAAAATTATTAGAGATAATTATGCCGAACGTTTAAGGTAAATACTTCAACATGATTGTCCCATGTTTATATCAATCTGAATCATAAAGTATTCGATAGTTTTAAAAATTCTGATCCAACATCTACCTAAAATTGCATACATGTTACAGATTCAGGGCCAGATTTATCATCAAGCTGGTTCGTTATTGCCATACTTCGACGCTGATCATCAATTTTTGCAAATTTATTTTATTGGTGATGAAAATCCTGAATTGGATCAACGTTGTGCAATTGTTTCGAATACAAGACGAGAAATTATTGGTGTGCTACAAATGTTTTTCCATCAGCATAACGCATTAGTTCAATTGTTCAAAATTGCTCTCGATCGTATGCCATCTGATGATGGAGAGCATGCAAGGTGATTCAATGCACCCACAATTGCTGAGGTTGCAATAATTGTAATTCTTGGTGATCAGTTTCAATCCCGTGATATTGTACTTCATCGCAAAAATGAGCAATTGCAACATGTTTCGGAACTTCATCGTATATGACACAATCATGCAAGCCGTTTCTAATAATGCAGGTGGATTATATTTTTTGGATGCGCCTGGTGGTACAGGCAAAACGTTCGTTATGTCATTGATTTTAGCTATTCTAACTATTCGATCGGAACAGAAAATTGTATTGGCACTTGCATCTTCGAGAATTGCTGCTACATTATTAGAAGGTGGTCGGACTGCACACTCTGCACTAAAATTGCCATTGAATGTACAGGTGATTGAAACTCCAACTTGCAATATTTCGAGAAATTCTGCTATGGCAAAAGTTCTACGATTAACGCCAATTATTTTATGGGCTGAGTGTACAACAGCGAATAAAAAATCAATAGAAGCATTTAATCGAACAATGCAAGATTTACGTTGTAATCAACAGTGTTATGAATCAAGATGAGGCAATGAATTATCCAATTGAATTTTTAAATTCATTGGAACTAGCTGGTATGCCACCGCATTGCTTAAATTTTAAAGTTGGGTCTTTGATCATATTATTGCGAAATATTAATCCACCAAAACTGTGTAATGGCACCAGATTGGCAGTGAAAAAGTTATTGCCAAATTTGATTAAAGCTACGATCTTAGCTGCTTAATCAAAAGGAGAAGTTTGTTCGATACCACGTATCCCTATGATTCCAACTGATATGCCATTTGAGTTCAAATGGTTACAATATCCTGTGCGTTTATCATTTGCGATGTCCATCAACAAGGATCAAGGGCAAACACTTCACGTTTGTGGTGTGAATTTGGAGGAATCATGTTTTTCACATGGTCAACTTTATATTGCCTGTTCCAGAGTCGGTACCCCAAGCCGTTTGTTTATTCATGCCCAAAATGGAAAAACAAAGAATATTGTTTATCAAAATGTTTTGGATTAAGTTTTAAAATAGCTAGCAATTAATAAAATATTTTTTTGTTTGAATAAATGAATTTGATGTTGCAATTAATTTTTTTTTTATTATTTCACTTTATACGTAGCGAAGCACGTACCGGGCCGCTAGTTTTTATATACAATATTATTTTAAACTTAAGGGGACTCCTGCTAAAAATTTTGGGTTAAAATCCTTAGAGCCGTTAATGAGAAAGTCGAAAATAGAAAAAACGGGTCTATGGCAGGTACCCCTAATAACATTTTGCCCCAAAATTTTTTTTGACCAAAATGTAGTCCATGTCCATAATATCACACTAAATTTTTTTTATCAAAATCGTTAGAGCCGTTTTCGAGATAAATAAGATTTTGCATTACGGGTGTATGGGGGGTACCCTTAGTTTTGGAGCTAAAAAAAAAAATTCAATTTCTCCTCTAGAGAATCACCGAAGACCCTTAACTACCGAGATTGAAAGAAATAGGTCCAAGGGTTTAGGCTGTAGTTCGAGGTACAGACATACAGACACACTGAAACATGTTTTTTGTGTACTAAATTTTCCTTAAAATTTTTATAAAAAAAATTGATATGCAAATTGTTAGTATTTAATAAAATACATTTTAAAACGTAATTTAAAAATTTAATCGTGTATTGGTTTTCAAGATATTGAATTTTCAAAAAAAAAATTGTATAATTTTTTTAAAAATCCAAAAACTATTTTTTCGAAAAAATTTTTAGTTTATATTTTTTTAAATGCAAAGCAGCTCCTGCATAAAAATTTTGGTTAAAATCGTTAGACTCGTTGGTGAGAAATTCGAAAATCAAAAAAAACGTTCTATGACAGGTACCCCTAATAACATTTCCCCCCAAATTTTTTTTTCACCAAAATATAGGCCATGTCCATAATATTACACTTAATTTTTTTTATCAAAATCGTTAGAGCCGTTTTCGAGATAAATAAGATTTTGTATTACGGGTGTAGGGGGGGTACCCTTAGTTTTGGAGCTAAAAAAAAATTTCAATTTCTCCTCTAGGGAATCACCGAAGACCCTTTACTACCAAGTTTGAAGAAAATACCTCCGGTAGTTTAGGCTGTAGTTCGAGGTACAGACATACAGAAATACAGACATACAGACATACAGACATACAGACATACAGACAGACAGACGGAATTGTCAGACCCACTTTTTTCGTGTTCGCTATCATCGTAATGTCAACTTTGATCAAAATCTCGAGTTCGATTTTTTTTCCAAATGCAGAACTTGCCCTATAGTACCTATATCGCAAGTAAAAATAATAAACTTCGAAAGTTGGATATATGTATGTATGAAACTTTAAATGAACACATTGTCGGACATGCGGGATTTTAAATAAACATCACAATTGTTAGAGGCAAAAGTTAATGATATAGTTTTGAGGTTTTTACTTTGAAATTATATTTCTCATAAAATTTTGTCCTAAGAAGTTGTGAAAGCTAAAGCCGTGATATATAAATCTCTATCCTTATATTCACGCTAAGAATTCGAAAGTGATTATGAATTAGGGGTTAAAAATAATAATACTCCATTGTGAATTCGCACTTATTTTGAAACTTTTATGGCTGAAATTCGCCAATCAAAACCATGTCGCATATCGAGATGAACCAAATCTGACACACACATGTGTTGCAACTCAAGAGACTCTATAAAAGCAATAGGGAAAAAAATTATATGGAAATAACAGCCAATTCTTGTAATTTATCGAGTTTTCCAAAAAACGACTTGATAATTCTAATAAAACATAAACCATTTGAGACATCCCGAAAGTTCAATTAAACGGTTTTTGTATGGAATTCGAAGTCGTTTATATTTCCACCACGGGCACGATTGCAGCGGTCGATTTCTTGAACCGAATTTTTGATAACTCGGTAGCACATTTCAATGGAAACAGTCGCTATCTCTCGTTCGTTATTGGCTCTTTACTCTTCTTATGCCGTTGCCGCGCCACCGCCATTTTGTTGGAATAGACGAATGATTTAATGTAGTCCCATACACAAAATTCTAGAGGTGTTAAATCATTGGATTGGATCTATAACACCATTTCTCAAAAGATCGATTTTTACACTCGCTGTGTGGCTTGTGGCAATTATGTATATCATTAATATTTACGCCATGCAATTGAGCAAGAAAATAACGTTGCATTGCAAAATGTCTCTGTAGCGATCTCCATTTACTGTAACGTGACGGTCATTTTCATCACCGAACAAAAATACCGGCCTAATGACTACACCGGCATGAAGACCACAGCATACAGTTTTTATGGATGAAGTGGTGTTTCTTAAACCACATGGGGTTTTCATCTGGCCAATAACGTACATTTCTTAAACCACATGGGGTTTTCATCTGGCCAATAACGTACATTTTTTCGTTGACGAATTCGTTTAGCTAAAAATGTGCCTTATCACTGAACATGAGTTTTGCAACAAAATTGGTCATCTTCTTCCAACATTTCTAGAGCCCAATCCGAGACCGAACACCGCTTTATATGATCGAGTGGCTTTATTTCTTGAGTTAACTTCATTTTACGAGTATATTGGTGCGGGTCAAGAACATTTCGCAAAATTAGCCTAGTGCTTAGTGATGCCCATTGCCCAATCGTGTTGAACGCAGTGGTGCCACGTGTAATCGGCTGATTTTGTTCATTTTTGAAGGAGTTGAACGGTAGCAATAGTATAGGTGCTTCGACTGTTATCTCCTTGGCATCTGACTGGAGCGAAGCCATAAAGGCTCATAACCTCAGTGTTCTTAACAGAGAGATTTTGTTGAGAGATTGTATATTTTCTAGGAAGCAGTCTCGTTGGATGAATTGTGGGAAGGGTAGAACTACCTTCCAATTTCTCCCTGGAGTTGTAGGGGTGTGTTTTTGTGAATTCGTGAAAGCCTGGACTTATCGTTTTTCACGGGGTTTTCGCTGGCTGAGCATCGCTCCTTGAATGCGTTCTTGCATGAAAGAACCTTGGCCAGTTCGGCGGATTATTCATGTGGTTCTCCGAGAGAGGACGCGAGGCATGCGTTAACTGAGTGTCGGCGATATGTTCACTACAGTGATCTCTCCGCTATGGGTGTTGTGTGGGTAGATGATTGCTTGGATTTCAGTCGCACCCTTTCTGATGGGGAGACCCCGGATAATCTGTCCAGTTTTGCTGACCGGCTTTCCAGATTTTGTGGCAATGGTGGAATGTTTAAATTGATTCTTGGTTGAATGCCTGGGTCTAACATGGGGCGATTGTGGACGATGTACTTCCTGTCTTCTAGTTAATCCTTGCGCGTATAACTTGTTGATGTGTGGGCAGGTACAGGTCTCTCTCCAACGCGATCCTTAACCTAGCAACGGTGCTTTTTTTCCTGAGTCCATGACTTAGTGGCATTGGGTACTAGCCTGCAGAGGGACTGTGTGGACCTTGAAGTGTGTCCTTGGTTATTACGATCATGAGTCCATAAGTTGTTGTGTCTAGGCACGCAGCAGGGTTGAGTGCATGTGTTATCTACGTGTACCTCCTGTATATGATATATGAACGGCTTCAATGGTGCTTGCCACCACCTGATTTCGTCGAGATGTTCAGGTGTTGTTTTTTTTGTGGGACCAAGTAGGTTTGTGCTGTGGATATGGGTGTGCATATCTGGCTATTGGCTTCTGTCTTGGCTGATAGTCGGGTGTGCATATCCTACGTTTCTAGGCCTTGAAAGTTGAGGAGAAGTGATCTTCACGGTTGCGAAACTCCATCGGAAGCTTTATTCTGCTATCACAGGAGACAGTGACCATGGAGAAGGATGGTTCCTGTGTCGCTCAAGTAGCTCTACTTGGGTGGAAATACTCTAATTGGGAATGGCTGGAGAATGGTAGCCCACACTCAGGATTTCATAAAATCAAGTCAATTGGAAATATTATTTTTTAAATAGTGGGCCTTAGTATGGTGAACGAACATCGCCGGGGCTAATGGTTATACCAGTCAATACATGCGATTGGCATGCAAGTGATTCATTAATGGTGAGGTAGAAAAGTTCGAAGCGAAGGAAATCTTGACTTGCTCAAAGATACATTGGTACAGGAGATCGGCCACTGTTACTTTTATAGTTCACAGCCATTCTAATGCATTTCAAGACATGAGCCTTTTATTTTAGTCGCCTTAATAAGGTATTAGCAAAACTGTTATGAACTGCTGATCATGGTCAGCCTTCTGTATTCATGGTTACCTGAGGAAACTCAAAAAGCTAACTGGGACATCGGTCCTGGAGTGCTGTTTGACCGTTCTCGTTGAACCCGAGAGAACTGGTAGGCCAGTAAAGTGATATTAGGTCTTAATTGACAGGTGCTCACGCAAATCTATATTTAAGTTCTGGCACAGGAACATCCAGCGGCCAACATTCAGACTCAAATTTGTTCACTAGACTATAAATTCGTGTCTACTAAAACGAGAAAAACGACCAAGAATTGGCGTTTACGCTCTTACAGTTGTCATCACGGACTCGGAATTTCGATAATAAGTTTTGATTTTGTATCAACTCGCTCGTGAACTTCACCAAGATAAAAAGTGTTTTCTTTTACTGAAATTTTTAATATTGTTAGTTTAAGGGTGAGTTCACAGTAAAAGTTGAATTTGATCAGGTTGCATTTGTTATATAATTTTATAATGTCTGAATATCATTATACGAAAAGAAAAGCATTCCACAATCGAGCAGTGCAGCTAAAGAAAGAATCTCAAGAACTTAACATTACGTACGAAGTTGAGCTCAAAGATTACATAACTGTATTGCGGCAATAAAGCTTCAAAATTGATTTTTGAGTATTCAATTTCGTCTGATTTATCGACGTGCAGATATGACTTTACAAATTGTCAAATTGCTCAAACACGCACGTATTGTGAAAAATACCCTTAGTTTCTCAAATATATCGCCCTGATGAACGATTAAGAGCACCATAAAACGCTCGTAGCGTCCGATGTGTTCCACGAATTGAACCGTGTCTTTCAAAATAAAGTTGAACAATTTGCAAACCAAACTAGCCGCGAACTTTCAAATCCACTGTCACAGAAAACAGTGCTGCCAACTTAAATTTCTCCGCCTCCATGGAAAAACACCCTTTAGATACTCGTATAACGTGTCAAGTTATAACTTATACCAAATTATTTTTTGAGGAACATATTTTATATAACAACTGTTTTCGTTCGGTGTACACAAAAAATGTACACACTGATTTCCAGGGTTTGTTTCCCATTTGGAAGCTTTAGTAACAACGGCTGCTAGGGAAAATGCCATTCAACCATGTCCATACTTTGTGGTTGGATTTTGGATGGTTAAGGATGAAACTCCATTACCATAAAATTAAAAGAGGATACACTTAGCTCTTGAAATTGTTTTCAAAAACTAATACCACTTCAATCGAGCGGATTGAAGTTGCTTAATTCGCTTTGGCTTGTCTGTCCTATCAGCAATTCAGCACTAATTAATCCAATTAAATTGATTCCACGCCTAAATTGTGTGTGTAATGTGTGATGACTGTTCTTTGCCACACGCAACAATGCCACAAGAAAGGCCATTGAATTCAAATGTTCTCATAAAGCTCTGCAAGGAAATGGAGATTCTGTTAAATTTTCGGTGCCACCAACAGTGTGAGCTGGTGTAGAACATCGTTCGGGCGCCAGCTAAGTGTCATCTGGAGTATTGTTTCTGTGTAACGTGCACCGAACAAACAAACACAAAAACAAAACGCCCGCCTCGTAGAGGGTGGATTTAATTTTCGCTTTTCTTTGTCTTTGTTCAGTTTCAATAATGGACGCCCCAGTTCCGGCCGGAGATTGAGTTTGAGAACAAGTTTGTATGCCTGAAAGTATGTGGCGCCAAAAATACCGACGAACAAAGCAATGTGTGTGTTGGATCGATATCAAAAATAATAATTCGTGAGTTGAGATGGAGGTAGGGATGTGCTGTGTTGACTCGGGGGCCATTGAACTTTTGTGTTGAATATCATACGTGTGATGAATGATGGGATTTGTTTTCGTATGATCGAGTATTTATATAATTATTATGAAAATGCTATTGAATTGTGTGGGGTAAAATGTGTTTGGTATGAAAAGTCTTTGATTCGATTTTAATGATATAGCATGTGGCGGTGACTCCCGCTGTTGTCAAAAATAAATCGTACTTGTGTATATCATAAGATTTGGAGACAGGCTGAAATTATTCTCAGCAGGTGGTGTTAATTCGTTGAGGGGTTGAACTTGGATCAACTGAAATTAATTTGGAATTTGAAAATTTTCCATGCAAGGAGATGAACTTGTGTACATTTGCCTTCAGAAGCTTGGCAAAATGATTTTCGTCAAAATTTGCCGTTAAATTGTTAAGCAGACCTGGTTTATATTTCGTATATAATGTTTTTTGTTGGGTAAGGTTTGATTAAATGCAAATGAGTTCGTGGATTAAGAGTATAATATTCCACAACTTTGAGTTTCTTTTAATATTTTTGTTTTTAGAAAAAACATTAAACTAGGAATACCTAAGATCTTTTGCTTGCGGTATAAAAACTCTATATGACAAGTTATTCATTCGAAAGAAAACCGGAATCGAGATTTTGATCAGACTTGACGTTGCGATGATAAAAAAGACGAAAAACTGGGTCTCGGAATTCTGTTTGTCTGTTCAACCACAGCTATTTTGGATTTCTCATAAACTTGGTAGATAGCATTTCTTAATTTTTCCCATGAAAAGTTTCTTTTTTTAAGACGAAAATAACTGCAATTTCAAATTTTAGAATATATTTTTTTTTTCTTAAAAACTAGTCCAAAGATTCAAAAAACAAACGACTAAAAATTTAATTTTGTAAAAAGGAGCTAGTCACTGTAAATGTTTCATATAAATTTTTTTAATTTTTTGTTGATTCATTGATCAATTTCTTTTGCTAAAAATTTGAAAAACTTTATTATTTTTTTTTTATTTTTTTAAAACTCAATATGTATGGCGAAAACTTAATGCTTGATTTTTATGCAAACTTGACGATTACCAGTTTTTAACACTATCTACAAGAAGCATAAAAAGAGGTTATTTTTTCTAAGAATAATTGCACCCACTATACAAATGTTCAAAAATGGTTTTCGAAAATCGTATTTTTCCTCTTAGATTTTCATATTTTTTTTCCAATTCACTCACGCTCAAGGGTTTATTGAGACCCTTATAATGTTGAACATAAACATAGCACGAGCGATGGGGCAATTAGAGACAGAGGGAAAGGAGGTGTCGATGAACATTGGCCTTGAATGTTTGCAAATTCAAATGGCAAGGGAAAACCATTAAAACCGCTTAAGGTACTAGTACGGTCTAGAATGCCAAAAAAGCACAATTTTTGGGAATTTTGTTCTCGGTAATAACATATTAATAGCATAATAAAAATTGTGGTAAATTGTCTCGTAAGAAACCTTCCTTCAAATAACCCACTTTGTTTTTTTTTTTCAGTTCAGCCAATCCTGAGATTAACTGTCCGCAATGGGACCATGTATGTTTTGATGAGTCGACGTTTGCGCCCTCTATAATTCGGCCAAAATTCGAAAATTAAGAAAAATTTTTGTTTGTACTCTTGACGCATGTATTCATTACTAGCCGACCCGTACTCGCGTTGCTTCGCAAATTGTAACTACGAATATTTTTTTAATATTAATTTTAGCATATGGAAACATTTCTCAATGGGACTGAGCAAATTTTCTACAATAATATTAATTTTAGTTTATATGTATATACTTACGGTATCGAATTAGATTCACTTGAAAAAAGAGTTTGTTCATGTTTGTGAGTGTATTCAAGTAACTTAAAAAATAAAATGCACGACTGGATCGCACAAACTTGCTCATATGTAAAAGTACTTTAGAATTAAAAATACATTTTATAAATATGAAACATGGATTTAATGAGATAAAAATGTTCAAATGTATGGAATTGCCAACTGATTAATCTTTTTAATATTAATTTCCTTGATCTTAATCTTTTTAATATTAATTTCCTTGAAATTTTTCGAGAACAAAATTTGGGATGCCAAATTTTAAGTATTTAGTAGTATAGTATTTAGAAATACCTTTTTTCGAATATTTTTATATACAATATTATTTTAAACTTAAGGGGGCTCCTGTTGAAAATTTTTGGTTAAAATCGTTAGAGCATTTGATGAGAAAGTCAAAAAATCAAAAAACGGTTCAGGTACAGGTACCGTTAATAATATTTTTCCCAAATTTTTTTTTACTAAAATGTAGTCTATATCCATAATATTACACCTAATTTTTTTTTATTAAAATCGTTAGACCCGTTTTCGAGATAAATAAGATTATGCATTACGGGTGTATGGGAGGTACCGTTAGTTTTGGAGCTAAAAAAAAATTCAATTTCTCCTCTAGGGAATCACCGAAGACCCTTAAGTACCGAGTTTGAAGAAAATAGCTCCAGTGGCTTAGGCTTTGAGCGAGGTACAGACAAACAGACATACAGACATACGGCCATACAGACATACGGACATACAGACATACAGACAGACAGACGGAATTGTCGGACCCACTTTATTCGTCTTCGCTATCATCGTAATGTCAACTTTGATCAAAATCTCGAGTTCGATTTTTTTTTCCAAATGCAGAACTTTCCCTATAGTACTTAGTACCTAGATCGCAAATAAAAACAATGTGTGTGTGTCGGTTAGTTAGATACAATACAGAAAAATTGAATATATGTAGGTATGTAGGTAAGAGAAAAAACGCAACTATTGAATGGAACAGATATTAAGAGAGAGAGTGAGCATGGGAAGAAAAGAAAATTAAAAATGTTGGAATGATAATGAAATGAAAAAAAGCAGCGACCTCGCAATTGTGATGAAATCTAATTCCTGGATAAAATAAATTCAAAAAGTTTATAATTTTATAATTTGTTTTTATTTATTTCTCAGGTTGTATGTGTAACTAAGAAGTGATTTTTGGCTTAAAATTTGCGCAACAATATTGACTTTATGAAGCAATGCTAATCTTTGTCGATTATTGTATAGGTTTTAAGATATGAGTGGTTGTATAAGTCAACTAATGGAAAAAAAATGGACAAAAAATGTAAAATTAATAATATTTAAGTTTGACAAATTATTAATGAAAAAAAATTATAACCATAAACACTCTTATAACAATAACGAAAATAATAAAATTTATTTCAAATAAATCGGTTGACTACTTTCTGAGATCGTGCGTTACAAACTTTAAAATGGTTTCGCTTTTATATAATAGTATATATATAGATATAGATATAGATTAAAAAAAAATTATGTTATTGCATAATAAGGTTTCCGAGAAATAAATTCCCAAAAATCGTGCGTTTTTATGGAAACTCGCACTCAAGGACAGTGACAGGAGGAAACTTTCAGTTTAGCGACAAGAAACAGCATTGAATTTTAGAAGCACAAAATTCTTCGCGGTTTCGGTTAAGAATACTTACAAGATCAGAATTTAATGAGCTTATCATACATTGGCTTAAGAGATTCACATCCGAAGGACAGGGATGTGAATCTTCAAAAGAATATGATAAACTGAGAGTTATATTGCCCGCAAGACTAGGTAATATGTTAGAAGTTTTTCAGACAGAAAATCATTAATGAAAATAAGAAAGAGTACAATAAACAAAACAGAGCCCTGCGGTATACCAGCATTTATTTTGTGGGTATCAGACTTAAATCCGTCCAGTACTTGTATTGAGTGATTCGAAAGGGAATTTCTAATGCATCGAAGAAGATAGTCATCGAAACCGAGGATATTTATTGGAAGGAAGGGACGTTAATGCAATCGGTCGTAGTAAGAGGGTGAGAAAGTTTCGCTGTTTATAGGGACTGACTGAAAAGATGCAATTATGCATTCACACGTGAAGAGATCTGTACACTAGGAAAAATGGAAAAGCTTACAGAGTGGTTTTGCCAACAAGCGTGGAAAAGCACCTCTTCAGAACAACATATGGGATACTATCTTCGCGACGAAGCTAACAAAGAGAGTGTCATTGAAGACGAGTATTGGAACCGCAGACAAGGATAGTGTTTCGAGCATTTTTTAAATATGATATTTTAGATGAATGCAATACTACACGTGGTAAGGTAACTCCTTTCTTATATTGATTCTAGTAATTGACTGTGGGGGAAATTAAGTTCACATAGCCCCCCGCTCGCGAAACGCTACTGGAAAAAGAAAAGCGCCACTTAAAAGTTATATTTAAATAAATGTCGGTAGCTTATAACTGAATATGTATATGTAATAGCATTTGTAATATCCGATAAAATACAATTTTTCATGTCAAACAATTATTCTCACTCAATGTCACGTACTGTTTGCCAAGTCCTATTTCCACTTGTACTCTCTGAATTATTTATTCGGATTTTCAATCTTTTACCCAATTGTGTGACAAAACAAAAAAAAACCCTAACCAGAGAAAAACAAAACAACACAAATAAAATAAGAAATACCCTCACAACATTGTTGAGTCCACAAAAGTACTTCACAGTCTTAAATAATAGATTTGACTGTTTCAGGTTTGGAACAGAAATCCACCCAACCCAGGAAGGTCAAAAAGACGCCAAAGCCACTGCCTCAGGCGTTTCAGGACACTTTTCTGCTATTCGAATGTTTGTTTATGTTGTTGCCCATAAAAAGCAAAGTATGTATATGAACATTAAAACCCAGGCTCATTGGTGACCATTAATGTGCTGCTGCAGTTGTTCGTTATTTTGTCGTCCTTCCGGCTTGATGGCGATGGCGTACGGTTAGAGTGGTTTGGACAAAGAGGCATTCTTGAAACATTACTTTATCAGCAAGAAACACAGCAATGGCGGCGGCGACGTATAGTGGTATTGTCTGTCGGTTTTGAGAGATTTCCTTACTTTATGGTTGAATCGGGCCACTGAAAAATCCTTCCGCATAACTATGTAGTGAATTGTACTGTGTAACGTTTGTCGTCAGCGGGGAGTCTTTCATCCTAATAGAAGACTAGATCAAGCAAAAAAAATCCCAAATGAGTATCTAAAATACCCCCAAGAATCTTTCCCATCCTTGCTAGTTCAGCATTGAATTAAGAATTTTTTTTTTATTTTCAAATCAGTGGAAGAATTTCCGCTCTGCAAGGACACATTTTTCGTTAGCACCCACTCCAACCATCCAATCCCAACAACCGCAACCACCCAACAACCTCGACGAAGTAATGTCGCACTAAGGGAGTGTGGAAAATAATTTGAAATTCCTTGAAACCGAAAACGTTATGCAATTTTACTGTCAAAATGAGGACGAAGGAAGTTCCTTCGTCGCACTCTCACCGCTCCACTCTTCATCGACTTTTACTCTGTGATTCATTGTGGGTGATTCCTCACAAGTCACAACACTCCGACATAAAGTCTGAATGTGATATGTGTTGTGCTTTTGTCTTCGTGGTGCTTTTACCGGCTTCTCAACACGAAAAAAAAAAAAAAAAAAAAAAACAGAATACTCTTCGTTTCAAGCTTGTACCTATGCTGAAAAGAGTCAAGAAATTGTCCACAATTTCGTTCAAAACTTTATAAGCAGTCTCTGGTAAAGGTATGAATAGGGCGCATCAGAGCTTGACACGGTTTTTGTGTTTACAGACATTAGACAGAATTTAAGTGAATATTTCGTCGTCAATATCGAGGTTATGTTAGGGTTACAACATATTTACACCTTTGTGGTATACTTGGAGTTAGAGGGCTGTTATAAGGGGCTTCTTAAGAATGCATGAATGTTCATGAGTGGAAGAGGAGCAAGACAAAATGTTATATTTGCGATTACGTCTGCAGAACTTCGTGTTGTTCGTTGGCTTGAAAGTTGAGGTGTGGCTGAGAGTTGAATAATTGAATGCCTATCTTCTATTTCGTTTTTCAATGTCTAGGTATTTTCAATAAATAAAGAAAGAAATGTACAAAATGAGTGGAACACCCTTTAAATTTGTCATATAACTGTTTAAACTTTTTACTAGTTAGTCGAATATAAAATGACCCCAAGTTTCGATTGATATCATTCCAAACATGAGATCTATCGAAATAATAAAGAAGTGAAGTAAACGTAGGGTGTTGTGAAAATTAAATACACAACTGGATCGCACGAACTTGCTCGTATTTAATAATTTAAAATCGAATTTTATTAGAGAAAGCTATTCATAAGAATAAAATCCACGTTTTAGACTTTTCATTCAGTAGTTAAAAACAGTAGTCAAAAAAGAGTTAAAAACAGGATGTCATGTGATCTATTAAGCAACTATGGACTTATGCAAGAACCAAAATTATGAGTCCTTGAGCAGTTTCTTAAAAAATTAGAATTTTATATACAAAATTTCAAAAACATTTAAAAACAAATGTTTGGTATTCCAACTTAAAGTTTTTATTATTGCCCGTATAAAATTAAATTTGCAAAAAATATATAGAGCCGTTTTCGAGATATCGAATTTTCAAAAAAAAATGATTTTTTTTTTTTCAAAAATTAAAAAAAACATTTTTTTTAAGATTTTAAAATTCAATGTTTTTCATGAGCAATTGAAAATTTGAAAAAATGGTTCTATGGTAGGTAAAATCAGTGATAGGTATCTTAATTTTTAAATTTGTTTTATTGAATTACCTATAGATCGTAAAAACTAATCGAGAGAAAAAAGATTTTATCAAAATTTTAGGCGCAGCTCTCCAGAAAAATACGCTTTTCGAAAACCATTTTTTAACATTTTTGTATGATGGGTACTGTTATTTTTAGGTAAAAAAGAAAAAAAAAATGTCTCGCATCTTGTAGATAGTATTAAAAAACTTTCATTCATTCATTGAAATATTGAGTTTTGAAAAAAAAAATATTGAGTTTTGAAAAAAAAATTTTTGAATTTTTTTTAAAAATCAAAAAAAAAAAAAATTTGGAAAATTTAAATACACAATACTATTCAAACTATTGAGGAGCCTTAAAAAATAATCAAAATCAGTTGTACCGTTTTTGAGGAAATCAAAAACAAAACAAAAATGGTTCTGGGAGGAGTACGTACCATTAATAATTATTTTTCTGAAAAAAATTGTCAATCATTATCTAACTTTAACTATGTAAATGAAATTTTGTGAATTAAAAAAAAAATTGTGGAACAGAATTCCGAGACCCACTTTTCTTCTCGAGTTCGATTTTTTACGAACGCATAACTTGCCTTATAGTAGGGGAGCGTGGGGCACATTTGAACACGGATCACATTTGAACAGCGCTTAAAAACTTTTACTTTATTACTCTTTTTTAAAAGTAATTTAAAATTTTAACATGTCAATCCCATATCCGGACTTAGAGGTGAAAGGTCCTTTTCCTAGTGGAAGCATTTTGTTTTCGTTTTTTAGTTGTAAGAGCCTAAAAAAAATTACTGCTCGATTTTAAAACAGGATACAATTTTTTTGGAGGAAAAATAAATTTTAAACTTAATTCCGGTAACTTTGTTACTGGATATATTTCAATTAAATATTTATAATAAATTTTATGTCACTGGAACAGTTGGGGCAGATTTGAACAAGCGTGTTAGGGCACTTTTGAACATGTTCAAAACTGCCCCGATTAGTAGATATTTAAGACATTTAAGAGAAAATTTAATCAGCTTCAAGCAATTTGTTATGCTCTATAGGCAATTATTGGTTTCAAGTAAAAAATGTTTTTGTCATATCGTCCATCAGTCTCTGCGTCTATACGTTCTCTGTCTCATTTTTGAACTATTGAATACTGAAAATAAGACCTAGTTTAAGCGTACTATACAGGTCGAGCAATTCTTGAAATTTTTGTAGCATTGAATATTCTAGTTTAAGCTATTTTATTCACACAAATCAAAGCTTAGGCTTGGAAAACAAGCTGAAACTAAATGAATTTAGCGTTGGGTATTTTAAAATAGCTATTACTAGAAAACATCTTTAACTATAGCTAGCTTAAGCTTATTCTTATTCACTAAAAATCCGGCTTTTACTTACAAATCCAAGGTTTAGATTAAGCTTTAGCTTTTTTTTATTCACAAGGCATAATATTTGATCCGAAGCTCAAAAATGAATTACGGATTGACCAAAATTCAAGCTCGAGTATTAGCATTTGATGATTTGGATTAATTTAAAAATAATATTCAAAAGTTCTTTTATTCAATAAAAAAAAATATATCACTGTTCAAAAGTGCCCCTTCCAAGTTCAAAACTGCCCCATACATGAGGCGCTGTTGAACGTAAGAACCTATATTGGTTGGAGATAAAAATTCAATATAAGTATTTCGTTAAATGGGCCAAATATTTTTCTAAATTGAACCTCAATACCACTGTTCAATGTGTGTAAAATATCAGGCCAATTGCTCGAATATTTTAGGTTTTATCAGTCTGGAAAGCAAAAAGTGTTCAAATGTGCCCCACTCTCCCCTAACTATCAGTCGCAAGTACAAAATATAAGTAAAAGTTACTTTTTGAAGAAACTAAAACTAACTAGTTGTAGCTATTGCTAGTAGCTTCGTTTTATGTGAAATAAAAAATAGATTAAGCTTAACAGCTTTAGATAGAAAATTCTACCTTAAGTTTAATATTTTTAGCTTTCGTTGTTTCGTAAAATGAAAATTTCGATACTTTAATCAAACTTAGCATTACGTTGACTGTACATCGAAGAATAGAACGGGAGAACTGATTTGCTTCAAATTTGGTACAGAGTACTTTTATGTCATTCACTAGACAAAAAGTTCGAACTTCAAAGATTTTGCTATTTTAAAATTTTATGAAATTTATAAAACAATAGAGAAATAGAAAATAGAGTATTAAAGTGTTTTAAAAAAATTTGTGTTTTTTTTTTTTATTTATATAAAATAAATAAATTAAATATCAGTTCATAACGGGACATTGCTAAATTTCTTACAAAAAGTGTCTCCAAACGTATTCATCAATTTTGTATTTTTTAGGGTGCCTCAAGGAAACATTCTAAGGCCGTTAATCTTTGTTGTTTACTATAAATAATATTGAACTGATCTTATTACCAACTAATTTAGAAATTTACATTTGAACCAAAACACTTGGCCATTCTATTTTTAAAATTTCTCTCAACTTCTCTTTAATTGTATGGTATACACACAAAAATTACGAAAAATTGAAATCAAGGTCTAAATGGTAGGGTTTTAACCTAGGTACTTCAAGCACCGTCAATAATGTGGTATGTTAGTTTCTACGATAATATTTTTCGAATTCGAGTAATTGCAAACTGTGTGGTACATTTTGTTCTCAGCAAGCTATTGTAAGATCTCAGCTTCTCGGCAAGCGGTTGTCTTTCCATATAATGCAATGTGATATGTTGTTACGATGGTAGTATCTCTACTGAAAGTTCATCTAGTTCTTCTTCGAACGCCATTACATTGTATTAATTGGACCAGTCGTTCTTGAAGTTGATACTTCTTTTGTCAGTACTATCGCCGTATTTATTTATTCAATTTTATCATATCTTAGAGTGAATTTCATATATGCAATGGAAAATATAAACAGCTTAACCGGTTCCAAAAATATCAAGAGAAGATTAACTTTGGCCAAATTCAATATTGCTATTTCTTTTAAAGGTATTTGAAAAAATGAAAATAATTTTAAAATTTTTTGAGTATGAAAATATATTAACAACAAAGCAATTCGGATTTCATAAGAAAAATAACTTTCGATTTAACTGCATAAGTTCATAAGAAAATCTTTCGGTATTGCTTGTGTAGGGTTTTGATTCTCTTTGCCTTAATCCTATCGAATACGTAGAATCAGCGAAGAATTAATGTGTTATTTTCACAGCAGTCTGACTTGGAAAAATTACGTTTGAAAAAATTTCTGCAATATCCCAAAGACACTAGAAATTTCAACAACGTCCACCCAATAACTGGCTATTCAGACAGGACAAATGCGAGTCAGCTCATTTCATCAAAGTAGATCATTCAATAGGACAGGTATATTTTCGACCTCTTACAGTTGCAAGAGCCTTCCAGATCTTGATATACGAGTAAAAAAATCTGTTAGGATTGGTGGTATGCACAATACACCCAATTCTTCGAAAGAGGTGTTCTTGATTGCTGGCAAAACTATTGGACAAGCTTTTTTATTGCTGCTACTTTTTTGGAATCTTCCCTAGATGATTGAAAACAGTGTTTGATCAGCCTGTTCCTAAAACAACCAACCCATATCTTCCTCTTCCTACCTCCCAATTACACTTACGTCCCTTCGTTCGAAGATCATGGAATCGCTGATCAATCAACAGCTCAACAAATATCTCGTAGATCGAAAGCTTCTGAATGGCCTCCAATAAGGCGTTCGAATTAATCGTTCCACTGATGATCTGATGGCATATACTCATCAAAGAGTGGAACAGATCTCTAAATTGTTTTGGAGAAATTAAGATTATTGCCTTTGATATTTCTAATGCATTTAATTTTTGATTTGATGCGGGCTTATAAATAACCTTTTTGATCGTTCAATATGTATATGTTTTATCAGACGCTTTCAATTATATTCTTCACAAAATAAATGCTGGTGTTCCCCAGGGCTCCGTTTTGTCTCCCACACTCTTCCTCATTTTTATAAATGATCTCTTGTCTGAAACTTCTAATCTAATGCATTGATTTACTCACAAATATACCCTCGGCTTCATTCTCAAACTCACGTATGAGGGTCAATGACGAGTTTCCCTATACTGACCACATTCTCGAGACGGCCTAATGCTTAGAATTTCTATAGCGATGTAAGAAATTTTTCACCTAATTCACATAATTACTGATATCGTAAGAACAAAAAATTACTTTAAAGGTTATTAAATTCCAGAGAAAACTTTAACTTTTTCGTAACATTTTGTTCTCTTTAATCCTCTTGTTGTTTTATCGACTGACTATTGACCAGAAGATTTAATTCAAGCTAAACCTTAAACGAACGTTGCGAAGATCAATAAATTATTCCGATTTAACGATGTCAAATCTTTTTTAAAAATATAATTTGAACCATTGTTTTCTTGAAGTTAAAAATATTTTGGAAAAAAATAATTGTAATAAATTAATAAAATGCATAAATAATTAACAAAAATGCAGTAATTAAAAATTTTTCAAAAATAAAAACCATTGATAAAAGTGGTATTGTGGTATTAAATAAATTCCATTCATCAAAATTTGTTGCTGCCTTGAAATGTATCTGCAAGTTAAAGTAAGCCGGAAATGGCTTAAAGAATAAAATACCTCGTTAAATTTAAATGTATATGTAAGTATGTAGTAAACATCACCATGTGCTTAACAGTAGCTCTAATCATGCTCAAGTTTGATAACCATTGCAGACTCTATCGTCTAGAATATATTTTTTTATAAAATCTCTAAATCCGTTCTTGTTGGTTTGTTCAATGACATCTCTGATATCTAAAGTTGAATGCCCTCAACTGCCAAAGTCAATGACATAAGGATGCAAAGATCTCCTTATCGATTCAGGCTGCTTCGAAAGTATACTACTTCAAAAACTACGCCATGCTGTATAGGTCTAGGATATGAGAAATCCCTATTTGTAGAGCTTCCTCGGTTTATTGCTTACAGCTCTTGAGCAGGGATCAAGTATCCAGTTTGTGCAGTATCCTTTTGAGCTTGTGCCTAATGCAATATGCATGCTTCTATCGCTTCCATTTAGAGGGCATAGCACCTCTTTCGAACACAGCAGCTGCAACCTGTAATAGGAAGCATTTCCACTTATTTCGGAGTTTATTATTACTAACAAACATCCAATCCGTTCGCTAACAGATTCAAAGTGGCTTTGTGCTTGGAGAAAACTAATGTTAACATCCGTTGGATATGGTTTGCTTCAACTATTACAACAACAATTAATGGCCGTGGTGTCGTGGTGGCAGCGGCGGCGGCGGGTGACTCTGACTAAGGCCGTTCAAATACTACAATAAACCTTCAAAGTGCTGTTCCCTTCGTAACAACAACAACAACAAACAATATGGATTCATAAATATTGCTCGGTCCTTCCGCCACCACCGCCACGTTAATGCCCTCGACTCTCCCATGATCCCTTTCTTTTTCCCCAGAGCCTCCTTCTTCTCATCGAACAAATGATTTCCATATTACTTTTACTCTTCCTCTGCTGATGGATCCAAGTTCCTGGTTCTTGAACGAAAACATAGTGGTTTGTGGGGTAGGAGGAGGAAGTATGAAGCTTGGAAGGACGTGAGGAATTTCCCTCTTTTTTCTTTTGTAAATTTTCATTATTATATTTTTCTTCGATTCCATTTTCGTGTTGGGTTTTCTTTATCGTTTTACAATTGCAAGGTTTTTTTTTTTTTACTTTACGATGCACATTCTGAGTTCCTTCTGACACAATGCTCGCATATCCTTGCAGCCATTTTTTTCGTTGTTGTTATTTGTTGAAAGCGCAATGTCTGCAGTTTTTTTCATTTCCGTTTATTTGCGGCTCATGAATGATGGGGGCACACAGCAAAAGAAAAAAAATATATATTTCACACGCGAAGAAAACTCAGTGAATGAGACGAGGTTGAGGAAATGAACAAACACGGTTGTTCATACATATGGAGGAGGCAAAAAACATCTTGTACCCGTTTATTTACATGTGTATCTCGGTTGTAGTATTTTCTTCTGGTTACTGGTGTTGCTAGATATGTGTTTCTCTAAGAGGGATTTTTTAGTGTATTACCTATGTGCTGGGAAAATAATGTACTTGTAAAATTCCAAGGAGAAGACGACGAGTGAATTTAAAAATAATTCATTTTTGATTGTGTTTTAATTTAAGAACAAAAACCCAAAGGACATAGAAACACCAACATAATAATGTGTGAGAGAATAGGTATGGTACAGAAACGCATTCGAAAAAACAACATGAATAAATAATTATTTGCAATGCAATGGTTCCGTTTCCTGTTAAGATTGTTTTCACCTGGATACGACTGACCGTTTATATTTTTAGAAAATGGGACATTTTTACCTGCATGTAATACTACAGTAAAATCATCATTATTCTCAGCACTGAAACCAGGGCTGGTTTTGACTCGCCTTCAACAATTGTCTCTACCTATCCCGATTATATTCCATGTCATCTTCGTTGCGTATCCTTTCGGTCTACCTACTTCATTTTGACGCTGTTTTAAACCATAAAATGGACTCCGGGACCTTAAAACCCCATATGTGGGATATTCGAATAGCTAACAACTGAAAGTAAACAAATCCACTCAAAGGCTCAGTGTTGGGGAGGGTGTAATAAAAATGAGAATTTTATTAATCAAACTCGTTTAATAAACTTGAATAATTTATATTATAAATTCGAATGCAGAAGGATAAAAAAAATGTCGTTTAAAAAGATTTACATTTTTTATCACTCGTTGCTATTTCATATTGATGCATTGCATTGTTATGTTGGCCCTCAATTGATTAAGGTTAAATTTTTGAAAAAAGATAGGTGTATTAGGAAAAGAAGTTAGTCTTAACTTTGTTCTCATGAGTTAAAAGAAATTTTGAAAAGTAAAAATGTTATGGAAAAACGTACAAGGCTTGTAAAGGAGGAAGACATCAAGAAACACGAAGAAGGCTAAGGAAAACTTCCAAAAACACCGATCGACAGATAGACGGGATTGGTAAGAATAACGTTATTTTACGTCGACCCAAACACATAAAATACACGACTAGGTCTCACGAACTTGGATTTTTTTTTAAATTAATGTTATCAAAGAAAAATGCTCATAAGCATAAAATTCATTTTTGAAATGGCTAACACAACTCCTTTAGTAGAGCGTTTCTAAATTGGCGACCATGTTGTTTATATAACAAGGGCTAAATTCCTTCAGTGAAAACGTTGCTTCCATTTTACGGTACACGTGTTGGGCATTTAGAGTCAACTCTTCAAGAAATAGGCTCTTCACAGACGGACATAAACCCGTACAAGATCCAAATGACCCTGAAGTTCAAAGTTCATGACAATCGGAAACGTCGATTTTTCTCTGACTGCACTACAGAATGTTTGGAAGAGGGTCAACATTCGGGCCGAAAAATCAACGAAGCGCATTTTTGGATGATTGGCTGTATGAGACAACGACAACCCAAACCAGGTTCACCAGGTGACAATTCTTAAAAAGTAACCGTTTTGTTTGGATTTTGAATTTTGGATTTTGGATTTGGATTTTGTGGACAAAAATAAAAAAAATAAAAATGCAAATACTATGTTTATGCTCTAAACCTGTTTTAGAACACCTTGTTTTACTTAAATTTAATTTTGTTTTGTACTTGTTTTTTTCTTATCCCTGGACTAGTGGGACTTTTGTGAGCAATTGATATACTTTAAGCTGCAATGTAATTGAAAGTTGCAATTTTGTGCGAATTAGCTTAGCTCGCGTACAAAAAATATTTTGGCTGTATTAATTTTTTTGTTTGAATATTAATAATGGATACTTTGACTTATAAATTTGAA
Source organism: Chrysotoxum bicinctum (assembly GCA_911387755.1). Classification (NCBI taxonomy): domain Eukaryota; kingdom Metazoa; phylum Arthropoda; class Insecta; order Diptera; family Syrphidae; genus Chrysotoxum; species Chrysotoxum bicinctum. The sequence goes on along the minus strand of OU426987.1, from coordinate 235,597,546 downwards.
TTTTTGTGATTTTTTGAAAAATACTCTTTTTTGAGGCTTACAAATTGTATGAAGTTAAGCTTTTAAAAAAATATTAGCAAGCTGTAGCAAAATATTTTATGTCATTATGTTGTGTTGTTATTGTGCTTTGAGAAAATGTTTACTTTTCTTGCTACTTCTTGCTGACCTTCAAAATATTTGACTTTTTGTAGGGCAAGGTCAAACCATAAAAAATAAAAAAATTAAAAAATGGATGCCTTTTGATAAAAACACAAAAGTTGAAGGTGTTTTTGAATTTATATTGAATGATTTAAAAATTAAAGGTTGTCCGGTTACAACTAAGAACGATTTTGGTCGAAAAAGTATGCCTTCTTTTCAAAAATCCTGAACGTTGGTGGAAGGCTTATACACGAAATGGCGATCATTTTGCGAGACGCCACGGAGTCTGGTTGAGAAGTTCTTTTAGTTTTCCAAATATTAGCCGTGTTTTATTGGTTAGTGAATATACTACATCGCAAAATTTAACATGGAAAACAACAACAAACGATTAGTGAATAAAAATAAGCTAGTAATTGAAATGGATAATTTAGTGAAGATGGAGTTTCGGATGTTGAAATGTAGGAGGTGTTTAGGTGGTGTCCGAAAAAATATATGTGGCATACTTGAGGGTGTGTTCGTTGGTATTTATTTTGTTATACTTTTCCTTTGATAATCCAAAGTGTGATCGCTCCGAAATTTATAGAACAAATATTTTTTCAAATGCAAAACTTTAATTCATACCATAATTCCGGCTTTACACTACTGCCACTAATTTTGTCATAAAATATTGAATATTGAAATATTGAATTCGATTGATATGTTTTATCAGTTCACTGGCATTTGTTCAAAAATGTCGTATAACTGCGGCATTATGCTGAATTTATATAACAATTGAAAAAATTAAAGCTAAACTCTCAGAACATCTATTTTATTTATTTTTTATTTTATTTTTTTAGTATCGTTATAACTTCATATGACTCTTTAACATTAAAAAACGTCAAAATAGGTCTGTTTACTTAGTTCTTTGCACGAACTACTATTGTTTTAAGGTTGCTCAGAATCAATTTATTAAAAGAAATTGCCTTAGGCTAGGATGTTTTGCAACTGTTTGGTTTAAGAAACTAAAAAGTTTGTGTTTTGACACAAACTAAACGATTGCCTAAAATGAGTTCGCTATTTTGTGTAACATATAATTATATGCGGACATTCAACCAAATAGTTCATCTGTTTTCTATAAGTATAAAAACAGTGTTGTGCAACTAAAAATTAAGACGATATAAGTTAAAAAATGTTTAAAATTAGAAAACTACTTTAAAGTTAGGAAATATATAACAAGTATAATACTACTACCTTAATAAGAGGCTGTTTAAAATTTTGCGCCAATGTCATTTTATTGAGTACTATGTTTTTTTTCTCCATTACTCAGTATATATATCATGCGATATATTTTCGCACTTTTGTAAGTTTTAAATCAAATTTAACAGTGAGAAGAACTCTAAATAAACTCGATTTGCATTTTCATGAATATTTCAACTCAATCTGCATTTTCATGAATATTTCAACTCCAGCTTAAAAACGAGATACAGATCTTTTGAACACATCCGAGTCCGAGTAAGTTAATTCTCAATTCAACAAGTAGGAGGAACAAGGAAGAGTGAGTTAAAGAGTGAATAAAGCGTTTTTTTGGTACTTGTATTACTGCGCTAGATATAGATTACCAATAAAACGCGCCTATTATTCTTAATTTTCTGGAAAATTCATCATCTTGTAAATAAATTGTTCAAAAGCAGATTGTGTCTTATTGTTGACAAGCCTTAGTTGGGATTTGGGTTAACAAATTATGGAATCATGGCAAAGAAGCTTTTTTTCAGAATTCAAAAATAACTGCGGAAATTATAAGACTAATTATAAGACTTGACGAAGAACTCATACATAAATTTTCAATCGCATTAAGATTCTTAGCTTCAGGATTTTCTATCTAATTTCATCTTTTGAAATACCTTTAAGACAACTGTCTGAAAAAGCACTAGAGGCAAGTCATAAAGAATTACGGAAAAATCTCCTCTCTCACACAAGAAAATCATCCCGGATTAAATATAAAAGAAAATCTCTTGACAACATCACTTTTAAAGTCTGATCCTTTTATTTCGAGTTTCAGACAGATTTTAGGCGTTTAAAAGCTGACGAAAGCGATGTCAGGCCATATATTAAAATCTTTTCTTTTGTTACTAGTTTTTTTTTATGAATAACTATTTTTGTCGACAATAAAAATATTCATTCTATTTTGCAAAATCTCTTATGCCGATATATTCCGTGGTTTTTGTGCTTTGGGAACTTGTATACATTCCTACTAACCTTAAAAATATTACAACTTTTGTATAACGTACAAATCATACATTTTTTTAAATGTTTGGCTTCTAACTAATAATAATAATACAATTGTGGGCGTGGCAGTGGGTGGATTTCGGTTCAAATTAAGTTTTTTATCACACACATCAATTCTGGACACTTTTTTCAATATCGTACGAGAAGTTTAAAAAAAAAACAATTTTATAGAAAAAGTAGGCATGGCAATGGGCGTACTTCGGGTTTTTTTTAATTTATAACTTCTTAACTAACCAGAATATTAATACTTGAGTTCACTATCGTACGGAAGTTTTCGTTTAACTAATTTTTTGTCAACAGTGGGCGCGGCAATGGGCGTGAAAATTCCTCAAATTGAGTAAAATCACTTATTTATTGCATTTACTAACCAATTTTTGTGCACAGTTACCTTACTTCTGGAGAACAGATTTTTTTCCACTACCACCATACAATCGACGCACTGTGCGGCGGCGCGCGTCGCGCAGTAGCGTCATTGGACCATAATAAATAAATAAATTTGGTGGTGCACCAGCTCGAAGAGAACCAGACCTATACTTACAACTCTCAACCATTCCTGTGTGTGTGTTTCCAGGAATGGAGGGGACCTACAATTTTCTGCCGATTACGAACGGCTAATAAGCAGCACTTTTCATGATAAGAGATACTCTAGAGTCAATTCCACGTTAAAGGCAATGCATCCCTTTATTTGCAGTGGCTGACAATCGAACCCAAGAACTTCAGCAAACTTCAGCATGACAGTCTACAGCACTAACCATTATGGCAAGGGGTACTTTTTCGAAAGCGACGTTAGTGAGGCGGTCACCGTCAATGACGAGCGCTGCAGAACGATAATAACAAATTTCTTATGGCCCAAAATGAACCACAAGCACCAAGACTATGTGGTGCCAGCAGGACGACGAGCCTAAGTCCCACACAGAAGACGCCACAATTAGCATTCTGGATAAACGATTTGAGGGTAAGAGTGTCCCTACGAAACAGAGTTGGCGTGAATTGCCCTCCAGGGTAATTTTTTTGTGGGTTTTCCTGAAGTCGCAGTCGAGTCGACCATTGCATATAAGATGCTCAAATTCAGCAGGATCCATAATGTCTACCACTTCGATCCGTGCCACCATAAGAAGCCGAGGAGGGCACTTGAACAATGTCATATTCCATACATAATGGCAAAGGTACATGGGCTTTTCAAATTAAAAAAAGAATTTTTCTAATTCCTCAAATACAGGTTGCTTTATTCCATTTCAACACCTACCTGCCCTTATCGAAAGATCCTTTAATTATTGTAACTCAAAACAGAATAACATGCAAAAATTAATGTTCGCTTAACTTGCAAACAAATTTAATAAACAACTTTAAGTTTTTGCTATTATGCAAATAAAAATTATATTTATTACAAAAAAATTAAAAAAACTTGTATAAGAAATTCTGAACTTTCAAAAAAAAAAATAAAAAACTTAAATCGAAAAATGATTTTGTTTGAAATATTTTTCAAACTTTTTTGAAGCTTCTTTAGAACAATTTCATGAAAATCGCTTTATCAAAGTCGTGAGAGCCGTTTTCGAGATGAATAATATTTTTCATAACTTGCCATACCGAAGACCCTTAAGTAGCGAGTTTAAAAAAAATTGTTTCTTGGGCTTAGGCTGTAGGTTGATTTAAAGACCTACAAAAAACCTTTGTTCTGCTTACACTGCTCTGATGCTTTCTTGAGGAATTTCACTCGTAGATGATTACACAAAATGCAGTGCAAATTGATTTTGAACAGCACCGATTCCTAAGGTAATTCGGATCAGATACTTTTTCACCCAAATTTCAAGACAAGAATGCGCCTTATAGCTAATAGCTACCAAAAGCAGTTCGAACTCTAAGAAACGTTTCCGCGTTATTTATTTTCATCATTTTGTAGTGAATTTTCATTATTTCATCAAGTTGTATGATCGATTATAACTAATAATCGCCTTGATTTTACTAATCAACTTTTTACTACCGTCCTTCTTTCCAAGGTCATGTAAACGCTGATAAATTATTAGCTTCAGAAATATCTCGAGGAACGAAATCTTCTTAATGATCGGCCGTAGGGCTTTCGTGGCAATAGATCCACTGGTGATCTGTTGGTACTCGTATATCTTACCGAAAAGTGCGCCAAATCTTTACATCATTTTGGAGAAAGTAAAATTATTACGCTTCATATTTCAAATGCCAAAAATTTAAAATTATGAAGAATATTCAATCAATTTTTCAAATAATGCAAGTTTAGTTTAGATTTGGTATCTAATTAATTATTGTTTCTTAAAATAAACCAAGATAACATTTCTCAATTAGTTAAATGATTGGACTCGTTGAGCTTTGATTTAATATTCATCTGAGTAATCGATTTAACTAATAGATAACATTTTCTGCTAATCCATTAGTTATATAGAAGATAATTTGATTTTTCGGTTACATAAATTATTCCAAAAGGATTGATTCAACAGAAACATCAATGAATTTCAAGAGGTTTTAGAGCTTTATGTTTGACATAACCCTTGAGATTATGAATAAATCCTTCTAATTTCACTAATAGACGCCTATTGGCTATACATTTAATTGAAGAACTTTAATTGAATTCTAGAATTATTATTCTGTTTTCTGTTACATTTTCCTACAAATACAGCACTATATTCTGAAGAGCATTTTCTTGTTCTTGGAAGCTTCGGAAAATATAATTTGTTTGACCGATTATTGTTCTTGTCTCAACCAAAAATTCAAAATACTTGCTTTCAGTTTTCCAATATTGTGCACACACTCGGTGTAATTTGAATAGGGTGCAATAAAAAAGAATGCTGAGTCAGAATTGTCAATAAAAAGCTTCTTGCAGGGTTAGCGCTACATAAATTTTACTTGCTACTGATCAACAATATGTGACTTTTTATTGTATAGAAAATCATATAAAATGTTATGTTAAAAATAACAATTTTTCTTATTGTAAGAAAATATTTATACGATTTTTTTTTCATATTTGATAATTAAGAGACAAATTCGTTCGAAGTTTTTTAATTTGTTATAACTCGTTAAATGTTTCACAAATTACAAAAAACGTAGAACTGAATTGAATTGTCAAATATAAAAACCAATGTTATTATTTGCAAAAAAGGGAAATCATGCTTTAGTTTTGAGACAGTAGCAACTCTGCAGACAGTAGAAGATAGCAAATTCTAATTAAACCTTCTTGAATGGTTCCCAAATGAAGTCAATACTGAACAACTCGATATTCTCGGTATGTGCATCACGAACCACCTATTGTGGAACGATCACATACGCGATGTTGCCAAAAATGCCACAAGTTGTTTGGGTTTTCTAAGACGGTGCAAGAAATTTTTCTCTCCTTCTGATCTGGCTACAATCTATAAAACCTATATGCTATGGGCTGGTACTCCAATTACTTACTTAAGTCTATTGGACAGTGTTCAAAGAAGAGCTTTTAAAATGATTGGTGACAATAACATCATTGACTCATTTACGTCACTCCAACATCGTCGTAATGTTTCTTGCCTCACCCTTTTTACCGTTATTTTAACGGACTATGCTCTAGTGAAATAGCCAGTTGCATTCCTCCCCTTAAACAATTCAACCGTAATACTCGCACTTCTAGGAATGCCTATCAGTTTACTCTCGAGTCTAACTTCGGTCGTACTGTGAAGTTTTTTTAGCCGTACTACGCGAATGTGGAATTCCTTACCACGCTCTGCCTTTCCCAGTCATAGCAATGTTCAAGAATTCAAAACCAATGTACACCGACACCTCCTTTCTAACCTCCCTTTTTTCCTAATGCCCACACTGTGTCACTGTGTCTCTGGCATATTAAGGGTATACAAAAAACCTTTGAGTGTGTGCTAGTTATAAAAAAAAAATTCTTCAAAGCAATTGTTGTTAGTTCCACTTTTTATTTAAACTGAAATCAATGCCTGCACGAATTCAAGACTTAATAGCTGATACCTGAAAAAACTTCAATATAGATTTTCATCGCTCAAAGTAAGTAATTTGAATTTAACTTAAAATATTTTAGTAAATAATTTTCATCATCTCTTTCATATTTTGAATCTTAAAAACCATTAAATTCGAAAACGGTTAGAATTCAAAACAATTGTTATCGTTGCTTCACTATTTCAGTAGTTATCAAACACAGAAATAAACTACGGAGCAGATCGAAGATTAGACCTACATCAAGAGATTTGATAGCCGCCCGTAATCAAACAACTCAAAAACAAACTTTTATCCTTAAAACATCTCCCTCTAGAAAATTATAGAGCAACCTCAAAAAGATTACTGTTTGCAACTAAAAAAGATTTCCTAAACCTGATCAACTTAAATATTATTTATTTAAATGATTCTATATGTCAATTGGTCAAACTTGTCAAATGCCTAGATTGGAGGATGTTAAAGTTGTAAATGATGATGATGTTGCAAAATGTCTAACTGAACTTATTTTGCCACCAATTATAACCCATCTTCCATATTAGCGGTTCCTTTTACTCTTTATTAAAAAATTAGTCGAGTTCTTACCATCGTTAAGAAGCAAGAGTATACTTCTCCAACTGATCTTAGACCAATGAGCATTCTATCTTGGCTCTTCTAAATCTTTAAGAAGATAGTTATGAAGTCGATTTTAAGACTTATCAATTTGTTACGTGAAAAACAACTGTGTCTTAGAGCTAATGAAAGCTGCTCTACTGCTATAATCTAGTAGGTCAAATATATTAGAGTTGGTTTAAACAAAGGACGTACCTCTTGGCATAATGGGTAGTGGGTTCTACTCTTTTGTTGAAGGTTTCGATTCGATTCGTTCCCTTTAAAAAATTGTTTTTCAGCGATAGACTGCACCTTGGGAGGAAGTATCAAATTCACCAAAAGTATCTCTTCAGTTCATCTAAGCTATTTAGACTCGGCAGAAAACTGTAGGTTCCCAAAACTTCCTGTCATTAGGCTTAAGCTTTCTACGCCCCGACCTCCGTTGGCCTATAATTTATTTTGTATGACAATGGTCATATCAATCTCTTCTGCTTTCTCGATTTCTCAGTATTCTTAAATTGAAACTGCTAAACTTCTTTGGCTTCAGTGACCGTGCATTAAGGCTGATACAGACTATTTATTTGTCTGGCAGATTGTATGGTGGAAAATACAACTGTTGCTCAAGGAGTCCCACGCGAATAAATTTTTGGCCATTTTGTGTACCTATTGGGTTGAATACTTTTTTCTAGTGAAATAAAAAGCTTCCGTCCAAAAAAAATCATTTCAAGTTTTCTTTATTGGTTACGAATAACTTAGATATTTGTGCAGATAATGGTCAGTTTTATTCTTCGAGGTCTTTTCCGCTGATGGGTCTAAGTGCACTGTTCTCAAAAAGAGCGATCTATCCCAGCATACTGGCGGTAGTCAAGAAGCACCTTAATTAAAAGATGTTAAACTTGTCGGCCTAAATGACTTTCGATCGGTTGTATCCTATTTCCCAATTTTTAGAACAAAGAATACTTTAGCTCTTCTCCATTGACTTGGTATATACCGAAGTGAAATGCTACTACAAAGTATGCTAATTGGATAAGATATTAATTCCTCCTTTGCTTTTTGTAAGATATCTTTTAATGACGAAGATCCGATTAACGAAGGCAGTTGATCATTTAACTAGACTTGAATATATATTATAGATTGCCATCTATGTGGCTATTGGTTGCATTTACCATTATTTACGAAAACTATGGCCCGTGGAAACTTAACGTAAGCTTTAAGGTTCCCTTATATCCTATACTAAGATTGTCTAGAGCCCAAGGCTTCTTCAAATTTCCTTACCAATTTCCTGTTAATTTTTCTTATGCACTGTTAAACTCTTGAACTTTCTCCCATATCATTATTATGGGGAGTCCAAAAGGGATTTTTGAACTTTAACATGTGATTGCAGACATATGGTTGAAAGAAAACTACATCTGTCAAATTAGCTGTCATTTATGAAGTCTATCTTTTCAAATCAACGTAGACAGTATTTAATGAATTATCTTAGGAGAGTCGTCTTCTTTTTCACCAACATTTCACGAGCATCGGTCGAAAAATTAATGAATGAAAATGAAATTTTTAAGCAATAGGTTCAAGAATCAAAAATGTCGAATTTGGGACGATCACAATCTACACGAGAAAAAAAGGAAGTCTGCACCTTTTACCGTATAAAATGAATAGACCTTGTGCAAATACAATTCAAATATAGCATTTTGTTTATTTTTTTAATTATAAACTGTTTTTAATTTTTATTTGAGAAAAAAACAATTTTGGAATTCATAAAAATGTCTCACCCCAAAAATTCCAACACAAAATATATCGGAAAGAGCAATCCTGGACTCAACGATGTGATGCGGAGTGTTTGGTATTTGATATTACAAAATGTATATACATAAGTGGAAACAATATTCATTTTTTTTAATAAAATTGGTGAATGTACCTACTGAACGCATCAATGCATTTCCTGTTTGGATTGAAAAAAAGAAGCTTTTTTTTTAATTGATTCAATTTCCTGCCTTCCTAGTTCCAATGGATACGGACGGGTACTTGGAAAGTTATTGCACTTTAAAAAACTGTAACTGATTTAATTATTATATAGCAGCACTATGACGTAGTGGTGCATTAAACAATCTCACGCTCAGCTTCACACTATACTGTCACTGGGTTAAGGTAAATAAGGGTTGTTTTCTGCTGCTGTTGTTGTTTTTGTTTTATATTCGTTCGACCGGAGCGTAACATTTTAGTGGGTGTGATGTTATTGCGCTTGAATTTCCACGACAAATTAGTCACAGCTAAGTGAATTCATTTTCATCGTGTGAATGTGTGTGTCTATGAAAGGTGGGAAGTGAAGTTTTAATTTAAGAGTGGCTTTTTTAAGCGAAGCTGTTACGCAATTATCAAGCAAGTTCAAGTATATGCCAATGTCAAGGTGGGGTCCATATATTAGTTTAACTTAAAGTAAACTTTGGAATTTATGTGAACCGAAGTTGACATTGAGATTCATTATGGAAAATGGATTAAACTCAATGAATTAGTGTACCTGTTCGTTTTAGGTGAAGAGGTGAATCTAGTTAATGCCTTGGGCAATTTTTTTTCAAAAATAAGATATCCATTTGTATTTTGCCTGAAAGCTTAGTTTGTTTTGTATTTTTGAATTAACGATATTATTTGTAGTGACAGCAAGTTTGACAGATGACAGAAATTATACGGCCAGTAATTTTCACCCTAAATTGGCCGACGAAAACGCGTCGTTCACAAGGTAGATGGACTTGAAAACAAAATTTTCATTTTCGACTACATTTCGTTAAGAATCAGAACTTCGAAAAGGAAGTTGAGAAATTTCAGGAGGTTTCGTTGAAATGCAACTTTGTTGAACTTTAGTAGCCCACGCCAACGCCAGTTCCCAAAAGAAAATTAATTGGATTTGGTACATATCAACATTGCCGCTTATTTTTTAAAACTTCAAATAGGAGATTCAATAGGAGTTAAGGTCAGAATAAGGCACCAAAACTCAAAATTAAAATAAAACCATTGTCAAACTTAGGAATTTGGTCAAATTTATGTTCGAAATGTCTAAATATATGTATGTACCCTTCGTCTAATAGTGAGTCAGTTTGACTGTCATGCTGAGGGTCTTGGGTTCGATTTTCAGCCGCTACAATAATGTTTTTCGGTGGTGCACTGGCTCTTGTGAAGAAGTGGTAAATTTTCGAAGACCATATCTTGTCATAAGTGCTGCTCATCTTAGCCTTTTGGAGTTGGCAGAAAATTGTAGGTCGCCTCGATTTCTAGCAAAAAAAAAGCACAGGAATATCTGAGAGTTCTAAGTCACTAAGTCCTGGTTCTGTACGAGCTGTTTTATCACAAAATTAATTTATATGTTTTAAGATACGAGTATGTACCAAATTTATAAAAGCAAGTCCAAAATGTTTCGCTATGGTCCCAAAGCATTGAAACTATTTGTAATTTCTCGTCCTATTGATTTGATTGTTTTTTTTTTATTAAAAATTATTTACAGACCATGGATGAATTGGTCAATTTTGACATTTTAAATTAGCAAATATGATATTAGGTTCAACTGCTGAAAAATGCAAGGTAATCGTAAAATAAATACATTTTTGAAAATTCTGTTCTGTTCTGGTTCTGGTTCTGTTGAATTTGAATCTGTTGTCAGAATAAAAATTCTGACAATTAATATTTATAAAGGAACCATTTGGTTTAAATATACATAGTTCTCAAAAAAAACTAATATAACAAAAATCACTTCTAATCACTTGGAAACTTTAAACAATATTTTAGACTAGCTTTTCTTAGGCTGGTATAAATAACCAATGGTATCATTTTTATACCAAAATACACATATGTTGAAGAACATGTTGTAAAATATTTCAAACATCAATTTTGGACGTATGTAGTTACTTTTTGAATTTTTAAATTTCGTAATACATTCTGATCTAAACTATAAAGTCCCATTTTGACTTTTAAAAGAATGAGTAAACCTACTGAAAACAGCGTTCTCGAACCATAAAGTGTGCTTATATTCATTAATATTGTCATGAATTGGTGTACTAAATTATTTCTGTCGCAAAACGAAATGAACTACTGCTCGGCAGGCGCCCCGCTACAACAAAACAAAATTGAGTATGAACCTCCCCAGAAAATGCAGCCACTATCACAGATCAGTGCATTGAGGAACATTTGAGTTCTCCGTTATCCGTTCATAAAATAAAAAACAGGACAGGGTCGCACGAACTTGCTCCTATGCATTAGACTAGGAATTTTAAAAACGAATGTTATTAGAGAAAACTGTTCATAAGGATAAAATTAATTTTTTAAATTCTTCAGAATGCTATGCAAATATGAATTTATGCAAAAACAAAAATTATAAACCTTTGTAGTGGTTTCTTAAAAAAAAAAGCTTTTATATACAAAATTTTTTAAACATTTTTAAGAAAAAAATTTGTATTGTGCCAGTGAAAATTTAATTTCCAAAAAAAAAATTAAGCCATTTTTGAGATATCGAATTTTCTAAGAAAATTTTTTTTTAAAGTTTTGAAATGCAATGTTTTTTGAAATGTTAAGAAGCATCTCTATAAAAAATTTCATTAAAATCCGTTATATCGATAATCAGATATTCAAAATTAGAAAAAAAATGTTCTATGCGGTAGGTACAAGCTGTAATATCTTAATTTCATTTTTACTTGCGACTTATCGGTACTATAAGTTATGCATTCGTAAAAAAAAAACCAACTCGAGATTTTGATCAAAGTTGATAATACGATGATAGCGAAGACTAAAAAAGTGGGTCTCGCAATTCTGTCTGTCTATCGGTTCGACTACAGCCTAAACGACTCGGCCGATTTTCTTTAAGCTTGGTAAATAGATATCATTTTTAATTTTTTCCTCCCACACGTTTTTTTTTCTTGTTTTTTTAAGACAAAAAACAACGGTACCTGCCAATTTTTTTCGAAATTTTATAAATATTTTTTTTTTCTCAAAAACTGTTTGACAGATTTAAAAAATAAAAACACAAAAAACTTTCATTTAGATGAAGCTAGGTAATGGTTGAAAAAAATTTTTTTACGAAAAAAGGTTATTGAGGGTTCCCCCATGCAACCATTTTTTTGGTAAGGCTCCCTAAAAACTTAAATAGAATTTATTTTACCTAAAAATAAAGGTACCTACCATACAAATGTTGAAAAATTTTAAAAATTGTTTTCAAAAATCGTATTTTTCTCGATAACGGCGCGTAGAATTTTTATAAAATTTTTTTTCTTTCAATTAATTTTTATGATCTTTGATTTATTAAAACAAAATTTGAAATTAAGATATTACAGCTTGACAGAATTGCGAGACCCACTTTTGTAGTCTTCGCTATCATCGTAATGTCAACTTTGATTCGATTTTTTTTACGAATGCATAACTTGACTTTGTACCTTTAAGTCGCAAGTAAAAATGAAATTAAGATATTACAGCTTGTACCTACCATAGAACCATTTTTTCGAATTTTGAACTTCCCATTATCCACATAATGTATAGAGAAGCTTCTAAAAAGTCTAAAACACATTGCAGGTCAAAAATGTCAGCATAACTTCATTTATGATTCGGACGTAGTCAGTAGACACATTTTGTCTTTTATCCAAAAAATTGGACCAACCCCAGATGTTGAGAAGCACCCCCAAATCATGATATTTCCTCCACCATGTTTAACAGTCTTTTTTGTGTACCTTGGATCGAATTCTGCGTTCTTAGGTCGTCTGACATACGGAACCAGATAAATTTATCTTTGTTTCATCCAACCATAAAACGTTGTTCCAATTCGCTCGTTGGGTGTGTTTATTTGCAAAATTAATTCTCTGCAGAATATTTTTCTTGCTCAAGAATTGTACTTTTCTGGGACTCCTTCCAGGAAGCCTTGCTTCTATTAGTCGGTTTATTATTGTACGAACTGAAACAGGCGCATTTAGTTCAATTTTTAAGTCATTCGAAGAAGATAATGGCGTTTTTTTACACAGTCATACCAATATCTTATCAAACCGCGTTGAGGTCTTTCGTTTTCTGCCTCTTGTTTCTGGCCTTGGACTTGAATGGAGATCTGTAAATATCTTCTTTTTTGAGCAATTTAATGCTTGTGCTATTTCTTTCATATTTTTCCCAAGAAATTGAAGTCAAATTGAAAGTCAAAATACCTTGTTTCTATTATTTTTTCCAGGCGAAATTATCACTTAGCTCATTTTTTTTACCATTAAGTCTAAACAAAGAGCTAATGACAACAAACGGCTGCACCATTTCAAAGTCATGTTAGGTGCAATTCATATATAAAAATTACAACCGAGGAAAACTTATTTGTATATAGTTATTAATGGTTGATCATTATGTAAAGCATTGTTTCTATCATTTTTTCTATCACTGTATCTCAGAAACGGCTCAATATTTTTTTTGTAAATTTTATTTTAATTCGAACAATAATAAACACTTTCAACTGGCGTACCATTTTTTTTTTTTAAATCTTTTAAAAAGTTTGATTATAAAAGCTTTTTTTTTAAGAAAGCACTACAACGGCTTATAATTTTTGTTCTTGCATAAATTCATATTTGCATAGCATTGTGTTTTTGTCTTTTACTACTAAAAGAATTTTAAAAAAATAATTTTATCCTTATGATCGTTCTTTATTATCGTTTTTAAAATTCCTAGTCTATTATATAGGAGCAAGTTCGTGCGACCCAGTCGTGCATTTTATTTTTTATTAAATTAAAAACCATAAAAATTAATTGAAAGAAAAAAATTCTCATCAAAATTCTAGGCGCCATTTTCGAGAAAAATACGATTTTTGAAAACCATTTTTTACCTTTATTTTTAGGTAAAATAATTATTTTTTTACATCTCGTAGATTATATTGAGATACTTCTATTTATCAAGTTTTAATAAAATTAATCTAGCATGGGGTTTTCGAAATACATACATTTATCGCAAGTATATAAAAAAAATTTAAAACATTTGTAAGAAAAAATTTTGATACGCCAACTTAAAATTTGTATTATTCTAGGAATAAAAAATAAATTTCCCAAAAATAAAATGCACGACTGGGTCGCACGAACTTGCTCCTATGTAATAGTCTAGGAATTTTAAAAACGGATATTATTAAAGAAAACTGTTCATAAGGATAAAATGAATTTTTTTAAATTCTTTTAGTAGTAAGAGATAAAAACAGAATGCTATGCAAATATGAATTTATGCAGGAACAAAAATTATAAGTCGTTGTAGTGGTTCCTTAAAAAAATAAGCTTTTATGTACAAAATTTTTAAAACATTTTTAAGAAAAAATTTTGGTACACCAATCTTAAGTTTTTATTATTGTACGAATAAAAGTCTAATTTCCAAAAAAAATACTAAGCCGTTCTTGAGATATCGAATTTTTCAAAAAAAAAAATTACTTTTTTTTCTAAAAATTTAAAAAAATATTTTCTCTTAAGTTTTTAAATGCAATATTTTTTAAACTTTTTAGGAGCTTCTTTATAAAAAATTTCGTTAAAATCCGTTATGCCGATAATGAGTAATTCAAAATTCGAAAAAATCGTTCTACGGTAGGTACAGTGAGTAATATCTAGATTTCATTTTTTTTATTAAATTATAGATCGTAAAGATTGATCAAAAGACACAAAATTTTAGCCAAATTCTCGGAACCGTTTTCGAGAAAAATACGATTATCGAAAACCATTTTTTAAAATTTGTATGGAAGGTACCGTTAGTTTTAGATAAAACAAATTTTTTTTTTCTCAAATCTGTAGATTATGTTAAGAAACTTTTATTTGTCAAGTTTGAAAAAAATCGAGCATGGGGTTTTCGAAATATTGAGCTTCCAAAAAAAAAATTTTTAAATCCAAAAAATAAAAAATTGAAAATTTGAATATGTAATAATATTCAAACTTTGGAGGAGCTTTGCCATAAAAAAAATGATTTAAATCGGCTGTACCGTTTTCGAGAAAATTAAAAACAAAAAAATTGGACCCAGGGGGCTACCAAAAATAACAATTTTTTGTAAAATTTTTTTCAATCATTAGCTAGTTTTAACCAAAAGAAATTTTTCAAATTTTTTTAAAAAAATTCTGTGGTACAGTTTTTGAAAAAAAAAAATATTTATAAAATTTCGAAAAAAAATCGTATGGCAGGTACCGTTATTTTTGGTCTTTAAAAAAAACAGAAAAAAACGTCCGGGGGGGAAAAATTAAAACCCATATCTACCAAGTTTGAAGAAAATCGGCCGAGCCGTTTAGGCTGTAGTCGAAGCGACAGACAGACAGACAGACAGACAGAATTGCCAGACCCACTTTTTTAGTCTTCGCTATCATCGTAATCTCAACTTTGATCAAAATCTCGAGTTCAATTTTTTTTACGAATCCATAACTTGCTTTAAGTCGCAAGTAAAAATGGTTTTATTGTAGGTATAATCAGAAATAATCTTGAAATATATTGAATTGTGAAACGAAATTTGTTTTAAAAATTTGAGTACACAATAATATTCAAACTAACACAATCGCTTGTACAGTTTTTTGAGAAAATCAAAAACAAAAAAATTGGTTTCAAGAGTGTACCAAAAATAACCATTTTGAACATTGAAGCAATAGCTCAGATTCAAGTGATTTCTTTACGCTTCCACCCACTTGTGCCCTTTCAACTCAACTTAATATACTCTACAAGACCATATGATCCAAGTTATTAAATTATTAAGGAAGTAAATTTCAAGCTATGTTTTAGGTTTCAGATATTTATCTATATACTAAGTGGGATTACATAACCTAATATAATACAACTCCAACCAGCTAAGAACCGAACCCTCAGAAGTCATTAACCTACAACGTGCAGTTTTCGTCGCCCAACTGCTTTTTGTTTGCAGTCATTAAATTCATCTCAGAGGCTACTGTATTGACCATCCTGTAAGAGTTTGTTTAAAGATTAGAGAGGACAAAACCCATTTAAAACCAATATGTGTGTAATGTATAAACTTTCCGGAAACCTTGGTCATTCCCAGCACGTTCGTATCCTACTAAACTCGGAGCATTATTATCGGAAAGGCGAAGAGGGTATTGCGTTAATGTTCTCATTACAGATGAATGAGAAGAACTTTGGCGACACTTTTTTTTGTATAGTTTCCACATATTCATCGTTGGTATTATTGCCTTGGTCATTATATTTCTTGAGGTTTCAAAAAGGTTCTCTCTGATATGGCTTAGTGCAAGTGTGGGCCGAATGTAACTTCGACATGCGGGGCGCGTAATCTTCGACGACATAAAAAAGAAAACGAAATTGCCAAGTCCTTTTGTGTGTATCGTTATGGATTCTCGTCTTGTTTTTATTTCATATCCAATTCATGAAAATGCCGATGTAATCTTCTGATCTCGTTTCGACTTCGTAATGTATTTATGGATGAAGTACAATCTCGAAGACGACTGACGACGCGCAGACGACGATGCGATGGCGTCAAGTGCGATAGACTACAAATACCACTTTGGAGTACTCGATCGGCAAAACCTACGCACAGCAAAATATAAATTAAAGTGTAAAATAATATCCCATTCCATCGGTCCTTGTGTGGGCATAATGCTGCAGGGGCTATGGTTGTACCTGCATACACATAGCCTAGAACACCTTGGGAGGGAATTATTTTATGAAACCAAAGCCTCTGGCAGGTGGAGTATTTTCTGCATTTGATTGGATATGATTAAGGTGCTTTTTTGTTACTTCCAATCTTTAACATGTTGTGCCTCAAGGCAGCGTGTGTGATTTGGAAAAAAGATTTCTGCGAAATTGTTACGCATTAGTAAGAACTTTTCTTCAAATGTCACTAAGAGTGAAAGATTGCTTTTTGCTTACGAAATCTAGAAACCGAAAGGTGTAGGATGATAAGGAATAACGCGTGCAAAATTGCACGAGGTTCAATAAGTTACAAGTACAAGAGCACGAGTAAGGAGACATCTGATTTTCTGAATTGAATTTTAGTGGGAAAATATTGGAAGCTCAAAACCAGATAGTTTTTTTAGCAACGAAATCTAAAATTTTTCTTAATAACAATACTTCAAATTTTTTAAAGTTCCCAAACAATAATGAAGACAGTAATGGTTGACTATTAAATTAGTAAAAAGCCAGCGAAAGACCTTTTATAATTAAGTTACTTGGGCATGTTCATACCCAATCATAACAAGTTTCTATTAAATGCTTGCGATATATATATATACTACTGAAGTCCAGAAAATAAATATTTTAATTCAAGAGGACATAATCGTCTACGAAAAGGACCTCAAAATTTTTAAAACATTCTTAAGAAAAAATTTTGAAACGCCAATGTTAATTAATGTATGAATAAAGATTAAGTTTACATACAAAAAAAAATATTGATCCGTTTTTTTTTTTCAAAAAAATATGTTTCTTAAAGTTTTGAAGTGCAATTTTTTTTAAACTTTTTAGAAGCTTCTATAAAAAATTCAAATTTCAAAAAAATCGTTCTACTGTAGGTACAGTCAGTAATATCTTGATTTAAAAATTTGTTTTATTAAATTATAAATCGTAAGAATTAATCGAAAGAAAGAAATTTGAGCAAAATTCTCGCAGCCGTTTTCGAGAAAAATGCGATTTTCGAAAACCACTTTTTAACATTTGTATGGAGGGTACTGTTATTTTTAGGTAAAAGAATTTTTTTCTCATATCCTGTAGATTATATTAAAAAAATTTTATTTATCAAGTTTTAGAAAAATCGAGAATGGGGTTTTCAAAATATTGAGTTTTCAAATTAAAAAAAAACGATTTTTTATTTTTGAAATCCAAAAAATTATTTTTTTAAAATTTTAATTCACAGTAATATTCAAACTATTGGGGACCTTCAGCAGAAAAAAAAGAATCAAAATCCGTCGTACCGTTTTTGAGAAAATCAAAAACCAAAAAAATGGTTCCAAGCGGGGTACAAAAATAACAATTTTTTGGAAAATTTTGTTCAACCTGGCTGTAACTAAATGAAATTTTTTGATTTTTTTTTAAATCTGTGGAACAGTTTTTGAGAAAAAAGAAATTTTTATAAAATTTCGAAAAAAAAAATCGTTTGGCAGGGGAAGGAAAATATGTCATATCTCGCAAAAAAGTGACATTTCAACTTAAATGTTATATTCTTTCCAAAGTTAAATCAATAACGCTTACATTTTTTTGCTTTACGAGTTTAATAAGTTTCAAAAAGTATTTAAAGCATTTAATTTTCAAAAACTCTTCAAATTCCAACGATCAAAATTGTCCGGGTAAAATGGCAAACTGCCAAACTGGTATGCCATTATACCCTTGCAAGTAAACCAACTAGGCAAGTAAACCAAAAACTATTTTCAATTTATTTTAAACTTTATTTAAAACAAATCAAAGTTCAAAGTAAAATAAACATAAACAATACTCAACAAAAAAATAAAAATCAGCAATTAATTTAAAACAACTTCACTTAAAGTATAAAATGGCACACTAGGCCATTTTAGGCGAGTGCTTAGGAGGCCATTTTGCCTATTTAGGGTCTTTTTTACGTAAGTTCTAATTCTGAAAAAAACTGAAATAGTTATAAGGCCAACTTATTTCAGTAAATTAATAAGAAATACTTAATACTTACATCCATTTACTGTTTTCACCAAAATTTAATGTTTTTTATAACTTTTTTTGTCAACAAACTTTTTGCAACATTTTATTGGTTCTACTTTTGTAGATGACAGTTCGACCTGTAAAATTTCAAACAATACACAGGTCTACAAAAAAAAATTTTTTGGTGCCTTGAGTTTTGCAGCTGATTTTATTTATACTTCTAACGCTGATTTCAAAACTGAAAACCATTTTTCCCTAGCAGCTCTAGTTTTTGAGTTACAGAAATATTCAATTTAGGCTAATTTAAAAAATTCATATGCAAGAAATTCATATGAAAGAATCTTCGAAGGGGAATTATTAGCCCCTCTACCTGTCATGGAAGGGTAATTATTACCCCCTCTACCTGCCATAGAAAGATAATTATATAATTAAAATAATAGAACCTAAATTTTGCTATATAAGACAACTGTGTTGCCGACCTGGACACAGTTTGTTTTTAATAGTGAAAGGGTAAAGTTGGTTGTAAAGAGATAAGTAAATTGATTTCGAAAATTAGTTTCGGTATATTTGAATGTTGAACAATAAATTGTTTGGTTGTAAAAAAGTTTTATTTACGAAATAAATAAGTGGAAGTTTTAAACAAAGTGAATAAGTTTTATTTATTACGAACCTTTGGTAAAACATTACAATACTTTAAGTGGTTAAGCTAATTTTCAAAAATGTCATCTAGCCGCAGAATCTGTGTAAATCATCCCGAGCAATTTTGTTATGTATGTGGTGAATACACGGCAAATCAGAACAGAAAATCCATTACTGAATTTGTGAAGAAAGAATATAGCTATAGTCTTGGAAAAGATTAAGTATCACGAACATGGGTGGGTCATTTGTGTTGACTTGAAAATGGTTAACTTTCTCCTTGGACAGCAAGGTGGATACACAAAATATCCCTGCTTCTTGTGCCTTTGGGATAGCAGAGCTAAACAAGATCACTGGGTAAAAAAAGACTGGCTTGAAAGAGAGAACATGGTAGTTGGAGGAAAAAATGTTATTAATGAGCCTTTGGTTGATCGGAATAAAATAATCCTGCCTCCACTTCATATAAAACTTGGCTTAATGAAGCAATTTGTTAAGGCTCTAGATAAGGATTCATCATGTTTTAAATTCATATCTACAAAGATGCAAGGATTAAGCATTGAAAAAATAAAAGCTGGCATATTCGATGGACCTCAAATCAGACGGTTAATAAAGGGCACCAATTTTGTTGAATCTATGAATGAAAAAGAGCGAAAAGCGTGGACATCATTTGTGTCAGTTGTCGAAAACTTTCTAGGCAACAAGAAGGCTTTAAATTATGAGGATTTAGCTCAGAACATGCTGACTGCTTTTCGTGAGCTTGGATGCAACATGAGCATCAAGGTGCATTACTTGCAAAACCATTTGGACCGGTTTCCTGAAAACTTGGGAGACTTGAGTGAAGAACAAGGTGAACCATTTCACCAGGATATAAGGACAGTGGAAGAACGATACCAGGGCAAGTGGGATACGCATATGATGGCAGATTACTGCTGGAATCTGCTAAGAGATTGTCCGGAAAAACCACATTGCAGATCAAGCAAAAAACGAAGCTTCTTGGGTTCCAGTACATCAAATCAGCAGTGAAAAATATATTGTATATGAAATGTACTCGCTAGTATCTTGTTAATAAAATTATTATTTTATTATTTTTTTATATTTATATGTAAATATCACTAAATGAGCTTGGATTTTCAAAGAAAAACTTGTTTTACTTTCTTCTTTTCCCATTTATTTTGGGTATTTCTAAGTGGTATCAGGTTTGCAACACCCTACCCCATAACATGAAAACGGGAGCTGCTAAGCAAAAACCGATTGCAGATTCGTTTTCAGGAGGTCAAATTTACTAAAGAACAGTTCAAAAATATCGGCACCAAAATGTGTGTATACCTGTGATATCCTTGAAGTTGCTATTATTTCTTATATTTCGATGATGCCAGATAAACTAAAGAATTGTGTTACCAAAATCTTCTAATTCTGTTCGATTCTACAATTTCTAGCAAGGGGGCCATTTTACCTTGGTGAGCCATTTTAGGCCATCTTCCCCTACCGTTAGTTTTGGTCTTTAAAAAAAGGAAAAAAAAAACACATGTGGGGGGAAAATTCAAAACGAAATCTACCAAGTTTAACAAAAATCGGCCGAGCCGCTTAGGCTGTAGTCGAACAGACAGACAGACAGAATTGCGAGACCCACTTTTTTAGTCTTCGCTATCATCGTAGTGTCAAGTTTGATCAAAATCTCGAGTTGGATTTTTTTTTCGAATGCATAACTTTTATAGTACCTAAGTCGCAAGTAAAAAAAATGATAGCACCAAATGGTTTGATTGACCCCACTGTGCGCAACCCAGTTATGCAACGTGTTCGGCATGTGTCGAATCCATATATTTTATTGAAATATAATTATAATGGAGTTTGCCAATAAAACAGAATATTTCAATAGAAGACTCCATTTCTGAGATGGTTCACCTTTGTTCTAAGCTAACATAAGCTGTTTTCCGACTAAAAACAGAGCAAAACCATCTTACAAAGCACTCTTCTGCAGTTATCTACGAAATAACAAATCTATCTATCTTTCTATCTATCAGTTATCTACGATAGTTTGAATTTATAACATCCCATTCAAAATCTTTGTTAAATCCTTTTAATCATTTTATGGTTATCCCCATTGTCTTCATTTATCGCCAAAAATAATAAAAAAAAAACTTTCTAACAAACTTTATCCCACAATCATTGATAAATTGCACTTTCATTAATCAAATTAATATGGGAGTTGCAATGGAAACGAAAGAGGAGCTGCAAAAGTACCTAGTTCTCTTCGTATATGTAGGTAAGGTACTCAAACTTTATTGCTATACGTCCTGGGAATTTTGATTAAAATTTATTATTTTAAAAGCTTTCTTGCCCAACAATCATTGAGAAACGAACACAAAACAAGACCTAACACAACCACAAGTCCAAGGGAAAATCTTCATGTTGGTTGCCAGAAAATAAATCAAGAAGGTTTGCTTTTTGTTTGTTGTTTCTTTCAAGGAATAAAAATGATTTTATTCGGTCATAACTTGGAGAAGAAAGTCTTCAGAAATTTAATGGTGATGAAAAATTAATAGAAAAACAGGTTCAATAAACCCATTTGTGTTAAATTTAATCTTCTTCATATTTTCCGAGTAAGATATTGTTTCCACAATTGCAGTATTGAAGCGGAGCTATTGACACCGGTAAGATCGATAAATTTTTAAGTCTTGCACTTCAGCCAATTGCAGTTTTATTTTGTTTTGTATTTGTTTTAATTCCAAACTGTTATAATGATTTTTATTCTGATGAAAAAAACTTCAAAAATTATATTTAAATTTAAAAATAGTATTTTTTTTTTGACCAGTGTTGGTGTAGTGACTAATAAACTTTTGATTTTTCTTTTAATTTCTACATATTTGACTGGTTATAAATTCACAACTTATTTTTGTATCAAAGTATGTGCTTATGCAAATTTTGGGTCCAACCCAAAGGGTAGCAACTGCTTTGAAATTCTAGGTACCAAAATAAAATTGTTGCTCAGGGCTTTAATAAATGGCTCTAAAAATATGATATAAATCTTTTAAGCCTTAGATCACCATCTTATCTTTGCAATACAAATTTGTTTCCGCACAAATAAGAGGCTTGGATCAGATTAAAATTATATAAGGTGGCGAAGGGGAATTTGCTAAAATAAATTGAGTTAAAATAAAAACGAATCGTGTAGTCAACTGAAATATACATAATATTATATTCGTGCACCATTAGGGGCGTTCACATTCTCAAATATGTTTGACAACCACGCTATATAACGCATGTGAACGCTCCACCTATCAGCCTGTAAGGCATGGATGGATGGATTCTATTTAAAAATGCAGTTGAATGAACAAATTTAAAATTTTTCCATGTATCATGGTTTTTTTTAGTAAGAGCAAACATTTCCAAGGAATACAACAATGCCTCGGCTGGCTTAGCAGTAGCGCATTCTATCACTCCAATTTTTCAAGACCTTGGTGATAGTTTCGGGATGTAGCTCACGGATAGCTTGGATGATATTGGCCTTAAGTGCTTGAATCATTTCCGGATTAATGGCATAACATCTATCCTTCACGGTTTCCCACAAAAAAAAAGTCCAAAGGTATCAAACGCAGCTCAGAAATGGCCAATTGATATCGCCAAGACGGCTGATAACACGATTTAGGAATTTGGTGCGCAAAAGATCGATTGTGTCATGGGCTGCGTGAAATGGCGGGCCATCATGCATGAACCAGTGGTCGTCCAAATCCATGTCTTCAATTTCAGTAAAAAAAAGTAGATTGAAATGGCTCTGTAACGTGCGGGTTTTCCGAGTCCGAATAAACTTTTTGCACAAACTTGCGTACAGGCCCTTATTAATGCTCCGAGCAAATATAGGTGTGAAAATTAATGTTGTATCAAATAACATCTTCGTTTAAACATAAGTTTAACAAACTTTACGCTACGTAGCGGAGTTCTGAGGTGCGTTATTTTTCTAAAAAATACTTACTTTTAAAATAAATAGGTTCGTTCCTGTACTTTGAAACTGTGTGATTTTCTGTGCATTTCTATAAATTTCAGTCCTGTCAACGTTCGTATAAAAACATAAAAATTATAGTTTCAATTTAAAAAAAGAAATGTTGTCATAACGATTGCATTATTTTGTACATACATATATGTTCGATTAGATTATATTAAAAAAATTCGGTACTCGGACGAATGTTGATTTTTCAACATCTTAACCGTTAGTTCCGGCATTCACAATTTTTTATCGACTTTTTTATTAACAATTCTAAATATTTTAACCAATATTCTGGAGCTCTTTTGAATTTAAAATAATGTTGTATATATATAAAAATTTTCGAAAAACTATTTTTTGGATTTGTGGAAAAAAAATTGTTTTTGAAAAATCAATACCTTGAAAAGCAGTGATCCACTAGTTTTTGAAGTTATTTCATAAAATCTATATTATTAAATACTTTAAGAAATTTTTTATATTCAAAATTAATTTAATAATAAAAAAATGTTTAATCTGTGTTTGCATAGATTAATACTTTTCTAGATATCAGACGGCAATTTTATGCATTTGAACATTTTGCTGTAATTAAATCCATGTTTTAATATTTATAAAGAATTTTTAAATTCCGAAGTTATTTAACATAGGAGCAAGTATGGCCGATACAGTCGTGGATTTTAGCAAGCTCATTTTTGGATTCTATGCAGAACTAATAGCTTACCAAAAAGAAAAAAAAACTAAACTTGAATTACAGAAAAATATGATAGTTACCTACTAAACAAGAACCCTCGTACAAAGTAAAAACCAATCTAGATCGTGATCCTTAAATATAATTCCTCACAGAATATCACACAATCTGTGACTGCAAAAACATACCAACTCCGAAAAGGAAACAGTCTAAGATTTACGAGACAATGATTGGAGACTTAAAAGAACCAAACCTCATGAGCTATGGGAAAGTATTCAAATTTTAAACTTCCCCCAGTGTGATTTTAGATTAAGGATGGAAAATTTTTTGTTATACTACTATAAAATTTAATTTATTGCTCCTGATCCTGGTGGTTTTCATATGTTAAGGGTCCCAGACTAAATGGTACCAAATATTTCAAAGTGTCTTTCAAAGATCGGCATCCGTGCCAAACTCGTCCGTTTGTGCAGGACGACGATGGAGATATCTTACTGCTCCTTGAAAGTCGGTAAAAACAAAATTTTTTGAACCCTTTGATGTCGAGAAAGGTTTAAGGCAAGGCGGGAAGTTATCATACAACCTCTTTAACATCATTCTTCAAGCAATTGTTAGCAAATCGCAAAAGTCAAAAACACAGATACAATTTTTCAAAAGTCCGTTCAACTGCTTGCTTATGCTTATGAAATTGACATCATTTGGAGAACGAAGCGAGTTATTACTATCGCGTTTGCAAGTTTTGAATCAGAGGCGACGAATCAGGGTTTTGCTGTTACTGAGGACAAGATTATGTACATATATGCTTTCATCGAGAAAGTACTCTCAACATATCGTCGACTCGGGCAAAACGTCACGATTGATAGATATAACTTCGAAGTCGTCAAGGACTTTTTCTACCTGGGAAGAAGAATCACTCTCACCAATCGCTGTTCCATTCGGGCTAAAAAGGCATTTGTGTTTTGTAAATATGTACCTCTCTCAAAGAACCAAGGAGACCTTATAAGACCTTAATCATCCTAGTCTTGCTATATGGGACAGAAGCATGCATCTTGTCAAAAGCGGATTAGAATTTGATTGAGTTCTTTGAAAGCAAGATTCTCCGGGTGATTTTCGGTCCAGTATGTATCGATGAAGTATGGAGTGCGTAACTGGAATCAGTTGGTAACGAGCGACCGAGCTGGAGAGGCTTGCTGGTAATTTTTTTTTTAAATTCCACCGATAAAAATACATATTTATCATTATTTATATTTTTGTAAAGTGTTTTGTATCTCCAATATTACTTGTGGGAAATTTTAACAAATTGAAATAGATTCAAGTAAGCAAGACACCCTCTGGAAAAGAAGTACAAATATTTAATATCATTAATATGTCTTTTACAACTAAGGAGTTTGATATTAAGCATTAATCTTAATTGAAGAATCAAAACTTTTCATTTTTGTTACCATTATCAGTTGTAAAAGAGATTGCAGAAACAGTTAAACCACACATTTTAAATTGTCAGAACTAATTATTGGTAAAGTATACACTTTATTTGATCTCCTAATATTGATTTCCTAATAATAAAAAATAACTTGACATTCATGCTAAAATTTTAATTAAACCTATTCCGATGAAAAGGCCAACACATATCAAGTTTCAGATTTACGAGTACACCCATAGAATTTGAGGCTTGATGAGCATAACGAAGGTTAATGGTATCAATGGAAACCTTTCATAGTGTTTTTTTTTTTTGTTTTGTAAAAAGAATAAAGAATTTTTGGAAACTTTTTCCAATTACAGAAATAGGGTGTGTACGACAAAAAATTACTCTCTCCACAACCGATATCCTAAAAACAACATACTTTGAAAATAAAAATTAAAATTGTATCAAAGTAGCAACTTGTGTTTCAAGCAACTCATTAATCTTTTTAATTAAAATTAATATTCTTTCGCACACAAAAAAAAAACGCAAAACACAAGTTTTTCATTTCCCATTTCTCCTTGTGGGCAAACAATGCTGAAGCATCCAGATGATGGGATAATAATTATTTATGTGCGGATAACCGAAAACTCTGTGCTGAAACAGAAGTTTCTAAAACACAATTCATGTGTTAGAACGACGACGACGACGACGACGACGACGACGACGACGACGACGACGACGACGACGACGACGACGACGACGACGACGACAACGACGACGACGACGACGACGAAGATGAAGACGACGTCGAAGTTATGTAAGTCAAGAAATGTTCTTCATTTCACTTGCGGCAACTAATTAATCTAAGATGGCGAAATTGCATTCCACTTGGCTGTCGTTGTTTTGGCAACGCAACGCAATCCCTTTTCATATGGTCGAAGCTAGAGCAGTAAACTGTTATTCAAATGGATGTGCATCTGCATCTGGATGGCTAGAGTAACAATGTAGCATTCCTAATGGAATTACCACTCTAGTTTCCAAAGTTTCAACTTCCAACTGTGAGCAGTGCATCCTTCATGATACTCAAAATGAGAATTATTGTTTCTGACAAAACTGTGAATTAATGTGTTGGCTTGGAAATTAAATATATTTTTAATGCCAGGGAGGGATTTACGAATTGGGGCGCAACTGTGTATCAGGCAAGGATTTTTAAAACCGAAATAAAAACAAATACTATTCGATACTTAATACACATTTATTTGGGCGCGGAAAGAGAACTTATCCGTTTGATAACATTTCTTATTAATAAACTTATTTTTATGTGCAGTAAGAAGTTATTGAATCCTTCACAGACTATATTACACAATTGTGTAACAGCTAACTTGTGGTTGTTCGCAATTTTTAAATAGTGTTGTCCCTGTTGTATCATTCTAAAGCACCTCGTTTTAATGTACAAGCTTTTAAGGCCAATGTGCATCGATCGACATCTGCTCGTAAATCCTTTCCCTTTTACCTAAACGTTCGCACTATGTTACAAAATCAAATTTCAAGGGTATTCATATCCCCTTGAGTGTGTGCAAATTATTTAATATTGTTATTGTTTTACAAGCAATAACCGATGTATGAAGGCTACCCGTTATAGAAGGGTTGCATCAAAAGCATGATTTTGTCAAAATTTACCTAAAATTACTCTGTACCAAGTGCGGGGCAACTCCATTTAGGCTCTTGCTCGATATTAGCCTAGACACACTGAAGTCCAGATGCGTAGAGACGCTGTCAACCATAACAAATGACACATTTCAAAAATCACTTACTTGGAGATTTCCATCATAGTAATTTTAGTTTTGATTAAAATGATTTTTTTTTACACGATAGCAATACTTTATCTACATATCTAGTACATAAAATCGAAAAGATTTAATAAGTTTTCCAGGCCCCGCATTATTGATGTACTAGGGCTCCTACATAATTCAGTCAGATCCTGTATAAATAATAAGAAAATTTATTTACTACAAGCCATACGCACCGTTGTAAAATTTGGATGAGAGTTGTGGCGTTGTGTGGTATGTTGGAGATGGAAGTCCCATTGATGCAGCTGGGATCGGAAACATTAGGGAAATCAAATTCTTAAAAAGATTTCTAAATAATTTAAACTGCAATGAGATAGAGGGTTTGAAGAAAAATAGCTTGAATCGAGGTTAACTTAATTCGGAAGTGGAGTGATAAAATTTTGTGAAAAATATAAGTACCTATTCAAACAATCACTTTTGTTTGAAATTCAAATTTTGTAAATTAGTTAAAACAGCATCAGTTTTCAAAACAAGGGCGATGCAAATCCCCCAAAATGCAGCTGTTTTTAACTTGCGGATATACTTATAAAAACGTGTATGTAACTACTAAACGACAAGTTATGGATTCGTAAAATAATTAATGCACTAGAAATTTTGAACAAACTTAGTACTACGATGCAGTGTCATAGCATGGGTGGCACCCGGTGCGGCAATCATGGTGTCATCCTCAGAATAAATAAAATGCACGACTGGGTGGCACGAACTTGCTCCTATGTAATAGACTAGGAATTTTATTATAGAAAATTAGAGAAATTTCGTGTGGCAACTTTAAGTTTTTATTACAGTACGAATGAAAATCAAATTTCCAAAAAAAATATTGAGCCGTTTTTGAGATATCGAATTTTCCAAAAAAAAATGTTTTTTTTTTCAAAAATTCAAAAAATATTTTTTTTTAAGTTTTGAAATGCAATAGTTTTAAAACTTTTTAGAAGCATCTCTGCGAAACATTTAATTAAAATCCGTTATGTCGGTTATGAGTTATTCAAAATTTAAAAAAACGGTTCTATGGTAGGTACAAGCTGTAATATCTTAATTTCAAAATTTTTCTTATTAAATTAAAGATCGTTAAAATTTATTGAAAGAAAAAATTTTTTATCGAAATTCTAGGCGCCGCACCGCTCCGCTTATGAGAAAAATACGATATTTAAAACAATTTTTTAACATTTGTATGGTGGGTACCGTTATTTTTAGGTAAAATAAAACTTTTTTTAATACATCTTGTAGATTATGTTGAGAAAATTTTATTTATCAAGTTTAAAAACAAATCTACCATAAAGTTTTCGAAATATTGAGTTTTGAAAAAAAAATTTAATTTTTTTTAAAAATCCAAAAAAAAATTTTTTTTGAAAATTTGAATACACAATTCTATTTAAGCTTTTGAGGAGCTTTAGCAAAAAAAAATGATCAAAATCGGTACTACCGTTTTCGAGAAAATCAAAAACAAAAAAAATGATTCTTTTCTTTTTGTATCTTTTTTTTTTTAAATCTGTCGAACAGATACCGTTATTTTTGGTCTTAAAAAAAAGAAAAATGTGTGGGTGGAAAAAATTAAAAATGATATCTACCAAGTTTAAAGAAAATGTGCCGAGTCGTTTAGACTGTAGTCGAACCGACAGACAGATATAATTGCGAGACCCACTTTTTTAGTCTTCGCTATCATCGGACTGTCAACTTTGATCAAAATCTCGAGTTCGATTTTTTTTTGCGAATGCATAACTGACCTTATAGTACCTATAAGTTGCAAGTAAAAATAGTAATAAAAATAAATTTCCACTACATATTATAATATTTTAATTGATATAATAGCTGCAAACTCGTTTATAACGTCAACGAAATTAATTTTCTGTGTTGCCTTATTGCTTGCAAGATTTTTGAGCCCCATTGCAGTCATTGTTTCCCTTAAGTAATTTTTAATTAATTAAGTTTAGTTTACAAACAGTTTAGTTTAGTAAACATTTTTAATGCAACAAAAATATTTTGAAGATATTCTGTAAAATCCAGTTCGACGATGAATTGAAGACGAAATTACAATAAAAAATCCACCGAGCCTTTATTGCCTGAAGATAACCATCACCCATCACTGATCTGTTCACTTTTTAAAAAAATTCAATAATTCTGATAATGAAATGTGTAGTTAATTTTACTTTTTTAATTTTATAAAGACTGAACTGAACAAGTTGATTGGTTATGTTTGAATAATTGTTTAAATGTAAGCTTAATGGTGTTTAAATTTTACAATATTTTGTTTTATTGTTTTCTTAAATCAGTTCCCATAGCGATTCTTTAAATGAGATCTTTTGTGCCAGTTTGGTACGATAGTGAAATCCAAAATCTAAGAAATCCAAGAAACAAGTTATGGTCTACTTTCAAAATTTATCCAACAGAAACCAATTTCAAAAATTATTGTGAATCGAGGGATATTTTCAATAGAATATCTAGTTTAAAGTATCTAAATTACATTCAGAAGGTGCAAAGAGATCTAAAAATGAATCAAAAGTGTTTTTGGAATTTTATTAACAGCAAAAGAAAATCTTAAATATAAATAAAAATCTTAAATCTTAAATGACATTTCAAGTCATGACCCACGGGTTATAACGCAACCTTTTCTGACTTCTTTGCCTTCAACTGTGATACTTCCAACTGTGATACCTTTAACTGTGATTCCTTAATCTGTGATAAATCTGACGAAATGGATCAAAACTTTGACCATTTGAAATCTTTTACTTACTTGACTGATGTGAACTTTAACATTGATATTGACAACATTGTAAAGTGTGTATCTAACCTTGACGATAACTGCCTTTGTCTATTCTTTTTAATTTTTCAATGTTGTCATGTTCATTCTCATCTATTTGGTAAAGTTCTTTCGTAATCCCTCAAGATAAAAAAGGGAAAAAGAAAAAGTGAAAAACTACAAGCCTGTTGCCAGATTATCTGTGATTCCTTAACTTT
Organism: Chrysotoxum bicinctum; assembly: GCA_911387755.1. NCBI lineage: Eukaryota > Metazoa > Arthropoda > Insecta > Diptera > Syrphidae > Chrysotoxum > Chrysotoxum bicinctum. The sequence goes on along the minus strand of OU426987.1, from coordinate 235,567,523 downwards.
ATGAGGCTATTATTTATCATTTATTGTTTCTAATCAGCATGGTCTTATAAAAGGTCGCTCTACTGATACTTTTTTAATAGAATTTGCTGAAAACAGTATTGATTCATTTAAAAACAACAAACAAGTAGAATGTGTATTTACTAATTTCAGTAAAGCCTTTGACAAGCTGTCACATCGAGTTCTCATTTTTAAATTAAGAAAATTAAGATTAAGCGAATACTTCGTAATATGGCTTCGATCTTATTTATTCGATAGACCTTGTTGGGTGTTGTTTAACGGTTGCGAATCGAATAAGTTTAACATCAATTCAGGAATCCCACAGGGAAGTCATTTAGGCCCTATCCTTTTTATTTTATTTATAAATGACTTACCATCTATGCCTCATTTACTCCGACGATGTGACTATTTGTTTAATGGTATATCAATATCTCGTGAAACCGTTATATCTATTCTTGGTGTCACATTTGATCGCAAACTCAATTTCATTCAACATATTAACTCTATTTCAAATAAAGCTAATTCAATTCTTGGTTGGATAAAAAGAGAATTTAAATAATTTTCTGACCCTTTCGTGACAAAGCAACTCTTTATATCTTTTCTTCGAACCATTCTAGAATACGCTTGTCAGGTTTGGTCACCTCATTACAAATGCCATAAGAATAGACTAGAACAAGTGCCACCCCTCGCATTAGCTATACGCCACTGCTACGATGACAGGGTAGATGAAAAAAATCGGACTCGCAAATTTTGTCCGTCTGTCCCGGTGTATTTTCAATAAGAAATCAGAAAATTTTTCTTGGTATATGTAAGATTGTTGTAAAAATCCGTTATATTATGGTTCTTAATGGTACCTCCCATATCTAGAACATTTTTTTATTATTTTCGATTTTTGGTTCAAGATATTTTGATAATTTTCTTACGCTTAATACTTAATTTTTTATTTTTGGATTTAATTTTTTTTTAACTCAATATTTGTACATATGTACATACATATGTACTGCTGCGAAAGCCGAATTCTCGTTTTTTTTTAAACTCGATAATAAAAAATTTTTGAAAATGTAGATACAATTAATTACAATTAATTTAAAATAAAAAATTATTTCTCAAAATTCAATATTTCGAAAATCGAATTTTTTTGAAACTTGATAATGAAAAGTTATTTAATAGAATCTACAGAATTTGAGGAAAAAAATGTATTTTATCTTAAAATAACGGTATCCAACATAAAAATGTTAAAAAATGGTTTTCAAAAATCGTATTTTTCTCGAAAAACTTCCATTAAGTCTTATGATCTATAATTTGATAAGTTAGTTTTGAAATAAACACATTACTCCCTGCACCTACCATAGAACCATTTTTTCGAATTCATCATTATCGGCATAACGGATTTCAATGAATTTTTCATGAAAAAGGTTGTAAAATGCATTGCATTTCAAAACTTAGAAAAAAACCATATTTTTTGAATTTTTGAGAAATAAAAAGAATTTTTTTTTTGAAAATTCAAAATTTCAAAAACGTTAATATTTTAAATTAAATTGTACATACAATATTAAAAACCTAAAGTTGACGACGTACCAAATTTTTTTCCTTAAAATGTTTTAAAAATTTTTTATACAGGGTGTCCCTTAATTTGTGCATACAATTTAAGGCGTAGTTCTTGGGTATATTCTAAGAAAAAAATCGTTCTACAGTAAGGGCCCATCTCCATTTTTATACATATCCAGCCATATTTACGATATACACTCATTATAGTGAGTACATAAGGCTATGCAACCCTTATAATGCCTCTAAACGCAAAATCGTTATTTATAAAACTTATGTGACGTTGAATAGAGGCATTATAAGCTAAACGCGTTTGGAGGTTGAATAGTGCCTACATAAGGACAATTTAGTATTGAACTGTCACATTCACTTTGGCATCACATTGAATTATAAAGATTATCAACAAAATAAAATGCCTTTGACTTGATATTGAAACTTAAAGTTTGTGTTATTTTTATTTATTGAAACGAAAATGTTATGCTAATATATTAAAAACAAACTGAATTGAATATTGTTTCGAATTAAATAGGTAAATATACTTGTTGGTGATCTCTCTCCACGCATCCTTCTTCATCCGGTGTGTTAGTGTTGTAATTTTTATTTTGTATTATTGAATTTTATCCCCAAGAACTTGTCTGAGCTGAGGAGTATTCCAGCTAGGGTAAAACGAATCACAATTTGATTTCCAGTATTGTGCTAGAGATAATAACATACTTTATCTGATGAATCAAAGTTAATTGTTCGAATTCTTTTAGCTTTTTGTAGTTTCGTTTTTGTTTATTAAATTCGAAAGACAGACAAGATGTTTCTTTTTTTGTTTTTTTTTTTTTTTGACAAACAGCTGGGTGTTATGAAGGCTAAATGTAATAGATTCGTACTTTTTCGTACTTTATTTGGCACAAGCTCATTATAACTATGCAGGCATAGCTGGGCATTAACTCGTTAATCCGTTAATCGTTAATTAACGAAGTTAACATTTTGATTAACGGATTAACTTTTAAGTTAACTTTTAAAAATGTTAACGGACACGTTAAATCCGTTAATCCACGTTAAGTCCGTTAATCGTTAATCCAATGCCTACTATTTACCGCGCGGCGCGAAAAACAGGTTCAGACAGGTATGAGACAAGTGCCGCGCGGCGCGTGCCGCGGGTGAAACAAAAAACAGCTAGGTACGTATTATATTCAGAGCTGTCGAAGTACTACAATTGCAGTATTTTTACTGCTTTTTGAAGCTCCGTACTGCCGTACTGCAAAGATACCCGAAGTACTGCTTTTTTTTCTCGTCAACTTTTCCATACAAAATCTTTAAAGCATTATCTAAATGCACTCAAAAACTATTCTCTGCGAACATACCCAAGAATCAAATCAAATCAAAATCATTTATTCTATTCTCTTCTCCCTCCGTTTGTTCTTGTTTCTATTTCTGTCGTCATATAAACCGTTTTAACATTTCTTGAATAAACTCTTTGAATGAAACTCATAAAATTTGAAAAATCTACCACGTGCCGCTTATGTATACGTAGTTAAAATTTGTAAAACACTTTTTTTAGCACTTCAATTAAAAATTTAAATTCTAAAATTCTTTTTTTTTCTAAGCTTTGATATGCAATGTTTCTTAAACTTTTTAGACGCTTCTGTAAGATATTTCATTAAAATTCGTTATGATAATACCCACAATGAGAAAGTAAAAAATCGAAAAAATGGTTCTAGGGTAGGTACTATCAGTAACGACTTAATTTGAATTATTTTTGTTAAACTGTAGATCGCACAAACATTTTTTTTATTAACATTCTAAGGGCTGTTTTCGAGATAAATACGATTTTCGAAAAACATTTTTTAACATTTTTATGGGCGCCGTTATTTTAAGGGGCTGGTTATGGCTATCATTTAAATGCATCATTGAACATTTTCATTTGGATTTTTAAGACAATTAAACAAACTGCAATGGCTTTAATTGGTACCAAAATGAAGCTCATAATTATGAGAATTTTTTACTCTATAAAATATAGAACTCTGATTAAAATAGAAATCAATTTCTATGAACAGCTGATTTTCGTTTTTTTAACTTGGATCACAATCGTTCCACTGAATGTTATCGATTCTCTTTCTATTCTCAAATGTCACTTTTGCTTTCAATGATCAACTCTAACCTCAAACACATAGAGTTGGTTGTTATTGGCTTGTCAAAAAAATGAAGTGAGCAGTGAGCATTCCACTGATTTATTCCAATGATGCATTTCAATGATAGCTATAACTGGCCTCTAAGAAAAAATAATTTTTTTTCTGCATTTAGTTTAAAAAAAAAACGAGTATGTGGCTTACGAAATATTGAGTTTTAACATAAATTTGAATGATGTTCATCTTCTGTTAAGTATTAAAGACGTCTAAATTGGACCTAAAGCGGAACTCTTGATAAAAGCAAGTAGGAATAAGGATACTTGAGACTGGGAACTTTTTTTACGACTTTTTTCATGGTTTTATGGTTTTTAATGGCTTTTTGGGTTTTAATGGCTTTTTAAACGTTTTGTTTTTCTTTGTCGGCATGAGCGGCGCACAATTCGGTTCAGTTTTTCTTTTTTGTATGACCCTTTTTATATTGGTTTTTGTTGGCTGTGTTTTTTATTGCTTTTTAAATGTTTGGTTTTTGTGTTGGAAAAAAAAAGAAAGTATTTTGACATTGTCATTGAGGATCGGTATTGGAAAATATCAGTCAAGTGCATTTTTTAAAATGTACTGTTGCCCGTTGATGTCTTTTCAAGTATCGTTGCAGATAGGGATAAATATACATCTGTTTGTCATCACATATACGGACTCTGACCTAGTGCGATAGGATTTGGTGGTGGTTGTTTTTAACACGTCGTACTGTTGCTGTCCGGTTGTGTGTTTCAAGTGTCGTTGTAGCTAGGAACATATTATTTGTATAGATATTTTTGTTTGTCATCAGGTATGCTGACTGTGTTTATATGAGGGCATCGGTCCAGTCGGATATTTTTAATAGATTTTTTATTGTTTTGTTTTTTTCTCTGCGGTACGAGGCTGGCTGGTTTTCTTTTGTTGATTTGTTTCAGGGGTGGGTGAATTATGGATTGGTTAAAGAAGATGTGGTGCATTATGAAAGAAAGAGATCTTTTGTGGAGTTTTAATTGGTTTTTGTATATTGAGGATCGGTATTAGGTAATATATGTCAAGTGAATTTTATGCACTGTTGAAGCTAGAAACATATGTGTTTTATTTTATGACTTTTTAGATGAGGGCATCGATCGAGTGCGTTAGAATTTGGTGGTGGTTGAGGGTTAAAATTGATATCAATTATGTGGTGTTTTTTCATTTTTTTTTTAAGGAATATAATGATAAGGGTAATGAGGTGTGAGTAGTTTTGTTATACGTGTTCGTTTCTATATTTTTGTATAGCGTGTACTACTTATATGATGTTAAAATTAGGAGATGATGTTGCTTGTGCGTCATAACGTGTTGTATGGTCCCGCTCGCTATTTTGAGTGTAAGAAAAACTATTGATGTGACGATGTCGTCCCATAATGAAGTTTTTAAACAAACAACAGTTACACGCGATTATTTCCATTGTCTGTCCAATATGCCCCATACCGACTAGATCAGATTGCCATAATCATCAAGCCCATTGATAATGAGGAAGATGAATAAGAGAACTCCACATGAGAAATAATAGCAAGCAAGCCGATATACCCAACACTTGAGTTTTTCATTTATAACTGCCCTTATCGTTAAGTCTCGAAATTATTAATATAAGGAATGTACACGCTATAGAAAAGCAATCAATTAAGAGAAGTATATGTATTTGGTCACTTGGCGAAATACAACTACAATCAATAACTTCACTTATGAAACTCTAATGGAAATAATTTGAAATTACTTGAAGTCAATCATCCAATAAATTAAAAATTTTATTTGATTTTCTAAAGTCTAAAGATGAATAAGAAAAATTCCATATCATGAATTTTTTCACCATGAAGCAACAAGCAAGTAAGCTGATATTCTCAACACTTTTAATTTCATAATAAAATTCAGAAGATTTAATTACCGAAACAAGGAAAAAAATGGGGGACATTAATTGGGGACTTCAACACTTGACACAAAATAATTTTTAGAAAAGGCACGTTCCTCTTAACAAAGAGGAGGTTTAATACTTTAGGAATAGGAATTTATAATCATAAAAAAAACCAAGCTCATCATAAAAAAAAAAATCCCGTTCCCAATGACCATCATGAAATACATATTTGTAGAAAAACGCACTCAAGAGTATAAAACTAGGTCTTTCTTTAGTTTTTAATTCAGTTGTATTCCAACACAAAAAGTGAACGTCAGTTTAAAAATAATTATACGTAAATTTCAAAAAAAAATGTCTTCCTTATTAAATAAAATACGCGCTAACGCTAATGTTTTTGCTGAGAAGCAAATTAAACCTCTGACCAGCCTTAAAAATTTAACGCTAAAAAAGCGTTATAATATTGTTAAAGCAAAGCGATGCACAACGCGCTACGGTCAGCAAATTTTGCTGGAGTTAGAAAACTCATCGGTCTTCTTGCCAAAAAGATGTGCTGGGCAATTTGACGACGATGACATCGCGGAGCTCCCCAATTTGGCGTTAGAGGTCGTCGAGCCCTGGGACCAATCATTCAAGTTGGATTTTCACGAGAAAATCCAGCAAAAACAACAACAACAACAACATCAGCAACAGCAGCATCAACCACAACTTCAACAACAACAACAGCAGCAGCAACAACAACAACAGCCGAAAGAAAAAGTGGAGGTAAAACTTCCTACCGGCAGCAAAACAAAAAATAAAGAGGAATTTTTAGTTCCTCTTAGTCAAAAACATATTTTTTATAAGTCCTTATATTAAATAAAATTTTTCTTGATTCTAACTTCAAAACATTTTTTTTTTGTTCTTATTGTCGTTCATTTTCCTCTTGGTTTTGCTATATGCTAAATGCATATGATATGCGTTTCTCTATCTATTAGTTTTCTCATTGAAACGTATAGAATAGAAAAAATATGTTTTTAATACCTTAAAATAAATAAAAAAAAATTGAATTGAATTGTTTTTTATTATTTTTTTGTTTGGTTTTGGTTTTTCTCAAGATTATGTTGTTTTTCTGTTTGTTACTTTTCTAGCGAATCCAGATAATCAGCGAGTTGGAGACAAAAATTAAGCGGTTCGACCTAATGGGTAGAAAAATCCAATTCAGGATTAAACCCATTCCAGAGAGGGAAGAACCAACGTCATGGATCAGGGAAGCAGTCAACGACATGTTTAAACATGCGCTAAAGGATGTCAGCCCTGCAGATAAAGTAGGAATTACTTTTTGCGGGAAGAGTTTCAGTGCTGAACGAGGAAATGGATGGATCAACTTCAAAGATTGTGCAAATGTGAAATTTAGCGACGTATGGGAGATGATTGCTAAGATCTTTCAGAGCAATTCGGAAGGTTTGAGCACGGATGATTTTTCTTTGACCATAACGTCGGTTAAGCTCCCTTCAGGAACAGGAAAAGTCCAAAGTGGGAAATATAACACATTCACTGAGGAATGCATTAATCGCCGAGGCATAATCAGCATAAAAAACAATGACAATTTATGCTTGCCTCGCGCTTTAGTTGTGGGTAAAGTGTATGCAGATAAGGAAAACAACCTAAAGGCAAAAATCAGACGAGACATTGGGAAAATTCAATCCCAAAGAGCCCTTCAACTCATAAATGATGCACACATAAGTGTACCGACTGAAGGTTGTGGAATTCCGGAGCTGAAAATATTCCAAAATCATTTAAAGGAATATAAGGTGACTGTGTACGAGTATGGGTCAAAGGGACAAAAGGTGATATTTGAAGGATTTCCCGCTCAAGATGCTGAAGAAAAGAAGAGCATTAATTTGCTTTATTATAACAATCATTTTAATGTTATAACATCGTTAACTGCTGCATTTTGTTGTGGATATTATTGTGAAGATTGCCATGTCCCATACAATTCAAAAAGTCAGCATAGATGTAAACGGTCCTGCCCACAATGTCAAAACACACCAAGCTGCCTCAGAAATGAAAAAGAAATCATGTGTGAAGATTGCAATCGAAATTTTAGAGGAAAAAACTGTTTCGACAATCACAAAGCGAGCAATTCAACAGGTAAAAATTCAATTTGTGAAAAAATGCAAAAATGTCTTTTATGCCTCAAAACATACGGAGGAAGTCGCCAACATATCTGCGATGAATATTTCTGCAAGATGTGTAGTAAACATGTAGCAAAAGATCACATGTGCTTCATTCAGCCAGATAACAAAACACCAGCATGTAAAGGCATCCTGTACATCTTTTATGATTTGGAGAGTCGCCAAGAGAGAGTAATAGGCGAAAAAATGATAACGATTGCAAGCGAAGCATTAGCTACTCCAATAAAATTGCATGAACCCAATTTATGTGTTTTTCAACAAAAGTGTGATCACTGTTTACATGTTCCAAATTTGTACTTCTGTCAAAAGTGTAATCTATCGCTAAACATAATTAAGGAAAAAGAAGACGAAAGTGTTGTAGCTCAATTTCTGAAACACATACTTCATGTTCGGCAAAAGTTTAAAAAAGTAGTTGTGATAGCACATAATGGGCAATCCTACGATCACCAATTTGTGTTAAATTACATATTGGAACATACAAAATTGGCCCCAATATTAATCATGCGAGGAAGTAAAATTATATTAATGGAAATTGCAAATATAAAGTTCTTAGATTCATTAAACTACTTTCCGATGGCTCTTTCAAAACTCCCCAAAGCATTCCAACTTTCACCTGTTTTAAAAAAAGGTTATTTTCCGCATTTTTTCAATATAAAGGAAAATGCTAAATACATCGGGAAGCTACCTGCAATAGAATACTACAGTCCGGATTCCATGAAAGCTGAAGATCGTGACGACTTTTTAAAATGGTATGCGGAACATCAAAACGATAGCTTTGACATGGAGCGTGAACTAGTAGAATATTGCATTAGCGATGTTAAAATTTTGGCTGAGACTTGTTTAAAGTTTAGACAATTGTTCCTCGATCAAAGCAATGTTGAACCATTTTTGGAAGGAACAACAATAGCATCAGCTTGTAACCTCGTGTTCAGACGGAACTTTCTGCAACCAAATACAATTGGGCTTATACCTAAAAACGGGTATAGGTGCACAGATAATCAATCAACAGTTGCAATCAAATGGTTGATTTGGGAGCAAAAGAAGCGAAAAATTGACATAAAGCATGCCGCTAAAGGGACAGAACCGGTAGTAAATGGGATTAAAGTCGATGGTTTTTGTGAAGAAACGAAACAGATTTTCGAGTTCCATGGTTGTTTTTATCACGGTCATCCTACTTGTTTAAAACATAAACGAGACGAGCCTTTATCAGAAGACAAATACGACACCCTGAATCAAAGATATGAGAGAACATTAGCCAAAACAACACGATTAAGGTCATTTGATTACGAAGTTATTGAAATGTGGCACTGTGAATTTCAGACTCAACAAAAATTCCTAAATAATGAAGAACTCAATTTCTTGGATGATCATCCATTAATACAGAACACACCTTTGAATCCTCGAGATGCTTTTTATGGTGGACGGACAGGAAATACATTTAATTACTATAAATGTAAGGAGGGGGAAAAAATAAAATACATAGACGTATGTTCCCTTTACCCCTGGGTTTGCAAAAATGGGAAATTCCCTGTTGGTCACCCAAAAATTCACACTGCTAACGATGATATTTGCTCTGCTTTGGAACTCGAGGGTATAAATGGACTCGTAAAATGCAAAATTCTTCCGCCAGAAAATTTATTTCATCCGGTCTTACCTATGAAGCAAAATAATAAGCTGATGTTTTCCTTATGTAGAACTTGCAGTAGTAAAAAAACTCAAGAACAAATCTGCACTCATTCTGATGACGAAAGAGCATTACTTGGAACCTGGGTAATCGAAGAAGTTGTGAAAGCAGTTGAAACTGGGTATAAGCTACTTGCTGTTTTTGAAATTTGGGAATATGATGTTACTCAGTATAATTCAGATACAAGTTCCGATGGTCTATTTACTCGTATGATGAATACATACCTAAAAATAAAACAAGAAGCATCAGGATGGCCGAGTACATGCACATCTGAAGAAGATAAAAACAAATATGTTGCTGATTTTCTAGAAAAGGAAAATATAGAGCTAGAGTTTTCTGAAATAGAAAACAATCCTGGGAAAAGATCACTAGCCAAACTTATTTTGAATTCTTTTTGGGGTAAATTCGGACAACGGGAAAATCATACTAAAACTTGTATCTTGAACAAACCTTCAGATCTGTATCTTCTGCTAACTCATCCTTCTATTGAAGTCTTGCATATTTTACCAATCAATGAAGACAATATTGTGGTTAATTTTGAGTTAAAAGAAGAAGCTGCTGACTCCCTCCCCACGGTAAATGTTTGTATTGCCGCATATACAACAACACAAGCCCGTCTTAAATTGTACACTTACTTGGAAAAACTTAAAGAAAAAGTTCTCTACTATGATACTGATTCCGTTATCTATGTAAGCTGTCAAGGAGAACCGGATCCTCCTACTGGAGAATTTATAGGTGATATGACTGACGAATTAGAGAGCTATGGTCAAGGGAGTTACATCACTGAATTTGTTAGTGGCGGTCCAAAAAATTACGCCTATAAAGTCTACAGCACTAAGGATAATAGTGAACACATTGTGTGTAAGGTAAAGGGCATCTTCCTGAACTATGAATCATCCCAAAAAATTAATTTTGATTCAATAAAAGAAGCGGTATTAAACTTTTCTGCAGAATATGATGACAGCATAGTTATTAAGTCTAATAACATAAGACGAACCAGAGAACATCAAGTGATTACTGTGGAAGAGGTTAAGACATATAAACCCAAAGCAGAAAAACGTCGTTTTCTCGAAGATCATAGTTCCGTACCGTACGGTTTTAAAAGACATTATTCTAGTTGATGAAATAAAAAAATATATACATACATATACACAAGATTTGTTGTTTTATTTATTAATTGTATTTATTTTACAACAGGTTTGCTTGTCTTATGAACTTGCTTAAAAGATAAACATTTTGAAGGGCGCAACATTTTCCATGGCTTAGGCATTTTATTTGATTAGGAAAAATTCTTCGGAGTTCCTTTAAACTTGGACAGCTGTAGATATCTTCTAGGTTAATGACTTCTATGTTTTCGCTATTGAGTAATTCTCTAAGCCGTTGCGATTTTTCAGTTCCTTTAACGTAAACAACTCCACTTTGGATTTGTTCTCGAAGAAATATCTTTACTCGAGAAAAATTTGTAAACCCACTATTCCAGGTTAATCCATGATAATTTTGATATAACCAACTTGCCTGCCTTCTAAGTGGTGTGGACAGAAGATTTAAATTAAATGGAGAATTAACAACGAAATGATGATGGTGGTCATTATGAAATACAGCGATTTCTTTCAAAATGAAGCCATTGTTAAATACTCCAAATCCTTGAAAGTCTACAATATAGGTATTCATATTTAAGATACGTTCTTGATAAACTCACTTTTTCTACTGACAAGCTTACAATAATGATGACAATAAAATTAAGTGAGTTTGTTAACTTCTCCTGTTAAGGGATTATACTTAATTATACGATCATGAAGTATAAGGCAATACATAGTTGTTGAAGCTGGAACTGGAATTGTTGTCTTAAGCTCAATTTTTACATCTACTGGTCCTGTTTTAATTGATTCATTTTGACGGGAACAATCAATCACCATTATTGGGGCGATATCCTTAAAGTCTTGTCGAGATAAAAGTGGTTGTGATTGTTTCTGATAATATGAGTGTTGAAATTTACTGTACATTTCATAGAGAATGGCATACCGGTCTAGCTCATATTTAAGATTTAAATCTTCACGAGGGTAAGATTCAGAGTTTAAATGCACCTTTATATTGCTAACTTCGCAATGGTCGAATTTGCTGGCATCCTTGGTTCGTTGGTTTTTTTAATCGGTTTGTAGAGCAATAATAACATATCTTGGCTTCTCAAGTTGACTTGAAGTTTTAACTGTCCATACATGATCAGTGTTAGTTGGTAGTGTTGGGTATTCGTACATTTCCCAATTTCGAAAATGAATTTGAATTGGATTTAACTGAATTTGTTTCAATAATGTAAGTTTATTTGAATCGGATAATGTTATATGAGGAACTCTCCATTGCAACTTAAAAATTGAAAGTTTTAATTCTTCGTCAGAATAGTAGGCATTCTCATTACTTCGAGTACGAATTAGAATCAATTCATGTCTTGCATTTACTATAATCTTTTTATAGTCTTCAGCAAATCCCAAAAGATTTTTTAGTGGTATGCAAAAATTAAAAGTACCTGATACAGGTGTAACGGTGGAGTTTCCAGTCCATGAAGCATTTTCTAAGCTTTTACTTTCATTCTCATTCAATGATATATAATTTTTCAATGATGTTGTAATGCCAACGTTTTTGTTGCTCTCAATGTCCACACCATTTAGCTCATAATGTATTTCTTCAAAAAGAAATGCCATAGCATTATTTGCTAATTTCCCAGTAGAAGAAGGCTTTCCATCTGATTTTGTTAGACTTCCTTCTATATAAATGTAGCTTTCACAGGGTAAAATGCACAAGTCCTGTTGTTGTATAGGGATACGAATTTCATCACTTGGATTGAAGGACTGGAGGAATGGCGAGTAACTATGGTACTCAAACTTAGATATGCTGTTATCATAGCTCGGTCCATGAGTAATATTTAATATTTCGTTCATATTGCTCATTATTTTAGTTTAAATCCTTCACAATGTTTCGCTGACTGTTGCAATTTTTTAAATAATCAATCATTTTATATGATCATCTTTACGTTGCGAGAGATGAAAACGATATGACGGGTTTCGAATATAAACTTCGCATATAAAAGTTATTATTTAGTTTTTATCAATATGCGATTCGTTAAACAACAATACCAATTACCAGTAAAAAATATGGATATGGCTAGCAATATTGAAACAAAAAAACATGGTAAACTGTTTCCATATAGTATAAGGGGGTTAATTACTGGTCCCTCAAACTGTGGAAAAACAAATGTTATGATGAGTTTACTCCTACACCCAAACGGCTTGAAATTTGAAAATATCTATATATATTCTAAATCTCTACATCAACCCAAGTATGAGTTTTTGCGAAAAGCCATAAAACCAGTGAAAAATATGGGTTTTTTTTACATTTTCCAATAACAGTGATGTTATTCAACCCGAAGACGCTAAGCCAAATTCTATATTCATCTTTGACGATATTGCCTGTGAAAAACAAGACACAATTCGAGTGTATTTTAGTATGGGACGACATCATCACATCGATAGTTTTTATTTGTGCCAAACATATACAAGAATACCGAAACACTTAATTCGAGACAATGCGAATTTTCTAATCATCTTCAAACAGGACGATATGAATTTAAAACACGTTTATAATGATCATGTCAATTCGGATATGACATTTAAAATGTTTCAAAAGGTATGTGCAGAATGCTGGAACACAAATTATGGTTTTTTGGTAATTGATAAGGACAGCCCTTTGAATGAAGGTCGTTATAGAAAAGGCTTTGACTGCTTCCTCAAGTTATAAAATAGACAAAATTTTTGATTTTTGCATCATATGAACAGTTATGTTCTATAAGAGCAGTACAGAGCAGTTCAGTGAGCAGATTATAGCAGTAAAAAGCGGTTCAAACCAGTTTGAGACGCAGTATTTAACAGTTAAGACCAGTAACTACAATATAAAATTCAGTTTGAAAACCATCGAAAGGCTTTTCCAACAACTTCGAGTCTTATTTTTCAACTGCATTTGTATGAAGAAATAAATCTTAGAATATGATTAACATAGACGAAAAACTAACAAAGGAGCTTATTAAAACCACCGATGCTCTGCGAAAGAAATACAAAGCTCTAAGGACTGGTAGAGAAGCTTACGAAACCGAAATTGAGGAAACTCTAAGACCCATTACCAGACCCCTTAATGAGTTAGTGAAAAAATCAAACACAAAACAAGAAGAACAAAATCAAAATTACTTTATTGAAAGTCCTATTAACAAAACAAAACGCAAATTTAAACAACAACAAGTACAAGAAAATGAATTTGAAAGCCCAGCAAAGGAAAAATATTTAAGAGATGAATTCATCACACCAAACACTTTTATTAACAGTTCACCTGAATTAACTGATAGCATCACCCCAAAACGACCAAAGAAAAGCCTTAACCACCGTAACTTTTCAGAGCTCATATTACAAGAAGAATTACATGATACACCTAAAAAATACGTAGATTTGTTTATGAATAATTCAAACACGCTTGATAAAACGTATGGGGTATATTCAAAAGATGAGAAGTGGTACATTGGAAATGGTGAATTAATCATTCTTGGAAAAGATATACAAATAAAAAATAAAACCTTTGAAGGAACAAATGGTTTGTATGAGCTTATATTTAAGAAAATACCAGATAAAAGCATCTACACTGATGAAGATTTAAAAAATTACAAGACCATATTATATGAAACAAATACACATAGGGTTGGACATGATTCACACGGACAAATACGTGGCAATCGGGGTCATAAGTATACGAAAATAATTAAGAAATTATTAGGATTCAATACAAATACTTCTAATAATCCAACACATTCACTATCAACACCACAATCGGGAAATGGATTGATGCAATTATCAAAACTGAAAAAGGACTATATATTTTGGGATAACCCTAATGAGCTTGTAGATCGAATGAGACTTCTCATTGCTTCACAACAAGCTGGAAATAACAATCATTCTAACGAAATTGTGTCAATTATTGAAGAACTTAAAGAAGCCGATATTATCGAATAAAAAAATGAGTGTTGATAAATTTGGTCGTTATTCATATAGGACCCCACCTAGGGGTCCAAGAGGCAAACAAGGAGAGCCGGGACCGCAGGGCGAGTCAGGATTGCCTGGACCACCTGGCGAGGGATTTCACAAAACAGAAAACGGTGATTACAACATAAATGGAAAACGATTAAAAAACATTCAGGAACCTGAAGAACAAGGAGACGCTGCTTCCAAAAGCTATGTTGATCAGCAAACTGGTCAATTAAGACAAAGCTTTCAAATCGAAATTGAAAAATACTTTAACAAGGGAAAACATATCATGTCTAATGTCTACTTAAAATCAATTTAGTCTTTACTTAAATACCTAGGTGAACAGTCATTAAATCGCGATGCCCAAAATAAACCCCACATTGATTTTTGATCAAATCTTAAAATTCGTTATTAAAAATAAGAACATCTTACTAGACGAACATCATACGGAACTTTTGAACTGCATGGTCTTCTTGAAACGATTTATCAATGTATCTTCGACAACATCTGATTATGGTTGCCATTTTCCTACCTGCCCTTGGTCTTCAAATTTATGCAAAGAAGGACCAGATACATGTGCATGCTATATGGTTGAAAATAGGTTGATAAGAATTAAAAAAATAATGTCGTTGTATGAAAGATTAAAATAAATATTTTTAAAAATAATGTTTCTTATTTACTTTATTTTGAATTCAGTTTCCATTCATAATTCAAACGAAAAACATGTCTTCTTTTAAAATTAAATTAGTCATTGATGATCTTCTAGCCTTTTTAAAATCCAACCAACATATCATACATGAGGCACACTTTTCAGAAGCTATGAATTGTATTTTGTTTGTAAAGAGATTCGAAAAGGATGATTATATTATGTCACCAAATAAATTTCATTTCCTGAACTGTGCTTCAAACTGGTCACCAAACTTGTGCTATGAAAGACCAGATACTTGTGCATGTTTTCAAATTAAAATAAAAATTAATAAAATTAAGAGAATTGTAAATTTTTATAAACAAATCTTAAATGAATAAACTAATAAAAAGGTAAAATGTTTTGTTGTTTTAATCATTCTGTGAAAAGATGAGTAAAAGAGACGTTGTCGAAGAACTGCATAAGTCAGCAAGAAGAAATTTCCAAAAAAGGCGAGTCATTATCAAGGGGCTTGATGATTTATGGCAAGCTGATCTAGTAGAAATGGGGGCATATTCAGCAGATAATGAAAATAATCGATATCTTCTTACGGTAATTGATACATTTTCTAAATTTGCTTGGACAGCTCCTATTAAAAATAAAACCGGATCGAGTGTCACTGAAGCTATGGAAAATATATTAAATAAAGGCCGCATTCCCAACAATTTACAAACAGATGACGGGAAAGAATTTTTCAACACTACTTTTCAAAGTCTTATGAAAAAACTTCACATCAATCATTATTCAACATTTTCACCTCTTAAAGCTTCGATTGTCGAACGATTTAATCGCACTTTGAAAAACCTTATGTGGAAAGAGTTCAGTGCTAATGGTTCATACTGTTGGATAAATATGATAGATACACTAACTAAAAAGTACAACAATTCAAAACATCGCACTATTAAAATGAAGCCGTCCAAAGTCAATGCTACAAATGAAAAGCAAATACTTTCAACTATATATGATCACATCAAAATTCATATTACTCCAAAGTTCAAGGTGGGAGATTTTGTAAGAATTAGTAAATACAAGCATGTATTTGATAAAGGATACACACCGAATTGGACAACAGAAATCTTTAAAATAACCAAAGTTCAACATACAAATCCAGTTACATATCTGTTAGAAGACTATCAGGGAAACCCCATAAAAGGCGGGTTCTATGAGCTTGAACTACAAAAATCTAAGTTTCCCGATACTTATCTAATCGAAAAAGTGCTGCGAAGGAAAAAAGATCAATTATTTGTAAAATGGCTTGGTTTTGCATCCGATCACAATTCATGGATACCTATTTCAAAAGAAAATAAATAAAAACCATCTTTTATGTATATTATTAAAATAAAAAGCTTTATTTTATTACAATGATTTCAATTTACTTTTATTTAAGATATATTCATACTCATTTCATTTAAAAATAGCAACCGTAGACCCCAACACACCACCGTGCGCCCATCTGCGCACAAGCAACCACCAATCTTTTAATTCAAACATCAAACAATACATCATCCCCAAGGCACACCATTAAAACAAAAATAGAAACAAAAACATATCCCTTCTCATCGTTACTCATTTAAATTCAAACTCCAACACACACACTTCGCGCTAGTACACACCACAAAATTGATATCAATTTTAACCCTCAACCACCACCAAATTCTAACGCACTTGATCGATGCCCTCATCTAAAAAGTCATAAAATAAAACACATATGTTTCTAGCTTCAACAGTGCATAAAATTCACTTGACATATATTACCTAATACCGATCCTCAATATACAAAAACCAATTAAAACTCCACAAAAGATCTCTTTCTTTCATAATGCACCACATCTTCTTTAACCAATCCATAATTCACCCACCCCGAAACAAATCAACAAAAGAAAACCAGCCAGCCTCGTACCGCAGAGAAAAAACAAAAACAATAAAAACGACTGGACCGATGCCCTCATCTAAACACAGTCCAGTCAGCATACCTGATGACAAACAAAAATATCTTTACAAATAATATACAAAAGATCTCTTTCTTTCATCAAGCACCACATCTTCTTTAACCAATCCATAATTCACCCACCCCCGAAACAAATCAACAAGAAACCAGCAGCCTCGTACCGCAGAGAAAAAACAAAACAATAAAAAATCTATTAAAAATATCCGACTGGACCGATGCCCTCATCTAAACACAGTCAGCATACCTGATGACAAACAAAAATATCTATACAAATAATATGTTCCTAGCTACAACGACACTTGAAACACACAACCGGACAGCAACAGTACGACGTGTTAAAAACAACCACCACCAAATCCTATCGCACTAGGTCAGAGTCCTCATGTAAAAAGTCCGTATATCTGATGACAAACAGATGTATATTTATCCCTATCTGCAACGAGATACTTGAAAAATATCAACGGGCAACAGTACATTTTAAAAAAATGCACTTGACTGATATTTTCCAATACCGATCCTCAATGACAATGTCAAAATACTTTTTTTTTTTTTCAACACAAAAACCAAACATTTAAAAAGCAATAAAAAAAAAACACAGCCAACAAAAACCAATATAAAAAGGGCCGCTCATGCCGACAAAGAAAAACAAAACGTTTAAAAAGCCATTAAAACCCAAAAAGCCATTAAAAACCATAAAACCATGAACAAAAGTCGTAAAAAAAGTTCCCAGTCTCAAGTATCCTTATTCCTACTACTAAAGCAGAAAATATTATGTCGAATTGTTGAAATAAAATCGATTTGCCTAAAAAAAAAAAACATGTCAATGAGATAAATATAAATTTGACCATTCTTATTTTTTTATAAAAATAAAATAAAAAAAAAAATTTATGAAAAAAAGTTTCATTTTATTGCCGTACTGCTGTGTACTGCTTTTTTTTCTCTTGAAGTACTGCTTTCTCAAGGAATGAAACCCTGATTTATATTTTGACGGCGCGTGCAAGTGAGAAAACTGCGAAGAGATTCGTTTCTTGTGATCATTTCATTATACCGGTCCACTATGTTCGCGATAAGTTCAACCAACTTCGTTCAACTTTTTATTCAACTCTTTCGTTGGATAAACGATTTACAACCTCATACGCTAGTGCAGCAACTTACGTAATTCACTGCAGCCAATGCAACGCAACACTATATTACGTCAAGAAATCCCAAGAAAAATTAAAAAGTTGATCAACGCGTTGAACAAATAATGTGCAACACATTATCTTGAAAATGTGGCTCAACGTGTTGATCGAACATTTTCAAGGAGCAACACGAGCTCGTATACTATCCGTACACTTGTTGCGCAATTCGTTGAGCAACGGCGAACAACTATATCCAACCCGTTGGTTGAACAGAATTGAAGGCACCGTACATTAGAGTTGAATGCGTTGAATTCGAAATTTGTGCGTTGATCGCCTAGTGGACGACCGGCATTACTTAGCGTCAGTGCTTAGAGAAAAAAAATATAAAAATGCAATTTTTAACACATGTTAACGGATTAACGATTAACGTTAACTTGCGTTAATTCTTCCGAAATTTAACGCTTTAACGTTTAACGAAGCTAACTTTTTTATTAGCGGATTAACGATTAACGAAGTTAACTTTTTGATTAACGGTGCCCAGCTATGTATGCAGGGTAGGCAAATGTTTTATAAATATGAATTTGCATAGTGGATGAATAAGTCCTTATGCATTGCATAACTATTTACGCATTTAGCGAATTCTAATAAATACGACTGATCATATATTGGGAATTTAAGAAAATGCATATTTTGGTGCACCCTGTTCCATGTTAACAGTAATTGCGCTGTAAGTACTAATGATATAAACTTCATTAGAAGAAATACTAGCCTATGTAATTGCGTCTAAAATCTGTATGTTGGGTACCTTTATTCCTAGATAAGGCACAATTTTTTTCTCACATCTTGTAAACTGTATTAAAAAACTTTTAACTGTCTAGTCTTAAGAAAATCGAGCATGTTTCGATAAAAACTTAAAACTAAAAAAAAACAATTAAATTTCTTTGAAAAATTAAAATTAAAAAATTTCTTATGAATTGGAATGTACAATATTATCCAATATTTTCACTGTACTGGGGGGGGGGGGGTAAGGGAGTTGCCATTAATAACCATTTTTCGGAAATTTTTTTTTAAGCATAACTTAGTTTTTAAAAAAAAATGTCTGGAACTGTCTTTGAGAACAAATAATATATTTTATACAATTGTGAAATAAATTCGTCTGGCAGGTAGCATTATTTTTGTTTTAAAAAAAATAAAAAACCACTGGGTTTAAAAAATCTAAAACTCCTTTCTACTAAGTTTAATGAAAATATAAATAAACTTAGGCTGTAGTCAAACATAAAACAGAGAAACAGAATTGCGAGACCCACTTTTTTCGTCTTCTCTATCATCGATCAAAATCTCGAGTTCGATTGTTTTATTAATGCATAACTTGCATTCTACCTATGTGTCGCAAGTAAGAATAAAGGTGGCAGAACTATGGCCGACAACTTTACATCGCGCATCGACTGTAACGTGCCATGTCTCATATTATTTTATTTTTATTTAAAAATATGTTAGAAGTAGCATGTTGTATTCATAACTTTAAACAATTCCACCGTTGTACTTGTACCTCTAGAAATACACACCAGTTTACCCTTGTATCCAGTTTTGAACTTTAAGTATGGAGATTATTTTTCAGCATTACAACACGAATGTGCAATGCCTTACCTAGCTCCTTTTTTTTCTTTCATTTGAATATTTCAAGTTTCAAGACTAGTACTCATCGGTATCTTCTCTTCAAGCCTATCTCTGTTTTTTTTTATAACGCTTAAAATGTTCCAAACTAGGTATCATAGCGTTTAATCATTTTACAAACAAATTAAACAATTTGATTTTGAAAAATTTGTATGTATTCATGTATTCAAAAAACAAGAATAAGTCTAAGAAAAACTACACAAAATGTATGACTCTGTCATGGGCAAATAAAAAAAGCCCAGGCATACCAACACAGTTTCCAAGCTCAATTTACCGTTTATAACTTTTCCATCGTTCATCACATTCCCTCTGACATTTCTCCTACCATAAAGGATGAAGAATTTATATAATAAGCTTGACTGACATCGACCTTGTTCCTTCAAAACAAAACCACCCAAGGCCCTCATCATTATTCCTCCCTCTCTTAAATTCCATCGCATCTATTAAGAAATTTATTAAGAGATCCAGCTATATTGCACGTTGCCTTGTCAACCAATCTTCCATAACAAAAACAATAAAAATCAAGAAACAAAAACCAAGAACCTTGGCCAACTCAAATCGCAAAATAAATTTCCAAGTCATTAGAGAAAAATTATCCTGTCAACAATCTTGTTTAGCTGAATAGGAGAGCCAAGTCGAAGACCATCCAACCATCGTCACCGTGTGCTGGGCACTCGGACACAAACACATAAATTTTCTATCCGTCCATACGGATAGCTATGTAAGCTGTAGCTTTTAAATAATATAATACAAAGATTATCCTGTCGGTCGACCTTGGAAGATAAATGGTTTTTCATTGGGATTTGACAGACCCCACTTTAGTTTAGCCAGCCGTTCATGTGCGTGTGTTGGTGTGTGTTTGTGTGTGTGGTCCCCAAAAAATTATGACTGATAGTGTTTTTATTTTTTGTATGCGTGGCGATGATGAACTTAAATAAAATAAATCTTAACGTTCCTTTTCCTTTGGATGAAGAAATAAACAGTCCTTTTTGAGGGACGAAATAATGCTTTCGTAAAGTGATTTATTTCTCCTCAAAAGTCACGAAAGAAAATTGCGAAAGAAAATTAATTTGTCAAAGCAATATGTAGGTTTAAGTACCTAATTAAACCCAGGCACGACCACAATATCTTAACAAGTGCCCTTAGATGTTTGTAAGATAAATTTTAAGGGAACATTTCGGAAAGATTGAGGTGTGAAATACGTGCGTGAACATCAAAAGCCAAAAAGAGGTCATACATTTAAAAGAAGTATATAGCTTTAAAAAAAAATGGGGTCCATATTATTTGAAGTTTTTTAAATGATTTTTGCTTATTTCTTATTTTTTGCATTTATTCATGTTTTAGAAATTCTTTTCTTTTGATAATCTTCTAAGGAGTGATATTTTAATACAAAATGGCGGCGAAGTTTGAAATTATTTCAATTAGGTTTAAATGCTGGGGATGGCTTGCAGAGAAAGTTTTTGTTCTTAATAATACTCGTAATAAACATAATTGACTAGTATCACTAAACATTGTCTTTTGGCATTATGGTTAGTGCGTTGGACCGTCCAGTCCAGCCGCTTCCATCTTGAGAATATTCGTTTTAAGGATATTACCTTTTGCAAGGAAGTGACAAATCACCTTATCATGAACAGTTCTTCTCATCTTTGCCGTTCGAACTCGGTAGAAAATTTAAGTCCACTCAATTCCTCCCAAGATGTTCACTGTAATGATTAAGACCTCAAAAGCACTGGTCCAGATTCTCCTTAAGCCGTTTTGCCCTTAACTTACTTACATATATATTTTATCACTGAAGGACATGGATGTACATACGGGGGAGGTGAGCTTGTCCCTCTTAATCAACCAAAAATCTGTCAAAAACTGACTGAATACGAATTCATAGAGTGATCGAAATCTCCCAAAGATAGTTTTCAACAAGAACTTGGAAATTTGTGAAAGAAGAACAAGTACTCGAATAGACCTTCTTATTTCTACTACTTGAAGTGTTCCTGTATTTTTTACTTGCGACTTATATGTACTATAAGGCAAGTTATGCATTCGGAAAAAAATCGAACTCGAGATTTTGATAAAAGTTGACATTACGATAAAAGCGAAGACAAAAAAAGTTGGTCTCACAATTCTGTTTGTCAGTCTGTCTGTCTGTCTGTTCGACTACAGCCTAAACGGCTCGGCAAATTTTCCTCAAACTTGGTAGACAAGGGTTTTAATTCTTTCCCTCACACTTTTTTTCTTATTTTTAAGACCAAAAATAACGATACCTGCCGTTACGAATTTTTTTCGAAATTTTATAAATATTTTTTTTTCTCAAAAACTGTCACACATATTTTTTTTTTTGAAAAAAAAAATCAAAAACTTTTCATTTTTTTAAAGCTAGGTAATGGTTGAAAAAATGTTTCAAAAAATGATTATATTTGTACCCCCCTTGGAACCATTTTTTTGTGTTTCTGATTTTCTCAAAAACGGTACGACCGATTTTGATATTTTTTTTTCATCTTAAAGTTCCTCAGCATTTTGAATATTATTGTGTATTCAAATTTTAAAAAAAGGTTTTTTTGGATTTCAAAAAAAAAATCAAAAATTTTTTTTTCGAAAACCCCATACTCGGTTTTTTTAAAAACTTGATAAATTAAAATTTTTTAATATGATCTACAAGATATGAGAACAAAATTATTTTACCTAATAATAACGATAAACTCCATACAAATGTTAAAAAATGGTTTTCGAAAATCGTATTTTTCTCGAAAACGTTTCCGAGAATTTTGCTAAAATTTTTTTTTCTTTCGATTAATTCTTACGATCTATAATTTAATAAGAACAAAATTTGAAAACAAGACATTACTGAATGTACCTACCATAGAAATAAAATTTTTTATAGAGAAGCTTCTGAACAGTTTAAAAAAAAAACATTGCATTTTAAAACTTCAAAAAATAAAATGCACGACTGGGTCGCACGAACTTGCTCCTATGTAATAGACTAGAAATTTAAAAAACGAATGTTATTAGAGAAAACTGTTCATAAGGATCAAATTATTTTTTAAATTCTTTTAATAGTAAGAGACGAAAACAGAATATGAATTTATGCAAGAACAAAAATTATAAGTCGTTTTAGTGGTTTCTTAAAAAAAGCTTTACATACCTATTCCAACAAAATTTTTAAAAGATTTTTAAGAAAAAATTTTGGTACGCCAATTTAAAGTTTTTATTATTGTTCGAATAAAAATTAAATTAAAAAAAAAATATTGAGCCGTTTCTGAGATATCGAATTTTCAAAAAAAGAAAAAAATTGATTTTTTTTTTCAAAAATTCAAAAAATATTTATTTTAAAATTTTGAAATGCAATGTGTTTTAGACTTTTTAGAAGCTTCTTTAAAAAAAATTTCATTAAGAACCGTTATGTGGATAATGAGAAATTCAAAATTCGAAAAAATGGTTCTATGGTAGGTACAAGCTGTAATATCTTAATTTCAAAATTTTTTTTAATAAACTAAAGATCATAAAAATTAATTAAAAGAAAAAAAAAATTATCAAAATTCTAGGTGCCGTTTTCGAGAAAAATACGATTTTTGAAAACCATTTTTTTAAATTTTTTAACATTTGTATGGTGGGTACCTTTATTTTAAAGTAAAATGAAATTTTTTTTATCACGTCTTGTAGATTGTATTGAGAAACTTTCATTTATTAAGTTTAAGAAAAATCAAGCATGGGGTTTTCGAAATATTGAGTTTTCAAAAAAAAATTTTGAATTTTTTTTTAAAAATCCAAACAATTTTTTTTTGAAAATTTGAATAAACAATTCTATTTAAATTTTTGAAGAGCCTTCGCAAAAAAAAAATGATCAAAATCGGTGGTACAGTTTTTGAGAAAATCAAAAACAAAAAAAATGCTTCCATGGGGGGTACCCTCAATAACCATTTTTCGGAAAAATTTTTTCAAGCATTACCTAGCTTTAACGAAATGAAATTTTTTTGTGTTTTTAGTTCTTAAATCTGTTCAGCAGTTTTTGAGAAAAAAAATATATATAAAATTTCGAAAAAAATTCGTATGGCAGGTACCGTTATTTTTGGTCTTAAAAAAAAAAAGAAAAAAACGTGTGGCGGTAAAAAATCAAAACCCATATCTACCAAGTTTAAGGAAAATCGGCCTAGCCGTTTAGGCTGTAGTCGCAGCGACAGACAGACAGACAGACAGACAGACAGAATTGCCAGACCCACTTTTTTAGTGTTCGCTATCATCGTAATGTCAACTTTGATCAAAATCTCGAGTTCGATTTTTTTTACGAATGCATAACTTGCCTTATAGTACCTATAAGTCGCAAGTAAAAATATTTTTTTTTTTTTAATTTTGGAAAAAAAACTATTTTTGTTTTGGAAAACTCAATATCTCAAAAACGACTCAATACTTTTTTTTTTGTAAATAAAATTTTTATTCGAATGATAATAAAAACTTTGAGTTTGCGTACCAACATTTTTTCTTAAAAATGTTTTAAAAAATTTCCACCTATGTATGTATATAAAAGCTTATTTTTACTTGCGACTTATAGGTACTATAAGGCAAGTTATGCATTCGTAAAAAAAATCGAACTCGAGATTTTGATCAAAGTTGACATTACGATGATAGCGAAGACTAAAAAAGTGGGTCTCGCAATTCTGTCTGTCTGTCTGTCTGTCTGTCTGTCTGTCTGTCTGTCTGTCTGTCTGTCTGTTCGACTACAGGCTAAACGACTCGGCCGATTTTCTTTAAACTTGGTACATATCATTTTTAATTTTTTCCCCCCACACGTTTTTTTCTTTTTTTTTTTAAGACCAAAAATAACGGTACCCCCCATACGAATTTTTTTCGAAATTTTATAAACATTTTTTTTTCTCAAAAACTGTTCAACAGATTTTAAAAATAAAGATACAGAAAAATTTCATTTAATTAAATCTAGGTATTGGTTGAAAAAAATTTCCCGAAAAATGGTTATTGAGGGTACCCCCATGGAACCATTTTTTATGTTTTTGATTTTCTCAAAAACGGTTCAACCGATTTTGATAATTTTTTTTTTGCTAAAGCTCCCCAAAAACATAAATAGAATTGTGTACTCAAATTTTCAAAAAAAATTTTTTTGGATTTTTAAAAAAAACTTCAAAATTTTTTTTTCAAAACTCAATATTTCGAAAACCCCATGCTAGATTTTTTTTAAACTTTGTAAATAAAAGTTTCTCAATATGATCTACAAAATGTAAAACAAAATTTTTTATTTTACCTAAAAATAAAGGTACCTACCATACAAATGCTAAAAAATTAAAAAAAATGGTTTTCAAAAATCGTATTTTTCTCGAAAACGGCACCTAGAATTTTGATAAAATTTTTTTTCTTTCAATTAATTTTTACGATATTTAATTTAATAAAAAAAATTTTGAAATTAAGATATTACAGCTTGTACCTACCATAGAACCATTTTTTCGAATTTTGAATTTCTCATTATCCACATATCGGATCTTAATGAAAATTTTTATAGAGAAGCTTCTTAAAAGTCGAAAACACATTGCATTTCAAAACTTTAAAATAAATATTTTTTGAATTTTTGAAAAAAAAATCTATTTTTTTCTTTTTTTTGAAAATTCGATATCTCCGAAACGGGTCAATATTTCTTTTCGTAAATTTAATTTTTATTCGAACAATAATAAAAACTTTAAATTAGCGTCCCAAAATTTTTTCTTAAAAAGCTTCTAAAAAGTTCTTTTAAAGAAACCACTTCAAGGACTTATAAATTTTGTTCTTGCATAAATTCATATTTGCATAGCATTCTGTTACTACTAAAAGAATTTAAAAATTAATTTTATCCTTATGAACAATTTTCTCTAATAACATTCGTTTTTAAAATTCCCAGTCGATTACATAGGAGCAAGTTCGTGCGACCCAGTCGTGCATTTTATTTTTTAAGAAACCAGTACAACGAATTATAATTTTGTTTGCATAAACTACATAATATTTGCTTAAAACACATGGCAACCTGTGTTTAGCTCCAACTACTAAAGGAGTTGTTTTAGTCATTCAAAAAATTATTTTTATGCTAATGAACAGTTTTTCTCTAATAACATTAATTTTTGAAATTCTTAGTCTTTTAAGAAATTCCAAGTACAACATAAGAACTCTTGAAAAAATGTATTTATTTGCCATGAAATTAACTCAGTTCCTGGGGCTTGGTTCACTATATCGTTCAATCGTTTCATGAAATTTTGACATGCTGTATTTTTTGAATATTTTTCAGAAGTGAAAATGCTATGACTTAGGATTAGACCCGGGAAGTTTTTACCAAACAAAATTTTGCTTACAAAATATGGAAAATATTTTTAAAAATGAGTTCGACCCTTGCATCCCTGTGATCGATATCATTCCTTAGACTTTGTTAAAGGAGTTTAATGATTAAGTTGAAAGTCTTCTAATAGGAATTTTTGAAATTTGACAGGTGATTGCGGCCATATTGTTAAAAGTATATCTTTCAAATTGACTATTGTTTATTATATTTGTCTTGCCAAATTAACATGGAATGTCGTAGTGTTCAACAGCATCTGTTAATAATTAAATTGTCGCCATATACGTCCATCCTTTGCAATGGGGTGACTAAATTCGAGTCGACCGGTTCAATGAACGCCGCTTTCCATGAGAATGTAGAGGAGCGAGAGAAGGAGTCAAGAACTTGGCTTGTGCAGACCAAAACCTGGCGAACGAGTTGGGATACGTTTTGCATGCGCACCACCCATAGAAGACCCGACAAATATTTGAATGATATTATATTTCACCTAATGTCGTACATGGTCGTTCAAAAATAAATACAAACGATTAACGATATCTGAATACAAAGTCTATATACTACTGAAATAAATCAGCCAAGTAGAAGACTTAGCACTATTAATGGACTTGTTGAATTATTGATTCAAAATAGCTTTTTTTGGCCTTTAGTCCACAAAACTTGGCGTTTTGTCCCGACGATCTCACATGGACTAATCAGTTGACTGTGAGGACCTTATCAAAATGCAATTTTTGTTAGATTCAGTTCATCTTACATCGATTTTTGTCAAAGTTGTGATATCATTCTTACAGTTAACGATACAAAACATTAAACGGAAAATCATCTATATCGCGATGTCATCACCTGATAAGAATTTGAAGAGCTCACTCAAGCTTTAGTTGCATTAGTCAAAGCATATCGATATTCAACCTTTAATGTATAAAGGTAAGAAAAAGCCCACATTTGGACAAACTAACCTGGTAATGTTAGTAAAATAGCATTAAGCATCCAAGTCAAACCCCTAAAAGTATTGCTCCATACCTTGCAAACCCATCTTGAACAAAAAATATACGAGAATACCTACGTTAAAAAATTATCAATTCTAAAATCACTGTCCTGGAAAAAATTTAAAACACATTCATTTACAAATTCACAAAAAGGTTACGTATACGCCATAGAGCCCGAAATTACACTGAGCTTACAGAAACAGTTCATATCCTTGATTAAGTAAAATTCAAAAAATTAAGTGTCTTAAAAAAGAAAAGATGCAAATACTAGTTTTATTTATTTTGAAAAAAATAAAATGCACGACTGGGTCGCACGAACTTGCTCCTATGTAACAGACTAGGAATTTTAAAAACGAGAGTTATTAAAGAAAACTGTTCATAAAGATAAAATGATTTTTTTAAATTCTTTTAGTAGTAAGAGATAAAAACAGAGTGATATGCAAATATAAATTTATGCAAGAACAAAAATTATTAGTCGTTGTAGTGGTTCCTTAAAAAAATTAGCTTTTATGTACAAAATTTTTAAAACATTTAAAAAAAAAAAATTTGGTACGCCAACTTTAAGTTTTTATTATTGTACGAATAAGAGTTAAATTTCCAAGAAAAATATTAAGCCGTTCTTGAGATATCGAATTTTCTTATAATATTTAAACTTTGGAAGAGCTTTAGCATAAAAGAAAATCGTTTAAATCGGCTGTACCGTTTTCGAGAAAATCAAAAACAATAAAAATGGACTCAGGGGGGCTACCAAAAATAATATTTTTTTGGAATTTTTTTTTTCAACCATGACCTAGTTTTAACTAAATGAAATTTTCATAATTTTTATAAAAAAATCCTGTGGGACAGTTTTTGAGAAGAAAAAAAATATTTATAAAATTTCGAAAAAATTCGTGTGGCAGGTATCGTTATTTTTGATCTTAAAAAAAAACGTGTGGGAGGAGAAAATCAAAACCCATATCTATCAAGTTTGAAGAAAATCGGCCGAGCCGTTAAGGCTGTAGTCGAACCGACAGACAGACAGACGGACAGAATTGCGAGACCCACTTTTTTGGTCTTCGTTATCATCGTAATGTCAATAATACAAGATGCTCCATAGATTTTCTTTAAACTTAGTAGACAATAGCATTTTTTAAATTATTCCCCAATAAGTTTTTTCCTTTTTTTTAAGACCACACAACACGATACTTGCCATTTATTATATATTTATTATATACAGGGTGTCCCACAGTCACCGCCCCAAATGAAAACCATGGATTCCTGAGGTCATTTTAAGTCGAAAAACTTAAGAGGTCATTTTCTCGTTTTTGTCCCGTTTTCGAGTTATAACGGTTTTTATGATTTTTTCATTAACTGGCTTTATCTTTGCCAAACTGCGTCCGATTCGTGAGATTTTTTTTATAACCAATCAAGAATTTATTACAGTTTTAGTTTGTCCAAAGACTTTTTTTTCTGCGGACAACCGTTTCTCCGCAATTTTGCATCAAACCCAATTTTTTCGTTTTTTAAGTAGTTATTTCACTTTGATATCAATTTATTCAAAAAAAACACGTTAATGAGTATCAATTTTTTTCACTTATTATTGAAGCCCAGTTCATTTTCTAAAATTAAATATTTTTTTTTCCTTGAAAAGAATACTAAATGTAATTAACAAAAAATAAACAAACTAAGTGAATTTAAAAAAAAAATAATTTTTAAATACAAAATTAACTTTTTCTGAGCTATTGTGGTTAAGAAAAGGACAAATAGATAAAGTTAATTAGTAAGACCGTTAACTAATGTAAACAGTAAAGATTTGCATTATGATTTAAAGGTTGTAAATGTCTTTCTCGCGTGAACTAGTGTCCGCGTCGTGTTCTTTCACTTGATACTCCATTTTGGATTTGTTATTCAAGTTGTAGTTTTTTCTCAATTATTTGCGAACAATGGATTACACTAATCAAGAATATCTGGAAATGTTATTAATATACGCTGAAATGGGACAACTTTATCTATTTGTCCTTTTCTTAACCACAATAGCTCAGAAAAAGTTAATTTTGTATTTAAAAATTATTTTTTTTTTAAATTCACTCAGTTGGTTTATTTGTTGTTAATTACATTTAGTACTCTTTTTAAGGAAAAAAAAATATTTTTTTTTAAGAAAATGAACTGGGCTTTAATAATAAACGAAAAAAATTAATACTCATTAATGTGTTTTTTTGAAAAAAATGCTATCAAAGTGAAATAAACAACTTAAAAAACGAAAAAAATTGGGTTTGATGCAAAATTGCGGAGAAACGGTTACCCGCAGAAAAAAAAGTTCTGAGACAAACTAAAACTGTAATAAATTCTTGATTGGTTATAAAAAAAATCTTACGAATCCGACGTAGTTTGGCAAAGATAAAGCCAGTTAA
This sequence comes from Chrysotoxum bicinctum, assembly GCA_911387755.1. Lineage (NCBI taxonomy): Eukaryota > Metazoa > Arthropoda > Insecta > Diptera > Syrphidae > Chrysotoxum > Chrysotoxum bicinctum. The sequence goes on along the minus strand of OU426987.1, from coordinate 235,537,941 downwards.
GGGAAAAGAGAGCAAAAATCATAAAAACCGTTATAACTCGAAAACGAGAAAATGAGCTCTTAAGTTTTTCGACTTAAAATGACCTCAGGAATCTATGGTTTTCCTTTGGGGCGGTGACTGTGGGACACCCTGTATATAGTATATATGCCAAGTTATAAATTCTTATAAAAAATCGAACTCGAGAACAGACTTGACAGCCCAAACGGTTTGATCGATTTTCTTAAAACTTTAAAGATAGCATTTTCAATTCCCCCCCACACGTTTTGTTGTTATTTTTTAGGAACATAAAATAACTGTAACTGCTATATTTTTTTGGAAATTTTAGAAATTTTTTTTTTTAAATTTTCCTAGATTTAAGAAAAAAATTCAAAAAATTTCATTTTATAAAACCAAGCTAATTGTTGAAAAATAATTTCCAAAATATGGTTATTAATGGTACCCCGATAAATCATTTTTACTTGCGACTTATAGGTACGATAGAAACCATTTTAATCAAATTTTTTAATAAATAGATTTATATATCGATATTTTTCAGAAAAATAAATTTTTCACTAAGAATTTGAAAAGTCAATATTTAATGCTTTCTTTAATATGTAGTAAAAAATTGTTTTTTTTTTTTAATCAAATAATAACTGCATAAAAATGTTTAAGTTTTGATAAAACTTGTTCTGTACCTACCTCTTACTTAGTATTCGTTCTATTGAATTTAAGATTAAGACATTGATACCAGTACCTTCTATTAAATGATTTTGTTAATTTCCTCTTTTTCAGGATAAATTTTTAAAATTTAATTTTCTATACAGCAGCTTCTATTTTTTGAAGATCTTATACAATCAAAAAAGGGGCAATGAGCTTTTTGAAAATAAATTTTGATTGACTTAATATTAAAAGCTTAAAATTGAGGTACCAATTTTTTTTTTAAACTTTTCTATAAAAAATGGCTTCAACAATTTAAAAGTTTTGTTTATGTATAAACTCATATTCTAAGGACTTTTCCAGTAGGGATTTTTAATCTTTGACAAGTGATTGCGGCCATATTTTTGAAGCTTCATCTGTCAAATGACGATCACAATCCATATGAAATCCACTAAATTGCAATGCATCCAGGCAAAGCCACTGTTTTTGGGTCATCGGTTGTTGCTAGGTAAGAGGATGCGAGGAATGTCGGTAAAGAGTTAGAATAGGAAAAAGGAAAGGAAAATGGAAAAAGAAGACGTCAGAAAAAAGATAGAAATGTCAAGCTTCGGAGGACACGGCCTACTTGTTAAGCAGAGCAGTTAGCTCGTCGGAACAGCGGGGGTATCTTTCCCACGCAACACTATTCATACTATACTTTGAAAACGACGTTTGCCATACCATCGCAGTTAACGGCGGGAAATATCGGTCGATGATGACCAATTTCTTTTGGCTCGGATTGCATGATGTGAATACCAACGACATTGGATTTAACAGGACGGCACTCCGTACCACACAAAATATACAAAAATCATCTAAAAGTAATATACAATTTTTACAAAATTCAAAATCCCATTTCAGTGAACATTTTCCGCAAAGGATCAAAAACGCAGTTTTATTTTAAACATTTAGAACATTTCAAAATGCATTCCTAAAAAACCATTTTCGGAAAAGCTACATTATTTTCTAGCAGACACGTGCTTAGATATGCTAACACAAACATTCGATTCTTTCCTGGGAACCCTAATACCTCTGTTCCAAATTTAAAGGAAACCGGTTCCCCCACCTAAGCTCTAGCTCGATGTTGAGTCGAAATATGTATCTACATATCGCACACACTAACGGATGAAAAGGCGACGTAAATTCTGATAAATACCTCGAATTTCTGTGTACACAAAGCCAATACCTGTAAAAAAAAACGTATATCATGGAAGAGCCTTTATCCCATGAGGACGCGAGAGCTTTTACAACGTACACAACATTCTTTTTAAATAAATTTAATGAAAAAAGAAAAAAACATACCGCCAAGCAGTCTCTCAAGGAGTACACCCAATCAATATTATCCTTTATAATAATGGCGTAAAAGAAAATCTTGCAATTTAATCAAAAATAAAAACCCAAAACGTGACCAAATATCCAGAAGCATTGTTCCACACGGGTGATTTGGAATATGGTTAGACTTCCTTATTTGACCATCTGTTGGATACTTATGTACCTTCATATTGTATATCCTCCCTCTATACACAAATAACATAAGACAGCTGCCAGTGTAGTCGTGATTGCAACAAAACTATATCCGAACCAAAGAAAAAGGAAGTTTGTTTTTTTCAATTATGGACTCTCTGTCTGAGAGTAGTCGTGCGAATAACTAGACAGAATTTCAGACATGTGCGTTCTTCATGCTCCAGATGTTTTAAGTGTTGACCAACTCTATTCTAGTATATACGTGATTGTTTTCCGTGCTTTTTTGAGTGACAGGGTTGTGCTTCCTTTAGTTTGTCTATCCTTCCAATAGTTCTTCACCTCAATTAAGCTCTGTCATGTGTTAGTTTTTCGCCATTAAATTATCTTGCGATAATTATTTCAGGATTTTTAATTAACTATGATTGTTTTCAAAAAGGGTATCTGCTAGTTTTATGATGCTATAAATTAACGCACAAAGGACATTACATTAACAACCTGTATTGTCTAACCTCTTCCAATCTTAAAAACCTTTGCCTTTCTTCAAGTCCAATAGATGATTATCATGGACGATATGTAGGTGTGTACGAGTATCAGTAAAAGATTCAAGTCATGCCACATAACCAAGGGCGGACTAGTCATTATTCGAGCCCATTTCTCTCTTCGGAATTTTTTCCTTTTTTTTTATTCCCTAATTAATAAAAAAAAAATAATCAAAATACTTACTATTTTCAATGTTTAATTCTTTTAATGTTAATTTTGGCCTGCAAACAACCAAACAACATTTATGATTGATTAGATTAAGAATTTTATTTTTCAATTTGTTTTATATACAATTTGACTTAAAACTAACTTATTACTAAATTAAATCATGTTGGCTCAACAATAGGGGCCCAACGTTCTTCATTTGGCTTTACATAATGCTAGCAACATTATGTATGTACTTCAACAGACAGTAAATGGTAGAAAAATTACATCTTGGCTTCACAGGACATAATTTCTATAGGAAGTGAAAACATAACATGAGTTTGTCAATGAAATGAAGGAATGTTACATGAAAATGTGTCAAGACTCGACGTCTTGTGAGAAATTTTTGTCTAGTGAAGTTGGGGTGTCACGAAACGTCAAAATTTATATCTGCATTTATTTATTCTACGAAGACAAGAAATAAATAGAAAAAATTATGTCTAAAAATAACAAAAGTCGAGACATAAGGCGACTCCACAAGAAATATTGGGTACATGACACATTTCTTGCAATCATTTATTTCAAGTGGAGGCTAAGTGTAATAAACTTTTGACAATTGAAAATCTTATGAGATAAATAAACTATTTTGATAACAAAAATTATGTGAACTATTCTTAATATGGTCTACATTTTGCCAAACAAAAAAGGTTCTTAACGGTATTTGTCATAGAAAATTTGTTTTTATCGTCTCGCTAACGCCTTTACCGATTTCAAAATTTGAATACAGGAGCGTCTTCCAACTTAAAAAAAATTTTAAGGGCCGATGTTGAATGTGAACCACACCTAAACGTCAAGTTTTTTTCTGCATTTCATTTGACATTTCTCAATTTCAGACTAACTCAATTTGAACCATGGAAAGATACACAATCGAGCAACGCGTTAAAGTTATTCAGGCTTATTATGAAAATGGGCGTTCAAATCAAAATGCATATCGTGCACTTCGTGATTTTTTCGCTCAATTTTATTTGAGCAAACCGGATCTGTAGGAGATGTGAAAACACCAGTACATGATTGTACAGCTCGTACTGCAGAAAATATTGTTGTTGTTCGCGATAGTGTGGCTGAAGAGCCGTCGTGCCCAACAATTACACCTCTCACGCTCGTTCTTGATGAACATTATGCATAAAGACTTGCATTTACATGCATACAAGGTGCAATTGACTTAAGAACTAAAGCCTCTTGACCATTTCAAGCGTCGTCAATGGTCAGAATGCTGGCAAGAAATCGCAACAGTGGATTATCAATTTTCGAAGAATATCAGCTTCAGTGATGAAGCACATTATCACCTCAGTGAATTCGTCAATAAGCAGAATTGCCGCATTTAGGCATCATCGGGCCGTATTTTTTCCAAAATGAGGCCGATCATGCAGTTACTGTGAATGGTGTTCGCTATCGTGAGATGATAACGAACTTTTTATGGCCCGAATTGGAAGATATGGATGTGGACGATATGTGGTTTCAACAGGATGGTGCCAGTTGCCAGTTGCCACACGGCTAATGAAAGAATAGCTCTTTTGCGCGACAAATTCAATGGCCGTGTTATCTCACGTGGTAGCGATGTCAATTGGCCGCCAAGATTATTTGATTTGACACCGTTGGACTTCTTTCTTTGGAGTTATCTGAAAGAAAAGGTGTACGTCGATAAGCCAGCAACAATTCAAGACCTAAAAGATAAGATCATTCTCAGCCTCATCGAAAATTTGGACCATCGGATGGAGGTGAGCCGCCGAGGTCGCGGCTAAAATAGTTGCTTTAGTATTTGGACCAAAAAATAGAATTCCATGTGATTTTTGAAGCACATATGAATTTATGCAAGGAAAAAAATTAGAGATCATTATGAGTGTTTTTATTTAATTATTTTTAAGAACAAAATTTGTTACTCCAATCTTAGCGCAAATAAAAATTAAATTTCATAAAAAAATAATATACCAGTTTTTGAACATCGAATTTTCGAAAAAAAAACATTAGTTTTTCTATCAAAAAAAAAAAATAAATATAAACTTTACCTACCATCCCATATAAAGCTTACATTCACCAACCTTTACTGCGTGAAGTGTATTTTTATTTCTCGTTTTTTTGTTTTCTTTAGTTAACCCTGTTTACCTGTCTATACGACCTTTTTACATACATAATCCTTACTGTAACAATAATGGTTGCGCCACCTATAGTCAGTCCACGAAACGAAGTAAGTTGCTTTACGCTTTAACAACTTCGGGAAATATTGAAAACTTATTTCCAAAGTGAGTGCTGTGTAGCCCAAACAGTACGTTTTTCGAAAAGAAGTTTTGGCCGAAATGAAGCACCCGCCGCCCATGCTGTACGCAAGTTTGTGCAAAAAGTTCGTGAGCCTGGTATTCTAGTGGACAATAACTATGGTCCCCGTCGTCTTACAGTGCGCACAGACGAGAATGTGGCTGCTGTAGCCGAGAGTGTGAGACTTAATTCACGGACAACAACTCGCCATCGATTTCAACAGATCAACATTTCAAGCACTAGCCTGAGGAGAATTCCGCACAAAGATCTCGGATTATTCACTTATACAAGGTCAAATTTACTCAGCAATTGAAGGCGTTATCGCTTCGCAGTTTGGGCCTAAGAGCAGCTTGAATTAGACAACGACTTTGGCAGAACAATCCTCTTTTCTGACAAACAAAATTGTCGCTTCTGGAGCTCGGAAAACCCGCACGTTATTATCCAATGCATCCAGAGAGAGTAACAGTTTGGTGTGGATTGTGGAGTGGTAGCATCATTGGACCATTTTTCTTCGAAAATGAGGCTGAGAGTGAGAACACCGTTTCGGCCATGTTAACCGACTTTTTTTTGTTACTGAAATTGAAGACATGAATTTGGTCGGCCTTTGGTTCATGCAGGTCGCCTGTGAGCTGCGAATTGACCCCTTTGGACTTCTTTTGTGGGGAACCATGAAGAAACTAAGATAGGCCAACACAATTAATGGCCAATATCATCCAAGCAATAGCCCAAAACCATCAACTAGGTCTTGGAAAATTGTGATGACAGAATGCACTACTGCAAGGCCAGCCAAGACAGCCACTTGAACCACATTGTGTTCCTCCATAATTAATGGGAATTTTTGAGTGGAACAAATTTAATACCTCATTTATAAAGAAACCTTATAAGTAGTTGTTAAAATTGAGTTATGTGATTGCCCCAACAATCATATAAAGGGTCGCCAAGGTTGTGGCTTGAAAAGGGCGCAACTTGCTCTGAGACCGGCTATGTGTGTTTCTTTTGAAACAGTGTAAATATTTATTTTTAAACATGTAGAATGAACCTTAATGCCTGTGATACACATCTAGTATAATATACACTATAGTATACGAATGAACCACATGTCTGTCAGGGTATACTACGGTAATAATCGTACCAGCCGAGCAAAATAGTATGAGCGTGGTATCTCTCACTATATATATGGACTGCTAGTCGCTCATTTTCTTCATACAAATCCTCAGAAAAAGTGGTTTCACTTTTAAGGTTCTCTCTAACGAAAATGCGCGATCAAGAGATGTCACTTAAAAAAAGGAACTAATTTTTGACAATTCAACCCCAGCGGTTGCTGTCAAAAATTAGTTTCTTTTTTTAATTGTCATCTTTTGATCGCGCATTGTCACTAGGAAGAAAGCTTAAAAGTGGAACCATCGTGAAGTTGGCTACTAGCAGTCCATATCTATAGTAAGTCAATGGTTTTTTGCATAGTATAGTCTTCTCCTTAGTCAAAACAGAGCTCCATTTTTCTCAAGTGAATAATAGATTTACTAAAACTCAGTGTCATATTGATGTTTATTATGATTTTTTAAAATTTTCTAATTTGTAATTTCAAAATGGAAACGAATTTCATAAACGGAAAGTTCTTGACAGTGACCAAATCGCCCAGATTTTCAATATTTGGAGGGAAAATATCGACGGTTTAAGCGGACATTTATTATTATTTAAAGTGTTTAAGCTGAAAAGATCCATACAAATTTTAAATATGTATCTTCATTTGAAAGATTGAAAATTTGTGTTTGCCAGAATATGACTGGCTGTCAAACTATACTACGTTCTTCAGTGCGTCACGTAACATGGTATTGAGAGTACTATGGTATTTATACCTTGGTATCTATACTAGATGTGTGTCAGTGGGGCATTAAGCAAAACTATTGTTTCAGAATTTCTTACTTCAATATTTCTTTTATTAAAATTTTTCGAACAGTCAATATTTTGAACCTACAATATTCTTTGGGTCTTTATTTTAAACCAGCTTTAAACGATAAATACAGGAGTAAAAATAAATATGGTTGAATTTGCAAAATAAATATGAATTCTTTTTAGATCAAAATCGTTAGAACCTTTCTAGAGGAAATGATACAAAAAAAAACCATTCCATGGGAGACATTGTGTGTAAGTTAAGGGTTTTAAATTAGGTAGTTCCGAACTTTGACGGGTGATCGCGTTGACAACGAGATGTGTTCCATATCTTTACTCTCGAGCTGTTCGAAGTTGACCCCAATTTCGGTTGAAAAATCAAATTCAGCGACGAGGCCCTTTTCTGGATGCTTGTTTTGTACACGATAGCACTAAGTGCCACACAGCCTGTACCAGAATGGACATTTTGCACGAGCACTTTACGAACATGGTTATCTCACGTGGAGGAGATGTCACTTAGCAAAGAGATCGTGGTATTTAACCCCAGTAGACTTCATCTTGTGAAGATTTCTAAGGTCACAGGTCAATGCCAATAAACCATAACCCACAAGATCTATGAAAGCCAACATAATCAAGGTCAGAGATATGGAAAATTGCACGTTTCGCCATTAGCCAAACCGCGACAAACTTTTGAATGTAATTATATTTTATACATAATGGTAAAAATAAATGCCAATAATGGCCTCAATCACATCTTTTGCTTAATTCATACCTAAAGATAGAAAACAATTAATGGAAAACCATTAACAAGTTCTAAGCTTATCTATAAGAAAAACGCACTTTTTTACGAAACGAACATAATTTTACACACTCAATATTAAGGTGAGTAGTGGTAAATAAGTTCAAAGCCTACAACAAATATGTATTTCCCAAATCAAGTTATACCTATACAATTAAAACCCAAAACAACCCCTTTAAACATCTCAAACCAAATTGAACTTAGCACCTACTATACTTACTGCGTGTTCCACATCGCTAAAGAAGCCACACTCCTGAGAAATAATTATCCTTAACCTAAACCGTGTTATCCAAACCTTATTTTCATAAAATCTGAATCTGAAGTGTATATGTGTCTACCTATAAAAAAAAGGGTCTTTCAGTTTCAATTCTCAATGAACATGGCAAACAATAGAAATCTTATCGCTGTATTTCTCAAGGATTCCCCAACAGAAATCATTCCTGTAAATTGTGTTTTTATTTAAATATGTACATACACACACATATACTTGCAAAGGAAGAAAAATTGATTTACCATAGTCTAGTAGGGAACAAAAAAAAAAAATCCCAAAAACACGTAACAGCTCCCACAAACACATAAATCTGTCAATACTCATCAACAAAAATCCTGTCAACTTGACACATTGCCTCGTAAGTCTATAATATCCCTTCAAATCCATTTTAAACTTATCCTTTTGATTTAATTACCTCCCAGATGGTGACAAGGAAAAACCATACAAAAATCCAAACAAATCTTATCCTGAACTCCGAAAACTAATAATATTTATTCTGTCCAAGGATCAGATTCGAGATATGCAATATTCAGACATGTATTTAGCAAAGAAAAAAGAAGAATTAAAACTCAGAGAAAGGGAGAGTAAGAAAAAAAGAGAGTCTGAGATTTTGCAGGGATAAAAAAAAATATCCGCGATATCTCTCCATCGCCCGCACACTGTTTTCTGTTCACCCCCACATTTACGCTTAGTATCGATTTTTTTCTTGTGTACAAAAATAAGGACACACAGTGTTACTTATTCGTCTGATGTCCTTGTATCGGGACAATTTATTTTATTAGAGCAAAAAGGGTAGGTAGGTAGGTAATGGAATGTTATTCATTGGCCTTGGGTGAGTTTAAAGGGGGTGTACACGATAGTACCTATGTCAATAATTTATCAATTATTCCATTCGTCCTTAATCATCATCTACGACTTACAGTTTTTTAGTCCTTGAAGTGCTGTTCCTCTCTGTTTGATGGCACAACTGACCCCTAAAGAAATGGTGTGTCTTTGTTGCTCTTGTGTGCGCCCTGCTTGGGGCTATTTAAACAGAGTTTGTCGTCAAAGTTTCAAGTGCAGCAGCAGTGGCAGGAGCAGCAGGACAACGATACATAAATATTCAGAATTCGCAGCGAAAAAGGACGAAAATTATTTTTTTTATTTTGATTTTAATAGAAGGGGTGATATGTTTCCCCAATACTTTTCTCTTTTTTCTTTTTTGCACTAACACACCGCACCCAGGATTAAGTAAAAGGGATAACAAAAAACAAAATATTTTACCGTTAGATTTATTTTTTTTGATTATATTTATTAGATAACAATCAGAATTTTACATATTCTTTTTACCCTCCTTCAATTCTCTTACAAGGATATTCACAGAATAAACAAGAATAAATTAAATTAAAAAATCACTCATACTAGGCAAACAGGCAGAGTGGAATAATTTTTTTTTATAATGGGGAACACTCGCGAAGCAACGGTATTTTCTTAGCATCGATTCCTCACGCAGTTCACGGCCGAACTGACAGTTGGCATACACAACAAAATACAAGAGACGTTGGGCTTAGGATTCGAGTTGAACCCATTCAGGCATTCAGCCACCAGCAGACGGAAAAAATAAAAATTCCCTTATTGAGGTAGAGTATCGTGGTCTCTGTTGCGCCTGTTGCACTGCATTGGATTTAATCGGAAAAGGCTAAAAATAGAAGAAGAACAACATTGTGGAAATCTGTTACATGCGCACATGTTAAGGGAAATTTTAGTTGTTGTTGTTAAAAAGTTTGTCTTGAGTTTGAGTTTCGGAATTGTTCGAATTCGAAAATAACAAAACGCAACTGTACATATGACAGTTATTTGAATATGGCGGTAAAATAATATCCGTTTTAAAAGCTCAGCTTACTACCTTAAAAGCTACAAAGCTTGTAAAGGTTGTTGTCGAAATATTTGGAAATTTCATTTGCAAAAGTTGAACTTTATAGCTTCCAAGCTTGCTTTGATTAATGTCTCTGATATTGAAGAATTTTGGTTGTTGTATTAAGTATATAGAATTGTTGAAATGAGTCGCGAAGGCTAGTTGCCAATGGTGGTGTTTTCGGAATAAGCTCATCCTTCAACCTTTTTATATTGCTTACATATTTCTCAAGTAGATGGATTTTGTTATAATTTATTTGAACAAAAAATATAAATGTTAAAAAAGAGACGCAAGTTCTCGTAAGACGTTTTTCTTTTATTAACTCCTAACAGAACATTGAGCAGAGTTTGGGCATGTCTAGCACGTTCTGAGCAGAATTTGATCAGAGGTGCCAAAGGAGTCGATAGGAGATGATAGCGAAGACGAAAAAAGTGCGTCCGGCAATTCCGCCTGTCTGTCTATAGCTATGTCTTGAATATCTGTAATCTCAATCTACAGCCTAAATTACTACAGGTATTTTCTTCAAACTCAGTAGGTACTTAAGGGCCTTTGGTGATTCCCTAGAGGATAAATTGATTTTTTTTAGCTCTAAAACAAACGGTACCCCCGAAACACCGGTAATAAAAAATCTGATTTATCTCGAAAACGGCTCTAAAGATTTTGATGAAAAAATTAGGTGAGCTATCATTGGCATGTACTACAATTCGGTAAAAAAAATTAAGCAACATATGTTATTAAAGGTACCTGTCATAGAACCGGTTTTTTGATTTTCGACTTTCTCATTAACGGCGATAACGATCTTAATCAAAATCCTCTTAAACTTAAAACATAATCGTATATAAAAATGTTCCAAAATTCCATTTTTTTTTTAAATCTATATTTTCAAAACGTGTGAACGAGCTAGCTCTGATTAAAAAAAAAAAAAAAAAACCAACCTTAGCGCTCAGATGTGCCTGAGGTCCGAGCTAAAAAAGAAACATATCTTTTTTTGACAGCTTAGTTCCCTTCTGTGAGCTTAAAAAGAAAAATGCCTATAATGTTCACAAATTCTGTGTGTAGCAAGTCAACGGTGAACGGGTCTTACGTTCCCCATTTGACAACATACGCTCCCGTTCTAGATCCACATCCGAAGAACGAGGAAATGTATCTGGAAAAAAGGAAAAAGCTGAGAGTACTGTCGCCAGCAAAATAATTTAATGGATTAGAAGTTTCAGACAAAAAGTTTTTAATGAATATAAGAAAAAGATTCGGAGGCCTGTGGCAGGCCAGCATGTAACATATTGTAATATTTTTGCTAGGTTCTTTAAATAAAACTTATTACTGTTTCTAATATTTCTTCTTTATTTACACTTTTCAAATCCAAACAATAAATCTCAATTTATAATCAACTCTAATACTTTTATTCCAACTTAAATCCACTTCTTTAATTACACTTTCCACAATCCAATAGTTCAGCTTTGCACACTTTCATAATCGAAAATAAACTGTCTTGTGCTCACCGCGAACACTCCCTTTTATACTCAAACCAGTTGTTCTCGAAGGTTCTTGTCTAGAATATTCTATTTGCTTGGAACGAGGGGAAATGGAGATAGAATGTTCTAGTAGTTTGGAATAAGGAGAAATTTAGATGCGAACTGCTGGAAAAGAGCTTTTTGGTTTTGTTCCTTCATAAAGCAGATATGTAATTCCCAACAGATGGTGCTGTAGGAGTATAAAGCTCTGTTCGCAACATTGCCCCCTTCTTAAGATTGTTCGTCCCGAACAACTCTATCACCAGCTTCGGCACTGTATCGGTGCAGTCGATCACTATGCACAACTTTTAGCTTTCCTCTTAACCCTCTTTGAATTCGGTAAACGACATCATTGATTTTCGTGACGACAGTATAAGGGCCTTCCCAGTTTTGTTGAAGCTTCGGCGACAATCCCTTTTGACGATGTGGATTATACAGCCATACACGATCTCCTACTTGGAATCCTGTCGTGTTTGCTCTTGTGTCGTACCTTGTCTTCATTCGATCGCTGTAAGCGCTCATTCTAGTCCTGGTCCTTTCGTGGATGTCGATTAGCCTCTCTTGTAGGTCACTCACGTAATCCCTTGTTTCCTTAGACTCTTGTGATGGATGTCCAAACCTTATCTCACTAGGGAGCCGTATGCTTCTTCCGAACAGGATTTCAGATGGTGTTTGTCCTGTTGAGCTATGTACTGCACTTCGATAGGCCATCAAAAATAGTGGTATGTGCCTATCCCAGTTTCTTTGGTTGTCGCCTACGACCTTAGTGAGGTGCTCTTTTAACGTCCTGTTGAATCTCTCGACCATTCCATCAGATTGCGGGTGAAGTGGTGTGGTTCTCGTTTTCTTAATGCCAAGGAACGCGCACACCTCTTGGAATATGTTCGACTCAAAGTTCCTTCCTTGGTCAGAATGGAGCTCCATAGGCACACCGAACCTGCTTACCCAGTTAGACACAATCTGGTCGGCCACGGTCTTGGCTTCTTGGTTCGGGATAGCGTACGCCTCAGGCCATTTGCTAAAGTAATCCATTACCACCAGAATGTATTTGTTTCCATCATTCGTTTCCGGAAAATGGGCCAGCCACATCAACAGCAATCCTTTCAAACGGTGAGCCAACATTATATTGCATCATTTTTCCTTGCAGTTTTCTACCAGGGCCTTTGGTTGCAGCACAAGCGTCACAATTTCGGCACCACTTTTCAATGTCGTCTCTTGCATGCAACCAGTAGAATCGTTGTCTCACTTTTTCTAACGTCTTGTTGACTCCCAAATGGCCTCCTGAAGGTCCATCATGCATTTCTCGAAGAACCTCTTTAATTTTTGATTGAGGTAACACAAGCTGCATCACATAGGATTTACCATCAGCGGACTCCCATTTTCGCCTAAGAACACCTTCTTGCACATGAAGTGAGTCCCATTGTGCCCAATAGGCTTTTAAAATTGGACTCCTATCGGAAATGTCATTCCATGCGGGTTTTTCTTCATGTTCTTTCCATGCGAGAAGAGGTTCAATGTCGGGGTCTTCTTGTTGAGCAGATCTTATTTCTTCATTGCTCCATCCACAAATGGGGTCAGCCCTTATTCGCTGAATGTTGATGGATTCCTTTTCTTCTTGTCGCATGCAATGCTTGCAATCTAATTTACAAGGCCTACGGGATAGTGCGTCGGCATTTGAATGCAGCTTTCCCCTTCGGTGTTGAATTTCGTAATCGTAAGTCTGCAGTCTTTCTATCCATCTTGCGACTTGTCCTTCTGGGTTCTTGAAGTTCAACAACCAGTTAAGAGCACCATGATCAGTTCGTAGAAGAAACTTCTGTCCATAGATGTATTTGTGGAAGTGTTTCGTTGCCAAGATGAGTGCCAAGAGTTCTCTTCTGGTCACACAGTAGTTCCTTTCGGTCTTCGACAGTACTTTGCTGAAATAGGCGACAACCTTTTCTTCGCCATCGTGCACTTGTGACAGAACAGCGCCGACTCCCACGTTGCTTGCATCAGCATCGATGATAAAAGGCTTGCCTGGAGTCGGATAGATCAGCACCGGAGCATTGCATAGACGGTATTTCAGTTCTTGGAAGGCTTTTTCACACTCACCTGACCATCTAAACTGCTTGTTCTTTTCCGTAAGCTGATGCAAACTCTTCGTAATTCCGGCAAAGTTCTTAACAAAACGTCTGTAATAAGTAGCAAGACCAAGAAAACTTCGTAGTTGATGTTTTTCCTGTGGTGTTGGCCAATTTTTGACGGTGTCAACTTTTTCAGGATCAGTCTTGACTCCTTGGGACGAGATGATATGTCCCAAATACTTTACTTCAGTCTGGAACAGTGCACATTTTTCTGGGTTCAGTTTAAGGTTAGCCTCTCGAAGTCTCTGGAACACACCCTTTAGGTTCTTACAGTGTTGGTCGTATGTCTTTCCATAAACGATAACATCATCCAAGTAGACAAGACAAGTTTTCCACGTCAGACCTTGAAGGACACACTCCATCAAACGCTCAAATGTTGCCGGAGCGTTGCAAAGACCAAATGGCATCACGTTGAACTGCCATAGCCCATTACCTGTGGAGAACGCTGTCTTTTCTCGATCCTCAGGGTGAATTTCAACTTGCCAATATCCACTTTTCAAGTCCAGTGTTGAAAACCATTGTGCTCCTTCCATCGCATCTAAGGTGTCGCTAATTCTTGGCAGGGGATAGCTATCTTTCTTGGTCACGTCATTTAACCTTCGGTAGTCAACACAAAACCGTGTACTTCCGTCCTTCTTTTTGACTAGGACCACTGGTGACGCCCAAGGACTCTTGGAGTTCTCAATCAAACCATCCTTCTTCATGGTGGTAATCATTTCCTCAGCTTCACCTTGTTTGGCCAGTGGCAGACGTCTTGCGGGCTGACGAATGGGTCTTGCATCTCCTGTATTTATTCGATGCTGCACCATTTGTGTCCTTCCATATTTCCCGTTTGGTGAAGCGAAAATGTCGGCATACTCATTCAGAAGGCTTTCTGCCATTTTAACCTGATGTTGGTCTAGGTTAGATGAATTGAGTATCTTTGCCTTGATGCTATTGAGCTCCTCAGTATTTAATGTCACTCTCGGTGTTTCAGCGTCAATTCGTGTTATGGCTGCGACATTTTCGCACTTACCGATAACTTCTCCTTTTGCTAACTTTACATCGTACGGTTTGGTGTTGAGTATCCGTACGGGGACCATATTGTTCTTTGGAGCCACAAGTGTCTTCCCAATGATGACGTTTTGGGAAGAACAATCTGGGCCTGGTTCCACCATTAGGTATCGATGGCGTCCACACTCACCTTCTAATTTCGTCCAAACGAATACCTCAGAAGAAGTTGGAATAATCACGTCTTCTTTGATGACAGTCCTTAGAGTTGTTGTTCCTTCGTGCCCATAGTTCATTGGAATCTCTGTATTCTGGTATTTGAGTACTTGTTTGCCAATATCCAAAATTACTCGATGTTCTTTCATGAAGTCCATGCCTATGATGCATTCGTCACATATATCTGCCACCAAAAATTTGTGTGAGAATTCTAGATCTGCAATTCGAATTCTAAGTCGGACTTCACCATAAACCCTAGCTGCTTCTCCTGTGGCAGTTCTTAGACGGTAACTATTGGTGTTGTGTAGCCAATTCAGGTGAACTAGGTCTTGACGCACAATGGAGGCTGTGGCACCGGTGTCGATGGTGACCACACGTTTGTTGCCATTTAATGTTGCCTCGACAGTCAGACTTCTATTGTCTCGCTTAGTTTGGGAGACCTGGATGGTGTTTCTGGGGCCATCGATACCAGAAACCAGCTTCTGCCCCTCGAAGTTGGAAACTGTTCGGGAAGTAACACTGGTGTTATGGTTACCTTGTTCTGAGTTCGAAACTCCGTGTCCACAATGTTGACAAGCTCTTCTTGGTGGTAACCGACATTGACGCTGTAAATGTCCAGTCTTATTACAATTCCAGCACTTTGCAAGTCCGTTTCGTTGGTTCCTTTGGACATCAGTTCTTTGACATGAGCATTCTTCGACGACGGCTTCTCTAAGTCGATGTACTCCGTGAGAAGCTTGCTCAGCTGCTTCCATTGTCAAGGCAAATGCTAATGTTTCCGAAAGCGTTCGTTTTCCAGCAGTTCGTACGGCCCTTTGAAGATGTATGTCAGAAATGGCGCGAACAAATGCCTCAACTGCGAACTGGTTACAAATTTCCTCTCCAACATCTGGATATGCAAGATGAACAAGCCTTTCAATGTCCGCTTGCAGTTGTTGTAGAGTTTCGCCCCTCTTCTGAACTCTGGAATTGAGTTGCACTCTGAAGACTTCTTTCATGTGGCTGTTACCAAAGCGTTTGTCTATAGCCAAAACCAAGGAATTGAAGTCGCCGCTCTTATCTGCTGGTATGGTTTGCAACAACTCAGCAGCTGCTCCTCTAAGAGCAAGAGTTAAGGCTATATACTTGTCAGCCTCATCCCAGCCATTTGTTGTGGAAGCTGCCTCGAATTGCTTCTTGTATATAGACCAAGAAGTTTGTCCATCAAAGGTTGGAGGTTGCATCTCCTTTTTCCTCAAGGTTTCTCCAGAACTTTCCCGAATCTTTATATTTCGAATGCGATCTAGCTCTTTTGAAAACGTCTCCATTTTGTTGTCGACTTGATTCTCCAATAATGAAACACGTTCGGCTTGATTCTCTAACAATGAAACACGTTCATCAAGTGCAGATACATTCTTCTCGATGTTAACAAGCTTGCCTTCTAGCATGTTTTTCTGCTCTTCGAGAAGGTCTTTTTGTTCGTTATGCTGTTTATCAAGGCGTTCGAGAATATTCTTTTGTTCATTTTTCTGTTCATTTCGTTGTTCTTCGAGACGTTCGAGAACATTCTTTTGTTCATTTCGTTGTTCTTCGAGACGTTCGAGAACATTCTTTTGTTCGTTTTTCTGCTCATTTCGTTGCTCGTCGAAACGTTGAAGCAGAAGACTAATCATATTTGAAACATCTACATTTTTACTTACGTCTGCTTCCTCAGCGTCAGCTTCAAAGACGAAAATGTCCGGGTCTTCATTTTGTTGTTTCAAATATTCGGCCAAACGCAGAACAAGCTCATTTTTCGATCCTGCTCTAGAAAGTTCTCGCTTGCCTAATTCACTTTTCAGCTCATTACAGTTGAGCTCTTTTAGTAATTTGCTCATTTTTATTATTATTATTTTTTTTTTTCGCACACTTCACTGCACAATAAGTTTTATCCCACTTCTGACACCAATGTAATATTTTTGCTAGGTTCTTTAAATAAAACTTATTACTGTTTCTAATATTTCTTCTTTATTTACACTTTTCAAATCCAAACAATAAATCTCAATTTATAATCAACTCTAATACTTTTATTCCAACTTAAATCCACTTCTTTAATTACACTTTCCACAATCCAATAGTTCAGCTTTGCACACTTTCATAATCGAAAATAAACTGTCTTGTGCTCACCGCGAACACTCCCTTTTATACTCAAACCAGTTGTTCTCGAAGGTTCTTGTCTAGAATATTCTATTTGCTTGGAACGAGGGGAAATGGAGATAGAATGTTCTAGTAGTTTGGAATAAGGAGAAATTTAGATGCGAACTGCTGGAAAAGAGCTTTTTGGTTTTGTTCCTTCATAAAGCAGATATGTAATTCCCAACAGATGGTGCTGTAGGAGTATAAAGCTCTGTTCGCAACAATATATTATGAATTTCGGACTTAAAAGCATTCAATACAACTTGTATTGAGCGGTTTGAAAGGCAGATTCTAATCCATCGAAGAAGAGATTTATCAAAACCAAATGCACGCATTTTCGATAAAAGAGCTTGGTGCCAAACTCTATCAAATGCCTTTGAAATATTAAGTGCAATAATCTTACTTTCTTCAAAACGATATAAAGATTTCTGTCACTGTTCGGTGAGGTATACCATCCGATCACCAGTGTACATATTGCTACGAAAGCCATACAGCGTTTCCATGACCTTGGAAAGAAGGGACTTAAGTGCAATTGAACGATATTTAAAAGGGGATGAAGATTCGCCTTTTTTAAGAGACAGGCTGGACAAATGATGTTTTCCATCCACTAAAAAAGATAAGAATAGATGGAAAAGCTTATGCAATGACTTTGCCAGTATTGAAGAACACCTCTTCAAAATAATGGGACTGATACTATCCGAGCCATCGGATTTGTGTAAATCGAGATTTTTTAGTACTCTTGCAACTAAACAAGTGCGTTCCCAAACTGTGCTGCAAACAATTTAGCTTTTTCTAGCGAGCTGACATAAGGAGTGTCATTGAAGACGAGCGTTGGAACCGAAGACGATGAAGTATGTATTTCGTTATTTTTTTTTTTACAAATGACCAAAAATGTGTACTAACCTTTGGGACATTGTAGTATTTTCTGTTTTTTTAGAACATAAAATATAAATGATTGTTAAATAATAAAAAACCAAAGAAAAAAGAAAATAATACTTCAAATGAAGCTTAGTCTTAATAGGAATATTAAGCGAGCAATAGACAGCAGAAATGTTTTGTGTGTCTTGTTTTCTGTTCATCTTAATTTTACTATTCAATTGTTTGCAATGTTTCTAAAGTTTAGCCTTTCCATGCGCATGTTGCTCGATCTGCAGGATTTTGACACCTTCAAAATCTGGAGAATGATCGTTTTCGATACTGTGACTCACCAGGACTGTCTTTGCAGGATTATTATTGTCAGATCTATGAAATGAAATTTATTATAGCACACCGAAATACTGGTTGATTAGACCAATAGAAATCCAGCTGAGGCACTGTATGCTGTAGAGACCCCATACAAAATTTTTTGAAGTTAACATCCGAAAATAAACGTACGGAATTACACACACACAAAAAAACATAAAAGGAAACACCCTGTACACGTGAAAAATCTTACCCGAAATGTATACCTTTTGTTGTCTTTCGTTGTCTTTCGTTAAATGTCGAAAAAGGAAATGGGCGACGATTTCTATCTGACCCCTCTACTATCGATAGGTCTTTTCTTTTTCAACCACGGCCGAGTAAAGTTACCAAATAGGTACAGTCATTATACTTTGTTCGACTTTAAATTAAATTTATTTTCAAATATGATTGGCCTTCAAACGCCGCCGGCACGTGGTGTGCCAAAAACCTGCTGCTTGTCTCTGACGTAACGCACAGAAGCTGCTCTTCTACGAGTAGTCCGACTGGGCCGAGACCAAAGACCATCTCCTCGAGCGTCGCCGTTTACTAGGTGTTTGTCGGGTGTTGCGATACCGTTCACTTTGCCCCGATCAGTCAATCGACAACGTCACCTACGTCGTGTTAGTGAGCAAAAGGCTACGACATATAGATGCTACGCCTTAGTCATATAAATTTTATCGTCACTGGTCTAGCTGCACAAGTACCTACAGATAAACACAATCACGACACGTATCACGCTAAACATTAGCCACGCAGCATCAGTCGCATCACAGGCCCCATCAACTTGCCGGCGCGGCGGCGCACAGTGGGCCCAAATGCCATTTTGCGTCTCAAAAATGTATTTTTCAAAATTATTACGAAAGATTAAATTTTTATGCAAATGTATCAAGAAAAGTTCAAATTTTGTACTGCAATTAAAATTTTATGAATTAATTTGCATGGTTCAATAATATGGCTACCTTAAGTGGTCGCTCGAGACAACCCTATATGCATGGCGAAATGAAGAACGCGTTTAGTGCAATTTTCTTCATTTGTTTTATAATGTGATCATACAAGTGTTATATATCGTTGGAAAGCGTGTAGTTTTAGCTTTTCAAATCAATTGATATTAAAAAAAAAAATATTAGTTTAATAAATTTAATAATTTTTGTAAATTTTTTTTTTTTCCTTTGTTTTTATCTTTGGCTAAGGTTTTAAATGGTTCCGCTGTCTTCCGCTGCTTTCTTTTATTATACAAAAGATTCCTCATTTCATTAGTAAAATGGCAAAAGAAAAATTTGTTGCCCCAATTTGCCCCCCTCTGAACAAGAGCGATAAGCTTATAATAAGGTAGCTACAAAACAAAAAATCTAAGATTAGCATTTTTGTTTGTTTTTTTTTTTTAAGATTATATTTATTTTTTTTTTTAATTTGTTGGGCTTTCTTTTTTATTATAACGGTTGCAAACTTCCGTTATTTCTAATGATTTTATACTTTCTTAATGTTTATGTGGAATTTAAAAAGGAAAATTTGTGAGTCCGGGTTATTTATTAGTTAAATACGTGCGAAAAAAAGTTAAAAAATGAGTTATTTAGTGTTTTCTGTAAATGAATTGTGCAACTACTTTATAAACAATGGATGCAATTTAAAAGGCCTTACGAATTACCTCAGTTCTAAATTTGAATTATCAGGTACGAAACTTGAAAATGCTGTATCAAGTATCAGTAAAAACTTTATTTCAAAATTTAATTATCGGTGGATTAAAGCATCTAGAACAAGAGATCGTTTTGTGAAAAATAATAAACAGTGGTTGGATAGTGAGTTCAAAGTCATTTTTAATAAAGAGCAACCAAATTCATCTGGACAACTAGGAAGACCTTCTAAAATATATGTCGAGTCATCAGAAAAAAACAAAAAAACGTAAAAATATGGAATTATTTCAAGAGTATGGATTGGAACACCTACACAATGCATATACTCAAGGACTAAGGTCTTTAGGAGAATCAGAAGAAGCTGCAATTGTAGCTATAATACGTAATTTAAGTAAGGACGAAAAAAAAAACTTTTGAAGGAAATTTCACATGATTCAGCCCTTAATATTCCTTATTCAACTGACGAAGCTATGGGCATCTTTATCGATTTAGATCTATCTAAATACCAATACAAATATTTAAGGACTTGCTTGGTTGAAAAAAAATGTTCAATACTTCCATCTTATCAAATGTTAGCCCAAGCGAAGGAACTGTGCTACTCACCAGAGTCAAGCATTACTGTAACTGATATAGGAGCTAAAGTTCAGGTACAAGAATTGCTAGACCATACTGCTAGACGTATCTTGCAAATCGATTCTATCTATACTTCTGGATCTACAAATTTGAAACTCTTTACTAAATGGGGTTGTGATGGCTCTTCGGGACAAAGTGAATACAAACAAATATTATTAGGTGAAAATGATAAAATATCTGATGCCAACTTATTTATAGCCTCACTCGTTCCGATCAAACTTATTAACACGGATACTAAGATGGTGTTATGGCAAAATAAGACTTTTTCTTCAGTGCGTTACTGTCGCCCAATATTAATAGAGTTTTCAAAAGAAACCCCCGATAAGACAAAAGAAGTTGTTAATGCTTTACAAAACCAGATCAATCAATTACAAGTGACTCAATTAAATAAAAATGACGAAGTAATACAAATTCAACATGAGCTTTTCTTGACAATGATTGATGGGAAAGTTGGTCAAGTCCTAACTGAAACAAGTTCGAGTGCTGTGTGTACAGTATGTGGAGCAAAACCCAAGGAGATGAATGACCTTATGAAAGTAAAATCAAAACCAAAAAACGAAAGTGCATACCAGTATGGTCTTCGATTCGATGTATGGAACTAATTTTACATTTATCCTACACTCTTTCCTTTGAGAAGTGGTCTGCAAATACTTCCGAAAACAAATAAAATGCACGACTGGATCGCACGAACTTGCTCTTATGTAAAAGTACTTTGGAATTTAAGATACATTTTATAAATATAAAACATGAATTTAAAATGAAATTGCCGTCTGATTTCTAGAAAAGTATGAATTTATGCAAACAAACTTTAAAAAATCGTTTTATTATTAAATAAATAAATTTTTTATATAAGAAATTTCTTTAAAATTTTTTAAGAAAAAAATGTGGGATGCGAATTTTAAGTATTTAATAATATTGTTTTGGGAAATAATTTCAAAAAATAATCGTTCATAGGTTTTGAAGATATTGATTTTTCAAAAAAAAATTTTTTTCAAAAAAACCCAACAAATAATTTTTCGAATATTTTTATATACAATATTATTTTAAACTTAGTGGGACTCCTGCTAAAAATTTTGGGTTAAAATCGTTAGAGCCGTTAATGAGAAAGTCGAAAATCAAAAAAACGGTTCTATGGCAGGTACCGTTAATAACATTTTGCCCCAATTTTTTTTTTACCAAAACGAAGTCCATGTCCATAATATCACACCTAATTTTTTTTATCAAAATCGTTTGAGCCGTTTTCGAGATAAATAAGATTTTGCATTACGGGTGTATGGGGGGTACCCTTAGTTTTGGAGCTAAAAAAAAAATTTCAATTTTTCCTCTAGGGAATCACCGAAGACTCTTAACTACTGAGATTGAAAGAAATAGGTCCAGTGGTTTAGGCTGTAGTGGGAGGTACAGACATACAGACACACTGAAACATGTTTTTTGTGTACTAAATTTTCCTTAAAATTTTTATAAAAAAAATTCATATGCAAATTGGTAGTATTTAATAAAATACATTTTAAAACGTAATCTAAAATTTTAATCGTGCATTGGTTTTCAAGATATTGAATTTTCAAAAAAAAAATTGTATTATTTTTTTAAAAATCCAAAAACTATTTTTTCGAAAAAATTTTTAGTTTATATTTTTTAAAATGCAAAGGAGCTCCTACGTAAAAATTTCGGTAGAAATCGTTATAGCCGTTGGTGAGAAAATCGAAAATCAAAAAAAACCGTTCTATGACAGGTACCCCTAATAACATTTCCCCCCAAATTTTTTTTCACCAAAATGTAGTCCATGTCCATTATATCACACCAAATTTTTTTTATCAAAATCGTTAGAGCCGTTTTTGAGATAAATAAGATTTTGCATTACGGGTGTATGGGGGGTACCCTTAGTTTTGGAGCTAAAAAAAAAATTTCAATTTTTCCTCTAGGGAATCACCAAAGACCCTTAACTACCGAGATTGAAAGAAATAGGTCCAGTGGCTTAGGCTGTAGTTCGAGGTACAGACATACAGACACACTGAAACATGTTTTTTGTGTACTAAATTTTCCTTAAAATTTTTATAAAAAAAATTGATATGCAAATTGTTAGTATTTAAT
Source organism: Chrysotoxum bicinctum (assembly GCA_911387755.1). Taxonomy (NCBI): domain Eukaryota; kingdom Metazoa; phylum Arthropoda; class Insecta; order Diptera; family Syrphidae; genus Chrysotoxum; species Chrysotoxum bicinctum. Next base: position 235,515,378 of record OU426987.1, on the reverse strand, counting down.
AAAATACATTTTAAAACGTTATTTAAAAATTTAATCATGTATCGGTTTTCATGATATCGAATTTTCAAAAAAAAAATTGTATTATTTTTTTAAAAATCCAAAAACTATTTTTTCAAAAAAATTTTTAGTTTATATTTTTTAAAATGCAAAGGAGCTCCTACGTAAAAATTTCAGTAGAAATCGTTAGAGCCGTTGGTGAGAAAATCGAAAATCAAAAAAACCGTTCTATGACAGGTACCCCTAATAACATTTCCCCCCAAATTTTTTTTTCACCAAAATGTAGTCCATGTCCATTATATCACACCAAATTTTTTTTATCAAAATCGTTAGAGCCGTTTTTGAGATAAATAAGATTTTGCATTACGGGTGTATGGGGGGTACCCTTAGTTTTAGAGCTAAAAAAAAAATTTCAATTTCTCCTCTAGGGAATCACCGAAGACCCTTAAGTACCGAGTTTGAAGAAAATACCTCCAGTAGTTTAGGCTGTAGTTCGAGGTACAGACATACAGACATACAGACATACAGACATACAGACATACAGACAGACAGACGGAATTGCCGGACCCACTTTTTTCGTCTTCGCTATCATCGTAATGTCAACTTTGATCAAAATCTCGAGTTCGATTTTTTTTCCAAATGCAGAACTTGCCCTATAGTACCTATATCGCAAGTAAAAAAGTAAAGAAGATAAGAAGAAGTATGTTCAAAACCGTTTTCGAGCTGAACTGGGTCTACATGTAGATAAACCTCGACAAGGTACGGGTAATAGTAATGATGGTAACACTGCACGGAGATTTTTCCAAAACTACAAATGTTCTGCCAATATAACAGGAGTAGATGAAGAACTAATAAAAAGGTTTTACGTTATTCTGCAAACTCTTTATAAGCCATAAATTCTTAATTTTGAACTTTGAATAATTTTTAAATTTTATTAAAATAAATTTACACTTAAAAAATTTGTGTTATTTGATAGCTAATACATTGAAGATTATTAGTGCAAAATTTCACTGAATTATTTCAAGAAACAAAAAAGTTACAGATTTTTGAGACAAAAAACATCACTTGAAATACATTATCGTAAATCTATTGAACGAAAATAGTTTGAAGGGGTGATAAGCTGACAGGGGCGAACGCAGGTGGGGGTTTTGGGGGTTCAAATCCCCTCCGAAACATGTGGAATAAAAAAACAAGGATTCGTTTTCTTACAGAAAAAAAAGAAAAAAAAAATTTTATTTTCGTGCTATAAATTCTTCTATATCTTATCATAAAAAAAATCCATAATTCAAATATTATTAACGTACGACCCAAGAATAGGAGTTCCTGAAAATAAAAATTGAGGCAATTTTCTTTGAAATTAGCAAAAATTTGAAGTTTTGGTCAGTACTTGTACTTACTTAAACAGGGATATTAAATAAATTATAAAGTAGGAACAAAAGTAAACAACTTTATTTATATTATATTCATACCACAATTTCTTTAAATGTCTAGTAAAGTATGCAATAAGTTACTATAAGTAATTAAATAAGAAACAGCAATATTGCCCCCATTATGCCCCCGTGTCACGATTTTTTTGAATTTTCCCCTCACAGTTTTTTTTTTTTTTTAGACCAAAAATAATGGTACCTATACGATACCTATACGATTTTTTCGAAATTTTATAAATATTATTTTTTCTCAAAAACTGTCCTACAGTATCTATTAAAAAAAAATTCATAAAATTTCATTGAGTTTAATCTAGGCAGTGGTTAAAAAAATAGTTATTTGGAAACCCCAAAATGTTTGTACCTAAAAATAAAGGTACCAACCATACAAATATGTAAAAAAATTGTTTTCGATAATCGATTTTTTTTTTTAAACAGCTTCGAAAATTTTGATAATTTTTTTTTTATTTCGATAAATTTTTACGATCTATAATTTAATAAAAAAAAAACCTACCTACAATGAATGTTTTTCTCGAATTTTGAATTTCTCATTATAAGCAGAACGGATTTGAATGAAATTTTTCAGGGAAAAGCTTCTAAAAAGTTTAAAAAACATTGCATTTCAAAATTCGTTATCTCATAAACGGCTCACTATTTTTTTTGGGAATTTATTTTACTTTAAGTTTTTATTATTGTACGAATTAAAATTAAATTTCCAAAAATAATATTGAGTCATTTCTGAGATATCGAATTTTTGAAAAAAAAAATTACTTTTTTCCAAAAATTCAGAAAATGTTTTTTTTAAAGTTTTGAAATGCAAAATTTTTAAAACTTTGTGGAGGCATCTCTATAAGAAATTTCATTAAAATCCGTTATGTCGGTGGTACAGTTTTTTTTTATTTTTATTTTTTAAATCTGCCGAACAGTTTTTGAGAAAAAAAAATATTTATAAAATTTCGAAAAAAATTCGTATGGCAGGTACGTTATTTTTGGTCTCAAAAATGTGTGAGCCGTCTTAAAACCTTTTTTTTTTATCATACTATCATTTCAAGCGTTGAACTCATCCAAGATTCCATACCATTCTCTACCTGAACGCTAAAACTTTCACCACGACTGATGTGCGAAAATTCGAATATTCATTGAACAGAATTTTCGATATTTCCCAAATGTTCAAAGCCAGAAAAGAAATTTATTTCCGGGTAGCTTTCTTTTTATTTTCAACCCTCGTGGCAAATAGTCATAAGAAAGTCATAGAAAGTTATCTAAAATAATTATCTTTTGCGAAAGTAATTTTTCGTTCATAAAAAAATCACATCAGATAAAGATTATATTATTATTATATTTAATCCTGTACAAAGCAACAAAACGCGAAATAAAAATAAAAAAAAAAAGTAGAAAGAAACAAAGAACACACGTGCGACTCGACTACAAGTCTCAGGTAATTGTCCATAAGCCAAATCGTAAATTCAGTCGAAATAATTGTCTAATGTTCTTTATATTTGACTTTAAACACTGATCGCAGAATATTAAAAATCAGACTGTCTTTAAATTGTGATTTGCTTGCCTGGTTGTCTGGCCAAAGAAGCACGACGAATTTTGCATAAGTGATCGTAGCACAGGTGTTCCATCACAAATTGGTAAGTTTCAAAAGTTCTTCTTAAAAGAAACAAAATTCTAATCTTGTCTTTAACCCGAACCTAGCATTTTCAAGACTTAAGCAATTGTGCTCGTGGAATCCTCCCGATCTTTCACTGGGCCAATTTAACCAAACTTGCAAGATCAGCCACGTGCAAGCAAAACTATAGTTTACCGATCGTTTGCAAGAGGCTCATTGAGATTCGATCGAGTCCACTCTCGAATCTAAGCAACCCGCACCTTCTCCAATCAACATTCCGAACAAAAAAATATAAATTTACTCTCTGCTATCGCAGCCAACAAGGTTTGCTTGCAAAAAGACATCAAACTTGTCTATTTGTCAATACGATACCCAAACTTAAATCTCCTCCGATTGCGAGCCACATCCAGGTCCAGGGGATTATCAGTGCGCCTCTATAGCTATACTATAAAAAAACCGAAGTCCCATATAAGGTGCATCAAATTTGTCCAGAGTCTGTAGATACTGCTTCCCTGACTCAGACCTAAAATTTCAAGTCGGACCACTAAATCGATTCTTTCGTCATCATAAAGAAAAATACCTGGAACCCACGTCATCACAACAACAAATTTCAATATACATACATCATACATACAAAAACAAAAATCAGAAGAAGTCTCTCATCTTACCTAATAAAAAAAAAACTAAATTAAATTTAACTAGATTAAAACACAATCATAATTCATAAGTGAAAATTCTAATATTTCGTTCAACTTGACAAGATCATTTTTGTGTATTTCACTATCATCATTTAGCTCAGGCAACAACAAAGCTTCTGTGCACAGCGCCTTTGGATAGCCGGTAAGTCAATTTTCTTTCTTTTTTACATAACCTTGACAAATTGAACGATAACAGCTGATTCTTAAGAAAATTGATTTTTAGTTTTGGTCCATTTCAATTTTTAAATATTTTTTTCTTGAGTGCATACATCTTTATCAAGTTTGAGTGAGAATAACAAGATTAAAAGAGAAAACTCATTGGGTTGTTTTTTTTTATTTTGTGAGAGAAATTTCTTTCTCTATGCTCTTTTTCTTGTCATAAAACCCGCGACTGTTATAAAACTCAATTTTGGCTTTTACTTGCGACTTATAGGTACTATAAGGCAAGTTATGCATTCGTAAAAAAAATCGAACTCGAGATTTTGATCAAAGTTGACATTACGATGATAGCGAAGACCAAAAAAGTGGGTCTCGCAATTCTGTCTGTCTGTCTGTCTGTCTGTCTGTCTGTCTGTCTGTCTGTCTGTCTGTCTGTCTGTCTGTCTGTCGGTTCGACTACAGCCTAAACGGCTCGGCCGATTTTCTTCAAACTTGGTAGATATGGGTTTTAATTTTTTACCCCCGGACGTTTTTTTCTATTTTTTTTTAAGACCAAAAATAACGGTACCTGCCATACGATTTTTTTTCGAAATTTTATAATTATTTTTTTTTCTCAAAAACTGTCCCACAGAATTTTTTAAAAAAAATTCCAAAAATTTCATTTGGTAAAAACTAGCTAATGGTTGAAAAAAATTTTACAAAAAATTGTTATTTTCGGTAGCCCCCCTGGGTTCATTTTTTTTGTTTTTGATTTTCTCGAAAACGGTACAGCCGATTTTAATAATTTTTTTTATGCCAAAGCTCCTCCAAAGTTTGAATATTATTACATATTCAAATTTTCAATTTTTAATTTTTTGGATTTAAAAAAAAAATTCAAAATTTTTTTTTGGAATCTCAATATTTCGAAAACCCCTTGCTCGATTTTTTTCAAACTTGGCAAATAAAAGTTTCTTAATATAATCTACAAGATTTGAGAAAAAAAATATTGTTTTATTTAAAACTAACGGTACCTTCCATACAAATTTTAAAAAATGGTTTTCGAAAATCGCATTTTTCTCGAAAACGGTTCCGAGAATTTTGCTAAAATTTTTTTTCTTTTGATTAATATTTACAATTTATAATTTAATAAAAAAAAAATTTAAATCTAGATATTACTGACTGTACCTACCATAGAACGATTTTTTCGAATTTTGAATTTCTCATTATCGACTTAACGGATTTTAATGAAATTTTTTATAAAAAAGCTCCTAAAAAGTTTAAAAAACATTGCATTTAAAAACTTAAGAAAAACTATTTTTTCAATTTATAGAAAAAAAAGTAATATTTTTTTTTTGAAAAATTCGATATCTCAAGAACGGCTTAGTATTTTTTTTTTAAATTAGACTTTTATTCGTACAATAATAAAAACTTAAGGTTGGCGTACCAAAATTTTTTCTTAAAAATGTTTTAAAAATTTTGTACATAAAAGCTTATTTTTTTAAGGAACCACTACAAAGACTTATAATTTTTGTTCCTGCATAAATTCATATTTGCATATCATTCTGTTTTTATCTCTTACTACTTAAAGAATTAAAAAAAATTCATTTTATCCTTATGAACAGTTTTCTCTAATAACATTCGTTTTTAAAATTCCTAGTCTATTACATAGGAGCAAGTTCGTGCGACCCAGTCGTGCATTTTATTTTTTATTGTTCTTGTCACTCAGACTGCAAACTGCATATTCATTCTTTTTTAATTTTTAGTTTAAATAATTATGATTTACAGATACTCGAAGAGTATATTGAAATGTAAACGAATATTACGCAAATAATGTAACATATTTGTAATTTTATTATTTTGAATTTTGAAGATGAGAAGACAATATAACAATTTTATGAATGATATTATTTTGAGTCATGCAGTGATTTGTGTCTAAAGCAGAGGGAAGGGAAATCAGCGATGGTGCTAATCGACGATGCGAGGGTAAATAGAATTTAGGGTTTTATTTTCCCTTTACGTAAGGGGTTATTGGAAGAAATTGACGAGTGGCCCAATAACTAAGGAGTTTTTTCATAGGTTTGAAGAAATGGAGGGAGGGATACACTCTGAGACCCGAAATTACATCTGGGGTCCGAATAGATAAAAAATTAAGAATTTTTATTTTGCTTCTGTGCTGTATTTAGAGTTTGTTAAATTAACCATTTTTTTTTGCATCGGCATGAATATTTGTGCGGTAGTTCAGCGGCAGGTACAAGTACCCACCCCACCGACGAGCTGGTCAATGGAGATAGCAAGCATGCCGAGCCGTACCTTGTTTGCTGAACAATTTATTAAACGACACATTGTTAGTTTCAGGGAATCCTGTGGTCTTGGAATAACTATGAGAGAGCATGCGATCGCTTCTCGTTTAATAAAAAGAACTAAATCCGTTACAAAAAAAAAAAAGAAAAAAAACGTGTGGGGAGAAAAAATTTAAAGTGATAATCTTAATGTCAACTTTGATCAAAATCTCGAGTTCGATTTTTTTTTACGAATGCATAACTTGCCTTATAAAGTACCTATGTATGTATATGTAGCAAGTAAAAACAATTAAATGGTAGAACATAAAATTTCGGAAGTATAACATTGATAGGTCTTATTTAGCCCACCCTGTACATCCTTTTCCAAAATTATTTCCAAATAGCTATAATGTACATATTTTAGTAAAATTGAACAAAATTATTACAAACGCTCTAAGACCATGATAAGAAAAAATAAAAAAAAAATTACTGCAGATTTCCTCTGATAAAAAATACCTACCAAATCACCTCATTTTATCATTAATCCTTCAAAATTACTTTTACATACAAAAAAAGTATACTTACCTTAACCAATATCAACTTCTTATTACAAAACGAAATTCCCAAGATGATAACGCAGGTAGCATTCGCAATTTTTCAAGCGCACCAAAGATGATACGAGCCCAGACCCACATCCCCATAACTTTTTCCGACAGATTCATTTTTATTTTATTTTAAAAACATCCTTTTCGGCAAATCCTTCAATCAACTACACACAACATTCTAACATCGCCTTGGAAATTGAAAACGCTTTACTCAAAAATGTGCAGACAAAGACACACAACAACAAAAAGCAAGTAAATAATATTTTCAGGATGTGTGGTGAGAAAGTGGATGTCCTACTTTGATATACCTTTCTACCTATGTACAAACCATCTAACACCTGGCACCTTGCATCCTGACTCCTGAGAAAATTCCCAATTTTCAAATAACAAGGACGAGGCCAAACTGCTTGCCGCGAAATTGGGCGACTTAGTTAAAAGAAAAAAAAAAACAAAAATCACGTCAAAAGTCATCCTGCGGATCCTGGGGATTCTGCTAAAAAACTGTTTGTTTTGCTAAATTTGTTCTTGATGGGGATGGGGAATACAAGTTTATATGGAAATGGAAGTATGGCGTTATCCAGAAGAAATGTTCATTTTTTGCACTAAAATAGGCAATTTCGGGACGTGATTTCGTTTAATTTCCACACACAATCGCGTCCTTGCGTCCTTCCATACTCCTGTTTCCTTTTTTATATTGATGTTTCTGTTGTTGTAGCGAATATATTCAATTATTTCCTTTTGCTTGGTTACACATGGCAATCTAAAAGGAATTCACGCTGTCGGTGTGATGTGGTGGCAGGAGTATTAACAGGTCGGTGCAGAAGGGATGAAGAATGAAGACGTTAGAAAAAGGATATATTTTGTGTTTTGTATAATTTTGGCATTTTTACCACCTGTTGTTTACCTACTTAGGGACATGGCATGGTGGTGACGACCGACGACAGCCATGGTGGTACACCCCATTAGGGGTTACATTTTTATGCGTACGCGAGTGTAAGCGCGAAATGAAAGCATTCACCAGATGACGCTAAGATCAAATTACCACCTTCAATCAAAGGCACAAGGTTGCCTTCTGTTAGTCCCATTGCCGCTGTGTCGCCGCGTCCGACGAACAATGGAGCGGAAAGTAACACTTGCGCTTCTCTAACGGTTCTCCAGTGAAACGTAAATTGTAACAATTTTAACAGCAACACAAAAAAATAACAACACCACGCGCCGCCCCATTTACCCAGAATCCTACGGTAATCCCTGCCACAGCATTTGAATTGGGTGCTGTAAATGAATGAATGGCGTACAAATATCACTCCGAAGGTGATTCGAACGCGAATCCAAAATGGAGCCGGGTTAGTGAAAGGCTGTGGCGCATTCGGGCTTCCACTAAGACATAATGGTGCGATGCTGGAATTTTTATGTTTCACAATTTTGTAAATTTTGTGTTGTATGAAATTTGTGACGGTATAAACTGTTCCTACCTAGCTTGGTATTGAAATCCTCATTCGTATAGAAGGAGTTTTTTACGATGCCCTCAGATGTTGTTGAATATGCTAAAAGGGCTTGAGAGGGTGGGGTTAAGCTCTCGATTAATTTCTTTGAATCGGGATGGTGAGGGTGTGGACGTAATAAAATGACGAGTGGTATTCTAAAAAGGTTAATTTGCCAGCAAACGTACTTAAGGTGTCGTAAAATGTGAAAAGTCGTAAATGCAGACTTGATGGCAAATGATGGAAGCGCACTGCATGCAGATGAAACTTACTTACAGACATAAACATACGTATTATTCGGGTTTTTGTTTTTGATGATGTTCGGGCTTCGAAATGATAAAATAACTCTTCGCGTAACTGTTAGAATTTGAGCTGGTAGTAAATTATAAAATGTGATAATACTTTTTAGGGACTTAATTTATTCGAGCTCTTAATGGTTCGGCTTCTTATTATTCTTCGTCCTTGTAATTAGGCTTGTAAGCATTTAATCTTTAATTTGGATTTTGGAAACACAGAAGAACGTCGTGTTTAATGAAAAAGATGAAAAGAAACAAGAATTGAACGAATAAATATTAAGTATCTGCTTATCGTCCAATACTATATATGTGCTTTGTAGAACGTAGAATTGTCTAATTGAGCTTTTAACCTAGTTGTCTGGCTAAACTGATAATTCTATGATAATAATTTTTTGCCGGGTATCCATGAAGGTAGATAGGTTAGGTTAGGGTAGGAGGGGCGCGCAGAGCCCAGAGGCTGTTGCGTACACGGGGGCGTATTGGTCCATTGTGATCCCCTATTAATATAAGCAGAGAAGCTCCTAACTTATGTCTTATTAAGACTGGTTCATTTGCGAACCAGCCTGTGCTTACAATAAATTTTCTCATATTTGCCATTGAGATCGTCCAATTCTCCAACAAACCTGTTTCCAAAGTAACGGAGGCGATTTGTTTGGAGGTTTGGACAGTCGCAGAGCACGTGTTTAATGGTTTCAATCTCCTCGACATCCTGACAGCTCCTACAGAAATCGGGTGCAAATGCACCCATTTTACCCGTTAGTTCACCTATCAGGATTCTATAGTTCTTTTAACTCAGCGATAAAATATATCAAGTTTCCTTTATATTAACTTCTAGAGATAACGCAGTCGACCCTGGAGGACCAGGAGTTATTGATTTGCTCTTTTTTTTATTAGGTCTATTTTCCTTTTAATTACACCAATCGGGATTTTCGGTCCCATACTAAATGACTGCTGCTGTTTTTATTTGATCCCTTCTTTATTACTATGTCCAGGAACCAAACAGAGATTGACTTGGTTAGTGTTACAAATATTGTTCAGCATGTCTCGGCATTTTGTTACTGTCTTGGACCTTATAGTCTCACTGGCTAAAGCTTTAATGGCTGTCCACGAAGAATGTGATCTCAGACAAGTTCAGTTTTTTTGTGCGTACCAATTCTGCTGCCTTTTCAGTAGCGTAGATCTCATCAGCCTGAAAGACACTACACTCATCTGGGAGTTTGAATGATTCTTTGATATTGAGAGCTTCATAGAACAGCCCAGCTCCTGTTCCTTCTTCCATTTTTGATCCATCGGTGTTGAAGGAGATACCTTGTTCACTAATTAGTGAGTTGGGTTCCCATCCATGCCTTTCGGGTATTGTAATAGAGAAGTGTTTGTTGACATCTATTCTGGGTGGTAGGTAGTCAGTCGTCATATTGGGCCCGGCCACTGTGTTATACCTTTGCAAGATAGACCCATAACCATAAGAGCTGTGCTTCCAAGAGCTCATTTATTTAAGCCGAAGTGCGCTTTTGGCTCGTCCAGGACTGGAAGATTTAAAATAATTTCCAGGCCTGCCTGTGGCGTAAAACCCTGTGCACCTGTTATTCTTAAACAGGCTAGTCTCTGTACCTTACTCAGGTTTTTGAGATAGCTAGTTTTTCTACAGCCTTCTACCACACGATCGACTCATAGGTAAGTATAGGACGAACTATCTCCTTGTACATCCACTGGATGACCTGCGGTTGCATGCCCCACCGTGGACCGATGGTTTTTTTGCATGTGCATAGTGCTCTTTTCATTCTTTCCTCTGTGTTACGTTTCCATGTTAGCTTTGAATCAAGGATTACTCCGAAATATTTAGCCTCGTTGGAAAGTTTCAGAGGAATGACTCGACTTCTTATAAATTCGATGCACTGTCCGACTCTATCCAAAGAATTGTTTCTCATTATCCACACAGTGAAACCTTAGTAACGGACGATTAAAGTCTACTCAATTCCTTGTACTATGCGCTATTCTAGTCGCCAACACACGCACGAAGATACACCGAGATTTTGCCTGAGTTAAGCAACCTGACTCAGCTCGTTGACGAGCTTCTCCAATTATATACACCTTTAAGCTTTAACCACCTCAAGGCACATCAGAAGATTGTATCAATCCTGCAGATTTCTCGTGTATATAAAACTAAGTTAGAAGAACAATTCTTAAGAGAACCGTTTGGCAATAAGGGAAAGTTAACTGGGACGATCTCAGCGATTTCTTCAGGAACCTTGACTGGCACTATGCTGATGGTTTATCTCACCGAACAATGAAACATTAAATTCTGATGTTCAAAGCATTGAAAAATGAAGAATCATAAACCGCCTAGAATTTAATGCTTCAAAAACTCAATGATGTTTTCTGTCCTTAAAGCGCAACCCAGCCCCCATTCCGCTATCGATGAGCGACACTTGCACTAGGGAACCCAACCAGCTCTCAGTTCTCGGTATGTGCATCACAGCCCACTTTGTGTGGAATGACCGCATATTCGAAGTGGCCAAAAACGCTGCTGAGTGTTTTTGTTTTTTCGACGTTTGCAAGAAATTTTTCACCTTTTTTGATCTGGCTGTAATCTACAAGACCTATATTCGTCCAAAGCTGGAGCACGATTCCCATATTTGGGCAGGTCCCCCAATAACCCACTTAAGTATGTAGGAAAATGATAAGTGAAATACCTAATAGGAGTACCAATCAGCTTAGCCTTGAGCCCAAGTTCGGACGTACTGTGAAATTCAGAAATACTTTTTTGAACACTACTACACGAATGAGGAATGCCTTACCCGACTCAATACTTTCCTCCTATTATGATACACAGACATTTAAAACCTCCTTTTAAAAACCTTTTGAATTCTCTTCAACTTTCCAAAAACCCAAAAGTCATAATCTCTTTAGAGTGCATAAAATTATAAAAAAAACGATAGAGATCGTATCCCTTCCATGGTTTATAAAAGGTGCTTTTGAACGCTGTCAAAACTATGGCTAAACTTTTCCATTTGTCATAAGAGACCGGCCAGCATCTGGAAAACAGCATTTTTCGTTTGAGGATCTAATATTTTTTACTCCGAGGTAGATGAACTACTTTGAATCTGTTGCTCTAAGATAGTGACGTTTTCTACTAATTGGTGGACAGATGTTTGTTTGTTTATTTGAAGACCAACGAGTTTCAACTAATTTTCAACCAAAATGAAGGACTTTATAACGAAACATTGAAGACGGTCAATAACATCAACAGCGCCCGCATACACTTACAGCTGGTAAGATTTGATGAAATTAGTGCCCCCGGTATTAACGACTGTCCTTCGCAATATCTGCTCTAGAACTAGATTAAAAAAACAAATACGCGACAACGTATCTCCTTGGTGAAACCATGTGCATGTTTTGTTTTCAAAATGTTTAGAGGATCAATTCTCAAGTTGGCAATACCTTACCTTTTGGTATAATGCTTAGTGCGTTCGGCTGTCATGCTGGAATGACCTCCCCAGCAACTTCCACCTGCCAGAGAAAACAAAAACATTTTTCAGCTTCTTTGATGTTTTGGTGAAGTGACAATCCTTCTTAATCTTTCAAAGTATTTTGAAAATTGTTGGTCCCCTCCATTCCTGCCAACAAGCACACAGAAATAGTTGACAGTTACTAAGCTCAGGTTCTCTATGAGCTGGTGTGCTGGTTTTCCCGGTGCTTCTGACGATGAATGCCATCATGTGCGAATTTGAAATCAAAAAAAAAATTTGAACTTTTCCAGGATATCCTCAGTGAGAAAATTAAGGCTACGGTCGATCTACCGAACCAGAACTTGAACATTTCGATTATAGTACTACAGAAAGGGTTCAGATTCTCACGCCGCGCCGTTTCTTGGACAGTATGTTTAATGCGATGTTTGATAGGGAAGAATAATCCTGCACAATATAGAAACGCCTTTTTTTAGGCGGTATATGAAGCTGATATGCGCGAAGCAGATTAAACCAGCAACAGCACCAGCATCGTCAACAGCAAACAGCACGCTGACCAGCAAACATTTCTCAAACACATTGCCACCAGCAACAGCAACGTCACTTCATCTACTTGATATTTCATATCGAAAAAAAGTTTTTCACTGTAGTGCCACTGAATATAGCAATTGGAAAGTTGACAACACTGTAACGACGCTCATGTGTATTGAACAATTGAAATATATTGGCTCTAAATTAATGGCGGCCGCTGTTGCTGTTGACGGTGCTGTTGCTGGTTCAATCTGTTCCGCGCTATAGTCCTTTCATGGGAAATGCCATACTAGAGCTGTGTCAATCAGGATCGATTCGATTTTTTTGATCCGATCATCGAAAAGTATTGATGATCGAAATCAATCATTTTAATCGATCTCAATCTCAATCATTTAGATGATTCTCGATTTTCTATTTTAATCTCAATCATTTCAATGAGTCTCGATTTTCGATATCAGTTAACTCGATGGGTTGAACTAGACATTGAAGAACATGATTGATCGAGTTGGTTGTTGATGTTGTAGATTGATGTTATTTGATGTATCAGTATTCGGTATGTTTAATGTTATTTGGCAATTTATGGCTTACAATAATAGAGTATTTTGTGAGAACTATCAAAGCCACAAGTCAATCTTATCATCGAAATCGAAATTAAAATCGAATAGGAACAGTATTGAATCATTTCAGTAAAATGAAAATGATCGAATGATCGATCGATTGAAATGATCGGATCATTTTCGTAATCGATTGTTTAACGATTCGATCATTTGAAATGAACGATTTACCATACCCATACTGACTTGATCAGCCTCGCAGTTGAAGAGCTCTGCTAGTAAACCATTAGAACCTTGTTCTGTAGGTGCTTCATTTCGGCCAAAACTTCTTTTAAAAAAAAACGCACTGTTTGGACTACACAGCACTCACTGTGGCAGTTTTTTTTTTCAATATTTCCCAACGTTTTTCAAGCGTAAAGCGACTCATTTGGTTTTGCGGAAGCATGATACTCACTTTCTGTCAAGATTTCGAGCGGGAAACAGCTGTTATAGTGTAAAAATAACCTATGATTTAAAAAGAAACCACTAGATGTGCAATATGTTAATTTAGCAGTTCATAAACTTTTACATGTGGTACTTTGTGGTACTTTTAATTGTGGTTCAGTGACTAGGTTACCTTTGCTGTTTCGAAGAGCCTGCGTTCCGGTCTTACTTGGACTATCGATTTGGTTGGTGCTTTGACTATCTGGATAGTTTCATGTTGCTTTGTAGATTCTAAGGCTTAAAAAGCCAGTGCTACTTATCTATAACGAATTACGACCTTCTGCAAATTCTATTAGTCGAGAGCCATTTATATGTTATCGTTTTATAGAGCTAACCTATCCGATGAAGATATCTTCCTTTCTGACTTAAGCTTTGAGGTCCTCGAGCACAACTTTGACATCTTAGTCCAAAGAATGTCCGTAAATTGGACCCAGGAAGCCATAAAACTCCTCGTTGATAAGTTTTAGAGCTTCATCAGTAGGGAGGGTCATGTGCGAATATAAGGAGAATATTGATTGAAAAGTGCTTTAATGTAGATCAGCTTAAGGTCAGCTTAAGTGGGTAATCTTTTCTCGGCGCTCTTATAAGCTTTGCAATCTCTTCTTTACATCATACCTGATCTTATTCCTCGTATCTGCTCGATTGTGGGGAATATCTGCGTTATAAAAAGTGAGTTCGGATTAAAATGTTTGAGAAGCACCTGGAACATAAACTATTTTCACATTCCAAGTACATACTCTCATGTATTTAATCTTCGACGTTACGTTTGGTTTTGGCTGCCATTTATCCATTACCCAAGTAAACTCTTGTTTCTCTCACATTCAAGCAAGTGTGTCAAAATCGCTCTCAGTCGGATTCTGTCTTCTAGACTGTTGACGACACCCTTGATTGACTCTAACGAACTCTTCCGTTCTAAGACCAAGGTTCGTCGAAAACCTTAGCCAATCTGTTACCCAGTCATTTCCGACAGAAAGTCTTGTCTATTTCATCATATCTTCCACACATTTGCTTGAAAGTTTTGCATCCCAAGTCCGGATAGAACTGTCTTTGGTGTAACGTGAACACCTACCTTTACCGTTTAATTCCACGGGAGGCCTACCTTCATCGGAGTCAGATTTAGTCCTGACCATTAATCCCGACATAGCAAGCTATCTCGGTCGCAAGTTGTGATATGTTGCAGCATATGCACACCTCTTGCTTAGGAAGCGAGGTCTATCTAACACCTTTTTAATTCAAGAAAAGAATCCTGAAAACCATATGTCTCCGCATTAGGAATAAACCACAACCACCACGATACTCCCACAAGGGGGGGAGTCTGATAGTCTGAAAAAAGTGCGGTAGGCATGGGCCAAGCAAGCGCAACAGCCCTCAAGCTCACTATTGTAAAGATAGTTTGAGGATAGGGGTAGGCACGAGCCAAGTGTCCAATGATGCATCAGCCCTCAATCTTCTGGGCACTATCTCCCGTGGTACCAGAATGTAGCTTTCGGTTGAGCTTCGCAACCGAGGTCACTTACAGATGAGTTACTGCAAAACTCTGGGCCTGTCAAACCTTAGGATACACACACCAAGAAGTTAGCCGAAGTAGCAACCAACAACCTAGTGTGCTTCCTATCTTCATTCGCCTTGCGACGAACTAGGAAAGATGCTCCTAGTCTTTTGTTTACCTTACGGCAAGCTAGGAAAGATACTCCTAGTTTTTATTCACCTTTTTTGGCAAACTGGGTAAGGCAATCCCATTCTTATCTAGTTGGTTTAGTTCCTAATGTAATCTATCCACAGGCACCACGAGGAGGTCGATAGGAACCCAGAGTGCAGCAGAATCGCATCAACAGCCATCCGTCACTGCTCTCCTTGTCAGTGAATTGCTCCGTAGAGACTTACCGGACAACCACATCAGCAATGTCTACATACATTCCCAGAGCACATGGAATTACACATCAGCGCTATCAACGATTGTGTTGAGCTCCAATCGGATTTGCCACGTCAGTATTCATCCACACACTCCAGAAGCGCATTGGACTCGCACATCAGCGCTATCAACGATTTGCTCCGAAGAGACCTGCCCCAAGTCCGGATAGATAATACAAGCACCTAGTGGTTACCACTTGGAGGTAAGATAAGCGCGATTGATGCGAAGAGTCACCGTTTCATCACTGGAAATCGCCATGTTGACTCCAATTAGTTACTGCCTGTTTCCTACAGCACTCTGGCAATATTCTTTGAAAAGTTCAACAGTAGCTCCGCTTAATAGTTCTGTTAATTACCTTACTCTTTCAGAGTGGAAAATATTTCTGACTTTTAATAAATCTTTGGTCCTTTTTCGGAACAAAAGGATTAATAACAATTGCTTCCATTTCGCTTGAGCATATATTTGCAAAGATTTCGTAAAATTACAACTTTGATGTCAAACATAAACGAAATGCATACAAATCGGGCTTAGGTAAGCTGACTGTTGAATTCACAAACCTTTGAGTTCACCATTATTCTTGGGAATCGTCATTATCATTATTAGCATCATCATCATTATCAAATGTTCCCTAAGTTTTAGTCGTTTCTTCAGCTGAAACAATACCCAGAAAACATTCGGGCGCATTCACAGTCGCATTCCTTACAGGGACTCTATGGCAAATAATGCAAATTGCTTTTCAAGTTTGTCCATCCTTTTATGTGTATATACAACAACATCCTATAACCCTGTTTAGTTGTGAGAGGAAGGACATCGTCTGCATATTTCCTTGAGCAAATAATAATTTCCAAGAACTTTACCCGTGGCTACAATACCTAAATTATATTTCTGCTCCTTCTCATCCTCCCACAAGCCCCCTGCAAAATCATTTCTCATAGAGTCCTTCATGGATACGATTTTATTGTCGTGTCCTGGCAAACAAATAAATAAATCTAAGAAAGGTAAACGCTCAAATGGCCTTCCATTGTGTGTGTATACTCGTACTTGGAAAATTATAATTGCTCTTTGCTATTAGTCCCCTACATAGCCACTGTAGTTACCTTTCGAGATAGTAATCCCTTTGGCCGATTGCGTATTTTGCATAAATCCTACCTATACCTTTGTTGGTCCCTGAAGCTGTCCGGACTGCATCTGAGGTGCAGTTATCAAAAAAGGACCTCTTACTGACCGTAAACACTCTTTAGCCACATTTTATTTACCATCATAACAACAATATTTGTTTGGTTTTGGTCAGCAGCGACATTTATGAGGTGATTACATTCAAGAAGGACATCACTCCAGTATTATGTCCTAGTCGCAATCATAGTCGAACACTGTAACGATGATGAGAATGGAGGGGGCAAGATGCATCCAAGCGAAGAATAAATGCAACAGCCCCGCACCTACTCAAGCATACTGTATGCACACATGTTTTCGGTTGGCCATACAGACAAAGGTGTGAGCCTTAATCTGATGAAAGCCCTTCTGGCAGTGTTTGTCTTTTCCACATATAGGTATCTACCCCAAACACCAAGCGAAGGTGAGCGCTTCACTGAGGACTGAGCTGTCCTCAAAGAGTTTTGGGAAAAGTTTTACTGCTAGGCAACATTTACGTTTTTATTGGAAACTTACTCAACCATCGATAAGTAAATGACCGAATGTTATGTTTGTCCTTTTGGTTCAACCTACAACAGGGCCCCTCAGCTATGGTCAATAAGGGACCGAGCTTTGGAGAACGCCCATTCACCAGCTAACAGTGAAAGAAAGTTTTTGGTTTTTATTTTTTGTTTCGGGCTCAGCAGAGGCATGAGGCTGTGTAGCCCTTTTGGATATTTTTCCCTGAAAAAAAGGTGTTGAAAGGACTTTAGAAAGAACATTCAGAGGATTATTTTCACATCTTCTGCCATCACCTCTCAGTTGTTCCTATAACAAACTCGAATACTTGCAGCTCATACAATTATGCTTGTTTGCTTAAGTGGGCGGTGAAAGTAGTGGCCGGCAGAGGAGCAGCGGTCCGGTTGCCTTAGGTATAGAACCTTGTTTTTCTTCAGGACATTTACACTGGTCTACCTCTCTGCAATGTATTGAAAATTGAAAATGTAATCCTCTTGTTGTTTGGATTGTGAAAGTAAAACTTTAGGAGATTACACTTGGGGCGGTCGTTGGTGTTTGCTGGACGGCTTTTTGGAACAACTTTAAGTTTTCCTTTCGACCAAAACGAGAGATGTAATTTTTTTATTTTTGTCCTTTCGATATTTACAGAGGATTCTGTATGGAACAAGACTTAGTTACATGATGTGATTGGTTTTGGATTTT
This sequence comes from Chrysotoxum bicinctum, assembly GCA_911387755.1. Taxonomy (NCBI): domain Eukaryota; kingdom Metazoa; phylum Arthropoda; class Insecta; order Diptera; family Syrphidae; genus Chrysotoxum; species Chrysotoxum bicinctum. The sequence continues at coordinate 235,497,546 of OU426987.1, read as the reverse complement.
ACATTATTGAGAGTAGAAATTATGTGATTATGTGGAGTTATCTGTACTCATTGAAGTATTAGTTTTGAAGTAGTTTTAGGTTTAAGGTTTAATCATCATGTTGGGCGAACATTATTTTGAAATTGGATTTTCGAGCTTTGTTTTTGGGGTTTTTGTAGGTGAGGCAAATATTTTACTTCTACGAAAGGGACCTTTTTTATAGTATAAAGGGTGCGGCCCTAATTTTGTAAAGTATTTATTTAAGGCAATATGAGTGGACCAGCTTCGTATATTGTTTTTTGAAATGGAAAGAAGATAGGCTTAGCAGCTTTGAAAATTTAAAATATATTTTATGTAATTTAATTTTTACCTTTAAAGGTATGTCCTTATCTTACTTCTTAAGACTACACCCAAAGCTTATGTAAGTCGGCCAATGTACTCAAGAGATCTGAGTCAATTTTAATATATCCGATGAATCTTCACAGTTTATCCTCCAGAACTTATTCTCCTCTCTTACCCTATCTCTTCGGTCCCGGTCGGAAACAGTCCTTCTGATCCGAAGACGGAGCAGAGCTTCCCCACGAGCCGTTGCGCCTCACGATTTTACATGTGACTATAAGGAAAGTTATAGGTACAAATCGAACTCGAGATTTTGATCAAAGTTGACATTAGGATGATAGAGAACACTAAAAAAGTGAGTCTCGCAATTTTGTCTCTCTGTCTTACTAAGAATATTACTAGAGTGCTGTAGGAAACAGGTAGTAACTAATTGCAATGGTGTAACTATACATCAATCGTTCATATTTTTCCTGCAAGTGGTAACAACTTGAAACGGATCAATTCAGTATAGTGAATCATGGGTGCCGTTAAGAGTCTGGAAAACAGAATCCTGTCGGGAGAAATTCTGACATATTAATTTGAATATAAAAAGGACAAGAGAGTAACAAAGGGGCAACAAAAACCAAACGTAACGTCGAAGATTAACGACATTAGATACATACTCTAATGCGATAAATAGTTGGATTCCCAGGTGCTTCTCAAAAGTTTGAATCCGTATACTCACTTGTTATAACGCAGATACATATTACCGAAATCCAGCAGATACGAGGGATAAGATCAGGTATGATGTAAAGAAGAGATTTCAAAGCTTATAATAGCACCGAGAAAAGATAACCCATTTAAGATGACATTAAGCTGATATACATCAAAGCAATTTTCAAACAATAAACCAAATATTCGCACATAACCCTACTGATGAAGCTCTAAGACCTATCAAAGAGGACTATTATGACTTTTTGGACGCGATCTACAGAGATTGTCCTGAGTAGGATGTGCTTATACACTTCAACTCTAAAGACGTAAATGAAGAGGGTAAACACAATCTCCATCCTATATGGTTCGGCAGGTTTTCCTTAAACTTGGTAGATATCATTTTTAAATTCTCCCCGACACGTTTTTTACTTGCGACTTATAGGTACTATAAGGCAAGTTATGCATTGGTAAAAAAAAATCGAACTCGAGATTATGATCAAAGTTGACATTACGATGATAGCGAAGAACAAAAAAGTGGGTCTCGCAATTCTGTCTGTCTGTCTGCCTGTCGGTTCGACTACAGCCTAAACGGCTCGGCCGATTTTCTTCAAACTTGGTAGATATGGGTTTTAACTTTCCCCCCCACACGTTTTTTTCTTTTTTTTTAAGACCAAAAATAATATTTTTTTTTTCTCAAAAACTGTCCCACAGAATTTTTAAAAAAAAATTTTAAAAATTTCATTTAGTTAAAACTAAAACTAGGTAATGGTTGAAAAAAAATTTCAAAAAAAATTGTTATTTTCTCGAAAACGGTACACCCGATTTGATCATTTTTTCATGGTAAAGCTCCTCCACAATTCGAATATTATTAAATATTCAAATTTTCAGTTTTTTTATTTTTTGGATTTTTAAAAAAAATGTCAAAATTTTTTTTGGAAACCCAATATTTCGAAAACCCCAATATCGATTTTTTTCAAACTTGATTAATAAAAATTTTTTAACATAATCTGCAAGATTTGAGAAAAAAAATTTTGTTTTATTTAAAACAAACGGTACCTTCCATACAAAATTTTTACAAATGGTTTTCGAAAATCGTATTTTTCTCGAAAACGGTTCCGACAATTTTGTTTTTTACGATCTATAATTTAATAAGAAAAAATGAAATCTAGATATTACTGACTGTACCTACCATAGAACGATTTTTTCGAATTTTGAATTTCTCATTATCGGCATAACGGATTTTTTTAATTTTTTATAAAGAAGCTCTTAAAATGTTTAAAAAACATTGCATTTCAAAACTTAAAAAAAAAATATTTTTTTCAATTTTTAGAAAAAAAAGTTATTTTTTTTGGAAAATTTGATATCTCAAGAACGGCTTAATATTTTTTTTGGAAATTAGACTCTTATTCGAACAATAATAAAAACTAAAGATTGGCGTACCAACTTTTTTTCTTAAAAATGTTTTAAAAATTTTGTACATAAAAGCTTATTTTTTTAAGGAACCACTACAACGACTTATAATTTTTGTTCTTGCATAAATTTATATTTGCATGGCATTCTGTTTTTATCTCTTACTACTAAAACAATTTAAAAAATTCATTTTATCCTTATGAACAGTTTTCTTTAATAATATCCGTTTTTAAAATTCCTAGACTATTACATAGGAGCAAGCTCGTGCGACCCAGTAGTGCATTTTATTTATTTTTTACTTGCGACTTATAGGTATTATAAGGCAAGTTAGGCATTCGTAAAAAAAAACGAACTCGAGATTTTCATCAAAGTTGACATTACGACGATAGCGAAGACGAAAAAAATGGGTCTGGCAATTCTGTCTGTCTGTCTGTCTGTCTGTCGGTTCGACTACAGCCTAAACGGCTCGGCCGATTTTCTTCAAACTTGGTAGATATGAGTTTTGATTTTTTCCCCCAACACGTTTTTTCTTTTTTTTTTAAGACCAAAAATAACAGTACCTGCCATTCGAATTTTTTTCGAAATTTTATAAATATTTTTTTTTCTCAAAAACTGTTCGACAGATTGAAAAAATAAAAACACAAAAAAATTGTTTGATTTTCTCAAAAACGAAACAACCGATTTTGATCAATTTTTTTTGCGAAGGCTCCCCAAAAACTTAAATAGAATTGTGTATTCAAATTTTCAAAAAAAATTTTTTTGGATTTTTAAAAAAAACTTCAAATTTTTTTTTTTCAAAACTCAATATTTCGAAAACCTAAAGCTAGATTTTTTTTAAACTTGATAAATAAAAGTTTCTTATTATAATCTACAAGATGTGAGAAAAAAAATTTTATTTTACCTAAAAATTAAGGTACCCACCATACAAATGTTAAAAAATTAATAAAAATGGTTTTCAAAAATCGTATTTTTCTCGAAAACGGCAACTAGAATTTTGATAATTTTTTTTTCTTTCAATCAATTTTTAAGATCTTTAATTTTTTAAAAAAAATTGAAATTACGATATTACAGCTTGTACCTACCATAGAACCATTTTTTTTTGAATTTTGAATTTCTCATTATCCATATATAGAGAAGCTTCTAAAAAGTGCAAAACAAATTGCATTTCAAAACTTTAAAATAAATATTTTTTGAATTTTTGAAAAAAAAAATCTATTTTTTCTTTTGTTGAAATTTCGATTATCTCAGAAACGGCTCAATATTTTTTTTTGTAAATTTAATTTTTATTCGAACAATAATAGTAACTTTAAATTGGCGTACCAAAATTTGTTCTTAAAAATTTTTTATATAAAAAAACTGCCCGACAGATTTAAAAAATCAAAAAAATTCATTTATTTAAAGCTATGGTTATAAATAGAATCCCTAATAAAACCGTTTTATTTTGTTCTTAATTTTCTCAAAAACGGTTCAAGCGATTTTGAGCATATTTTTCATTTTTTGGATTTGGATAGTATCTATTGTGTATTCAAATTTTCCAAAAACATTTTTTTTTATTTAAAAAAAAAATTAAAACGCCATGCTCAATTTTTTAAAACCTGACATTAAAAGTTACTACAGTTTACTAGATCTGAGAAACAAAATTTTATTTTTTATAAAAATAACTACATATTTATGAAATGATATTTTTTGATTTTTTTAAATCTTTGGAACAGGTTTAAGAAAAATAGTTTTTAAATTTCGAAATAATTTAAGGGCAGCTACCGTTATTTTTGGTCTTAAAAAGAAAAAAGAAAAAAAAACATTTCAGGGAAGGTAAATGATGTACCAAAAAAAAAAATTTGGAGTGATGGAAATCTTTATTTGGGCCTTTAAAATTTTTTCTGTTAAGTAGAAAAGACGATTTCCGTCCAATTACTGCCACCAGTGTTGAACATTTGTGCCCGTTTTATCGCATTTCCTTGACTTTTTGCAAGATTTCCGGTGATAACTGTTCGCAATCCTGTTGAGTATTTTCCTTAAGAGCTGCTATTGTCTAAGGCGTGTTAGTAGATATAAGCCCGCGACTTTAGGTAGCCCCAAAGAAAGAATAGAAGCGCTTCGTCGCTCATAAAGATTTTCGACACAAAATCGCCTTGTTAGTTGTTGACATTGCGGATGGCTTGACACTAATTCAGACGTAACAGATGGTCAGCAGGCTTTTATTGATGCACTGCTTGCATTATTTGTTGAATTAGTTTGGGTTAATTAATTCAAGTTACGTGGCCCGTGCGTCGTCTGGTTGATGTTTCTTCGTTCTCTGCGACTTCGGCAGCCCCAGTCGCGATATATTCGGTCGAAAGACTAGCCGGGTTGCGGCCACTAGTCAGGAGCAATGTCCCAGACTGGACTATCTCTAAGTCCACCTGTGAGGGCGCTTGGCGAAAATGGACCGAGCTGGCGGGAGAAGGTTGTCGGTTGAGTTAAGATCGACTCTAGACTCTGGCGTTTGCTTTTTATTCAACTTGTTTTCATCTTCACCATCAGAAGTCTTAATTTGTATTGATTCATCACCATCTCTGGTTTAAATTTATACGCGACACAATTTTAATCAGTCGAAAAACACAAAAAACAGAAAAAACAATGTGTGTGCGTGTGTAGGTTAGTTAGATGAACTATACAATACAAAAAAAATTAATATGAAGTTAGGTAGGTTAGAGGAAAAACGTAACTATTGAATGGAACAGATATTAAGAGAGACAGAGAGAGAGCATGGGGAGAAAAGAAAATTAAAAATGTTGGAATGATAATGACATGAAACAAAGCAGCGACCCCGCGATTGTGATGAAATCTAATTCCTGGATAAAATAAATTCAAAAAGTTTATAATTTTAAAATTTGTTTTTAATAAGTAATTTTAGGCTTAAAATTTGCGCAGCAATATTGACTTGATGAAGCAATGCTAAACTGTGTCGATTGTTATATGGGCTTTAAGATATAAGTGGTTGTATAAGTCAAGTAATGAAAAAAATTGACAAAATATAAAATTAATAATATTTAAGTTTGACAAATAATTAATGGAACAAAATTATAGCCAGGAACACTCTAATAATAATATAGAAAATAATAAAATTTATTTCAAATAAATCTGTTGACTACTTTCTGAGATCATTCAAGCCAAACTTTAAAATGGTTCCGCTATTATTTAATAGTATAGATAATGCTTTTCAAGCAAACGATCACTTTAACAAATTTAAATAAGCTGTTTTGTTTGCTGACACAAAACTTAGCGTTTCTTCTTGGCGATCTCACTAAGACTCACCAATTAACTAGCAAGGGCTTTGTTAATACCCATCAACTTTTGTTAAATTCCGTGCATATTGAATTAATTTTTTGACAAAAAATTGAAAGTGGATTATACCCAACTAAGATTAAAATTATTAATCATCAAGGCTGAAAGATTTTGCATATGACCTGGCATTTTTTGCATTTGAAGTTTGTTTTTTTATAATATGACCTAGTGACCTAGTGATAATAGGACCTAGTGACCATTCCTGTGTCCCGTATCCCTTGGCATAATGGCTAGTGCGTTGGAATGTCATGCAGGAAGTCTTGGGTTCGATTATCAGAAGCTGCAGAAAGGTTTTTCAGGGGTGTAGTGGCTCTTGCGAGGAATTGACAAATCCTCTATGAAAAGTGTTGCTCATTAGGTCGTTTGGAATCGGCATAAAGTCATTAGTCCCCTCTATTTCTGAAATTAATACTGTATGTACTACTGAAATAAATCAGCCAAACAGAGGACTTAGCACCATTCAATCCATTGAACTTGTTGAATTACTGATTCAGAAAAGCTTTTTTGACCTTTAGTCCAAAATATTGTATTAGAGCACTTCCATCCTTCATTGAAAGAACTTTCTTCAATAAAGCAACACATATTTATATTATAGATAAGATAAAAATGAATAAACAAGTAACACCACTACACTACATTTTGGTCCTTTGAGCCAGATTTGAACCAGAACTCTATGGATAAGCAACACTTAACATATCGTTAAATCTCAGTCAGGGCCTATACAAAACTGGTCTTCTTAAATTGGAAAGAAATATAAGTCAATCAATATAAGGTTAGAAATATAAGTACTGCTCCTGCCAGCCAGATACTACACGTCAAAATATTTTATGTAGCCTTTAGTCCCAGGCTTCGATATGAATACGAACCTTATTAAAAACGTCTGATTAGAACCTGAAAACTAATTGTGACATTTTTGTGAGGACAAAAAATTGCGTTTGTCAAAGAACCCTTCTATTCATTCCTTAAAACAATTTTTGACAATAATTCTGTAAATCTCATTTTTTTCAGTGAGAAATTAAAAACCAACAAGCTGATGAAACAAATACAAAAATCTAATTCAATTTATTCAATTGTAATCTATTGACCTATTGAACAATCATAAATGATGATGGTTTCAAATAACTAATCCGCTGAATAAAACCCATCATTCAACCCGTTCACGCCAGTTTTGATGTGTCTATAGCATGTTATGTATTATGCGTCTATGTATCAGAAATGCCATTTTGAATGTTGTAATCTGACTTTTTGGTCTCCGGGCCAAATGAATCAAAATCACACGCAGTGATAGCTGTATGTCGAATCAAAAACAGAAGTTTTACATATTGATACCGATTGATACCTACCGATAAAAAATGTTTACAATAACTTATTAATTCGTTGTGTTTATTGTCGGGGTGGCAAATATGGGAGGCTTACCTATTTTGCTATTATTATTATTATTATCAGAGAACCCAGCAGTCAATTGGAAAACGTAATCAGCTTTGAAATTCAAGCGTGCAAATAATTCGCAATAAATTCGCCCTCAACGCTGCGCTGGCTGGCGATGGGCGATGACGTGTGAGAGTTCTCTGTTGCACAACGCAGAACACTCTCATCCCACACATCCTTTTCGCTGCTCTGGACGCTTCTGGAAGTGCAGTGGCCTTATTATAGGGAATTTCGCTGCTGCTCGTGACACATCCTTTTGTATGCAATTTGTTGAAAATTCATCGGTCTGTATAACTGTTTATTACTGAGATTTCCAATCAATGACCGCGATGTTGCCATCCTTTTGGTTGATAATTTATTTCGGTTGACCGGTTGGCATAGCTCCCGTTGAGGTTTCATTTTTTTTTAATTTCAATTGCAAAATGCAACAGAAATCTGTTTAATTCTGGCAGGACCAACTTTGACTCGCTGTTGATATACTCGTACATGCGAATTATAAACCGAGATAAAGTGCACGAGAGTCCAACAGGCCTGTATTTTCTGCTGCACCGCACTACACCGTGCGCCAACGATTCAGAAATCAAAACTTTGGAAAATTATTTTCGTGATTTTATTGAAAATTGTGGTCAGAATTATCATAACTCAGTTGATAATGTTTGATTGGTCAATGGTCATGGTCAATGGTGGGCTGTTACGATGAGCTGTGAGATGTATGAGTAGGAATTGCTTTTGGGAGATGCAATCCTCCAGCAGGTCATATTGGCGGTTTTTCGAATGTAGTTGATTTTTGTTATTGTTGATTCGGAATGTTTCTGCCGAAAAATGTGTTGATTGTGGTTTTGTGGCAATCGAAAGAGCTCTCAAGTGCAGAATTATTTGTTTTTAATAGTAATATTAAGTATTTTAAGTATTTAGATCAACCACATCCACCAATGGAAAATAATTTGTTAAGTAGTTTAAAAAAGGTGCATCAATTTTCATTCTAAACATTTCTTAAAAGTTTTTCATTAAACTAAAAAAGTGTTAAATTGTTTAAATAAGAACAATTTTTTTTTTATCTTTTCTATAATCATTAAATAAAAGAGATGGGTCCATTGTTGGGAAACAAAATATTGTGAGAGCTGCAGCAAATACTGGCCCAGTTGTGTTCATTTTGCTTCCTCGTACAGCATAGCATAATTCTTGCAAAGTGCTACAGCTTCTTCATTGCTGTAGCGTAGGTGAAATGGTAAGCCAGATGCGAAAAGCCTAGGTCAAAACGGTTCGGATAAATTGCTTGTACAAAAGCAGTTTGGTCTTCTTCCTTAGTCCATCTTTTCAACATCAAGTTTGCATGCTTCTTTAATATTAGTTTGATGAAAAAGTTGATTTTCAAGTACTTCGTTAATGATTTGACAGTTGCTTCGGTGTTGTCTGAAAACTTTAGTTCTGTCACATCACTCTCGACTTCGAATGGCAGTCACTGGTGTTCGGTATAATTTGATTTCGGTCTTTTCACTGTTTATCTTTAGTCCTCATTTGAGATAGTTTTCCCATAGTTTTTTTTTTAATGTGCTCTTGCATCAGCATCTTCTGGCAGCAATCTCTGGTGAAACATCGATGGCATATGTGATGGAGTAGTCTGCCTAAAACTTCGTTTTTGTACCTGATATGTTGGCTGGTTGATCAACAGCATAAAAGTTGAACAACGGCGGTACAAATTTTGATCCTTGGGGGACTCAAGCTACCTATACATAAAAAAGTCTTTGGGTTATCGAATTCTTAATTATTTTCACCAAGCGATTAGAAAGTCTAAGTTCAAGGAATTGCAATAGTAGTTCAATTATAAACACGCTGTCGAAAAGTTTTTCGATGTCCAGGAAGCATGCTATAGTCGTTTCCTTTTTATTGATTCCAAGTGTAACATCACTATGAAGTCCCATCGGCCGATGTAGGGTAGAGAATTTATTTCCAGATCCTTAATGAAAACTCAGGCATGACATCTCTCTCTCTCTCTCTCTCTCTCTCTGCAGAAAACGTTGAGTTTCTTCAAGATTAACGCCTCTAGTATTTTGCCCATACGACTGACCAACAAAATTTGCCAATATCCTTCCACATTTACCCGGTTGTTCTTCTCTGGGACGGGGACAACTTACTCCGTTTTCCAGGCTGAAAGGAAGAGCTGCTGTTCAGACAGTTTTAAAGACTATAGTCAGCAGTAGAACAGCAAGATTTGGTAAGTTTTTAAGTAAGTTTTAAGAAATCCTTTCGATTTCTGCTGATTTCTTGGAATTTTCAATGTTGATAATGTCAACTACTTTTTTAGGAGAAGTGAAAACATTTGTTAGTAGTGGCTCCGATGAAAGGTTTCCTTCGTTCAACAAGATCATTGTTTTGATGGTAGCTGATATTTCCTAAAAGCGTGATTCAACTTCTTAGATAAGTTCAGGAAGGCATGGCAGGGTAGTCTTTGAAACTATTCTCAAAGTGATTGGAAAACGCTTTAGCTTTCTCAGCAGGAGTTATAGAAACTTCTTGTCTGTAAAGGATGGTGTTGGAATTGAATTCACTCTTCCGAAAATCATGTTGATCCTTTTAAACTTGTCAGAGCCAGGTTTGATATCTACGAGTATCTTCCTGAATTTCTTTTCCTAATGATGTTTTACTGCTCTGAATGTAGCCCCTGTTGAAGGTGATGTGAACTGTGATGTGCTCTTTACTTTCCAGCCGAGATTCTGCTCGCCGGTCTCACTAGGGTCGTCCTGAAGAAAACATGAAACTTCAGAGTAAGAGGTCTTCAAACCTTATTACGAAATCTTTATTGAAAATAACTCTTAAATCCATAACACACAATATTCTGCTACTAGTATTTCACTTAATTCGGGTAATTGAATGATTCACGGGCATCAACTGTTCTGGATTCTGGTCTTGCTGTCTCGAATCAGCTGTACTGGTTGCTGATGATTCGGATCTGGTACTTGATAACGGGTATTCTGGTAGTTTGGCTCCGAACTGGTCCAATTATTCTGATGTGGGGCTTATGACGGGATCTGACGCTACAATACCAATACAATAAATACAATAAGTGACACCAGACTTAATCAGCAGGTACGACGTCCGTGGTGGCGCTAAACGGCAAGCTAAACGCTCTGGTAGATCAGCAGGTACAAAACGCCCTTGGTAGCACTGAACAGCAGGCTTTACGATCTGATAGATCAGCAGGTACCAAACGCCCTTGGTAGCACTAAACAGCAGGCAAAACGCTCTGGTAGATCAGCAGGTACCGAAGCCCCTGGTGGAAATTAGGGCGTTAAATTTCGAACTATGACCCCTTACCCCTTGTGGGAAGCCTTAATAAGAAATAGCTGGACAATCTCACCTACCTAACTTGTCTTTCCATGAAACCCTTTACCACTGGTGGGGAGAAGCTCCGCAAAAAGCAAGGAAAGCTAAAATGACCAATTCGTCTGCACTTGCCTGCGACTGGATTTCAAATGATTGATAGAACCAATTTACTATGCCGCCTGACTATGTGTATGATCGAAAGGGTACTTTTCGTTCACCCAAGTAGGTCCTCATGATGACTTTTAAGTAAGAACTGAATGTGAACTATGTAAGTGGTGAACGAAAAATATTAATGTGGTAATGTGTGAATCGAATTTGGTGAAGTATAATTCTCGGTATTAATACAGAACTAATATAGAGTGGAGTATCATGGAACGCTTCGTTACACAACAAAAATACCATTTCACAATAAGCTGAATTATGTCCAGTTAAAGGGTATAAGTTAGATCTTCCAGTAACTTTAAGAAGAACTGAGTAAGTGCTGAATGAAAATTATAAACTTATGCAGAAAGACTTAGAAAAAGGCAAAGTTGCAAAAGGTGGCTATTGGAAGGAGTGCGAACCCGTAATTTTTAGTGATTAAAAATAAATTTAAACTCGACGATTCCTTTTAACGGCTTGATTTGACAGACAATCAAGTAGTAAGCATGCGTCAAAACTTCGGTGGGGGAAGTCTGATGTTTTGAGGCTGTCTTTGCTTTTTAACTTTAATGCCGGTATAACCCTAACAAATGGCGAAAAACGCAAGGAGATCCTCGAATATGTCTTAGATGAATTTGAAAACATTACTGCGAGTATAAACTCTGTCAACAAGATAATATGCTTCCATTAACTATTCTAGAACATTCCGCAAATGGTCTTAGGTTTATTGAAAAAGGTGTTTACTATGGTCTTCCCATAGTTCTAACCTAGGCTAAGGATTGAACACATTTGAGGAAAGATTTGTTTAAATAAGAAGAAGTATTCAAATGTGGAAAACCTTAAAACACAAATAACCCAGATTTGTTAGGAGTTCAGCAGAGAATTTCTGCAAAAAAAAAAGCAATGTCTTAGTTTATTTGCGAAAAACTTCTTGCGAAAAAAAAACACTATTCGAAACTTTTCCTATCCTTGGCTTAGCCGTTAAATTTTTTTAAAATTAATTAAGTAATCAAATTGTCTCAATGGAATCCTTAAAATATCAAAATAAAATTCAAAAAAACTCCCTTGATTACTTTCCAAAATTGTTTCTTTCCCCAAAAACAGAACAAGTATATACCCAATTTCTAAGCAGCTCTTCCACATTCCTATAGCAATTCATTTGAAACATTTTAATTACCAACAAAACTTGTTACAACACCTCTTCTTCTTCTACTCTCTCCAGGCTTCGGGTTCAGAATAAAACATTTTCCTTTCACAAATTAAATTTCTTAAATAAAATGTCCAAATGGGGGAGAAGTATCCCGGTTTTGGGTACAAAACAAAAAAAACCTAACAACACCTGCTCTGCTTATTACGAAGGAAAGATGCTAATACAATTTTGTTGCAGGATGATAGGATGGAATACCTTTTACACGCGCGGGCACATAAAACGCTTTCCACTTCACTTGCTTCAGAATTCCTGTGCTTTTGGTTCTTTGATTTAATAGTAGGTGCTTTGGTTGCTTTCAGGGACGCAGTGTATGGTAGGTATAGGTGTAGATTGGTATCATCTCCTCTTATAGATGTTCCCAAAGCCAGCTTTCATAAGTTAGAAACGTTTTTGTTTCCGTATAATTGAATTGTCAAATTGTCCTTCTTCGTCTGAAATGTAACACAACACTGGGGGAGTTGTGACAAGGACAAGCACAAGGACATCAAAAAATACACACTTTTCAGACAGAGAGTGTTAGGAGAAACACAAAAGGAGGATGGACAAAAATAAAGGACCTTCCTATTGAAAACCTTTTAAAAACTTTAAATTGAACACTAAAGCAATTTCGCGCGACTTTGAATCTTGTCCAGGTATTCGGGAATCTAGCTCTCCCTCGGTCTATGGTGAACTCCATCCTTGTTTAGGTGGAATTCTATTAAAATTTATTTTAAAATCAAATTTATGTCCTTTTTCACGTTCACGAAATGGAAGAAGGACATTTTATTACATCACAGTCAGTTATTCTTCCAGGTGTTAAACTATATTTATTGTTTTTTTTTTTTTGTGTCCTTATCGAATTTGATGTTTTAACATTGTAAGGACCTCCCAGGTGAGAACAGGCGGATGAAGACAGAAATAAATTCCAACCCGTAAGGCATTTTGTTGCAGATCTATAAACTCGTGATTGTGCTTCTTAGCCTGGAAGCAGTAAAGTTCGCTGTTGATTTGTTTTCTCCAATACGAATACTGATCTGAATTCGTCCTTTTTCTCTCGACGACGCGACGCACGGACAGTCGTCGATAGTCAAGTCAGTGATTTCGGTTTCGGTGTGAGTTTGGCAAAAGGTTCTTCGAACAATTTTCGGCTGGCGAACAGATTGAAGTTTCATAAAATGAAATTACTTTTCGGTCTAATGACCATCATCTGGTGATTTTATTATTTTCCTACGCTCATAATGTCGAATAAAGACGGACGCAAAACTTTCTCATTCCCCGGTCCTTGTTTGCTTTCTTGACTCTCCAATACATTCAAAGTCATTACCCAAGCTGCTTGTTTTGTCCTATAACTTAGATAGCTATGCTGGGGTAAGGGTATGTGTACTGTCTGACTTTGATTTTATTACTTGGAAAACTCTTTTCGGAAAATATTTGTCTTATGGACTAACTATTTGATTATGTGTACGGATAGACAATCTTTTCGTATATCTTTGCATGAATTTAATATCCTTGTTGCATGCCGTATTTTGTTTGTAGGGTAGAATGTATGTAGGTGTATGATGTTAGGTCGGGTTTTCTGGAAACCCTGGTGCTTTATATACGGGTCGGGGTCAGGTAAAACAATGCTAACTTTTGAGAATTCGAGAGCATTATATAATGATGATGTGTGATAATGCTGATGGATGGTGTGAGACACTCTTTGGAGTGAACTGGACCCTGTTATCTCTTATTAGGGCAGATCGGAAGGGATCCTATAATTAAATTATTTTAGCTATAATCAACTTTGTATAAAATAATTTGGTAGAAGCCCTTATCATAGTGATTACTTCGTTGGTTTGTCATGCAGAGGGTCTTAGGTTGGATTCTCAGCCGCTTCAAGTAAGTTTTTTCAGGGGCGCACTGTCTCTTCTGAGGAGACTGGTGAGGAAACCAGTGCATCGTCATAATATATTCGCTTTCTCAGCGCTCTACTCCGAAAACGGTTAATTTTACAGAAAAATGCAAGAGGCATTTTTTGCAGACAATTTCACGACAAACAATTTTTATAATGACCTTTATTGACCTCTGAGCAATAGATCGCGAGATATTTGCGAAAAACTGATTTTTGTGAACTTTTGACCCTCATAACTTTTTTAGCCGGCACGATATCAATGTCGATTTTTCACATCTTCATTACAATGCCGTAATAAAGGTGTATACAAAAATTCATCTCACTAGAAATTTTTCCGCAGATAAAACCTAAAATGACTGGACTATAAGACAAACGGAGATAATTGTTAATGTACTCACATGAGACTTTAAAATCGTAGCGATTATAAAAATGAAACAAGTTCGTTTTTCTCAATCTGTTTTTTTTATTTTTTGTCGCAAAATTAAAAAGATCAAATGAATTTAAATAATCCTGCATACGCTTGCGACTTTTTATTAAAATTGTTGTCAGTAATAAAATGGGTTTCATAAGGAATTGGTGTGTATAGCTTGAACCAATGCAGTTGGCCAACGGTCGGTTGCGCAGAGAGAGGATTTAAGAGAACAAAAATGGTGCGCAAGATATTTAATGAGTAAAGATTTTTCTTTAAATCTTACAGTGCCTAACTCAACTTTGCTTTGACAAATAGTTTAGGGATTATTGTTTGACCTGTGGCGTTTTGGGATTAATTGTAGATTAGTGTTAATTAGTTAGATTAGTGTTTACGAGTTTGAATAATTTTTACCTACGAGTTTTTAAGAATTTATTTTACCTTAAAATAATTATTATAAATTTGTACTTCGGAAATAAATATAAAACATAATAATAAAATGAAAACAATATAAATAAGAATAATATAATTTAAATAATAAATGTTCATTTACATACACTTAGTTTTAAGAACTAATGTCGCTTTCATAGTCGGTTGAAGAATCGTCACCTGGATTATTTATAATTGAATCCGAAATTGTGTCCCACGTCAGGTCGTGAGAAAAGTATTCGTCCTCGGTTCTTATGGATTTTTCACACACTTTTCGCCAGTCTTCAGCCGTTATTTTTGAAAATTCTTCCTCTGCTAATTTTTGAACATCCAATAAATTGAATGTTGTGTTTCGTGAACCTACTCTTGCCTTGACAGTTGCCCAAATATATACAGTTCAAGTTTCAACATCTGTATAGTATGCGGAATATTGTTTTCGGTTAGCCATTGTATCATCTCGGATTTCTTGCTAGCAGAAGTAATTTGTTTTTCTTCTAATTTATTGTGGTACGAGGTGTTGTCCATTACAATAACTGAACGTTCCTCCAAGTTATTCAAAACTTGTTCTTGGATCCATTTGCAGAAATTTTTGAAGTTCATGTCGTCGTGATAGTCTCCCGTTTTCATTCCAGATTTGAATAAAAGTAAGGAGTTTTTCACGAAACCTTTTTCACCACCTGCATGCGCCATTATCAGCCTCTTTCCCTTTGAAATTGCTATTGTCATCAGTTCAAGCCCGTGGCCTTGTATGTGAGCTATGAATATAGCTTTCGTCCAAATAAATGATATCAAATCCTTTTGTTCTGTATTCCCGGATTTTTCTCAGATACTTCACTCGAATGAGTTTAATATCATTTCTTTCACAGAGAAGTTTCCGGTTGTTTTGAGTTTTTTGTAGCTAAATCCGTTTCTTCTTTTTTTTTATAATTCACTCGCGCTCAAGGGTATGTTACGAGACCCTTATAATATTTTAAACACAGCATGGGCGAGGGAGAAATTAGCAGGGGAGAGAAAGGAGGTGTCGATGAACATTGGTTTTGAATGTTTTCAAATTGAAATGGCTAGGGGAAACTGTGCCGGGTAAGTTATTCCATAATCGTGTTGTGCGACTAAAAAACGAATCTCTATATTTGACGGTACGACGTAATACTCAAGTTAAACTCCAGATCTTCCTGAACTCGTTGTCTCAACATTTTTAAGGATATCATCATTTTTTCCTCCTGGTGGAAGTTGTGCATTATACGCCGAATAGCTGCGATGTCAAATTCGTCTAATCCAGTTTTCTACTTCGTATGCTGCACTTTTTTATTTAGTGACTGCACAACTCCTGTCTCTTCGTATTCCTTAATAATCCTTCTGATTGAACGTTCAGAAATTCCAGTAGTTTTCACTGTTTGCGTTGTTGCGTAACTCACAGGATTTTCAAGAAACGAATTCTTTGCTTCTTCCAGTTTGTCATTATCCATTAAAATTTCTTTTAAATGTATTTCAATATATTATTCTTGGTTGTTTTTTTTAAACTGAATTGCAAAGCAAAGCAAATATCATTTAAATACCATAATTCCCTCTGATGCAAAAATTCATTCTTAAAAACTCGTAGTTAAAAATTGTTCAAACTCGTAAACACTAATCTAACTAATTAACACTAATCTACAATTAATCCCAACCCCACAGGTCAAAAAAAAACATATATCAAATATACACTAACGCCAAAAAATAAATATAAACACAACGCCCCCGGAACTTTTCTGTTACTAAACCACAAATCATAAAACATAGAAATAAACAATAATCCCTAAACTTTTTGTCATTAATCCTATGTCGCAGCTTGCAGGTAGTTTTTTTGTCTAACCCAATTGCATTTTGCAATAGACTTATTTTTTTATTATAGGTGCACTGAAATTTGTCCCACTAATAAAAACAAAAATTATTAATTTTATTTTTTCGAAGTAAAGTTTACACCTAAAAATCTTTTCCTTTTATCTCACCAGAGATGAAATAGTTTTTTAGACATCAAGCTAAGAAAGAAAAGTAAACCATGATCATATCTTATTCAAAGAAAGTCCATCACTGGAAATTCATTTCTATTTTACTGTGAGCGAAGCTATAAACAAAACTCACCCTCCTAAGTGCTTCAGTATGATCGGGATCGCAGCAGCGTCATTGACAACAACGCCGGCATGTACATCTTTTTTTTCTTTTTTTCAGTGATTTGTCTGTCTCTTTAAGAATTAAAGAGTAGAGCAAAGAAATTTAAAGAGACCTGCGCAGTAGAATTGCCAACTGAATTGGTTCAAGCTATAGTTGAATCGGTGATTGTTAAAACAACATAAGTAACACATTTTTCGAAATCACTTTTATTATGGTTTTGCACTGCTTAGGGGTAGAGCTATAGACTGAGAGCACAACTAGCATAATTTTATACCTGAAACACACAGAAATTCGAGCGCGAAATCAGCATTTAGTGTTAAAACAACATATCTGTTCTGCCATTTTGACAAATGAGTGCTAAAACACATTTAGTACATGCAATTAATTTCCTTTTACACCCAACGCTGGCAAAACGTAGTAGGCCAACTGTTGTTTTTACTTGCGACATAGGTACTATAGGGCAAGTTCTGCATTTGGAAAAAAAAATCGAACTCGAGATTTTGATTAAAGTTGACATTACGATGATAGCGAAGACGAATAAAGTGGGTCCGGCAATTCCGTCTGTCTGTATGTATGTCTGTCTGTCTGTCTGTCTGTCTGTCTCTTTGTCTGTATGTCTGTACCTCGATCTAGAGCCTAAGCCACTGGACCTATTTTCTTCAAACTCGGTAGTTATGGGTCTTCGGTGATTCCCTAGAGGAAAAATTGAAATTTTTTTTAGCTCTAAAACTACATAACGGTACCCCCGTAATGCAAAATCTTATTTATCTCGAAAACGGCTCTAAATTTGGGGCAAAATGTTATTAACGGTACCTGTCATAGAACCGTTTTTTGATTTTCGACATTCTCATTAACGGCTCTAACGATTTTAACCAAAAATTTTCAGCAGGAGTCCCCCTAAGTTTAAAATAATATTGTATATAAAAATATTCGAAAAATTGTTTGTTGGGTTTTTTGAAAAAAAAAAAAAAAATTTTTTGAAAAATCAATATCTTCAAAACCTATGAACGATTATTTTTTGAATTTATTTCCTAAAATCAATATTATTAAATACTTAAAATTCGCATCCCACATTTTTTTCTTGAAAAATTTTAAAGAAATTTCTTATATAAAAAATTTAATTATTTACTCGTAATAATAAAACGATTTTTTAAAGTTTGTTTGCATAAATTCATTTAAATATCATTTTAAAATAATGTTAAAATAGATTTTATATTGTTCACTATTTTGTATTTTAATGAATTTCTGGCTCTAAGCTGTGTTTTTGTTTATTTTTTGTACTTTTTTTTTTTTAATAAAATACTGAAATCTTAATAATGTGTTATTTTATATTCAATTGATTTCGCTAAGACTTACGTGCCAAATTGAGTGTAAAAACAACATAACTTAACGTATTTGAGTTGTTTTGGCTCTCAACAAAACGTTGGGTGTTAAAACAACACAAAAAACAAAGTTTATTTTTTAAAAATCTCCTTCATTAAAAAGATTTTTTTAAAACTTTTAACTGTTTACAACTCGCAGAACTACCACTAATCAGGTTTTAAAGTTAAAATTGTCAATGCGGCCGCGTCCTCAAAAATATAAGGTTTTTTGTATCTCCTGTAAAAAAACAAAAATGTCACTTATGTTGTTTTAGCAATCACCGATTCAGTTGCTCTTTTGTTACGTTTAAAGTCTACTCAAAAATAGAAACAAAAGTATTGGGTGCATCCGGTTATAAGTGGAAGGCTACTTCACGGTCAGTTTCGGAAGATCCACGATAGTTTAAAAGAACAGCCACAGAAATGTGTGCAATAATATAGAATGAGAATTGAATGCTTCAAGGAACTACTGCAACCGAGAATTGTGTATAAAAAATAATAAATGGAAAAACTGAATGTCACCTGAGAAACCCTTGTAGTGTGTTATATTTGTTTGCAATTAAAAAATTAATATATTTAAATTTAAATAGCGCGGCAAAAAGATCACAAGTTAGTGCAAGACAATAATTTGTGGCAACCGCGATTTTCTTGTTCAAGTGCGTTCATTCTCATTTAAACGTATTTGTTCTATTTTTGCTATTCAAAAACCGCGCGTGGAAAGCGTTCCTAGCCTAAAGGAGACTTTTTGAATAGCAATTAATTTATAAATTATATTTTAACAATAAATGTATACAGTGGCGATAAAATAAATAGCACATGTAGTCTTAAATTCGTGTGATGCAAGTTTTTACCACTTCCTTTAACTTTAAACAGCTGTTTGACTCATGAGGAAGTAAGACCAAATATACATACCTCTGATTTAAAAATAAAATGAGGTATATTGAACTCATAAGAAAAACTATACCAAAATGATTTATATACAATTTAAGTATACTAGGACAAAATAAATAGCACATTTCGTAAATAACAAATAAAAAACGTATTAAATAACAAAATTTTAACATTATTTGAAGAAAATATCCGGTATTTGGTCGAGTAACCCTTAATTTTATAGACGAAGGAAGGCTCCGGAATCGTTTAACAGATACTGAGTACCAGGCTTGCTGGACTTTCCGCCAAAGTTTGTCGAAATTTCAAGTATCAGTTCAATTTATGGCTTCGTCCACAACATTCCACAAGTACTCAATATAATTACGATCTAGAGACTAAGCTTACTTATTCCTTAACAGTGGTTTTTTAGATGAATATAGCCATTGCTTCAGACTTAGCCATATGGTTAGGATCGTTATCCTGTTGAAATTTACACGTCAAGGGCATTTCGTCCTCAGAATAGGGTAGAAATGTATCCCGTAGGATTTCCTTGTATTATAAATGGTCCTTAATACCCTCTATCTGATGAAGTGGTCCCATAACATGCCAATAAAAACATCCCTAAACAAGAATGCTACCCCTACCATGCTTAACAGACTTTATTGTGTATACTCTGGTCATATTCCTGGTGGATTCCTCGTCGAAAGTAGTTTTTACCATCTGACCCAAAGGATTAAATTTATACTCATCGCCCCGTACGATATTTCCCCACCAATTTTGAACTTTTGAAATATGCTCCCTTGCAAACTGCATCCGACGTGAGAGATTGCTCTTAAAGACGTCTGCTTTCTTTCTGTCAAATCGTCCAAACAGCTTTTTTTCACTAAGACAGTTTCTAATCGTACAGACAAACACATTAACACCAAGATCTTGTTGATTTGCATGTTCAATTTTTGGGACTTAGGTCAGGCAAACGATGTCAAAATCAGTTCAACGGGTGGTTTTGCTGGTCTTACTCATACGAATTTTGTTTTGAGCACTTCCTTCTTCTTCGTAATGGTGAAGAGCATTTATAACATTCTTATTCTTCCTTGAAAATTTTTATTTCCGCTCTAGTTCAGATTTCGTGTGACCTTTTTTCAAAAACCCCTAGCCTAAACGTCTGTGCTGATTGTTTTCCACTTCTCATACTACATTTCAGCAATTAAAATTGAAGCAACTTAACTAAGAACCTTACCCAAACTCATAACTTTTTCACTAAGCTTTTAAAAGTTAAAAATATTTGTTAAAAATGTATTAAATTTGCAACGGAAACAATATGTGCTATTTAAATTGTCCTCACCTCAGTGCAACTTAAGTACCATTTGACTTATCCCGTTATTTTATATTCAAAATCCAGATACTCAACATTCAAAATCTACAACAAAAATGGTCTTACAGTACCGGATTTCAAAATGCACTTATGTTTTAAGGCCAAGAAAGAATTTTTAACAGAACTGTGCTATTAATTTTGTCGCCACTGTATATGTTAATTGAAGCTTGAATTACATAGCTCTAATAACAAGCCAAGTAAAGAAACGAAATGTTGTTGTGGAGCGATATCCAGCTGAAGCTGATAGTAAAAAAAAAAGAAATGCCATCTGTGAAGCAAAAATCGATATTATTGTTTTGAATTTTGGCGATTTTTTATTTATTTTAGGCTTTTTTCTATTCTAATGTTGGGCCAAATTTTATAGTGAAAAATTACCTCATATTTATATTTCCAAAAAAAGAAAAAAACCTCCAAAAAAAAAACGGCCTTTTTAATAGTGAAAATGGCTCTAATTTTAAAATGGGAATATCGCCTGAAAAAAATGATAAAAGCCCCAAAAACCAAAAAAAATATTAAAACTAAAAACTAAAAATGAAACCGAGCCTACGTGTATATTATAAACAAGGCAACAACAGTAAATAATTTTATGTTTTGATGGTTGGAGTGATTTTTCATAGATTAGAGCATTGTTGCAATTTTAAGTTTGGGTTGATATTTCATGAAAAATAGACCTATTATTTTAATCTTAAGAAACAAATTTAATAATGACCCCCAAAAAGTTTGACCTCATCTAAATCAAAAATAGCCCCCAAATTAATTTTTGTATAAATGAACCAAATATTGGGCATATGCAGAAAATATTTATTCGTAGACTGGATATTTGTGTACCATCTTCTGATGTCTACAATTAATTTGGCTCAATCTGGCTGAAGAATGAAGGAATTGGTTCAGCTTCCAAACGATTTCACAAACAACAACAAAGAGTTCAACTACAAAAATTATTTAAATTATTTTAGATGTTCATATTCTTAGAATTTTGTTTTCTGAAACCAAACTTTTTTTGAGTAGGAAAACAAAATTGATTTACTTCAGCCAAAGTAGTCCGGAATGTCCTAGTGGCCAAATTTATATCAGACCAAAAACATAAATGTTAAAAAAAGAGCCAAGTTGTTCTATAGAAAAACCTTTTTCTAACAAGTCAGCCATGAAAAGTACTGAGATCTAAAAGTACGCCAAGTTCTTACTTCATGAATATTTGAGCCCTACCGTGTCGTTCTACCAAATTTCATTGTTCTACTGCAATCGGAAGTGCGCCATATAATTTACATGAGTTCTGTGGAAGTGGGCGGATACCACGCCCCTGAATGGAAAACCTCAAATTTTATATTTTTTTCTTAGTATGTAATTTAAGCCCTGCCACTTTATCAAATTTGATCGTTTTACAGCAGTCGGAAATGCTCCATTCAACCAACACCAATTCGGGGAAAGTAGACGGATACCACGCCCCTTGAATTGAAAACTTAAAATTTTCGATTTTTTCCTCTGCTTGCATGACTAGACGTTGGCAAGTGCTCCATAATTTTAATGATCTGTCAGTTACGGTTTTTGTGATTTTTGAGGCCTGGAACCGCTTATGCTAGAAAATTGAAATTGGTAAGGCGCCTATGCCTGACTAACTTAGCAAATATTCGGACTTCTAAGTTTCTGACTTCATTGGTACTAAAGATAGGGAGGGGTCAAAAATCGTCTGAGTTTGTTCCTGTAAAAAGGATGTACTGCCAGAACTTGGTTGGGCAGTGGGCACTACCGTGCCCTTTGATCCACACCGGCAACTGTTAAAGACAAAACTGGTCAAATTGTCTGTGTATTTTTTAAGCATCTGACATTAGCGCTTTGAAATTGAAATTTTATCTCAGTTTGAATACTTAGTAGTCGTAATTAAAAATACTATGAAATGATTCGAATATGTTTCAACCATTAACAAAATATTTACGTTAACGTATCCGTACGTTAACGTTAACTACTCGGAAATTTCTGTGATAGAAAAACACTTATATTGATTTATTACGGATTATTTCTATTTAAGTTATAGTAGGGATTGGGTTGTTGGGGCGCATTTACGATAAAATTTTCCGACCATTCATTGTTTTACAAAATTGCGGATTTTTATACATGTTTGTAGCCATTTTTAATTTTTAATTTATTTTTTTTTGTTTTTGGGGTCTTTTTTTTTCATATATTTGGGCGATATTATTTATTTGTCAATGTTTTACGACGGTAAGACTGACTTTAATCTGTTTTAAGCTAAGGTTTCTAAAAAGTTAGAATAGTATAGCTGATTAAGATTTTAAATTTACTTTTATTTTAAGAAAATTCAAATTTTTCGATTGAATATTCGATTTTTCAAAAATTAGTGAATTATTGCTTTTGAAATTTAATTTTCACCGGCACTATAACAAGCACCTAAAATTGTCCAACCATTTTTTGTTTTTTAACTCTTAAAGAAATTTATTATATAAAAAATGTGTTTACTAGTAAGACACTTATAACGTTTTTTAAATTTTGTTTGTATACATTCCCATTTTTTTAATCTCAAACTATCTTAGGAAATATTTTAGCAATTTTTTAAACAACGAATTTTATGCATTTTTCTCTACAAATACAATTTATTAATTCTTGTAGATAAGAGCTTTGCTGTTGGAATGTCACAAAATTTCAATATTGAGTATTTTTCGAAGATTTGTGTAAACATATATTTTTTTACAAAATAAAATTAAATATAAAGGTAATATTTCTTTGAATGAGGTTTAATTATGTTCGAAAAAGTCCTGACAGTGAATTAATTCAGTTAAAAATTTTTTTAATGAATTTTGAAAAGATGATAGCGATTTTTAAACCTCTTTTCTGGGATATTCGCAAAATATATATCCCATAGTGAAGGTAGCTAACCTATTATATGGATCTACAAACCTTTCAGATGGTATAAAAATTTAACAAGTATCCCACAAATGAGGTGCTAAAAATCTCTCGTGAACTTGCGAAAACTTAAGCCTTGATTACAAGCTTTGTATGGCTAACCAATTTCCAAAATTAGTTGACTTTTTTTACAAATTATTACATTTCGATCCCTGCCGTCGTCTATATCGCTTTAATTCCATTAAAAACCTTCTAAAAATTATCATCAATGGGTTGCTGGTTTACTCAATACATGTTGTTCAGGCATAACACTAACAACATGTAATTGAGTTAAACTAGTATGCCCAACAAGAATGAACAAGAAAAAAATAATGTGAATTATAAGCGACATAGAAATAAGACACGGCATTTCTCCGCTTTAGCTCAGCCGCCATCCCTGGAGTTAAAAATATCTGAGACAACCACCAACAGTCTCAGAACATCGTGCCACACATCTTTCCTATCCTTCTTTCTCTTCATTAACTTCACGCCCGCGCTGTGTTGAAACATTTAAAGGGTAATAATAATCCCTTGAGCGCGGGTAGATTATAAAAAAAAACCATTTACATGACATACTTTTTTTACGAATATCCCATTTATATGGGTTTCAATATCTTAGACTCCAAATAAAGGGGTTCCCAATGTTGATTTTCTCATTGTTTTTTCTTCAGACATGAATTCAAATTAAGAAATGACGGCGTCCAGAAATGAAACGGCAATTTCGGCAACAAGTAGCTCAACAAGAAAAATTGTCCGATGTGGTCCAAAGTGAACTATATGGATGTGAGCGACATGTGATTTTATAGTATGATGAAAGCAAAGTTCCTCAAAGCTGATATACTCATGTCACAATTGACTTTCCACACAAGTGATTTAGGTGCATAAGATGACGTGAATTCGCCAATAAAATAGCGATTTGTCACCTTAAGGACTTTTTTGTTGAATTTTCTTAAAACCCAGGTCTACGCCAATAAACCGTAAGTAACCGGAGCCATCAAAGGCAATTCAAATCGTGACATATAGCCCAAAATTAACCTGATCCATACGCCACAGCTTTTGAATATTGGATCTTTGAGATTCGGGCAACCATATTTCACACATTGATGGGCTTTTCAAATAACACGAAAAATTTGTTGAATTTCAACAAACACCAATCCCTATTGAAGTCCTTTATATTTTCTAAATATAAGTTTCCCTTTGAATATTATGTTACCCTTAACTAGAATTTGATTTTTTATGTTTAGATTTTTTGTTTGGAGCGGCCTTATCTTCAAAAATGTATCCGGAAAAAAGAATGTCGTCTGTCTGAAATCGCCTGACTCCTTTAATGTCCCATTTCTAAGTTTGTATTTTTGTTGAAAAGTATTAGATCCATGTTTAGTTGCCTTCCGAGAAATCAAACATTTTTCATTTTGTTTTTATTTCTTAATTGATTCCACCCATTCCGGTGGTTGAAATTCCATTTTGAATGAATACCATGCTAATGGACTCTTATCCTTTTCGTTTTAGTAAATTATTCCTTATTTTTTTGCTTTGAAATTAATTATTTTACTTGAATAGTAAGCACCCTCTCTGTCTCTCTATCCCCATCTAGTACTCCGTCTCTGTCTCTCAATCAAAGACAGACTGATTATGATGCCATGTCCTTCCTGTTGCTGTGCTGTAGAGAAATTATGGCATAATGAATGCGAAAGAGGATTAATTTGTCCTTTATTTTCTTGTAAGTTTTTTTTGCTTATTCTTTATTTACTTACAGAAAAAGTGTCCATTCAAAGTGAAAATTAAATAAAAATACAACTACATTGATGCCATTTTATGCGATGATTATGACATGACGATGATCGTGATGGTGGTGGTGAATGCCATCATCAAACAGGACCTTCGCTGATGGCGCTCCGGAAGGACTAGAAAGTGAACTTCGTTCGTAGAAATTAGAAGAAAAAAAAATTGAAAATAATTTGCAAAAAAAAAAAAACGAAAAAGTGTTGGTGTTAGAATATAAAAAGAGAGAAAAGTATGCCAAAAACGGACGGATGCTTTTCATGTTGCCGCCATCCCTGTTCGAAAAGAAAAAAGCAACGAACAGAAAATACTAAAAATAAAAAAAAATACTTATCAACTTCAAAGGACTTGCTCTCTAAGTTGTATTTAATGATAGAACTTTAAATGGAAGTGTTCCGTAAGTGGGGAACGTTGTAAGAATGCCCAACAAGAAACAAGAATGTACAAAACATAAACGTAGTTATTTTGCAGTGATAGTTAAAAGGCGTTAGAAAAGTGCACAAAACTTGTAAACGTGACAAAGCCTCTATAGTCAAGGAAGAAAACAAAAAAAAATTGAAGGAATATTTCGAACGAAAAAAAATCCTGTAGTTAAGTTTATGTTGCAATATTGTGCACAAACGACCCTTTTAAACGAGCACAAGCGATTAAGGGATTACTTAAGTTAAGAAACAGGGAAACATTTGTTAAGTTTTTTTCCTAGATAGATATTGATTCGTTCAAGCAAAATGTTTGATATTTTACTTTTCTTTCTAACAAACTGATTGTAATCCCATGCAAACGGGTCCTGTGAATAATAGTCAAATGTGAAAATATTAATAATACGTCCTAAGAAAAAATTGTTAGCAAAACCCTAATGATATGTAGTTAACTCTAGAATAAGCTTAGGTTAGCGTGGCTCTCAGCAAGAATACTGAACTCATTTAGACCATAAGTTGGTCCAATATAATGCCACATAAATCTGGACGACTTTCTCGCTACTCGATGAACGGCTTAAAGCTCTTTACGAAGCGTGCGAGACTGCTATATCTGCCAGGTCACTAGGATCATTTTTGTAGAATGCTTCTAGATGGACAGATGGTGTCTTAAGACCCGAGCCGATGATCAACTTGGTTGGGAGCCCAATTTCAAAACTAGCTCAGTAGCAAACGGTGTTCGGTTACATGGCATTTTCCGGACTAACATGCATTTTCTCTATAAGTGAATCTCTGGACGGAACGACTTATTTTCTTCACTACTCGTGGTACCCAAAATGATTAACAATTAATACAAAAAAAGAAGGATAGATATCCGTAAGATCGGTTCTTCTTCTACACCGGGACACAGTGTGCGGTTAACGTTGCCTTTCGTTTCTTCGGCACTTTGTATCGGTAGGAAGGCTGTGGCTACTCTTGGACACCCATCTGATGCAAATTGCAGCTATTAGAGAAGTGTATAACAGTAGTTAAGGGTAATCTAACATGGCCCTTCCACTACTAAGGAGAGTAAATCTCCTCCAAATACGTCTCCAGCGGTCCCAAGGTTGTGCAACATGGACTCACCAAAGCTGGAGTGGGTTCTCTTCTAAGCACATCGCGGAAATTTAAGTCTCTTATGCATCGATATAAGGAGAGGCGGGATGTTGCCAGAATTCTGAAGAGCTCTGGTGATTCATTGCAGTCTGGAGGAAAATCGAAGTTTGCCGAAAGGATTCGATTCAAGGGGCCAAAGACATTTGTTCAAAGACCAATGGCGACTCCTCGTCAATGCGTGACATAAAGAGTCCATAAAGAGTGCGCCTCCCGTACCCAAACGGCCCCGATTGCATAATACCAGCGCTTTCCAGAAAAACTTTTAGCGATTTTCTTAAAAACAAGATCGTGCTTGCGGTTATAGTCAGGAGCGATATAGATGGAACGATTTCTTCTGATCGATGGCAGATGATAAAAGTGAAGCAATCGGCAGGCTTCTTAAGTGTCATGAAGGAAAACCCGGGACCACCTCCGATCACATCATCAGCTTTAAAACTTCTTAAAATGTCTCTGTGACCCGGAGCCTAACACAGGTCAATGATGTACTACTGTGTCATCTTTATGAGAGATGATCTTCAGTTATAAATTTTTTAGTGTCCGAAATCAGAGATTTAATGGCGGCTTGGTTATCTAAGATGCTGCAGATATCACTGTTTTATATCACGTTTTCTTTGAGCCAGGACAGTTTTTCTTTCAATCTGAAACACACTACATTATGAGAAAGACGAAAGGAGAGACTTAGGTTAAGTCTGCACCAACCCCATCCCGATATTTATGAGCCATCGATCGGTATAAAAATGGATCGATTAGTCTTCCAGGAATGCCAAGTCCTCCCAAATCGGTCTAAAGCGGTAATTGTGTAAAGGTTTAGTCTATGTATCCAAATAAGTTCAGAATAATTGAGTGGCCAATTAAGACGAATGGCTGTACTTAAACTCGTTTGTTGGCCAGAAAAATCGAGAATTGTTAAATGAAAGACCCAAGAACGAAAGCCACACTCAATCATTTGAAGTTAAGTTCGTCCTCAAGTTGGGCTTTGGGAAGTGATGAAGCGCATTTTTTGGTTTAACGTCTTCGTCAACAAATAAAATATGAATTATTTGTGAGGTGAAAACATCCATGTGGTGAAAGAAACACCGCTTTATCCACAAAAAATAACTGTATGGTGTGGTTTTAATGCCGGTGGTGTAAGAATCGTTTTTACCTGCGACTTATAGGTACTATAAGGCAAGTTATGCATTCGCAATTCTGTCTGTCTGTCTGTCTGTCGGTTTGACTACAGCCTAAGCGGCTCGGCCGATTTTCTTCAAACTTGGTAGATATCATTTTTAATTTTTCCCCCTACACGTTTTTTTCTTTTTTTTATTAAGACCAAAAATAACGGTACCTGTCATACGAATTTCTGTAAATATTTTTTTTTCTCAAAAACTGCTCGACAGATTTAAAAAAAAAAGATACAAAAAAATTTTATTTAGTTAAAGCTAGGTACTGGTTGAAAAAAATTTTCCGAAAAATGGTTATTGAGGGTACCCCCAAGGTACTATTTTTTTAGTTTTTGATTAGCTCAAAAACGGTACAACGGTTTTTGACATTTGTTTTGCTAAAGTTCCCCATAAATTTAAATAGAATTGTGTATTCAAATTAAAAAAAAAATTTTTGGATTTAAAAAAAAAAATCAATTTTATTTTAAACTCAATATTTCGAAAACCTTATAATAGATTTTTTTCAAACTTGATAAATAAAAGTTTATCAACATAATCTACAAGATGTATGAAAAAAAGTTTTATTTTACATAAAAATAAAGGTACCCACCATACAAATATCAAAAAATGACTTTCAAAAATCGTATTTTTCTCGAAAACGGAGCACAGAATTTTGATAAACTTATTTTTTGTTTCAATTAAGTTTAACGGTCTTTAATTTATTAAGAACAAATTTGAAATTAAGATATTACAGCTTGTACATACCATAGAACCATTTTTTTAAATTTTGAATTACTCATTATCGACATAATGGATTTTAATGGAATTTTTTGTAGAGATGCTTCTACAAAATCTAAAATCCATTGCATTTCAAAACTTAAAAAAAAAATTTGTTTGAATTTAAAAAAAAGAAAATCATTTTTTTTTTGGAAAAATCGATATTTTAAAAACGTCTCAATATTTGTTTTGGAAATTTAATTTTCATTCGTACAGTAATAAAAACTTAAAGTAAGCATACCAAGTTTTTTTCTTAAAAATCTTTTAAATATTTTGTATATACCTAAAAGTTTTTGTTTTAAGAAACCACTACAAGAACTTATAATTTTTGTTCTTGCATAAATTCATATTTATATAGCATTCTGTTTTTGTCCCTTACTAGATACTAAAAAAATTTAAAAAATTAATTTTATCCTTATGAACAGTTTTCTCTAATAACATTCGTTTTTAAAATTCCTAGTCTATTACAAGGAGCTAGTTCGTGCGACCCAGTCGTGCATTTTATTTCAATATATGTACATAATGTAGATCGCTTCAGTGACATGTTAGAACGTTACTTCTTTGGTCATGGACTATATATTACTGATATTGATATGTAGTTTCAAGAGTACGATACCACAAAACTCAAACCGGGGATAATAATCGACTTATTGAAAAACCCAATTCGATAAACACATCATATTTCCAAAAATGGTCCTGCCGATTGGCCTCCTAGATCGTGTGACTTAATAGGTACCTACACTCAAAAAATTTATTAGTAATATGGCTACGAATGATATTCGTAAGGAAAATATTCGTGCATTGTACGAATATTCGTAAGATGTACGAAGTATTTGTACAGTGGTATATCTACGAATGCATTCGTAAAATTTTACTAATAACTGTCGTACTATCTACGAATCTATTCGTTTAATACACTAATTTCATTCGTAAACAAGAAGTAAACAATTTGTTTGAGTACATTGTACGAATTATTGTGTACATATAACTAATAACGTTCGTTAATTTCTCGTACGAATGACTTCGTACTTTAATCTTTTGCATTCGTAGTATTTACTAATAAATTCGTACTATTTACTAAGTAAAACTAACTATTTTCATGAAGTTCATTAGTATTATTTACTAATCATGAGTAAGAAAAATAATATGCGTTCAAATTAAAATTAAATGTATTCCATTAGTCAACACGTTCAAACGTGATATTATTTATAAAGTGCTGCAGTGGTGGATCAGACTAACATCTGCTTTTTTCGAAAAGATGAGGTAAGTACCTAGACATATGTACATACATATGTATGCCTTAAAGCTTATTTTATATTTAATATACAGCATCCAGAAGCAGCAGAGCATACATACATGTGGGAATTTTATGCCTAAAAGAATTTTAATGTAAGTACAATTTTTTTCCGAAGTTTTCAATATTTTAAATGTTTAATTTATTTTCAGTGGCCCTTAGTACATAAAATAAGGAGTTTTTAAATATTTAATTGATTTTTAATTATATTTATAATGAATTAATTAATTTTTAATTTTATTCATATATATGACAATAAAATGAATTAAAAAACTATTTTTAACTTACAACATAAATATCTTTTGTTATTATTTCTTACAATAGGTATTTCAGGAAATTTCAGGAAACATATTTAATGGTAGTAAGTTCTACAATATTATTCGTATAATTTATTTATGATATAATTTATAATTTACGAATGAATTACAAGGGCATTAGTAAATATTACAATGATATTAGTACAATATACGAATGGCATTGGTAAAAATTCGTACATTGTACCAATGGTATTCGTACAATATACGAATGGCATTAATAAATATTAGAATAATATTCGTACATTATACCAATAGTATTCGTACAATATACGTTTGATTTTCTACGAATACTAATAAAATATTAGTAATATGTACTAATAAACCTTCATTTTACGAATACTATTCGTGGCTGAAAACCACGAATAAAATTCGTAGAATGTACGCATGAATTAGTAATATTTACACACGAAATTTTTTGAGTGTATGGAATTGTGTATGTGGCTGAGTTAAATTATGGGTGCAAGCCAAAAAGTCGGCGTCTTAAAATGAGCTCAGAGAATTAGAATAAGAGAATAAGTGAGAGATAGCGGCATTTTTCGACGAACACATGCCTTACGTCAACCGTAATGAAGATGAGAAATGCTTGATCAGGAGGTTAACAAAAGACCACTAGAAACAAGAAATCAAGAAGATACCGAGATGTTCTAGCAGAAAAAAGTTGAAAACTTCAATAGAGGACTGAAGCCTTGAACATTACGTTAAGATAACTATTTGAACACAGTGACTAGTAGTTATACAGTCAATTTTAAACATCTGGAGAAACTACTTCAGCCAGTTGCTAAATGATCTACTGGTACCAGTCAATTTCGATAAATAAGAATAAATAAGCCCTCGCTAGGCTAAATTTGAGTAAAGCTGCTGGGGCCCATATGGATTACAACTACCCTTAAAATGTTTTGGCACTGTGCGCACGTTTACGGAAGTTGAAGACGATTTAAAAGGTGATGCAGATAGGTTTTGGATGTCTGGCTATTGTAAAGGAAGGGAAATATTAAGCCGATTAAAGCAATTCAAATTCGTGAATTTGAATTTAATAAAATAAATAAAATCCAAAGGACAAGGACGTAAATCTGAAAACAAATATGAGAAGCTGGGAGAACTGTCATCAGCAAAACAACATAATTGATTAGAAGTTTGAGATAAGAGATCATTGATAAATATCAGAAAAAGAGTCGGATACAAAACGGAGCCCTGTGGCACACCAACATTTATTTTATGAATTAAAGACTTAAAACCATCCCTTACAACTTGTATTGAGCGGTTCGAAAGTTTATAATCGAAGAAGAGATTCGTCAATACCAAATGCATATGCTTTTGATAAGAGAGCTTGATGCAAAACTCTATCAAAGATTTTGGAATATTAATAATAGTACTTTCTGTGAGATACACCATAAAATCACTGGCGGACCTATTGCCCAGTGATTTTATGGTGTATCTCACAGAAAGTACTATTATTGATATTCCAAATTGTTTTTGACCAAAATGTAGCCCATGTCCATAATATCAAACCTAATTTTTTTTTTTTATCAAAATCGTTAGAGCCGTCTTCGAGATAAATAAGATATTGCATTACGGGTGTATAGGGGGTACCGTTAGTTTTGGAGCTAAAACAAAAATTTGAATTTCTCCTCTAGGGTATGACCGAAGACCCTTAACTACCGAGTTTGAAGAAAATACCTCTAGTAGTTTAGGCTGTAGTTCGAGGTACAGGAATACAGACATACAGACATACGGACATACAGACATACAGACAGACAGACGGAATTGCCGGACCCACTTTTTTCGTCTTCGCTATCATCGTAATGTCAACTTTGATCAAAATATCGAGTTCGATTTTTTTTTCAAATGCAGAACTTGCCCTATGGTACCTAATATCGCAAGTAAAAAATCATTTTCAATTTTGTTAAAAGGCTTCAAATAGCTGAGTTTTTTTTTAAATATGTTACAAAAAAAAAACAAAACAAAACAAACTTTCTGAACAGCCAGCGTTCATTGCTACGTCTTGTTGATAAACTGCTGAATCGATTTAGATGAGCTACATACGTTCTCAGATCCCGCTATAGGGTGACCTTCTGTCATCCGAATTAACTAGTTTCTGAACAAATAATTTGCTACGTGGGATGTCGTTAAATGTGGTGAAGACATAGGGTTGCCATAATCTTCACACTTAAAGACTCACCCTGGTATTAATATTACGTCAGGAAAGAGGCAAATTATCATAATCTCGAGTTCAATTTCAAAACAATTATAATATCAAAATGTTTGTATTTAACTTATTAGCTTTCAACCATTTCAAATAAAACCGGACTTACAGAATACCACAAAATTTGAACTTTAAACGCATTTCTATCTAAGAACAAACTTCCGGCATAATTAAAACTCCTGCAACTAATTGTTAGAAATCCCTTCAAGGACCTGAGATTTGTCATGTAAAACTTTTAAATCGAACAAAGACTATCCACTGTTCTAC
This sequence comes from Chrysotoxum bicinctum, assembly GCA_911387755.1. Lineage (NCBI taxonomy): Eukaryota > Metazoa > Arthropoda > Insecta > Diptera > Syrphidae > Chrysotoxum > Chrysotoxum bicinctum. The sequence goes on along the minus strand of OU426987.1, from coordinate 235,464,985 downwards.
TTATATCAACTTTCTAGTGAAACGCTCCCCATTTAAAATGCAGTTTAATCGCTTCACTGAGTTTTTATTTTCTCGACTATCCATTCGAGAAATCGACGGGAACATTTTCAAATCACGTAATTCTTTGATATCGTCCATCGCCCCCTTGTACCATTCATGCACCACATTTTGTACATGTGTTATGATGAGGACCCTCATACCCACATGTGAAACTAATTTATTTAAATTAAACATAAGGGTTCGTCGAGACGAGTACCTACGGAATTTTTCCAAGCGATTTAAGCTCCCCACTCCCCATTCCGGAGGAAAAACTTAAATCTTTTGAACCCCCCAAGCAAGATGAGAAAGGGAAACAACTCATTTCTTTCCATAAGTATTGGCAATAACGGCCTTATACAACGATTTCAGTTTTCCATAATATAGCCGACCACCTGCATCAACTGTAGACTTTGGCAAGAACCAATAAAAGCACTTTCCCCCGGGGGAGTTTCGCATGCAGGACTTTTAAAAGAAGTTCACCGAGAAAATATCTTCTGCTCGATTGACGGCAATTTCTAAATGAATGCAATCCAATAGACATTTTTACTGTTCAATGAAAATATATGGATACCCTCCGATAAGTTATGCGGGAAACTTCTAAAGTCCGGGGATGTGGATAAGGCCGATTGGTTGCAAGTCCAACGACTACAGCTAATTGTTTCGCAAATCAATTTAAGAAATTTAACAACGCAAGGGAATGCTCGTAATTCCATTTAAGTACATGCTCCACAGATATACACTCTTTATCTGAAAGATACTCTTTCGGATTTATTCGAAAAGTGCCGTTCGAGGTGGGTGGCGCACAGCATATGGTCGTCAATTTTTGATTACTTCTGAATGTGCAGCCTGGGAAAATTTATTACTGCGGGAGAAATATATTTTTTTAAGATTCAAGATTCGAAGTCCACGAGTGAAAGCAAAATACGACTGGTTTCTCGCAAATAATTGCCTCGAACTTGAAAAAAAAGCTCTAAATTAAAAAACTTTTGTATACTTTGGTGCGCGATATTCCAACATCTTGCATAATTTAACGCACAAAAGCGCGACAAAGTTGAAATGTATTTCCTGTGTTTTTGTCAGTGCCGGACTTAGCCGAGGCGGTTTGTGCATTTGATATGACAAAAAATAGAAATGCGTCAAATTCCATGACATTTGCATAAAATTCACTTCACCTCTCCGAGAGATAATAATCTTACCTTTAAACCGTTCATACAGAATATCACTCGTGGCGTCCGCTGTGTGGCACGTATAGTGACATTCTGCTTGAACTAAATCTAGGCCTAGGTCAAAAAGGTTCAATTTGGGCTGTAAGAAATTGGTTATCATCGATCTGAAGCGCTCGCAATTGACGGTGACTGCCTCACCAACGCAACGTTACAAATGGTGTGGGTTGGTGTCATCCTATATTGCTTCATCCAAAAATGGGGTCATCTTTCATACGCTCCGAAGCCCAGTCACTCAAGAAGCGGCGATGTCTATATGGTTAAGAACTTGTAGCTCCAGGGTTAGATAGATCTTGTACGGGTGTAGGCCCGAGTCACGGCGCAACATTCGTCAAGGTAAAGTCTCCAAAAGGCTGAGTTTTCATGCATAGCGAAGAATTGGTTCGGGCTCTGCCGTACACTTTCTCAAACGGCGGCGATGGTCTCGGCTAATTTTGCATTCCTTTGACATATGTTTACTGTATACGATTAGGAAGTTCTTTCAAACTAAAATTTTTTATCAAAGTTCTAGGTGCCGTTTTCGATAAAAATACGATTTTAGAAAACCATTTTTTAATATTTGTAAGATGGGTACCGTTTTCTTTTAGGTAAAATACTTTTTTTTTCACAAATTGTAGATTGTATTAAAAACTTTAAATTTTCAAAAATCGAGCACGGAGTTTTCGAAATATTAAGTTTTAAAAAAAAAAAAAAAAAAAATGAGAATCCAAATCCAATCCAATCCAATCCAAAAAAAATACGTAATACTAATCGTATAAAAACTTTTGGAAAGCCTTTTAGCATACAAAAAATTATCAAAATCGGTTCACCGTTTAAAGTGAAGCGAGTAACAACCATTTTTCATAATTTTTTTCCACAATTACCAAGCCTTAGCTTAATTTTTTGATTTTTTTCTTAAAATCTTTGGAACTGGTTTTGAGAAAAAAAAAATTTTTTAATTTTGAAACAGCTTCATAGGGCAGGTACCATTATTTTAGGTCTTAAAAAAGTCATTTAGTGGCTTATTTGTAAATCATAAGTCATCAACTGTTTCCCGTTCGAAATCTTGACAGAAAGTCAGTCAGAAATGAATCACCTTACGCATAAAGAACGTTGGGAAATATTAAAAACTTCTTTCCAGGATAACTGCCCTGTAGGCCAAGCAGTGAGTTTTTTAGAATTTTTTGAAAAAAGTTTTGGCCGAAATGAGGCAAGTTTGTGCAAAAAGTTCGTTATTTTATTGCATTTTTTAAAAAGAAGCTTGTATTTGGCCCACCCTTTAAATTTTTGGTACCTTTACGTCACAAGTAAAAATTAGCCAAATTTTTTCCAACTGCATTCTAACGAATTTTTACAAAATGAAAGTATAAACTTTCAAAATGAAAGCACGGCGCTACAACCAGTGATGTCACTTCTGATTTTTAAAAAAAATAGGTAGATTTAACTCAAAAAGATTTCGTGGTAGGATATAAATTTCAAAATATTTTCGTATTTTTTTTATTTTATTGCTAAAAACAATGACAAAAACAAAAAAAAAATAATATGTTTTATAAAAACTAAGTTTTAAATTCATATAATATTCAAATATTAAACATGGGAGGTTTGAACTTACGAAGTAAATTAAAATCACAAATGTTAGGTGTTGTTGCTAAATACATTCGTAAATTCGTTTTATAATTATTCAAATTTACAGTTAACAGCAGATATTTATTTCGTAAGAGTAGTGCTTCATCAAAATGGCTTGGATCAATGGCGATCAATTTTCTTACAAACGCTTTAACATTTTCGAACACACTCTTCGGCTAATCAATGTTTTTTTTTTCGTTAACTCGATTTTTTTCTTGACTTAAGGAAACTACGTTATCGACAATTACGAACAGTTTACTTTTACAATTTTCCCTAAAGATCATTTTTGACGCCTTCTTAGCACGTACATTTTTGTGTCAATTTTCGAAGTTAACTCGGCGTTTTGATTAAAAGTTTCTTAGCAGTATTAGTAGTACATTGATTTTTTCGTTGTGGTCTTAACACCCCCTTTACTTCCCTGCATATTCACAGATGAGTTAAAGTGCTAAAGTGGCAACACAGGTAACAATAGTTTTACTTGTAAAGATGAATTAATTGTTTGTTCTCAAAAGCTCTAAGAAAGCACAAATTCTTAAAGCTCTTTAACAAAATCCAATGAAAAGTAGTGAAATTTCGTATTAAAGGGAATGTGGTATCTCTGATTGAATGTGCGTAGTTTTTCATACATTATTGACTAGGAATATTTAATCCGGTCTGCCCAGATATACACTGCAGGCCAAAAGTTTGAGTCCACTCTCATTTTTCGAAGGAAAACCAAATTCTAGCACCGAAAAAAAACTCTTTAGTAAAAAATGAGTATGTAGAATTTATGAGGAGCATAAATAAAGACAAAATAATGAGAAAAATATTTTCATTATGTTGTTTACAAATAGGAATTTATTTAAAAAAAGAAAATATTATTTAAACCGATTTTTCGTCGAAAAAGCCTCCTTTACACACCCGAATACTTTTTTTACAATTCTTGGCAATCTACCTACATATGTATAAGTTTTTGAATTTTTAGATTTGGTATATTGTTCCAGCAATCCTGTAATGTATTCCACAACGCAGATTCCGATGAAGGGCATTGATCCCGAACCCTTCTATCCAGCTCCTCCCACAATAACTCTCTAGGGTTTTTATCCGGTGATTGCGGCAGCCACGTCATGACTTTTAAAATTTTTTCGTCTTCTCTCTGCTTTAGGTAATCCTGGCAAAGTCTCGACGTGTGTTTAGGGTCATTGTTCTGTTGGAATACGAATCCCTCACCAATCAATCTTAGTCCAGAGATTAAAGCGTTTTCTTTAAGTATATTCTTATACGCCTCCTTGTTCATTTTTCCAATAATTCATGTCAAATCTCCCACTCCACTTGAATAGAAACATGCCCAGACCATCACAGAACCACCTCGATGCTTGACGGTAGGAACTATACAGTCGGGTAGCATCTTTTGTTCAGCGCTGCGTTGAACGAAAACCCTCCGTTATGTGCCAAATACCTCGAACTTGGATTCATCGCTCCATAAAACTCTATTAAAATCTTTTTCCGTCCAGTCTCTATGCTTTTTGGCCCAATCTAACCGTTTCAGCTTGTTTTGTGGTCGAAGAAGGGGTTTTCGAAAAGCAACTCGTTCAAATAGTCCAGCATCTCTTAGCCTTCGCTAGACGGTTGTCAAGGACAGCGGCTTATTCCGTGTCGTATTTATTTCAGCACGTATTTTCGGTGCTGTTTTTCGCCTATTTTGTTTGCTTGTTGTTACTATTAGCATATCCTCGTGCTTAGTTGTAGATCTAGGCCGACCTGATCGTGGTTTATCCTCAAGAAGTCCGGTTTGAACGCAGCCCCTCGATATCTTCAACTGCGAAGCAACTTCGCGCTGCAATTTACCTTCTTTAATAAGAATGATGATTGCAGAACGTTTTTCAATCATTTTAAACTAGTTGCTTACTCAAAAGAGGAAGAATCTCAAATAAATGCTTATATGACTTCAAAACGTGGGTTTTATATAAAAACCTTGCAATCCCGGTCTAAAATTTTTCGGTTTTTATGTTCGGCGTCATAGAAAAGTGCTGAATCAACAACCAAAAGTCCTAAAAATTTATAATTATGAAAAACCCAAATACGTCTCAATAATCCATATAAATTGGTTTTTCCACATTTATTAAAAAACACCCTTTTTTTAAAAAAAAAATCTGGATTAAAATTCCAACTTTTACTACCTGAAAGTGTTGCGTATTGTTTAGGTAAATAAAATGCACGACTGGGTCGCACGAACTTGCTCCTATGTAATCGACTAGGAATTTTAAAAACGAATGTTATTAGAGAGACTGTTCATAAGGATAAAATTAATTTTTAAATTCTTTTGGTAGTAAGAGACAAAAATAGAATGCTATGCAAATATGAATTTATGCAGGAACAAAAATTATAAGTCGTTGTAGTGGTTTCTTAAAAAAAAACTTTTATATACAAACTTTTTAAAAGCTTTTTAAGAAAAAATTTAGGTACGCCAATTTAAAGTTTTTATTATTGTTCGAATAAAAATTTAATTTACGAAAAGAAATTTTGACCCGTTTCGGAGATATCGAATTTTCAAAAAAAGAAAAAATAGATTTATTTTTTCAAAAATTCAAAAAATATTTATTTTAAAGTTTTGAAATGCAATGTGTTTTAGACTTTTTAGAAGCTTCTCTATACAGATTTTCAATAAGATCCATTATGTGGATAGTGAGAAATTCAAAATTCGAAAAAAAGGTTCTATGATAGGTAGAGTAAAATCGGGTAATATGGACCACCAATCATATTTTTGTTAATAAATCACAAACGGTGTAAGTTTTCTTAAAGATATTAAACAAATATATACATATATAAGTTCATTCTGATTCAAAAAGTAGCAACAAAAAAATAAATTCACTTTATAAAAAAATAACAAAAAACAAATAGTTAAATAACTCAAAAACGTTACAAAAAAAAAGTGGAGGGTAATATGGGCCACCTAGTTTTCACTCCATTGACGGCTATTTATCCAGTTTGTTTGCCTTGTCAAACAATTCATATGTATCAAAATCATCAATGGTCGATCATTCATCCTCATCCAGACCCGAAACTTCTTATATAAAAAGGCGGGTAATGTGGGCCACTATTCCATTTACTCCTTTCCTCCAGTGGTCCATATTACCCGCAACACAATGTGTGGAAAAAAAGCAATTTTACAACAAAATGAGACTCTTTACAATAGTTTATAAATAAAAGCCTTAAAACAAATATTCACTTCTTATATTTAAAAAATAAAAGGAGGACAAAATATAAATTTAACTATAGAAAAAAGGAGACACATCTACGAAAAAAAAATAATCAATGCCTTGGATTTTCTTTTAATCCGGATAACTTCGTGACGCGTTATTCCTGACTACTCAAACTATACTGAGTTAAGTTTAAGCAGGTCACGCACAATCGCAACCAATCGTCACCTCGATTGCACTTGTGTAAGGCGAGAAAAGCTGGTGGTCCATATTAGCCGAGTGGTCCACATTACCCGACTTTACTCTACAAGCTGTAATATCTTAATTTCAAATTTTTTTCTATAACATTAAATATCGTAAAAATTAATTGAAAGGAAAAAAATTTTATCAAAATTCTAGGCGCCGTTTTCGAGAAAAATACGATATTTGAAAACCATTTTTTAAAATGTTTTAGCATTTGTATGGTAGTACCTTTATTTTTAGGTAAAATAAAAAATTTTTCTCACATTTTGTAGATTATATTGAGAAACTTTTATTTATCAAGTTTAAAAAAAATCTAGCATGGGGTTTTCGAAATATTGAGTTTTGAAAAAATTTTGAAGTTTTTTTTAAAAATCAAAAAAAAAAATTGTTTTTTGGGGAGCATTAGCAAAAAAAAAATTATCAAAATCGGTTGAACCGTTTTTGAGAAAATCAAAAACAAAAAAATGGTGCCGTGGGGGGTACCCTCAATAATCATTTTTCGGAAAATTTTTTTCAACCAATACCTAGTTAATTATTAATTTTTTCTGTATTTTTATTTTTGAAATCTGTCGAACAGTTTTTGAGAAAAAAAATGTTTATAAAATTTCGTAAAAAAAATGGCAGGTACCGTTATTTTTGGTCTTAAAAAAAAAAGAAAAAAACGTGTGGGGGGAAAAAATTAAAAATGATATCTACCAAGTTTAAAGAAAATCGGCCCAGCCGTTTAGCCTGTAGTTGAACAGACAGACAGACAGACAGACAGAATTGCGAGACCCACTTTTTTAGTCTACGCTATCATCGTAATGTCAACTTTGATCGAAATCTCGAGTTCGATTTTTTTTACGAATGCATAACTTGCCTTATAGTACCTATAAGTCGCAAGTAAAAAATTAGGTCAAAAACCCAATCTTTAATTAAAAAAATCAACCTCCAGGCATTGATGAAGTCAGTTGACTATGTTGGACTAAAACTTTTGGCCTGCAGTGTAGATTATGGTTAATTTGAGATTAAGTAAAGATGCAAAGTAGAGATTTTTTATGTGGGTGGGCGATAGGGTAAACTAAATACGTGGGTAAATCTTATACGTTCCGTGTAGCTCTACACGTTCCATTTAGCTCGTGACGGTTACACGTACCGTGTAGCAACTTGCTTTACGGAAAATTGCATTTGAGACCCTGTTTACATTGGGAATGTTGCGTACTTACTTCGTCGTGCTTACATTGTCAATGGATTGAGAACTCGATCTTACTTTTCATTGATAGTTAGAGCTGAATATCTTAATTCCCCTAACATTTCTGCACCTCTTACCCAATATGTCAAAAAGACGAAATATGAAACAACTGGTGTCAAATTTCATTACAGGTTCTTTAATATTTAAACAAATCCTCTTTACGTTAGTGATGGACACTTGCATTTTATTATATGCTCCGGAAATAATCATTTTTAGAGTTGACATTTGATAAATCCGAAAAATGTGTTTTTTTTTTATTTTCTGCTTCTGAAAATGCATTTTCAGGACAAGCCGTGAACTGAATGATGACTACGATGCCAATAGAATAATGAATACAAATTTTTAGTTTTTTGCGCATATATATGTGCATATACTTTGAAAATTTCCCTAATAAGATGGGAATGATTTCAATAGTTTTATAAATTTCAGACAGAGGGAGTGAGATAAATTACAGTAACGTCAAAAAGAAGACGGAGAATTTAGTCAGTATAAACACCGTACATAAGTAACCGAAAAGAGGTGACTTTCTGAATTGTCTGCAAGAGAATAAGTTGTAGTAAAAGGAGAGATACTAATTGAAACAAAAATAAAAGTAGTTACTTTTTTGCAGTTTAAAAAACAGTTGTTGTAATATTAAACATAAATTTAAGGAAAGAAAGAAACTCAGTTACGGATCAATTAAGGCTTATTAAAATTTCCCTCAGGCCTCTCACTGTCAAGTACAGCCCTGCTGTTTTCTTCCAACTGGCTATATAAAATGTCCTAGGTAAAGGGATATTCTAATGGAAAACGGATTTTAAGTGTTCGAGTTCGGGAAATAAAAAATGCAAGAAGAGAAAGATTGCGAATAAAATATTATTCACTATTGCATGCGGCATCTGTTACAATTTGTGGATGAGTTCTAAATTTTTGAAAGTCTTTATTTTATTTTATTATCCTTTTCTTTTTGCTTGACGTTTTTTTTTTGTGGGATGAAAGTTTTATGAGACGAACGAAAAAAGAAAGTAAAGAACAAGCACAGCGACTGCGACAGAGCACATCGCGCAAAGAGACCAACTTTTTACGAGTCCAAATTTCTTGAATTAAAAGTTCGGATTTTTTGGAGTAATAAAATCTTAGAAAACGGTCCAGCTCTGTATAATTGGAAAAATGAAATAAGTTAGTCGTCGAGATAAAGTTATTGGAAAAGTGGAAATTTTATTAAAATAACTGTGAGCGTGGGCGCAAAAAGCGTGCGCTATTTTAAATTGGTGGATTTATAAATTGTGCATTATGCATCAAGTGGAAGATATATTTCTGTGAAAATAATTTGAAACTTCTTATTTCTATTTTTACTTGCGACTTATAGGTACTAAAAGGCAAGTAATGCATTCTTAAAAAAAAAATCGAAATCGAGATTTTGATCAAAGTTGACATTACGATGATAGCGAAGACCAAAAAAGTGGGTCTCGCAATTCTGTCTGTCTGTCTGTCTGTCGGTTCGAGTAGAGCCTAAACGGCTCGGCCAATTTTCTTCAAACTTGGTAGATATGGATTTTAATTTCCCCCCTCCCCGGACGTTTTTTTCTGTTTTTTTTTTTAAGAAAAATTTGAAAAATTTCATTTGGTTAAAACTAGCTAATGGTTGAAAAAAATTTTACAAAAAAATGTTATTTTTGGTAGCCCCCCTGGGTCCATTTTTTTTGTTTTTGATTTTCTCGAAAACGGTACAGCCGATTTAAATAATTTTTTTTATGCCAAAGCTCCTCCAAAGTTTGAATATTATTACATATTCAAATTTTCAATTTTTAATTTTTTTGGATTTTTAAAAAAAAATTCAAAATTTTTTCTTGGGAACTCAATATTTCGAAAACCCCATGCTCGATTTTTTTCAAACTTGGCAAATAAAAGTTTCTTAATATAATCTACAAGATTTGAGAAAAAAATTTGTTTTATATAAACCTAACGGTACCTTCCATACAAATTTAAAAAAATGGTTTTCGAAAATCGTATTTTTCTCGAAAACGGTTCCGAGAATTTTGCTAAAATTTTTTTTCTTTTGATTAATCTTTACGATTTATAATTTAATAAGAACAAATTTGAAATCTAGATATTACTGACTGTACCTACCATAGAACGATTTTTTCGAATTTTGAATTTCTCATTATCGACATAACGGATTTTAATGAATTTTTTTTATAAAAAAGCTCCTAAAAAGTTTAAAAACATTGCATTTAAAAACTTAAGAAAAAATATTTTTTCAATTTTTAGAAAAAAAAAGTCTTTTTTTTTGAAAAATTCGATATCATAGCATTCTGTTTTTATCTCTTACTACTAAAAGAATTTAAAAAATTCATTTTATCCTTATGAACAGTTTTCTCTAATAACATTCGTTTTTAAAATTCCTAGTCTATTATATAGGAGCAAGTTCGTGCGACCCAGTCGTGCATTTTATTTATTTTCAATACGATCTAAATTGTATTTTTTTTTAAATAACGCTTAGCGAAAATAATTTTCTGCTTGGATGTAAACCAACGTCAACATAGTATCTCTGTTGTTTTTTTTTTTTAATTTCAAAACAGAGCTTTAAAAATACTTCTTTTTTAAACGTAAGTTTTTTATGCTTTTCGAGGACTTTATGTTTGTGATAGCTTAAGTTACATAATAAGAGTTTTTAACAATTTCCCTCAAACATTTCCAGAACTTGAGTCAAAAATTATCTAAAATAAAATGCACGACTGGGTCGCACGAACTTGCTCCTATGTAATAGACTAGGAGTTTTAAAAACGAATGTTATTAAAGAAAACTGTTCATAAGGATAAAATGAATTTTTTTTAATTCTTTAAGTAGTAAGAGATAAAAACAGAATGATATGCAAATATGAATTTATGCAGGAACAAAAATTATAAGTCGTTGTAGTGGTTCCTTAAAAAAATAAGCTTTTATGTACAAAATTTTTAAAACATTTTTAAGAAAAAATTTTGGTACGCCAACCTTAAGTTTTTATTATTGTACGAATAAAAGTCTAATTTCCAAAAAAAATACTAAGCCGTTCTTGAGATATCGAATTTTTCAAAAAAAAAATTACTTTTTTTTCTAAAAATTGAACAAAATTTTTTTTCTTAAGTTTTTAAATGCAATGTTTTTTAAACTTTTTAGGAGCTTTTTTATAAAAAATTTCATTAAAATCCGTTAAGTCGATAATGAAAAATTCAAAATTCCAAAAAATCGTTCTATGGTAGGTACAGTCAGTAATATCTAGATTTAAAATTTTCTTTTCATTAAATTATAAATTGTAAAGATTAATCAAAAGAAAAAAAATTTAAGCAAAATTCTCGGAACCGTTTTCGAGAAAAATGCGATTTTCGAAAACCATTTTTTAAATTTTGTATGGAAGGTACCGTTAGTTTTAAATAAAACAAAATTTTTTTTTCTCAAATCTTGTAGATTATATTAAGAAACTTTTATTTGCCAAGTTTGAAAAAAATCGAGCATGGGGTTTTCGAAATATTGAGATTCCAAAAAAAAAATTTGAACTTTTTTTTAAAAATCCAAAACATTAAAAATTGAAAATTTGAATATGTAATAATATTCAAACTTTGGAGGAGCTTTGGCATAAAAAAAATTATTAAAATCGGCTGTACCGTTTTCGAGAAAATCAAAAACAAAAAAAAATGGACCCAGGGGGGCTACCGAAAATAACAATTTTTTGTAAAATTTTTTTCAACCATTAGCTAGTTTTTACCAAATGAAATTTTTGGAATTTTTTTTAAAAAATTCTGTGGGACAGTTTTTGAGAAAAAAAAATATTTATAAAATTTCGAAAAAAAATCGTATGGCAGGTACCGTTATTTTTGGTCTTAAAAAAAAATAGAAAAAAATGTCCGGGGGTAAAAAATTAAAACCCATATCTACCAAGTTTGAAGAAAATCGGCCGAGCCGTTTAGGCTGTAGTCGAACCGACAGACAGACAGACAGAATTGCGAGACCCACTTTTTTGGTCTTCGCTATCATCGTAATGTCAACTTTGATCAAAATCTCGAGTTCGATTTTTTTTACGAATGCATAACTTGCCTTATAGTACCTATAAGTCGCAAGTAAAAATTAAAGAAACGTTAAGACTTACATGTTTTTATAATTAACGCGTACTGAAGTGAAGAATTAGGGAAAGTGATGAGGATTGAATAGAAGATTCCGATGAACAGTGGCTGTGAATTTCTCCATATATCATAACGAGAGAGAAAAACAGAGATTAATATAGCATTCAACATTCGTGTAGTGCGGCTAAAGAAAGAATATCTGTACGTTACAATATCCTTGAAATTGCGCTCGGCCATATTTTGAGCATTCCCTAAGGCATAAATATTACCCTTGAATGAATTTTCAAACAAATATGCAAACCAAAAAAAAATTAAATGGATAAGAAGTTTCCGACAAGCGATCATTTATGAAGATAAGGAAGTGTGACAGAGACAAGACAGAGCCCTTAGGTACACCAGGATTTATTTTGACAGTATCAGACTTAAATCCATCCAGTTTTACATGTATTAAGTGAATTGAAATTTGATTTCTATTCCATCGAAGAAGCGACTCATCAATGTCAAATGCAAAATTTTCGATAAGAGAGATTAATACCAACCTCTTTCAATATCATGAGCAAACATCTTAATTCACCAAAACGATGTTAAAATTTGTGCCAATGTTCGGTGAGATATAAAATGAGATTACTAGTGGATCTATTGTTGATTTTGATTTTAAAATTGATCAGCGCTTCCATGACCTTGGAAAGAAGGGAAGTATCTAAGTGCAACAAACATTGCTCTGTTAATGAGAAAGGTAGAAATTTCGCTAAAAATATTTGCGCAAAATCTTAAACGACATTTTTAAAATCTTGAAGCCATTTTTAGTAAGTAACTAGGGTAAAAAGAAGATTTTGCTAATTTTAAACGACTTACGCATATTCTTTCTACATATTTCCTAACAATTTACTAAAGTTAAAATCACAAAATGGCTGCTTTAACTTTTAGTAAATTGCTAAATCCATATGAGATCTACATTTTCCTCAAAAAAAATTTCTTGGAAGTTTTATTTGAAATCAAATAATATAAAAAAGTTGTGAACATTTTTGGTACTTAAATTTTAAATAAACAATAATGCAAAATTTTTTTGTATATTTTATTTGAATATTTTTATTTTAATAATTTTAGTTAAATTGTGTTTTTTTTTTTGATTCGTGAGATAATTATTTTTCAAAATAATATAAAATGTTTCGGAAGACGAAGATTTCGATCTATTTGAAGAAAAGTGTGCTGGTTTAAGTTCCGAAAAAATCTCTTTGAAGAGCTGAAAAATGGAAAATCTTACTCCAGGTAAAGGTTTGACAAAACAACAACTCGGTTTTTGGTTGTAAACCTTAGCATCCTAGACCGAATTACAAAACGTGGGCTTCATATATAACAAGAATTACGGGTACAAGTACTAAATGTTTAGCAAATTTCTAACTAGTAACATGCTAAGCCCTTACCAATAAGTTGTTTAAATGGTACTTAAGGTACTAACTTTGTATATAAAACTTATAGTACTCTCATGAAGACGAACGATTAGGGCGGCATCTTAATAGCTATAGCGACAGTACTTGTTAGATTTGTCTCTGCTAACTTAAATAATAAAATAAAATATTTTTACTTGCGATATAGTAGGTGCTACTCGTATAGGGCAAGTTCTGCATTTGGAAAAAAAATCGAACTCGAGATTTTGATCAAAGTTGACATTACGTTGATAGCGAAGACGCATAAAGTGGGTCCGAAAATTCCGTCCGTCTGTCTGTATTATTGTATGTCTGTGTGTCTGGATGTCTGTACCTCTCCCTACAGCCTAAGCCACTGGACCTTTTTTCTTCAATTTCGGTAGTTAAGGGTCTTCGGTGATTCCCTAGAGAGAAAATTGAAATTTTTTTTTAGTTCTAAAACTTACGGTACCCCCAATACACCCGTAATGCAAAATCTTATTTATCTCGAAAACGGCTCAACAAAAAATTCGGGACAAAATGTTATTAACGGTACCTGTCATAGAACCGTGTTTTTGATTTTCAACTTTCTCATTAAAGGACTCTTACGATTTTAACCAAAAATTTTCAGCAATAGCCCCCTTAAGTTTAAAATAATATTGTACATACAAATTTTCTAAGAAATTGTTTTTGGTTTTTTGAAAAAAGATTTCAATTTTGTTTTTGAAAAATTAATATCTTTAAAACGTGTGAACGATTATTTTTGAAATTATTTCCTAAAATCTGTACTACTAAATACTTAAAATTAGCATCCCAGATTTTGCTCTCGAAAAATTTTAAGGAAATTTGTTATATAAAAAATGACTTGAATAATAAAAAGATTTTTGAATTTTGTTTGCATAAATTCATACTTTTCCGGAAATCAGACGGCAATTCCATGCATTTGAACATTTTTATCTCATTAAATCCATCATGTTCTATAATTATAAAATGTATTTTAAATTCCAAAGTACTTTTACATAAGAGCAAGTTCGTGCGATCCAGTCGTGCATTTTATTTATAGATCTTGCAGGCAATTGAACTGGTCATTTTCTTCTATCCAAGATTACTATATTCTTCATTTAGCCAATTCTTAGGCTTCCGAAGCCCGACCATAGTAGGATGGAGCACCATTCTAATGGAAATATGATGAAGATATTAGGATTAGTGGAATGTCCTCCAATTGATCTGATAAATCGTTTAACAATTAAAATTTTTTGTAGAATTCAGCCTGGGTGATAGTTTGAAGGGGCCGATTAAATTGTTTTCAATAATAACACCTGTCCACATATTGAAACTGAATTTTTATTTAAATGATTACTGTCTTATTTTGCGTGGATTTTCCGCGCAATTCATGTGTAAGGATTTTGAAAATTTGTGATCCCATCTCTTGTAAATTGAGATTCGTCCCTCAATAGGATTCTACTAATGAACCTGTTGCCATCCAAGTTCAGTTCCAGCGAGAGGAGCAGTTGGTCAAACAATCAAGGTAGCGGAGCACGAATTTGAAGTGGTGCAATTATTTAAATAACTATAGCCTACTATAGTCTGTCAAAGCTCTTCAAATCCAGAAATCTCACCATAATTTCAAAACTGCTACTGTACAGGACCATGGTCCTGCCAGTACTCACATATGGATCCGAGACTTGGGTGCTTAGCAAAAGGCACTCCGACCTCTTAGCTGCGTTCGAGAGAAAAGTCGTAAGGAGAATTGTTGGCCCCATATGTGAGGAAGGACGATTCCGGAGATGGTACAATCATGAATTGTACGCAATCTACCTAGAAGCAGATATCGTGACAAAAATTAAGCTCGGTAGACTCCGGTGGGCAGGGCACCTAGCTCGCATAAGCGAAGAGGAACCTGCTCGGAAAGTTCTTTGTGGTACATTCTATGGTAGACGACAGCGTGGTAGACCATGCTTGCGCTGGAGAGATGCCGTAGACCACGCCCGAAGCCTTGGGGTGCGCAACTGGATGGCGTCGGCTAGAGACCGGGATAGGTGGAGAGACTTGTTGAAAGAGGCCAGGACCGGAACCCGGTTGTCGAGCCGATGATGATGATGATGAGTTAGAAAACTCAAGCCTCTTTTCTACATCATCGAGAATCAGTTAGTAGGAAATGCGAGCCTAAGACGTGTGACTTTTTTTTACGACCTTTTTAATGGGTTTTGGTGGGAATTTTGTTTAATTGGTTTTTTATTGCTTTTTAAATGTTTTGTTTTTCTTTGGCGGCATGAGCGGTCTGGTTTTTGAGGATTGTTTTGAGGGTTAGTGGATTGTGGTGTGGTGCGGATTGTGTGTGATTTGAGGATGGGTATTATGAGGGTGAGTTGGACATGAATGTGAAAGAGATGTTTTGAGGGATGGTTATGGTGTTTGTATATTGAGGATCGGGCAGATTGTGTGTAATTTGAGGATGGGTATTATGAGGGTGAGTTGGACAATGGACATGAATGTGAAAGAGATGTTTTGAGGGATGGTTATGGTGTTTGTATATTGAGGATCGGTATTAAAATTTTTAAAATGAACTGTTGGGCGATGATGGTTTTCAAGTATTGTTGCAGTTGAATAGGTATGAATAAATATAAATTATCTTGTCGTTGTAGCTAGGAAAATATGTGTATAGATACGAGTATTCCTGTTTGTCATGATGATATGTGGACTTTTTAGATGAGGGTATTGATCTAGTCTGATATTTGGAATTGTTTTTTTTTTTTTTATTGATTTGTTTTTCCTTGGGTGTTATGATGCTGATGGTTTTTGTTGGTTTGTTTTGTGGGTGAGTGAGTTATGGGGATGGTTGAAAAAAAAAAAATATGATGCCGTTGGTTGTGGTGCAAAGTGAGTTGTCATAATCATGATGGGGAACGAGATTTTGTGTGGAGTTCTATCAAGTGTCGTTGTAGCTAGGGGCATTTCTTTTGTGTGGTAAGTGAGTTATGGGGGTGGTTAAAAAAATATGATTTGTTAGCTAGCTAGTTAGCTGATAGTTGTTGGAGTTTGGATATGAATGGGTGACGATGAGATGTGACTATAGGTATGCGTGTTTGTGTCTTTATTTTTACAAGACAAAGACATGGACATGGAATTATTTATATTTTAAGAAAAGGGATGATCTCTTAAAAAAAAGGGGAACTAACACTTTGTCTGTATAGCCGTGGTCTTCATCTGCAACAAGCTATCCCCATGATGACCAAAACGTTATATATATACATATATATATATATACATATGAACCTACATATATTTTTAGAAAAACTGATCTTGAGAGTATAAAACCAGACTGGTTTTTCAGTTTGAAAACAGTTTATTCGTGTGATCAAGATATTAACGAACCTTTTTAATTTCAAAGAAAATATGTCTTTTCTAAATAAAATCAAAAATGCTTTAAAGCAGTCAGAGGAACGGAAACCGATTTGCAGCATATCGAAGCTGGCGATTAAAAAAAGATTCCCGGTGGTTAAGGCGAGTAGGTGTACTACACGATTCGGGGAGCAGATTTCAGTGGAGCTCCAGGATTGCGTGGTTTATCTACCGAAACGGCTAGTTACTAGGCTGGATGACGAAGATGTAAAACAATTGAAAAACTGCTCACTGGAGGTGTTGGGGCCTTGCGGGCAGTCGTTTAACATAGACTTCCATGAGAAGGAAGAACAACGACAGGAACAGCAGCAGCAGCAGCAAACAACTCAGGAAAACATTGGAAATGAGCCAGATGTGAGTGGGGGAATGTATTTTTTAAACTCCCAAAAACGCTTATTTTATAACCAGTTTCAATAAGTACCTATGTACATTAGTAAATTAGTAAAAAAAAAAAAAAAAAAAAAAATATATCAATTTTTTATTAAATATAAATTTACTGTTTTATTTATTCTCTGGGTATTCGTTTGGCTAAAGTCTTTGTTATTTTTTTCTAATTTTTAGCGAATTGAAGTTTTGAGTGAGATCGAGACTAAAGTAAAACGATTCGGCATAAAGGGAAGGAAGTTTGAATTCAAAATCAAGCCCATACCAAAGGATGAAGAACCATCTTCGTGGGTCAAGGGGGCAATTCATGATATGATTGCCTTCGCTGTGTCAGGCCTTGACTCAACAGATAAAGTAGGAATTACTTTCTGTGGAATGGGCTTTACTGAAAGAGGAAATGGATGGATTAACTTCAAAAATCTTTCCGAGTTGAAATTTAATGACGTCTGGGGAATGATTAGCAGAATATTCCAAAGTAACTCGCAAGGTTTGAGCACGGATAATTTCTGCATGTCGGTTACATCGGTAAAAATGCCAATTGGAAAAGGAAAAGGAAAAAAACCTTCATATATGTTCAACACATTCGAGGAAGAGTGCAACAAGCGTAGAGGAATTATGCAAATAACCAATGCAGATAATTTATGTTTGCCACGAGCTCTGGTTGTAGCTAAAGCATATGTTGACAAGGAAAACGATGTTCAGAAATTGAGAAAAGACATCAGAAAGATTCAAACCCAAAGAGCTTTAACCCTGATTAATGATGCTCAAATCAATATACCTTCTGAAGGTTGCGGGGTTCCAGAGTTAAAGCAATTCCAAGAACATCTAAAAGACTATAAAATAACAGTCTATGAATACGGATCAAAAGGTCGGAAAATAATTTTTGAAGGAGTTTCTGCTGCCAATGAGTGTGAGTGTGAGAAGAAAATTAATTTACTATACCACAATGGACATTACTGTGTAATAACATCATTGACAGCTGCATTTTGTTGTGGTTATTATTGTGAAAAGTGTCATATACCTTATGATAGCAAAAGTCATCACAATTGTCAATTATCTTGCCCTCAATGCCAACACACACCTAGTTGCGCTAAAACACCGAATGAGATTTTATGTGAAGACTGCAATCGAATGTTCAGAGGAAAAGAATGTTTTGACAATCACCAAATGAGCGGTACTACTGGAAAAAATTCTATATGTCACCTGATGAAAAGATGTCTTTTATGTCTAAAAACACATAAAGCAACTCGACAACATATTTGTGGTGAATATTTTTGCAAGCAGTGTAACAAACATGTGGCGAATAACCATCTTTGCTATATTCTTCCGGACAAGAGAACGCCTAATTTTAAAGATTGCTTATACATCTTTTACGATTTAGAAAGCCGTCAAGAGAAGAAAATTGTAGGAGATGCAAGACTACATGAACCGAATTTATGTGTGTTCAAACAAAAATGTGACCAGTGCCTACATATTCCACATCTGCATTTTTGCCAAAAGTGCAAATATTCTCTAAACGTTATTAGAGAAAAAGAAGACGAGCAAGATGTTGTACCCAAATTTATGAATTATATACTAGATATTCGTAAAAAATTTAAGAAAGTAATCGTCATAGCTCATAATGGCCAAGCATATGATCATCAATTTATTCTGAGTTACGTTTTACAAAAAACAAAGCTGGCTCCCGAATTGATCATGCGTGGAACAAAAATTCTTCTAATGCAAATAGGAAATGTCAAATTTATAGACTCACTAAATTACTTTCCTATGGCATTGTCAAAACTTCCGAAAGCATTTGATCTGCCAGCTGTCTTAAAAAAGGGTTATTTTCCTCACTTCTTTAAAACCAAGGAAAATAAAGGGTATACAGGAAAACTCCCCGCAATGGAATATTACTCTCCAGATACAATGAGAGAAGAAGATCGCAATGTGTTTTTGAAATGGTATGCCGAAAATCAAAACAACTATTTTGACATGCAGCGTGAACTTGTGGAATATTGTATAAGTGATGTTGAAATTTTGACCGAGGCATGTTTGACATTTAGAAAATTGTTTCTCGATCAAAGTAATGTTGAACCATTTTTGGAAGCAACAACAATAGCGTCAGCATGTAATCTTGTGTTCAGACGTAACTTTCTTCTTCCAAATACTATTGGCCTAATACCTAGAAATGGATACAGATGTGCAGATAATCAATCAACTGAAGCAATAAAGTGGCTGATTTGGGAGGAAAATAAGCGTAAAATTGACATAAGGAATGCAGCAAAAGGAAGGGAAGCAATTGTCAATGGTGTAAAAGTTGATGGATTTTGTGAAGAAACTCGACAAATCTTTGAATACCACGGCTGTTACTATCATGGTCACCCTCTCTGTTTGAAACACAAACGTGATGATCCTCTCTTTGAAGACCCTAATGACACATTAAATCGTAGATACGAGAGAACACAGGCTAAATCAGAGCGACTAAGAACATTCAATTACGAGGTCATTGAAATGTGGTCCTGTGAATTTCAAAGACATTTACAATCATTCAATAAAGAAGATTTAAATTTTATAGATACACATGCATTGATAAATAACTCCCCGTTAGATCCACGCGATGCTTTCTATGGCGGTCGAACAGGAAATTCATTTAATTATTATAAATGTAAAGAAGGGGAAAAAATTCAATACATAGACGTATGTTCCCTATATCCATGGGTTTGTAAAAATGGAAAATTTCCTATCGGACATCCAAAAGTTCACATCAATTGCTCTAACTTAAAATTGGAACACATGAACGGTCTTGTCAAATGCAAAATTCTACCACCAGAACATCTATTGCATCCTTTCCTACCAATGAAACAAAACAATAAACTCATGTTTTCTTTATGCAGAAGTTGTAGTAGCGAAAAGAACCAAAATCAATTTTGCATTCACTCTGATGATCAAAGATCGCTACTTGGAACCTGGGTAATTGATGAAGTTTTGAAAGCAATTGAAAAAGGCTACAAGTTACTTCATGTTTACGAAGTATGGGAATACGAAATTATGCAATACAATCCAGATACAAAATCTGATGGTCTTTTCACTTCAATGATGAATAAATTTTTGAAGATGAAACAAGAAGCATCAGGGTGGCCAAGTAAATGCATAACTAATGAAGAAAAAGAAAAATACATTATTGATTTTCTCGATAAAGAAAACATCAAATTGGAAGCATCAGAAATTTGTACAAATCCAGGAAAGAGGTCGTTAGCAAAATTAATTTTAAATTCATTTTGGGGAAAGTTTGGACAGCGTGAAAACCAACAACAAACTTGTATTTTAAATGACCCTGCAGATTTGTTTCTATTGCTCACACATCCTTCAGTAGATGTCTTGCATATTTTACCGATAAATGAAGATAACGTAGTAATTAATTATGAAATAAAAGAAGAAGCAGCGGAACCTCTATCAACGGTTAACGTTTGTGTTGCTGCATATACAACTACACTTGCTCGTCTTAAATTATACAGTTATTTAGAAAAATTAGAAGGACGAGTTCTATATTATGACACCGATTCTGTTGTTTATGTAAGCCGACGGGGAGAACTTGAACCCTCTACTGGAGAATTTATTGGTGATATGACTGATGAGCTAGAAAGCTACGGTACTGGAAGTTACATAACTGAATTTGTAAGTGGAGGCCCTAAAAACTATGCCTTTAAAGTGTTTAGTACAAAAGATAATGCTGAACACACTGTCTGCAAAGTAAAGGGTATCTTTCTCAATTACGATTCATCTCGAAAAGTTAATTTTGATTCAATTAAGCAAGCTGTATTAAATCACTCTTCTCAAGATAATGAAAGTATACTACTTAAATATAATAGTATTCGCCGAACTCGGGAACATCAAGTGGTTTCTGTAACAGAAACAAAAACATACAATCCGAAAGCAGAAAAACGTCGTTTCCTCTACGATCACAGTTCTGTCCCATATGGATTCAAAAGACAACGCCGTGACTCAAAAAATTCTCCTTCTAACTTATAAAAATACAAAAATTTAAAAAAAAAAAAAATGTTGAAAATGATGTATTTACAAAGTTGAAAAAAAAAAATTACGTTATGAAATAAAAAAAATATTTAACTAAATGTTTGGTTTTATTTTTGATAAAAAAAATTACATTTGCTTCGATGTACATATAAACTTATTTAAAAGATAAACATTTTGAAGTGCACAACACTTTTCATGGTACACACATTTCATGATCCCTCCATCAGAATGAATTCTCTTAAGTGCTTTGAAATTGGGGCAGGTTTTGTAGGCATCTTCAAGGTTTATTACTTCTACGTTAACATTATTAAGTAATTCTTTAATCCACAGAGTTTTTTCAGCCCCTTTGACGTAAACAGATCCAACTTTAATTTTTTCTCGAAGAAATGTCTTTACTTGATGAACATCTATAAACCCTCCATTCCATGTTAATCCGTGATGGTGAAGAAATAACCAACGAGCCTGTTTTTTAAGTGAAGTGTGTAGTAAACTAAAGTCATATGGAGGTAAAACAATGAAATGATGATTATGTCCATCATGGAATATGGCTATCTCCTTCAAGATGAACTCATTGTGTAACCCTTTAAAGCCTTGAAAGTCTACAATATAGCTTTTATCCATTTTATGATGTGCTAATATCTACCTTACTTTTCCAAATGATAGTTTTATATTAGGTGGCATATAATTAAATGATTTTGTAAACTTCCCCTGTTAATGCATTATACTCGATTATACGATCATGTAATATTAAGCAATACATTGATGTTGAAGGTGGAATAGGGATTGAAGTTTTGAGTGTAATTTTAACGTCAACAGGTCCAGTTTTAATAGTTTCATTTTGACGGGAACAATCAATTACTGTGATTGGAGCGATATTCTTAAATTGTTGCCTAGTTAAAAGCGGCTGTGACTTCTTTTGGTAATAGGATTGTTGAAATTTGCTGTACATATCATATAGAATGGCATAACGATCCAGATTAAATTTTAAATTTAAATCTTCACGAGGGTATGACTCAGAGTTCAAATGCACCTTGACATTACTGATATCACAATGATCGAATTTGCTTACGTCTTTATCTTTTTGATTTTTCCGTCCAGTTTGTAGAGCAATAATAATGTATCTAGGCTTCTCTAGCTGACTTGAAGTTTTAACTGTCCATATATGGTCAGTGACTGTTGGGAGTGAGGGGTATTCGTATAATTCCCAGTTGCGAAAATGAATTCGAATTGGTTTTGATTGTATTTGTTTTAATAATATAAGCTTATCTGAATCAGCTAAGGTAATGTGAGGTACTCTCCACTGCATTTTAAAAATTGAAAGCTTTATGTCTTCATCTGTCGTAGAAAAGTAAGCATTCTCATTTGATCGAGAACGAATTAATATTAATTCATGTCTAGCATTTGTTATGATCTTTTTGTAATCTTCGGCAAATCCTAATAGACTTTTTAATGGAACACAAAAGTTGAAGGTACCCAATGAAAGTGAAATGCTGTCACCTCCAGACCATGAAGCATTTTCCAAACTCTTGCTTTCGTTTTCATTCAACGATATAAAATTTTTTAATGTTGTTGTGACCCCGACATTTTTATTGTTCTCGATATCCATTCCATTAAGTTCATAATGTATTTCCTCAAACAGAAATGCCATTGCATTATTACATAATTTAACTGTAGATGAAGGTGTTCCATCAGGTTTTGTTAGACTTCCTTCTATGTAAATGAAACTTTCACTGGGTAAAATACACAAGTCCTGCTGTTGTATTGGGATGCGTATTTCGTCGCTTTGATTGAAGGATTGAAGAAAAGGTGAGTAACTATGATACTCAAATTTTGTAATACTGCTATCATGGCTAGGACCGTTAAAAATATTTAATATTTCGCTCATTTTTTTTTTTTTTTTTTTTACTTTAGGACAAATCCTAGTGTAAGCAGGTAAGCTTTATTTTCGGGGGAGAGTTTTCGTCTTGTCAGGCTTGGGGTTCTAGCAGAACTAATCGAATGCCTGCGCTTAGCTTCGGATATAGAATTATTATAGACCAACATTATGCAGATTTTGGAGTTAGATGCAATCGTACAGTTATTGTTTCCCCTCTAAAATTTATCAAGTCACCTTCCTGGTCTACGAACTTAAGTGTTAGAGAAGTTATACGTTTGACGTTCACTGGTAAATAGATAACATTTTTTGGGACTTCTATGATTTTATACCCGGCCGCAGCTTCTGGTGAAAATTCGTGAATTGTATGCACTGGGTTATTATTTAAATACGAACCAACAATGATATTACATTCGATTCGTATTACATTTACTTTGTTTATATCAACAGGTAAATCTGACAAGTGTGATACACCCGGTTTAAGCACTCGTTTAGTAAAGCCAAGTAACTTCCCGATAGTTCTTGGTCTATCAAAAAATATTTCCTCATTACTTTCAACTGTTGTTTTTAGTAAATTATTATTTGCTTTTATTGTAACGGAGGTGGTTGAATTTTGTAATAATATTTGATAAGCAATATATGAAGCAATGTCGTCTATTTCGTAAGATCCTACAGGAATTTCAATTTCATGATCACCCACATGAAACAAATTGTTTCGCTCGTCAACATTTGGTATAGAGTTGTATGTTTGAAAATCAATTAAGCCACACACATATTCTTGATCCAAGTTCAAAGGTGGAAAATATTCGGCTGTTAGCTTAGAAGTATTTCCACTTAATGTAAGTGTAAACGCCATGGAGATAAAAATGTCAATGAAATAATTTTTAAATAAAACCTTTTATTTATTCAGAATTACAATCGTATAAGAATCTCAAACATAAATGACCACAATTAAAAGAGTCATAATCCTGATGCTTAGTATAATTATATTTAATATTTTTACCTAAATAATTAATAACATCAACTGGTGGTTGAAGATTTCCGAAGCTGTCAAAATATTCAATTTGACGGCCTCTTTTGTAATATGCTACCCAATGTGTTCCAGGACCATTTGCAGAATCAAGATTAACAATTCCACATTCGTTTCTTAAAGGTTTGCCTTTTGGTAATTTATCACGCATAAAAACTCCACGAAAATGCGGAATAAAAGTATTTGCGAAATTTCTCAAATCCAATTCGTTCAATGCACGATTGGGTAGCGAGCTTAGAAGTTTTTTGTCTGTGGTTGTAAATACAGTCCAAACCCCTTTCTATATGGTTTTATATGTAACCCATGTCCAACTGCAATCGATTCCATTTTTTGATTATGGCGGCTTTTTTCCTCTAGATCTTTTTTGGCAATGACAACATCATTAACAGCTTTATAAACACCTGCAGCTCCTCCCGATAATGCTCCAAGAGCTGAAAGTCCGGCAAAGATAGGGAGAAGAAGTGGAATCGCTCCACCGGTTTTTGGTACAGAAATAATTCTAGGTGTCTTTATGCTATTGGCGTTCTTCTTCTTAAATATTTTCTTAGCCGATGATAAAGCTATTTGAATAGCTTTCTTCAGCTGGAATGGAGGGAGAACTTTCCCAAAATTACGCTGGAGAACTTTTCCAATGTCTTTTGTTACTCCTCTAAAGGAAAGTTTCTTAGTTACTCCTTCACCTCCTAGTCCTCTTCCATTTTTTAATGTTTTTCGTTTACTTTTTGAGCAACCCATACCTAATTTTACTTTTGCTTTCATAAGATTAGTAACTATTAATGCATTTGCACGCTCAGCTATATTTGCGTCTTTTGATTTGACTCGCTGCCAGGCTTTTTCATATAAAATCTTATCTGATAAGTGTCGATCAGAGGTATTTTTTATTTTAGAATAAGATATATCGTGTTCTTTACAAGCTTGATCAAGCAAATTGATTCCAGGATCACCTCTAGCTAAACGTTGCTGGAGTTTTGTTCCAGGTCCACAGTATTGATATCCAGGAAGATGTAGTTCAATAGGTAGTTTGTTAATTACAGAATTTATTAAACCTTTTCCTTTAGCGTTAGCTCGTCGACTGGGTAAATTTTTTGAAAAATCAATCATTTTATACAAATAATGTGAACATTATTTTACGGTGGTTAGTAATGTTATGATATCAATTTAAATATAAACTTCGCATATATATGAAAATATTTTAGTTCTTACCACTATGCGATTCATTAAACAACAAGACCAGCTACCAATAAAAAACATGGATACGTGTAAAAGTGCTGCAACAACAAAGCATAGTAAGCTTTTACCGAATAGTATAAGAGGAATTATTACTGGTCCCTCAAATTGTGGTAAAACAAATGTTATGATGAGTTTGCTACTACATCCGAATGGATTGAGATTCGAAAATATTTACATTTATTCTAAATCTCTACATCAACCAAAATATGAGTTTCTTCGAAGTGCTATCAAACCAATAAAAAATATGGGATTCTTTACTTTTTCCAATAACACTGATGTTATCACCCCCGAAAAGGCTAAGCCAAATTCCATATTTATTTTTGATGATATTGCCTGTGAAAAACAAGATACTATCCGGACTTACTTTAGCATGGGTCGGCATCATCGTATTGACAGTTTTTATTTATGTCAAACATATACAAGAATACCCAAACATTTAATTCGAGACAATGCAAATTTTCTTATCGTCTTCAAACAGGATGATATGAATTTGAAACACATTTATAACGATCATGTCAATACGGATATGACCTTTAATTCCTTTCAAAAAGTATGTGCAGAATGTTGGAATACCAACTACGGGTTTTTGGTAATTAACAAGGATAGCCTCTTAAATGAAGGACGGTATAGAAAAGGATTTGATTGTTTTCTAAAACTATAAGTAGTTTTCACTATCATATATTCAGATAAGGGTAGTTCAAACCAGTTCCAGAAGCAGTTAAGAATGATACAGAGGCAGTTAGAAGCGGTTCAAATCAGTGAAAAAACGGATACGAAACGGTTTATACCAGTTCATGAGCAGTTTAAACCAGTTTCAGAAGCAGTTAAGAACGATACCGAGGCGGTTGAAAGCGGTTCAGACCAGTTATGTAGCAGATAAGATACGGTTCAAACCAGTTCATGAGCAGTTTAAACCAGTTTCAGAAGCAGTTAAGAAACCGAGGCGGTTGAAAGCGGTTCAGACCAGTTATGTAGCAGATAAGATACGGTTAAAACCAGTTCATGAGCAGTTTAAACCAGTTTCAGAAGCAGTTAAGAACGATACCGAAGCGGTTGAAAGCGGTTCAGACCAGTTAGGTAGCAGATAAGATACGGTTCAAACCAGTTCATGAGCAGTTTAAACCAGTTTCAGAAGCAGTTAAGAACGATACCGAGGCGGTTGAAAGCGGTTCAGACCAGTTATGGAGCAGATAAGATACGGTTCAAACCAGTTCATGAGCAGTTTAAACCAGTTTCAGAAGCAGTTAAGAACGATACCGAGGCGGTTGAAAGCGGTTCAGACAGTTAGGTAGCAGATAAGATACGGTTCAAACCAGTTCATGAGCAGTACAATGCAACAGCTTTAAAAACCAGTCAAATGATAAAATTTTGTCATATGCATAGAAATGTTCTATGAGAGCAGTTCAAAAAGTTAAGCGAACACAAAATAGTTTTAAAACTGATTCCATACACCTTGGAGCCTATCATTCTTTATCGTCAAACATCAATATAAAACTAGGAAGATTTGTTAAAGCAATACGACACTTATTTACCAATTGTTTCTGTAAAAGAAAACGTCATCAATATGATGAATATTGATGTGAAATTAACAAAAGAACTTATCAAAACCACCAATGATCTAAGAAAGAAATACAAAGCTCTTAGAAATGGTAGAGAAGCTTACGAAACTCAAATAGAAGAAACCTTTAAACCAATTACCAAACCTCTAAACGAACTAGTGAAAAAATCAAACGTGAAACAGAACGAAGCACACGAACAAAATGTATTTGAAAGTCCAATAAAGAAAATAAAACACAACTTGAACGAAGAATTCATAACTCCTCCTAACACTTCCATTAATTCTCTCAATACTACTACAGAAAATCGTATCGAAACACCGAAAACCTCTAATCGAAATCTTCGATATCATGATTTTACAAAACAGTTATTATTGCAAAAAGAATTTCAAGATTTACCAAAAAGCTATTTAGATTTATTTTTAAATAATTCGAGTTTAATTGATAACGTTTATGGTATACATTTAAAAAATGGAAAGATTTATCTTGGAAATGCCAAGTTTAATGTTCAGGGAAATGATTTACAAGTTCAAAATAAAAACTTTGAAGGAACAAATGGATTATACGAGCTAATATTTAAAAAAATACCTGATAAATCCATCTACAACGAAGAAGATTTAAAAAATTACAAGTCGATATTAATTGATACTAATGCACATAGGGTTTCTTATGACTCGAGAAAACAAGTCCGTGGCAATCGTGGTTATAAATACAAACATATAATAAGTAAATTATTTGGAAATAACACAAATAATTCCCCTAATTTGTCACCTTCGGCTACAGGGAGTGGATTGATGCAGTTATCAAAAATGAAAAAAGACTATATATTCTGGGATGACCCTAATGAGCTCATAGACCGATTGAGACTTCTAATTGCTTCACATCAATCTGGACATAATAACCACTCTAACGAAATTGTTTCAATCATTGAAGAGCTGAAAGAAGCAAATATTATTGAATAAAATATTAAAAACTAAAAATAAAATGAGTATTGATAAATTCGGACGTATTTCGAATAGATCTTTCCCAAGAATGGGAGCAAAAGGGGAAAAAGGAGAGCAAGGACCTCAGGGTATACAGGGTGAGCGAGGATTAACCGGGCCACCTGGTGAGGGATTTCTCACCACGACAAACGGCAATTATAACTTAAACTGGAAACGCTTGCAAAATATTCAAGATCCTCAAGAAAAAGGAGACGCCGCTTCCAAAAATTATGTTGACGAAAAAATTGAACAAATTAGACAATACCTTCAAATTGAAATTGAAAAATACTTAAATAAAGAAAACCGCGTCATATCTGCTTAAAATCAATTTAGTCTTTACCTTACTACCTATGTGATCAGTCAGTAATTCGCGATGCCTAACATAAAGCCTTCATTGATTTTTGAAGAAATCTTAAAATTCGTTAGAGAAAATAAAAACATCTTGCTAGACGAACATCATGAGGAGCTTTTAAACTGTATAACTTTCTTGAAAAGATTTATTAATTTATCCTCGACAACGTCCGATTATGGCTGTCATTTTGTTAACTGTCCTTGGTCTTCAAATTTATGCCAGGAAGGACCGGATACATGTGCTTGTTACATGGTTGAAAATAAGTTGATAAGAATTAAAAAATTAATGTTGTTGTATGAAAGATTAAAATAAATAGTTTACATAGAAGTCTCTATGTTAAATTCAGTTTGCACCTATAATTCAAATGAAAAACATGTCTTCTTTAAAAATTAATTTAGTTGTTGACGAACTTTTAACATTCTTAAAATCTAATCAACACATAATACTTGACGCACACTTTTCAGAAGCCATGGAGTGTATTTTATTTGTAAAGAGATTCGAAAAGGATGATCGTATAATGTCATCGAATAGATTTCACTTCCTAAACTGTGCTTCAAACTCTTCACTTAACTTGTACAATAAAGGACCAGACACTTGTGCATGTTATAAAATTAAAGTTAAAATTAGTAAAATTAAGAGAATTGTTAATTTTTATAAAAAAAATTTTAAATGAATAAACTTATAAGAAGTTTAAATGTTTTGTTGTTTTAATCATTCTGTGCAAAGATGAGTAAAAGAGATGTTGTCGAAGAACTTCACAAACCAGCCAGAAGAAATTTCAAAAAACGGCGAGTCATTGTCAAGGGGCTTGATGATTTATGGCAAGCTGATCTAGTCGAAATGGGACCATATTCGGCAGATAATAAAAATTATCGGTATCTTCTTACCGTAATTGATACATTTTCTAAGTTTGCTTGGACAGCCCCTATTAAAAATAAAACCGGTTCGAGTGTCACAGATGCTATGAAAAACATATTAAAAAAAGGTCGTATTCCAAAAAATTTACAAACCGATGACGGGAAAGAATTTTTCAATACAACTTTCCAAAGCCTAATGAAAAACCATAAGATCAATCATTATTCGACATTTACATCTCTTAAAGCCTCGATTGTCGAACGATTTAATCGCACTCTGAAAGCCCTTATGTGGAAAGAGTTTAGTGGCAATGGTTCATATTGCTGGATTGATATAATAGATACACTAACTAAAAAGTACAACAATTCAAAACATCGTACTATCAAAATAAAGCCTTCCAAAGTCAATGCTGCAAATGAAAAGCAAATACTATCTACAATATATGATCACATCAAAATTCATATTGTTCCAAAGTTCAAGATGGGAGAATTTGTCAGAATTAGTAAATACAAACATGTATTTGATAAGGGAT
This sequence comes from Chrysotoxum bicinctum, assembly GCA_911387755.1. Taxonomy (NCBI): domain Eukaryota; kingdom Metazoa; phylum Arthropoda; class Insecta; order Diptera; family Syrphidae; genus Chrysotoxum; species Chrysotoxum bicinctum. The sequence continues at coordinate 235,435,769 of OU426987.1, read as the reverse complement.
ACACACCGAATTGGACAACAGAAATCTTCAAAATAACCAAAGTTCAACACACAAATCCGGTTACTTATCTATTAGAAGACTATCAGGGGCACCCCATTAAAGGAGGGTTCTATGAGCTGGAACTACAAAAAACAAAGTTTCCCGATACATATCTGATTGAAAAAGTGCTTCAAAGGAGAAAAAATCGATTGCTTGTAAAATGGCTTGGTTTTGCATCCGACCACAATTCATGGATACCTATTTCAAAAGAAAACAAATAAAAACCATCTTTTCTGTATAGTTTTGAAAATAAAAAAGCTTTTGTTTTATTCAAATGATTTCAATTTATTTTTATTCAGGATTGCACTCTTCCTCGAATGTGTTGAACATATATGAAGGTTTTTTTCCTTTTCCTTTTCCAATTGGCATTTTTACCGATGTAACCGACATGCAGAAATTATCCGTGCTCAAACCTTCCGAGTTACTTTGGAATATTCTGCTAATCATTCCCCAGACGTCATTAAATTTCAGCTCGGAAAGATTTTTGAAGTTAATCCATCCATTTCCTCTTTCAGTAAAGCCCATTCCACAGAAAGTAATTCCTACTTTATCTGTTGAGTCAAGGCCTGACACAGCGAAGGCAATCATATCATGAATTGCCCCCTTGACCCACGAAGATGGTTCTTCATCCTTTGGTATGGACTTGATTTTGAATTCAAACTTCCTTCCCTTTATGCCGAATCGTTTTACTTTAGTCTCGATCTTACTCAAAACTTCAATTCGCTAAAAATTAGAAAAAAAATAACAAAGACTTTAGCCAAACGAATACCCAGAGAATAAATAAAAACAGTAAATTTATATTTCATACAAATTGATATGTATATTTATTTATTTATTTTTTTAAATCAAAGTTACATATTTTATATTTTTTTTTATACTAATGTAGGTACTTATTGAAACTCGTTATAAAATAAGCGTTTTTGGGAGTTTAAAAAATACATTCCCCCACTCACATCTGGCTCATTTCCAATGTTTTCCTGAGTTGTTTGCTGCTGCTGCTGCTGTTCCTGTCGTTGTTCTTCCTTCTCATGGAAGTCTATGTTAAACGACTGCCCGCAAGGCCCCAACACCTCCAGTGAGCAGTTTTTCAATTGCTCCACATCTTCGTCATCCAGCCTAGTAACTAGCCGTTTCGGTAGATAAACCACGCAATCCTGGAGCTCCACTGAAATCTGCTCCCCGAATCGTGTAGTACACCTACTCGCCTTAACCACCGGGAATCTTTTTTTAATCGCCAGCTTCGATATGCTGCAAATCGGTTTCCGTTCCTCTGACTGCTTTAAAGCATTTTTGATTTTATTTAGAAAAGACATATTTTCTTTGAAATTAAAAAGGTTCGTTAATATCTTGATCACACGAATAAACTGTTTTCAAACTGAAAAACCAGTCTGGTTTTATACTCTCAAGATCAGTTTTTCTAAAAATATATGTAGGTTCATATGTATATATATATATATGTATATATATAACGTTTTGGTCATCATGGGGATAGCTTGTTGCAGATGAAGACCACGGCTATACAGACAAAGTGTTAGTTCCCCTTTTTTTTAAGAGATCATCCCTTTTCTTAAAATATAAATAATTCCATGTCCATGTCTTTGTCTTGTAAAAATAAAGACACAAACACGCATACCTATAGTCACATCTCATCGTCACCCATTCATATCCAAACTCCAACAACTATCAGCTAACTAGCTAGCTAACAAATCATATTTTTTTAACCACCCCCATAACTCACTTACCACACAAAAGAAATGCCCCTAGCTACAACGACACTTGATAGAACTCCACACAAAATCTCGTTCCCCATCATGATTATGACAACTCACTTTGCACCACAACCAACGGCATCATATTTTTTTTTTCAACCATCCCCATAACTCACTCAGCCACAAAACAAACCAACAAAAACCATCAGCATCATAACACCCAAGGAAAAACAAATCAATAAAAAAAAAAAAAAAAACAATTCCAAATATCAGACTAGATCAATACCCTCATCTAAAAAGTCCACATATCATCATGACAAACAGGAATATCTATAAACATATTTTCCTAGCTACAACGGCACTTGAATCATATCAAGTTAAAACCAACCACCACCAAATTCTATTTCGGACTAGGTCAATCTCCTCATTTAAAAATAGAACTCCAAGCAAAATCTCGTTCCCATCATGATTATGAAATCTCACATTGCAGCACAACCAACGGCAACATATTTTTTTTTTTCAACCCTCCCCATAACTCACTCACCCACAAAACAAACCAACAAAAACCATCAGCATCATAACACCCAAGGAAAAACAAATCAATAAAAAAAAAAAACAATCCAAATATCAGACTAGATCATCTCATCTAAAAAGTCCACATATCATCATGACAAACAGGAATACTCGTATCTATACACATATTTTCCTAGCTACAACGACAAGATAATTTATATTTATTCATACCTATTCAACTGCAACGATACTTGAAAACCATCATCGCCCAACAGTTCATTTTAAAAATTTTAATACCGATCCTCAATATACAAACACCATAACCATCCCTCAAAACATCTCTTTCACATTCATGTCCAACTCACCCTCATAATACCCATCCTCAAATTACACACAATCTGACCGATCCTCAATATACAAACACCATAACCATCCCTCAAAACATCTCTTTCACATTCATGTCCAACTCACCCTCATAATACCCATCCTCAAATCACACACAATCCGCACCACACCACAATCCACTAACCCTCAAAACAATCCTCAAAAACCAGACCGCTCATGCCGCCAAAGAAAAACAAAACATTTAAAAAGCAATAAAAACCAATTAAACAAAATTCCCACCAAAACCCATTAAAAAGGTCGTAAAAAAAAGTCACACGTCTTAGGCTCGCATTTCCTACTTCAGTTCTTGAAAAGGTATAGTGTTGCACGCAGTACATTCAAAATTTTTAGTCTGGAAATATTGAATTGTAAGGCTAAGCGTTGTAATAGCTTCCAGTATTCTTTCATCAGTCAAAAATTCTTCTTACTTGTAGAGCTGCAGCGTTAAGAGGTCTTGTATTTAAAACTGATCCCGCTTCTCTTCCAATTTCAAGTAATTTTTTTCAGCATTTCCAGTAAGTATATCTTTTTGGTGGACTACGTTGTCGAGGAAGTGAAATCTCTTCTAAATCATGTTCGGTTATGAATTTTTCAGATTCAGTATAATTTTCTTGAATGATTCTTCGTTACGATTTTTTTCGAAGTTTTTAATAACTAATTTTGTGCATTCTAAAGCTCCCGAAATGGTCTCAGACTTTCCTTGTAAAGTCTTGTTTAAAATTTCCATTTGAGAGAATATTTCGATCGACATTTTCAATAGGGCTGATGATTTTACCCGGGTAATCAGCTACCCGGGTTGCTTGTACCCGGGTAGTAAATAACCCGGGTACCCGGGTATAAAAACTCCTTCGTGGCTATGTAAATCGCTTTTTCAAAAACACCTACAAATCTTGGAACAAATTATATAATTATATGTATGACACAATTAGGTACAGCGACAAAATTTCAGAAAAACTAAAAATTTTATTCAATAGGTAGTCAAAAAACATAAAAACAATACTCTGAAATACAATTATATTAATAATGAGTAAAGGAATTATCAAAATTTCATAAATTGTTGATGAGGAAAATTTGATGGGTTTAAATTCTAATTTAATAGATTTTGATTTTTGTGCAAGAACACCAACAAAGAAACATTTTCTGGGGGTAAACATGATCTTTTGGCAGCAATAATATTGCCTGCAGTCGAAAAGAGCCTTTCTGAACTTGCTGATGTAGCTGGAACAGCAAGATATCTTGTTGCCAAAGATGCCATAATGAGGATAATGCGTTCTCTCGAGCACCACCATACAAGAGGGTCCAAACGGTTCGATATACGAGGTTCTGCTATGTACTGCTCAAACTAAAAATGTTGTCAAGTAATTGCCCTTCAGTTGCAAAGAGGAAATCCAAATCTTGGTCATCACTACTTCCACTAGGTTCTTCTTCTGTTACTTTGTCAGAGCACATTCCCAGAATTTTTTCCTTAACAACAGTACGGATTACTTCACTGCTCTCAGTTTTAAGGTATACTTGTACCTTGGGTCTAAGAATGATGCTACTTGGTAAAATATTTTCGGCTGGGGACATTTCGCCTAGGTGAAAGCGCGTTTTTAGAGAAAAAACGATTTTATTTTTGAATATGGTCGCTGTTTCTGTGTCTTCGAGCTAAGGTGCATAGTGGTTTTCAATCAGAGTTTTGATAACCAAGCGCACTGCAGAAAGCGTTACTTTACTTTCACGACATAGCAGTTTTGGTGCTATGTATAGTGGCTTCAAAACTGTGGTTAACTCTTTCATTATTCCCCATTCGTACTCAGATATTTCCAGGTTCAGTGCTGTAGAAGAACTCGTATAGCTGTTATCACTTAGAACTGCAATAACGTCGGAGCGATTGTGGTGCAAAATATCACACATAAAATAAATGGAATCCCATCGGGTTGGACAATATTGAATTAAACGTTCCTTCTTCATTCCTAGCTGCAACTGTTTTCTGTTTAAGGCCGACGTAGCAGCATTCGATTGGTGAAAATGTGATACCACTCTTCGACATTTTATTGCGACAATTTCGTAATCCTCAACAGACTTAAATATATGCTTTACACAAAGTTCTAGGGTGTGAGCAGCACAATTCACATTGTCACCCACATTCATTAACGGTAATAATCCAAACCAATTTGTATTTTCTCTTCTTGAGTTGAATCATTTTGCGAACTTTTACAAATCTCTTTGTACTTGCAAAACATTATGAAAACAAGTTCAGGTGTTCCATTTGTAAAACATACCTAAACCTAACCGTTGTATCTGTACTTTAATCAGTGCATTTCATTGTGTACTTGCTAAACCTCTTAATCTAAACCATCCTAGAAACGAATAGCGGTATTGATTCGGATATATTTAATTTAATAGAGTTTAACTTAAATGTCTTTTATTTTGCTGTACCCGGGTACCCGGGTAATCGGGTAATCGAGTAATCGGGTAGTCGGGTAGTCGGGTACCCGGGTATTACCCGGCCTCGCTGCGCCCTGGGTTTGTCGGGTTAATGGCTTTGGGAATAGTTTGCATCGTCTTCTTAAGCTTGACCTCGCAACGCCCCAGATTTGTCGGGTTATTTGGGTTATTTGGATTATTTTGGGTTGGACACCCCCTAGCTTTTTAGGTTGTTGCGCTTCTGCGTGCTACACTGCTACCATGTACTCCTTCCAGTGGCGTAGATAGCTTTTCACTATGGGGGGGGATAGATCTAGTTCGCTCATTTTTTTTAAAGTTTTAAAAATTAAAAAAAAAAAACAAATAACAAGACTTCATTGAATTCATTATGTATGCCATAAAAAAATATATTTTTTAAAGATAATATATTATACGCATTAATTTGAATATGAACTAGAATAAATATTAATATACAGTGCCTTGCATAAGTATAACCGCACCTGTAAAAATGCGTTTTGTAGAAAATTAAAATGGGAATGACACTTTACTTTTTTTTTTATTGAATGGCATCACTAATCAAGTAAATTGAGAAGAAAAAAATGTCCGTTATTTTCTCTTCTGGTGTTTAAAAATTAAAAACAGATTTTTATATATTGCAAAAGTATAACCGCACAATGCAAACCTCTCTGAAGCTTCATTCAGTTATGTGCTTCGAAATGACAAGAAACAATGCCGCTTGGTAAACATTTAAGTGATACGGAAAAAGTCAAAATTCAAGCTTTTCGGTTAACTGGCCTAAGCTTAAGGGCTATTGGTAGGAAAATTTAAAGATCCGATCGTGTCGTCCGAAAATTTCTTACAAGATCCAGAATCTTATGAGACGAAAATAAGACCCGGGCATCTGCAGAAGCTGACACGTCGAGATAAGGGGCGTCCAATTCGGCGCATTCTTTGCCAGACGTTCGTGACGAATTGGGCTTAGGAATTTCCGTTTCAACGGTTTTTCGTGCCTTAAAAAGCAGTAAAGTGATTGTTCGGTGCAAAATGATGCCAGCTCTAAATTTGACAACAGTCTACAAAAAAAAGTAAGAATTTGCCCAGCAAAACATGAAACGGAATTGGAAAACCATAAGTAACATTCCATTAATTTACACTTAACTCTTGTTATTCCAAATGGTATAATCTTCAGTGGAGAAAAAAAGTTTAATTTTAATGGGTCAGGTGGTTTTAAAGGATATTGGCACGATCTGAGAAAGTAAAAAAGTTTTTTTCCAAGAGGAACTTTGGCGGGGTAAATTGTAAGGTTTGGCGGGCCTTCTGTGGCCGTGGTAAGGTTGCACTTGCCTTCACTTCTGCAAAAATGAACAGTTCAGCTTGCACCCAGGTGCTTCAGGATAATTTGGTACCCTACTTAAGACGATTTCGTCGAGTTCGGCATGTCTTCCAGCATGATAATGCCCCAATTCACGTTAGTCGTCAAAGTTTGGGATGGTACGAATCGAATAACATACATTTTATGGTGTTCTTGGCACGTTCTCCAGATTGTAACCGTATTAAAAATCTTTGGGGAATTTTGACCCGCAAAAATTATGCCCATAATAGGCAATTATACAGTGTTGCTGAGCTGCGAGAGGCGATTGTGGAAGAATGGAACTGTATAGACGATTTCATATTAAATAACCTTGTCAACAGTATGTCAAAAACAATTTTTAGATTGGTCGAAAATAGGGGCAGTAATGTCCTTTACTAATTTAGCCGAAAAAATTTACTTAAAAAAAAAAAAAACAGATAAAAATAAAAAAGCGGTTATACTTTTGCAATACAAAAAAAAATCTGTTTTAATTTTTAACCACCAGAAGAGAAACTAACGGAACTTTTTTTTCTTCTCAATTTACTTAATTAGTGATGCCATTCAATAAAAAAATAGTAGGGTGTCATTCCCATTTTAATTTTCTACAAAACGCATTTTTACAGGTGCGGTTATACTTATGCAAGGCACTGTAGTAAGTAAAATAATATTAATTTAAAAAATAAATCACAAAATAAAATTAAGTTTTCTGTTTAGATAAAACACTTATAATCTCGTGTGCTAGTATAGGTATTTCGCGATGAATAGCTAGAGCAGCCAAACCATTCAAACGATCCTGCAAATAAGTAAACATCCAAAGCTTATCACACTGGTATTAAAACAGACATATTTTTAATAATCTCACTTCGTTGGTCATGCTTCTTTGTATTGTTTTTATTCTCTTTACTGACTGGAGAAAGTTCTTTCGGGAGTTGACGTTGAAACCGGCAGTGTAGCTATTATCTTTAATAAAATATACATATATAGCTGGATGGAAGCGCTTTTTCTTGTACGTTTACCTATTATCATTTGGTGAGAGACGTAAAAAAAAATTTCAGAGTGCGTTTCTTTAACTTATTTGGTTCATGACTGGTTATGTTGAACAATTATCGATCCCAATGGGGGGGATATATCCCCCTGATCCCCCCCCCCTATCTACGCCACTGACTCCTTCACTAGGAAGTTGTCATTTGGGACAAAGTTCATGGTATCATTTTCGCACTTGAATTTCCATAAACGTAAATAATTCTTGGTTTGTGAATACAGACATTCCAAATAAGGTTGCTAAGCAACTCTAACCGTGGTGTAGAAAATTATGTTTATTTCTTATCATTTCTAAAATTCTTTGTTTGGTAAATTTTCCTAATAGGCCCTCATATTCCAAGCCTAACTCCTAATGTGAACTTTTAAGAAAAAGAGTAAGCAAATGAGAGTTTTGACAAGTACCTACTAATGAAGGAAAAAAGGGTTGTGCAGGTAATCAAATGAACAAGCTTTAAGTGTGCTCTCTTATAGCTATTCAAGATTAAGAAAATATTGCAACATTTTCAATTTTGTCAACTTTTATTAGAAACGTAGATTAAAAATCTTAAATTCCTTTTGATACCTGCTGCTGCAGATTTTCCCAATTATCATAAAATCTATGGGTTTTTTCGCAATCTTATTTCACTCAACCTACTAGTTTCCCACATGGTGGATTTCGAGTATCTTTCAAATGTCCCTTTCAAATACATAATGCTCATTTGCTGCAAGAGCATCGGAACTCAAAAACTAGTTGTTCCGAGATAAATGCGATTAAAAATATTGCTTTTTTCTTAAAAATCTATGGAAAACGACTGCGGTGTCGATGAGTATGATGATCTACAAAATTAAAAATGAATAATTTAATTAGCATTGTTGCAATTAACTCAAATTCAAAATCATGAATTTTTGAGTTATGATGGTCTTGCAGCAAATCTACCATGTAAATTCTGCCTTCAGTTCGATGTTATTTCATAAGACGAGGTTTACTGATTAACTTTTATCAACTTTACCCCATAACTCGCTTTAATTAATGTGCTTGTATGTATAGGATTCTGGAAATTAAATTGACTTTTCCACACTTTTCTCCCCCCAGTTCCCAAGACCTAATTTATATTCATATTTTTTTGACGCCATTACAGAGAAGACATATTTCATCAAAAACAAAAAAAAATAATTTCCTCCATAAACCAAAATAACTATCACTAAAGATGTCCTTAAAATGTCTTCCCAAATCTAAATCAATCCTCCAAAACATAACCAAACAAAGACAAAAGAAACAAAACGAAACAAACAAAGAAATACAAAACAAAAAAAAATGTTAAATATACACATTGTATGAAATAATTTTCACTCAGCTTTCAATGCCAATAAATGTCTACTCGGATTTATTCGAGAAAGGATATAAAACCCGATTAACTTCCAAAAACTACTGGCAACTTCGAAATTGGAATTGGAAAACTTTTCACATATATTTCGCTGAAAAGTTATTTGTAATCGCCCGCCATCTTTCTCTTCTTTGTCGTCTTCCTCATATCTATTAGGGCACTCACCAGCATAAGGAAACGAAAAATCCCCTACTCTCCTGGTTGTACGAGTATACCGGTCGGCCCACTGAATGGGTATATTGGTTTTTGTAGTATCCTTCGGAACGTAAGCATCAAGAACCAGCAACAGGATTATTCTTTTATGGCTTGCAACAAGAAGTTCTTCTCTCCATTCTCCATGGAGGAATTGAAAGGCAAACAACAAATGTGAAATCCAATGACAATCGAAAAATGTTCTTCTTTTGGAAAACTTTCCTTCCAACAAACACCCCATACACATCCTGGAAAAACAAAAATAAGACCAAGTTTAAGGTGCCAAAGGGGGCTTATAAAAAATATTGTTATGACATTAAGTTTTGGAAGCCTCAAGGTTGCTCTCGCACTGGTTTTCAGAATTGCTTCTTGCTCACCATCATGTGTGTGATTCATGTCATAATTAATAGGTCTGGAGCCTATAGTCGAAAAGGACACACACAAAAATAGTGTTGATAGGAAAAGTTTATGTTTATGTCGCCTTACCTCATTAGGGAAAGAAAGTAGGAGGTTGTGGGGCTCGCAATGAGATAAAAGTCGTATATTTCTATGGTTTGGGTAAACAAGTACATTATGCCAAGCAAGGCATTATTGAAAATGGACCAAAAGGGATTTTTTCTGTAAAGTTATCTTTTGTTTTTTTTTGTCTGTTATTTATTAAATACTCGTATTCAGTGGAGGACTTTTCTAGGCGGAGCCCATAAAACATTAAACAGAACTTCCGCAGAGCTCCAAACAAGATGATCAGGATTAAATTCTTGTCGGATTTCGAGGAATCTATGACAATATCATTCTAAGAAAAAAAACAGAGTTTTTACACCTAAGCAAAGTCTAGTGAGTCTGAACGCACTTGATGATGGTATCAGATCGAACAGGGCTTTTCCTAATTGAAGCATTCACGAGCAGAAATATAAAATCTAACCGAGAGCATTTTTCATTGAAAATTTGCTAAGCATTCAAATAAAAGAGAATTGTCAGTTTCTGCAAGCTTACAAGTTCTAAGTGTACTAAGATTTTTCGAAAGAAATGTCCAAGAAAGTGATATCAGACCAAAAACATAACTGTTAAAAAAAGAGCCAAGTTCTTCTACACAAAAACCTTTGTGTAACAAGTTAGCCGTGAAAAGTACTGAGATCTAAAAATACGCCAAGTTCTTACTTTATGAAGAGTTAATACCGAAAGTAGAATAATATTGAAACAGCTACAATGTAGTAGAGACATTTTACTGACTAAAATTTGATGGGTTCACTGGTCAAGTTTTTAAAACCTTTCGAATTGGGCATACAAAAAAAAACTTGCCAAGTACTCGTAAGCCCGTCAAATCACGTCCCCTGAATGGAAAACCTCAATTTTTATTTTTGGTCCTTTATGCAATTTGAGCATTACCGTTCTACCAAATTTCATTGTTCTACTGCGATCGAAAGTTTGCCATATATAATTTACATCAGTTCTGAGGAAGTGGGGGGATACCACGCCCCTTGAATGGAAAACCTCGAGTTTTATATTTTTTTTTCTTTGTATGCAATTTAAGTCCTACCGTTTTACCAAATTTGATCGCTTTACAGCAGTCGGAAGTGCTTCATTCAACCAACACCAATTCGGAAGAAATGGACAGATACCACGCCCCCTGAATGGAAAACCAATTTTCGATTTTGTTCTCTGCTTGTATGACTAGACCTACGGTTGTGCAAAATTAAAAGGTTCTACGATGTCGGGAAGTGCTCCATAATTTTGATGATCTGTCAGTCAGTTAGTTAGTCAGTTACGGTTTTTGTGATTTTTGAGGCCATATATCTCAGCAACCGCTTATGCTAGAAAATTGAAATTTGGTGAGGCGCTTGTGCCTGACTAGCTTAGCAAATATTCGGAATTATAAATTTCTGACTTCTTTGGAGTTTGTTCCTGTAAAAAGGGTGTAGTGCCAGAACTTGGCTCTTGGCTGGGCACTACCGTGCTCTTTGATATTTCGCTGAAAATTTATTTTGTAATCGGCTGCCATTTTGCCCTTATTTGTCAACTTTCTCATTTCTGTAAGGGCTTTCATAGTATATATAAGTTTGGACCTAAGATTAGAGCTAGAAAAATCATGGACCAGTAGATAGTGGCAAGGTGACCTAGTGTGATAGAATAATTACCAATTATTTTATTCATTCCGAAGGCCGACAAGCTTATCCACACTGATGCAAAGTTTTTCCGACTAATAAACCCATCCTTACTTCTTCTCAAGACCTTAGAATAACTTATGGAGACTCATATTTGATTAAAGCTAACATGCGGTGAGCTTTCCGGCTTCCGATATATGAAGAGAAACGAGAGCTTTCTATTCTCTACGATCCCGAGCGCGTTGTTTCTAGTCGTCTTAGCCGGAGGTTTGGTCTCCCCTGTCACCTTGAACCTGGGGCCTGTGAATACTCTCTTAGCTGAAGGGAGGGAGAGAAAAGAGTTATCGATGAATATTGGCTTTGAATGTTTGCAAATTGAAATGCTAAGGAAAAACCGTGTTGGGGAGATTATTCCATAATCGTTTTGTGCAACAAAAAAATGAATCTTAGTATTTGACGGTACATCCAAGATTAGGCTTGGGGATGAACTGATGAGCATTCCTATCCGTCAATTAATCTTTATTTTGAAAGGGCCTCTCGATTCTTATTATAGTCCAAGACTCAGCGGCGGAAAACAGAGCTGTTAGTACGAGTAAATAAAGGGTTAATGTGTTGAGATGAGACTCCCTATCGCCACTATAGAGACATTAAATTCTGTTAAACATCTCTTGTTTGTACACTTTTTGCCTCTCCGATAATAATAGGATTTAAAATAAAAAGATTGTTTTCAAAAAAGGTAGTCAAAAGGTTTTCATTAATATCCACACAGCTCCAGGATGAATTGAACTGAACCCTTATTGATTTAGAGTTTTGGAGCTAAGAAGTAAATTCGAGTTAAAGGTTAATTTCACGGTAAAAAAAACCCTGGCCTAAGTCACTGTCACTTCTGACACTTCTTGAAAGCAATAAGTAATCACCTTGTTGAGAAATCAAAACAGGTACTAAATGAATAAAATTATTTATTAAACTATCAAAGAATTTTGTATTTTATTCGAAAGGTCGTCTATGTATGTATGTGTCGAATATGATATTGCCGTTCATATGGCTGCCCATCGTTTTCGTGGCTGGGATACATCTGGGAGGCCCAGTTTTCAGCCTATAGATCAGTCTGAGCTTAATATGAGCTATAGAACGGGTTATCTTAAAGTGAACGACAACGTTGGCATCGTGGAAAAAATTTGTTGCACTGAAAACAGACTTAACTTCCAACTGCTGCAGAGCCCATTCTGTATCAGATGGTGTAGCCTATGATGGGTGTAACTTGCTACTTTTATTTGTATTTAATGCCTGAAAAATAAAATAAAATACTTTAATTTACAACAATTAAAACAAAATGGCCGACATGAATTATCAAAATTTAACCGTTGTTGTTAGTTTGAAGGTTTCAAATCTCTGTTTCAATGAAGATTCAAACTGACGAAACGTTGATATTTGTGAAGAAAAAGCCAAAAACGCTATTTTCAATCAATAACTCAATAAGTCCAATTAAATAGTTCTAAGCATTCTAGTTGGCTGATTTATATCAGCAGATGTTCAGTTTGTATTATAAAAAACATTCTTATAAATTCGAATTGGCGACAGGAAAAAAACTTGGCATACAAATTAGTTTGAGGGGTCAGCACAACTTCTGTTGATAAGCTTACATATGTACATACGTACAATTAGGTTTTTTGTTTAATTTTATTTTAATTTATTTTATTTTATTTTATTTTATTTTATTTTATTTTATTTTATTTTATTTTATTTTATTTTATTTTATTTTATTTTATTTTATTTTATTTTATTTTATTTTATTTTATTTTATTTTATTTTATTTTATTTTATTTTATTTTATTTTATTTTATTTTATTTTATTTTATTTTATTTTATTTTATTTTATTTTATTTTGTTTTATTTTATTTTATTTTATTTTATACTATTTTATTTTATTTTATTTTATTTTAATTTATTAAAAAAATAAATTTTTAAACAGCTTTTTGTGGTGTGGACCCCTTTCTATTTAGAATATACATAAAATTATGGCCACTAAAAAGTTCCAAAATGTATTAGATATGATTTTCCCACCAAATCATAGTTTCGGATCTTGGCAACAAGATTATAAAATCTTCTTGAATCGTTCACTCCAGACAAAGTGGGAGCCTTTGCTCCACCTTGTTTGAGCCAAATAACGTCAAAAGCTTATTCAACAAGTTTTGGAAAGACTATTCCTCCAACATGTCTACATTCCGGTCTGAATTGATTGTCACTGTATCCTTATTAAAAAAAAAAACATAGACACAATGCAACCGACATGATGACTGTACATTTTATGAAAGAGTATAAAGAGATCATTACTCATACATGCTACCGCTTAAACATATTATTTATCAGTTATTATAGACTAAAAGCATTTAATTTTTCTGCGGCCTCTGCATGAACTAATTCGACCCTGATGTTTCTTCTTTAAGTCTTATTTTGCAAAGCAAGAATTTCATATGTATTTCTCGACTTCTGAAGGATCGACCAGTGTGATGACGCGTGTGTTGGCAAAGTGGTTTGTATATAAGTACACATCGAGTATTTGAATCTATAGGTATCAGGAGGTGTTAAAGAGCTTGGGGGTAGATTAAAAGTTTTTCGATTTGTTGTTTCGAATGATGAAGACTGAAGTAAGCAGATTGGTTTGAGATTGTGTTTCAAAGTTACTTTTTATTATTGTTGTTTTTGGCTTTTGTTATAACAAGAAATAACCACAAATGATATTCTTTGTGGTCTTTTCTGATTGAAGATATTAAGAAAATTTTCGTTGTGCAAAAATGTATGTATACATTTATTCCATCGTAGAGTAATAAAAACAGATAAATTAATTAGAGTTGAATTATAAGATTTAGAAATTCAATTCCTTTGGATTTTTGGGATAATAGATAAGTAGACAGAATGAATTTGATAAGCTTTAGTCGAAAAGAAAAACAAAGTGTCAAATTAATATTAAGATGAAGAAGAATAATAAAAATCTTTTTTGAAGGCAGCAATAACCCACTTGGTGTTGGTCTCATTGATCGCTAATCCCAGTTTTCCACTCAATGTGAACATTTTGCACTATTCTTTGACGCCATAGGCAACTGTGAGGTATTTGCGAGCCGCAATGGGCAAACATACATCATAATTTTTCAAGAAGTGACGCATTTAGCGGAAAAATGCGAGAATGCTTTCATGCAACAAAACCATTATCCGAGAAAACTATCTACTTTACTTTACTTTAGTTGGCTTGGGTGCTCCTCGGCCTCGAGTACTAGATTCCGCCAACTTTCTTGATCTCTAGCGTGCTGTTTCAAATTTTGAATACCAAGTCAGCGTGTGTCTCGCTCAAATTGGTCACGCCACGGGAGTTGATGTCTGCCTCTGTTTCTCGTTCCCTCTGACTTAACGTTGAATACCTAACGGAATCTATTCGCTCTACATGCCATAGCCATTTTAACTGTTGAACACGTAGTTTTTTTTGACCAGGAGCACGTATCTGTACAGCTCGTATAGTTCGTGGTCGTATCGTCTTCTACTTACTTACTTATCCGGCTCCCGATCCATGGAGGGTCTCTGCCTGAGATATTGCGATCTTCCATCGGTTGCGATCCCTAGCGAGATCCCTCCAGTCGTCGGGACCAAGCGCTCTTGTGTCTGTAACCACCTGGTCCCTGTAGCGGAGGTTCGGTCTTCCTCGTCGTCTCGAACCTGGGGGCTGGGATTCAAAGATTTTCTTGGCTGGAGCGTTGTTGTGCATGCGCTCGATGTGACCGAGCCAGTGTAGTCGACGTGTTTTGGCTATTTCGACTACATCCACATCTTGGTACAGCTCGTATAGTTCACAATTGAATCTTCTCCTCCATTCGCCCTCTTCGCAAATAGGACCAAATATCCGCCGAAGAATTTTTCTCTCGAAAGTGCCCATTATCAATACCCCTTTTTTACTTATCGTCCGGCACTCGGCGCCGCCGTTGAGTAGAACTGGTAAAATTAGAGTTTTGTATAGCGTGCACTTTGTCTTTCGAGAAAGGAGTTTTTAACCCATTTGTTTGGTCAAACCGAAGTAGCGGTAATTCTTCGTCGGATTTCCACTAAGGTGTCATTCGTGGGATTGATGTTCGTTCCGAGGTAGGTGAACTCCTTGACTACCTCGAAATTACTGCTACCAACAGTGACGTTTTGTCCTAGGCGATGGACAGATGAGGCTTTGGTTGTTGATAACATATACATACTTTGTTTTGTCCTCATTAACTTCAAGACCAACGCGTTTCGCCTGTTCTTCGATAGCTGTGAACGCTTCTAGCACAGCTCGCTTGAAGCGGCCGATGATATCGATGTCGTCCGCATAGCCAAGCAGTTGGGAAGACCTGTTGAAGATAGTGCCTTCCAGATTAACACCACTCTTGCGCACTATCTGCTCCAGGACTAGGTTGAAGAAATCACATGATAGCGTATCTCCTTGTCTGAACCCTGTACTGTACATGTCTGCAATAGCTCGGACGAGCTGCTACCCATTTGCACCGCGTATTTTGTAACGTCATGCGGCCTATCCGGATCAGTTTTTTCGGGATCCTGAGTTCCGATATCGCCAATAGAAGCTCTTGGCGACTTATGCTATCATATGCGGCATTAAAGTCGATGAGAAGATGGTGGGTCTCGACTTGAAATTCGTTGGTCTTTTCCAGAATTTGCCTCAATGTGAAGAATTGGTCTATCGTTGATCTGCCTGCCCTGAAGCCACACTGGTACGTGCCAATTATAATGTTGCAGAAAGGTTTTAGACGCTCACATAGTATGGTGGATAGGATCTTGTAGGCTACATTAAGCAGGGATATGTACCTCCTATTAAGGCGTGTCAATCTGGCAGGGACAGCAAGACTTGACATTGCACGGTATAGCTCATCCCTGTTCACACTGTCATAAGCTGCTTTGAAATCGATGAAAAGATGCTGTATATCGATATTTAATTCTTGGGTATTCTCCAGGACTTAGCGCAATGTGAATATTTGGTCGACGGCAGATTTTCTAGGTCTGAAACCACACTCACACTGATAAGAGCCAGTCATTTCGTCAGTAAATGGCTTCAGGTGTTCACATAATACGCTAGAAAAGATCTTGGAGGTGATGTTTAAACAACAAGCGAGAACACTATCATCCGAGAAAACTATCATACAAGAAAATTATCATTCGAAGAAGCTATTATGCGAGAAATATCATTCGAAAAAACTATCATGCCTTAAAAATACCTTTTGAGAAAACTTTCATGCTAGAAAACTATTATGCGAGAAAACTATATTGTGAGGAAATTATTGACTGAGAAAACTATAATGTTAGAAAATTATCATACAAGAAAACTATTTAGCAAGAAATATCATGCAAAAAAAAAATATCATACGAGAAGGCTATCATGGGATACTAATAATATCATGCAAGAAAATTATCATGGATCTAACATAAAATCAAACTTTTTTCGAAACTGAAATAAATATCGCAATTTTTTCTCTCTTTATAATAAGCTGCTACTATACTGTTATTTCTCCCGGATTGTGATTATATCTGCCTTATCCCGCATAAGGCATGAGTCAAGCTTTTGAGTCACTTGGGTTGTAAAGTGCTGTCACGTGCCAGGTCGTTCTCAGGTCATTATCCTTTGGCCTTTAAGGGTTATTATTATCCTTTATTGATTATCCGTGTCTCTTTTATAAGCGGTAACTTTCCGGATACAGTTTTACGGGGACATTAACTCAACGACACAACAGCCTTACCCAGTAAACGATCCTCCTTTGCTTTACCTAAAGTCCGGATAATCTGATGCCAGTAACCTAATTGGGATATGAGAATACCGTTGACCCATAATGTGGGTCTTCCATCCATCGCTACTGACGTCAGCTCCAAATATGTCAAACTAAATAGTTTGACATTACTGGAACGAAAGATGGCACTGTTTATTATATTTAGAGAATTCTTCCACTACCGTCCTTTCGAGAGCGGCTTGGTCATGCAACACACTTTCGTTACATGGTAGTAACATTATTCTCCACCATTACCAGTCAGCCATAGGAGTCTATTCTATAAACAAGTCCTTCTGTTTCAAGGATCTATGACTCGTCGTAGTAGTCACCACAACATAGGCCCCCTCCGCTACGTCAAACCTTACCCTATCAAGAGTGTACCAATCACAAACGAATTAATCAGTTTAAAATAAAATATTTCCTCAAAACCTAATAAAGTCATTTAATAGTTTAAGTGATTAAAAGTTTTTAAAACTAAGAACGACAAAATTATATTAATCTAAAAGGATAAATCCATTATTTTGCTGGATCCTCCCTCCTCCACAAGAACGCTTCAGGTTGAAATAATAAAAATGTCATCCCTAGCATAGTTGGTTCTCTTAATTGACCCATTTATTTATCCTGGTCACATTCGTTGTAAGTCCCAGGCAAACTTACTTTAAATCAAAATTTGTGAGGTCAGTTTTCATTTTTACTTTTTACATTCGCATATTTAACTGTTATTTTATTTTTTGCATACAAAAAAAACTTAAAACTGTATTCATTCATAATATATATATATTGAAATTCGTTAACTACATCTATTTTCACACATTCACAACTGTTCGAGGTCGACAAAAGTTTGCTACATTTAGTTGCTACTTTCGAGGGGGTAACTTGCACCCCCACCCTCCCTGTCTTCCGCAGGAACTAATAACACAAAAAAAAGTGAGAAAATATACACGTTGGTATGCATTTATAGTGTTTTTAGTTGCAAAATTCATGTTGCACGTTCGGATGATTGCACGTAAAACTTTCGAATTCGCTTTATGGAATTGCAAAGCAGTGAACTGCACATATCACGAAGCAAAACTACCCGAAAAGTTGCATCCATGAGAACCTTTTAGTTGGCTGGTGGTTTGGTTTGCACAATCGCGTTGGCTGTTGGCTCTCATTGAATTTACTCGACGGAACATTTGTAAGGTTATATTTGTATCTTTGTATAGGCAAGCCCTTTGTTAGATGGGGGAAGTGATGGGGGGAGCTATATTCCCCCTTACAATTCTATTCAGATAGGCTCAGTGGTTAAAACGTGGTTTATTATCGGTTTAGTGATTTGAGACCGAAGTTGAACCGGAGTTCAATTCTTTTTTATTTTTCTGAATCTTGCTCGGGCTAAGACGTCTTCCGTGCATAAAAGCATTTTAGGGCATGACCAGTTACTTTATACTTGAATTGAGGGAACCTACAGTTTTCTCTCGAATCCGAACTGCTAAGATGAGAAGCACTTTATAATTATAAGAAACACGAGAATATACTCTTGAAGGATTTGTAACTTCTTCGCATGAAGCAGTAGCCCGGAAATACAAATATTTAAGGTAGAACACCAACAGCTACTAACGCTAAGGCCTACAATTCAATTAACATTTAAAATATTTCCTGAAAAGAACTGATTAATAGAGCTCTTATCTATTATCTTAAAAAAAAAACAATATTGTAAGAATTCAAATCAAAAAATTCCCCTTCTACAATATTTTTCTGCTGACGGTCTTGTCTTTTGTATTATTATTTGTGAACCGAACAAATCAAGAGGGAATAGATAAATGCTATACATGTGGGCTCACCTTTGCGTAGCATTAACAATTAGATTACCAATTGGAGTGCAAAAGTTGTAACGTGGATTGTTATGTACAGCGTGTAGATTTGCTGCAACAGCTCATCAAGCTTGAAGAAGTAATTTCGTACAAATGTATCCATCTTGGCTGGAGCTAATGTTTCATTATTTATGTACCTATGTCGGAGTTTTGGAAAAGTTTTTATTTATGCTTAAGAGTGTTTGTGTTTATGGAGTTGTAGGTGGAAAATATTAGAAAAATATGAGCTACAAACATTGAACTAGCGTGTAATAACTAAACGGAATTTCTTGAATAGGAAGTTATAAGAGAGAAACCGACAGAGACGGAAGTACCATCACGGAAGTGGTTTCACAACATACTGAAACAAAAATTTGTCGAAATCAAAATCTGACTGCCTAATTGGTCATTTGCCAACAATAACTTTCACAGGAAAGAGTAACGCTTAAAGGGTTATGGGTTCGTTTCGAAGCCCATTACTCTCGAAAAGGAGTCTAAGGATTTTGTTCATTTTGGTCAGAAAAAATGCTAGGAAAAAATGATATTAACAGTTATTAGAACGTTTTTTAACTTGCGACTTATAGGTACTATAGCAGGGCAAGTTATGCATTCGTAAAAAAAATCGAACTCGAGATTTTGATCAAATTTGACATTACGATGATAGCGAAGACCAAAAAAGTGGGTCTCGCAATTCTGTATGTCTGTCTGTCTATCTGTTCGACTACAGCCTAAACGGGACGGCCGATTTTCTTTAAACTTGGTAGATATGAGTTTTGACTTTTCCCCCCACACATTTTTTTCTTTTTTTTTTTAAAGACCAAAAATAACGGTACCTGTCATACGAATTTTTTTCGAAATCTTATAAATATTTTTTTCTCAAAAACTGTTCGGCAGATTTCAAAAATCAAAATACAAACAAATTTTATTTAGTTAAAACTAGGTAATGGTTGAAAAAAAATTTCCGAAAAATGGTTATTGAGGGGTACCCCCCTAAAGAACCTATTTTTTATTTTCGATTTTCTCAAAAATGGTACAACCGATTTCGATGATTTTTTCTTGTTAAGGCTCCCTAAAAACTTGAATAGAATTGTGTATTCAAATTTAAAAAAAAAAACATTTCAAAACTCCATATTTCGAAAATCACATGCTAGATTTTTTTTTAAACTTGATAAATAAAATTTTCTCAATATAATCCACAAGATGTGAGAAAAAAAAATGTATTTTACCAAAAAATACAAATGTTAAGAAATGGTTTTCAAAAATCGTATTTTTCTCGAAAACGTCCGGCGCCTAGAATTTTGATAAATTATTTTTTCTTTCAATTAATTTTTATAATCTTTAATTTAATAAAAAAAAATTTAAATTAAGATATTACAGCTTGTACCTACCATAGAACCATTTTTTCGAATTTTGAATTCCTCATTATCCACATAACGGATTTTAATCAAATTTTTTATAGAGATGCTTCTAAAACAATCCATTTCAAAACTTTAAAAAGAGTATTTTATGAATTTAAAAAAAAAAAAAATCATTTTTTTTGGAAAATTCAATATTTCAAAAACGGCGCAATATTTTTTTTGGAAATTTAATTTTCATTCGAATCATAATAAAAACATAATGTTGGCGTACCAAATTTTTTCTTAAAAATCTTTTAAAAATTTTGTATATAAAAGCTTATTTTTTTTAAGAAACCACTACAACGACTTATAATTTTTGTTCTTGCATAAATTCATGTTTACATAGCATTCTGTTTTTATCTCCTACTAATAAGAGAAGTTAAAAAATTAATTTTATCCTTATGAACAGGTTTCTCTCATAACATTCGTTTTTAAAATTCCTAGTCCATTACATAGGAACAAGTTCGTGCGACCCAGTCGTGCATTTTATTTTGTCTGTTTTACCAATAGATCCATGTACACATCGCTATTTGTACGTCATAAGATCCATGTGTTTACAAAGATCCAAAAAATTATAGAAAATTTTGTTGGGCCATTTCTAGGATCGGATTCCTATCCGATAAGACCCAAGAATCGAATCCAAAAGATTAACACCTTATTGTACATATCTATTGAATTTATCTATAACTTTTGAACAGTCATGTCATATCGCTTTTTTTTCTATTGTTGGATTACATACAAAGTTGGTAGCATACTTACAACTTTTTTGTCGTACCAGGATACAACGACACTTTTTGCCACTTTTCCGATCATATTCCCACGACCTTTCATTCGTGTTTCATTTTCTGTGGGAACAACAACATTTGGCATACTGTCCAGTCTTACCGTTTCCAACGGAAGCAGACCTGTTTTGGTCAGATCTACATACCTGGAGCTTTGAGCTTTGAACCAGTTATCAAAGAAAATGTTGTGATTTTTGTGTTTTGGTACAGTTGTAGTTAAACGTGAAACAAAATTTCCACTTACACCAACGTCAGAAGTATCATCTGGATATATGTATTTCTTTGTTCTCCAGCGAAGAGATCAAAGTTCTAGCTGAACCCCAAAACCCCACTTAAAACCAGATTCTTATAACACCATTTGGGTTATACTATTTAAGTTCATGCTAGCATTTCGTTGGAACCATTTGCTCGTCTACTGCAAGGAATTATTCCTTTGGTATAAGAAGAAGCCGGTCTCATACTTTGCAAAGCAGAGACTTCACTTTAAAAAGTTTAACATGTCCGGGAAAATCGCGCTTTATACTCGTAAACTCATTGTCTCGTAAACAAAACGTTGAACGTAATTTCTTTAATGACATAAACAGGCAATCAATTTCTCCATTTTTTGTACCGTTATATTGGCCGCATTGTTTATATTGTTCTATAAAGCTATTCAGTTCGATTCATCTACAATAATTTGAATCAAATCTTCGGTAAAAAAAATGAAAAAATCCGCTGGAGTTTCAAACTGCGACATCATGTCTGGCAGTTTTTTTTTTTATGAGAAATATTCTTCTTTGTACGTATCACTTCGTCCAGATTATTCTCTGCCCTTTCTTATGATGTATTTTACTTTTTGGCACGAAACTAGCTAAAACTTGGTAATGCCACTATAGTGGTTGGATGCTGTAGGAACTGGAGGCTTTGATCTGTATCTTTTCCCACACATCAAGTGCTTACATTACCTCCTCATTGGAAACCGCCGGATACTGGTGTTGGCTTTATGCCATGACTTGCTAAACTTGTAAGTGCGAGTGTTGACCAAGGAAACAATTCCAACATTAAACCCATGGCCCTAAAGATTGGAGGTAAGTGCGTCGGGCTTACGATAAGGCCACAGTAAAAAATAGCAATTGTTATGGGAGAGACGCGAGAAGCCTCGAATAACGACCTCCCTCAAATGGCAACCAGACCCGGAACGAAAATGGACTACGATTAACGAGTATGCACCTGGAATGTAAGGACACTCTACACACCAGGTGCTACTCAAAAACTTGAATCTGTCCTCTCGCGGTACAAGGCAGACATTACCGCGATCCAGGAGAAACGATGGATAGGATCAGGAATAGCGAAAAGAAGAGATTGCGACATTTATTACAGCTGTCATCAAAGAATGCACATGTTAGGATGCGGATTCGTAGTGGGAAATCGACTCAGATCAAAAGTCATCGATTTTAAGCCGATTTGTGATCGCCTGGCTGTGATCCCCATCAAAGCTACTTTTCAAAACATCAGCCTAATATGTGCACACGCCCCTACCAATGAAGCTGAGGAGTCCAATAAGGAGGAGTTTTACGACCTCCTGGACGGAGCGTACGGAGCCTGTCCGGAGTACGATGTCAAAGTCATGCTCGGAGATTTCAATGCTAAGGCCGGGAAGGAAAATATCTTTGGCGGATTAGTTGAAAAGCACAGCCTCCACAAAACGACAACAGATAACGGCTTCCGACTAAGCGACTTTGCTGCAGCTCGGAATAGGTTCCCCAGGCGAAGGATACACACAGCAACCTGGCGATCTCCAGATGTTCGAACCGCCAACCAAATCGACCACGTGCTAATTGGCGCAAGGCACGCGTCGAACAGCTTGGACGTGCGAACTTTCCGAGGTGCAAACATGGACTCTGACCACTTTTTTGTTGTGACAAGGTTTAGAGCCCGACTGTTCAACGAAAAGAAAATGAGGACCGCCCAAAGGAAGACATTCAATATTGCATGCCTTAGCACACCTGAGAAAACCAGAGACTACAGTGAGCAATTGACCGGGAAACTCTCTGGCGTACCCCCAGCCACAAGCGCCAACAACCAGTGGAACCAGTACCGCGACAACATTAAGGAGGTAGCCGAGACCACCAGTGGCTATCAGCCACCTAGGAAAAAGAACCCGTGGTACGATAATGAATGCGCGGTATTGAAGCAGGAGACGGAAAATGCACGAATGCAAATGCTGCAACGGAAAACAGGTGCAGCAAAAGAGGAGTAATGTGAAAAGAGAAGGAAAGAGAAATAAAATGCACGACTGGATCGCACGAACTTGCTCTTATGTAAAAGTACTTTGGAATTTAAGATACATTATTTTATAAATATAAAACATGGATTTAATGAGATAATAATGTTCAAATGCATAAAATTGCCGTCTTGTTTCCGGAAAAGTATGAATTTATGCAAATAAACCTTAAAAAATCGTTTTATTATTAAATAAATTTTTTATATAAGAAATTTCTCTAAAATTTTTCAAGAAAAAAATGTGGGATGCGAATTTTAAGTATTTAATAATATTGGTTTTAGGAAATAATTTCAAAAAACAATCGTTCATAGGTTTTGAAGATATTGATTTAAAAATTTTTTTTTTTTTTTTTTTTAAAAACCCAATAAATATTTTTTCGAATATTTTTATATACAATATTATTTTAAACTTAAGGGGACTCCTGCTAAAAATTTTGGGTTAAAATCCTTAGAGTCGTTAATGAGAAAGTCGAAAATCAAAAAAACGGGTCTATGGCAGGTACCCCTAATAACATTTTGCCCCAAAATTTTTTTTGACCAAAATATAGTCCATGTCCATAATATCACACTCAATTTTTTTTATCGAAATCGTTAGAGCCGTTTTCGAGATAAATAAGATTTTGCATTACGGGTGTATGGGGGGTACCCTTAGTTTTGGAGCTAAAAAAAAAATTTCAATTTCTCCTCTAGGGAATCACCGAAGACTCTTAACTACCGAGATTGAAAGAAATAGGTCCAGTGGTTTAGGCTGTAGTGAGAGGTACAGACATACAGACACACTGAAACATGTTTTTTGTGTACTAAATTTTCCTTAAAATTTTTATAAAAAAAATTGATATGCAAATTGTTAGTATTTAATAAAATACATTTTAAAACGTAATTTAAAAATTTAATCGTGTATCGGTTTTCAAGATATTGAATTTTCAAAAAAAAAATTGTATTATTTTTTTAAAAATCCAAAAACTATTTTTTCGAAAAAAATTTTAGTTCATATTTTTTCAAATGCAAAGCAGCTCCTGCATAAAAATTTTGGTTAAAATCGTTAGAGCCGTTGGTGAGAAATTCGAAAATCAAAAAAACCGTTATATGACAGGTACCCCTAATAACATTTCCCCCCAAATTTTTTTTTCACCAAAATATAGTCCATGTTCATAATATCACACTCAATTTTTTTTTATCGAAATCGTTAGAGCCGTTTTCGAGATAAATAAGATTTTGCATTACGGGTGTATGGGGGGTACCCTTAGTTTTGGAGCTAAAAAAAAAATTTCAATTTTTCCTCTAGGGAATCACCGAAGACTCTTAACTACCGAGATTGAAAGAAATAGGTCCAGTGGTTTAGGCTGTAGTGAGAGGTACAGACATACAGACACACTGAAACATGTTTTTTGTGTACTAAATTTTCCTTAAAATTTTTATAAAAAAAATTGATATGCAAATTGTTAGTATTTAATAAAATACATTTTAAAACGTAATTTAAAAATTTAATCGTGTATCGGTTTTCAAGATATTGAATTTTCAAAAAAAAAATTGTATTATTTTTTTAAAAATCCAAAAACTATTTTTTCGAAAAAAATTTTAGTTCATATTTTTTCAAATGCAAAGCAGCTCCTGCATAAAAATTTTGGTTAAAATCGTTAGAGCCATTGGTGAGAAATTCGAAAATCAAAAAAACCGTTATATGACAGGTACCCCTAATAACATTTCCCCCCAAATTTTTTTTTCACCAAAATATAGTCCATGTTCATAATATCACACTCAATTTTTTTTATCGAAATCGTTAGAGCCGTTTTCGAGATAAATAAGATTTTGCATTACGGGTGTATGGGGGGTACCCTTAGTTTTGGAGCTAAAAAAAAAATTTCAATTTTTCCTCTAGGGAATCACCGAAGACCCTTAACTACCAATTTTGAAGAAAATACCTCCGATAGTTTAGGCTGTAGTTCGAGGTACAGACATACAGACATACAGACATACAGACAGACAGACGGAATTGTCGGACCCACTTTTTTCGTCTTCGCTATCATCGTAATGTCAACTTTGATCAAAATCTCGAGTTCGATTTTTTTTCCAAATGCAGAACTTGCCCTATAGTACCTATATCGCAAGTAAAAAACCGTGCGCAGAAAGAAAAGAGCAGCCGCAGCTTCTCAGCTCAGGTATCTCGAAGAGTCTAGCACCGCCACTAACACCGAAGCACAGGGAATTGTAGACGTGTTTAAGCAGCATTTCCAGCAGCTGCTTAGTGGTAATTATTTAGAGGAAACCACAGGGAAGAAAAGAAGCATAAGACCAGTCTATGAAGATCCAGTCCCACTACCCAGTACTGAAGAGGTTAAGAAAGCAATCCGCAAGCTTAAGAACAACATATCCGCAGGCGCGGATGGCCTACCTGCAGAACTCTTTAAGTATGGAGGAGATGTCCTGATAGGGAGATGTCCTGATAGGGTGCACGCATCAGCTCATCAACCAAGTCTGGGGGATCAAATAGCTCCATATGCCCAATCTACAAGAAAGGCGATCATATGTCCTGCAAAAACTACAGGAGCATATACCTGCTTAAAGTTGCCTACAAGTGGTGAAGAAGTGCTGGCTTCAGGCCATGTAGATCAACGATAGACCAACATCGAAGACGTCGACATCATCGGCCGCTCCAAGCAAGCTGTGCTAGAAGCATTCACAGCTATTGATGAACAGGCGAAACGCGTTGGTCTTGAAGTTAATGAGGACAAAACAAATTATATGCTATCAACAAACAAAGCCCCAGACGCAAGAGCACTTGGACCTGACGGCTGGAGGGAGCTCGCGAGGGACCGCAACTGATGGAAGACCGCAATATCTCAGGCAGAGACCCTCCATGGATCCGGAGCCGGTTAAGTAAGTAAGTAATACCACTATAAGGCCGCCTATTGACAACACCATAATTGCTATTTTATCGTTACAGCATAAGAAGCCAAATATGGCATAGACAGCAATAATCCATATTTATTTTTGAGGATGCCCAAATTGATGTAAAAGCTCGGCATGCGCAACATCCTTAGTGCTTATGAATACCGCCATAGGTTGTTTTAAAGCCAGAAATCTGTTCTTTAATATCAATTTTTATTTAACTTATTTTAAATATTGAGGTGGTTAGAGCATTGGACTGTCATGCAGAATTGGATTGGACTGCGTTCGATTCCCAGACGCTGCGATTTAAAAAAAAAAAGACATATTTGTTCAGTTCAACTTTCTTCTGCGAGAAAGTGGTGAAGAAGTGCTGTTTGGACTTGGCTAAAAATTGTAGGTCTCCAACATTCCTGCTGGTAAGCACGCGGAAAGGAATGGTTGAGAATTGTAAGTCGCTAGGTTTAGGTCCTCTTAGAGTTGTTGTGCGTCTAATTTAACCAACTCCGAGTTAGTAACTCGTTTTGAAATAGAAATTTAATAATTTACGATATTCTCAATTTTTAAACCTAGGCTTGTCTTCAAGTTTTGAGAAAAATTTTAAATTGAAAAAAATAAAGAAAAACCGATTTTTAAATTTATCAAAAACTGGAAGACGTATTAGACCGAGAGCCCACAGCAATTTTTGGGTGTGATTGATAACAAAAAATAATAAGCATAATTAGATAGGCCTTTAGTAGTTATTTACAAATGTGAACGTCTTGCATACTCTAGTGGGCGCAATAGTGCATTATAGTGCATTAAGTATGCAGTTCTTTCTAAATTCTAAAAAATTGGGATACAAAATTTGCCATAACTTCAAAATGTACAGCTAAGTGCCCTGATTGCAAATATTGAGGTCCATGACGTTTTGAAGGTGGCCTTCTTAGTGCAAGAAGTTGCCTATTTTTATCGCGTCTTGCAGGCAGAAGGCTGTCTGTAAAACGTCTTGGACTTCGATATTTTCATTCAGGGGGCTTAACTCTACATTTGGCAAAGTTGTTATCACAATTATTTAGACTTGGAAAGAACTGCATACTTGATGCTCTATAATGCACTATTGCGCCCACTAGAGTATGCAAGGCTAAAGGCTTTCACATTTGTAAATAACTATAAAAGGCCTATCTAATTATGCTAATTATTTTTTGTTATCAATCACACCCAAAAATTGCTGTGGGCTCTTAGTCTATATATAAAAATCTAGTTTTTAGCTTCAAAATTTAATCGAATCAAATGTCAAATAACTAAAATATGTAAGTATGCTAATTGAATTGAAATTACCTTGCATTTAGCTAAGACTCTTTGAATCTGCTAAAATATTTAGCATTGAAACCATTTTAGCTTTGTGCTGATTTTCGATAAACATCCTTTGCTATCTAAATACTCTGACTGAAAACCTTAAATCAAATTCAAATATTACACAATCAGCAATGTCTTTTGTGTTTGACTTGAGTTCTCACGAGGATACGCAATTAATCTGAGTGTGTGCAAGTTTACGTTTAGCTTATGCACTTTTGTCACCATATATTGTTGGTCCCATCGATCATTAGCAGAAGAGCAAGCAAACATTGTTTACCTAAGCGTTCGCAGTTTACTGTTAAATAGTTGTGCTGCGGTTAAACGTAGCTAAACGTAGCTATTCGAGAGTGGAGGGACTTAAATATCCACCTTTACCGTCATTGTTGACAGGGCAAACAATTCGCACTAAGGCACTCTCTGATTATTAGGTATTTGCCTTAAGTCCGTTCAAGCATTTCTTAACGCAAATTACCCAAAGAGCTTTCTGTCTGTCTGTCTGTCTGTCTGCCCCCGTGCAGAGCTCGTCTCTTTCCCTCTTAACACCATGGTTCGATTATTTAAACAATTTCGCTTGGGAAAATTCCAAACATTTCCGACTAAGGGACGGGACACAGGGTAGAGCCGAGTCGTCGGAAGTAGAATAATGTATACATTGACAGATAAAATAAAGAGAATTAAATTCACTTAGGTCAAAACGCACAGCATATCCTTGATGCAAATTATACAACTAAACAATTATCCACATGCACTTTGTCCATCTGCCAAGGTATGGTTGGTGGTCCGAGTCCGAGGTCCGTTCCGGATTCGAGGTGTGGTTTTGTCTATTTGCATATAGTTCAAGGCGAGTGCGGTGGTGCTCATTGTCGGCTTGATTTGCATCTGCAGTTTCCAGACCGACAAATGTCCACCTTTGAATAATTAATGCTCATTTTCTTCCAATTTTCACCGCCCCCTCCGTCCGTCGCATTCACCTGGTGTCATCACACAAAAGATAGATATTTACGAATAGATAAATGTACGACCAGATATGACCATTGGTATGTATATATGGTACATATGTACATACTCGTAGGTAGGTATGCCAAAAGTGCTTTGTCGGAATTAATTTTGGTCCACACGCGTGCCGACCAACGAACTGGGCCAATTCGACACAAGCCGACACACCGGTGGAAATTAATTAGCCCATAATCAGGTGATTTAAATCGCGTGTGTTTCGCTTGAAAGGAGAGATGATGCCACTTTGACAATTGTTGCGATGTTCCTTTTGGTGTAATGAAATGCTGATTAATATTCATTGAATAGATCAATTAATTTGGCTTTAAGATGGAGATATATTTAAGCTATGCAACTAAATAATCCATTAGGGCTTAAAATCTTCAGAGTTCAGAGAAATTCTGCTGTATAGTACTGCTGTTAAAAATATTAGATATGATTTAACATAATCAGTAAATTATTAAAGCTTTCGGCTTCTTAGATTGATTGAAATAGAAAAAGTAAACCATGTCAGAAATTATTAAAACTCACAAAAAGGTATACAATTTTTTAAATTTTTAAAATTAATACAAAAAAAATTGCCGGGAAGATTTTGTATATACTACTGCAGCGATGTAAGTTACTCCATCTTGATACTGACAAATAACTTAGGCGAAGTCTACATATAATGTAGAAGGCAATATGGCAGCTCTTTTTAATAAAGTAAAGTGCAGAATTAGTAAATATGTGTCCTCTGTACAAATACAAACGTTCAAGCTCGAAATAGCTTTTTTTCGAAACCATTCAGGAAACGTTCAAATCTAACATTGCAAAATGTCATTAAAATGTCTTGAAGAACGATTTAGGTATGCTGGTCTTTAAAAGCATTAACTTGCAGCGATTGAAAAAAGTGAATTTTTTTCACACTTCTTGTATCGGTTTACCACAGAAAAAAAAATCATAAATTTTGTATCTGAAATCAATCTTCAAAATCTAAGAAATAGAATGCACGACTGGATCGAACGAACTTGCTCTTATGTAATAGACTACGAATTTTAAAAATTAATGTTATTAGAGAAAATTGTTCATAAGCATAAAATTAATTTTTTTAAATTTTTATTTGTAAGAGATAAAAACTGAAGGTCATGCGATTTCTTAAGAAAATATGAATTTATGCATTAATAAAAATTAAACATGAGGCGTTTTAGAGGTTTCTTAAGAACATAAGCACATGCAAAATTTTTGCTTGCGACTTATAGGTACTATAAGGCAAGTTATGCATTCGTAAAAAAAAATCGAACTCGAGATTATGATCAAAGTTGACATTACGATGAGCGAAGACTAAAAAAGTGGGTCTCGAAATTTTGTCTATTTGTCTGTCTGTCTGACGGTTCGAGTACAGCCTAAACGACTCGATTTTCTTTAAACTTGGTAGATATCATTTTTAATTCCCCCCCTCTTTTTTTAAGACCAAAAATAACGGTACCTGCCATACCATCTTTTTTTCGAAATTTTGTAAATATTTTTTCTTCTCAAAAACTGTTCGACAGATTTAAAAAATAAAGAAAAACAAAAAATTTTGTTTACTTAAAGCTAGATAATGGTTGAAAAAAATTTTACAAAAAATGGTTATTGAGGGTACCCCCGCAAAAGAACCATTTTTTTTTTGTTTTTGATTTTCTCAAAACCGGTCAGACCAATTTTGATCATATTTTTTTTTGCTGAAGCTCCACAAAAACTTGAATAGAATTGTGTATTCAAATTTTCAAAAAAAAGTTTTTTGGATTTTTAAAAGAAATTTCAAATTTTTTTTTCAAAACTCAATATTTCAAAAACCCCATTCTAGATTTTTTTTAAACTTGATAA
This sequence comes from Chrysotoxum bicinctum, assembly GCA_911387755.1. Lineage (NCBI taxonomy): Eukaryota > Metazoa > Arthropoda > Insecta > Diptera > Syrphidae > Chrysotoxum > Chrysotoxum bicinctum. The sequence goes on along the minus strand of OU426987.1, from coordinate 235,405,538 downwards.
ACGAAAGTTTGTCAATACAATCTACAAGATGTGAGAAAAAAAAATTATTTTACCTAAAACTAAGGTACGTACCATACAAATGTTAAAAAATGGTTGTCAAAAATCGTATTTTTCTCGAAAACGGCACCTTGAATTTTGACAAAAAATTTTTTCTTTCAATTAATTTTAAGATCTTTAATTTAATGAAAATATTGAAAGTAAGATATTACAGTTAACTTAATTACTTAAAAAAATATTTTTTGAATTTTTGAAAAAAAAAATCATTTTTTTTTTTGGATAACTCGATATCTCGAAATACTGAACATGCCTGATTTTTATTATTGCACTATATCGAGAGTCTACTGTGTATCACCTCGTGGTTCTTATTTACACGTCTAATTCTCGTTCTGTGAGCATAAGTCTTAGACTTTGAAATCAAGCCCTTCACATATTATATAGCCCTCAATCAAGCCCTCGTTTTTTGAACCTAATTAATAATGTTTGCCGTAGAACACAACAAACAGTCGTTTCTCTACCTTTATTGAACTATTCATGCACTTTTTCCCAATTTCGTGCCTCATTTTTTTTAAATCACAACTTCTTTTCTGAAAGCTAAAGTAATCCCATTTATGAGTATTGCACTTTGCCTGTGTACTCATGATAACTCTAACTAAGTCGCGTTTCAGTTTTCACCTTTATTCAAAAGTACCTGCCAATCTGCCCTGCCGCAGTTTTGAAATAAAACGCAATCATTCAATTGAAATAAATACATCGACTAAGAGCGAGATAGAGAGAGAGTGGATTGAGTTCGTTTGCGTGGAAATGTGGTCAGAAAGCATTTTACAAATTCCATCGGCATCAGTACCACCAGACATTATGGTTCCTTTGGCCAACCAATATTTTTATTTTTAATTTTTTTTTTATTTTTAATGCCACTCACTGAACATCGAATTGGATTGGATAAAGCTCTATGAAAAAAAAAATAGATTATGTCTTTTGTGGACCACCTACAGTCTACAGATAACCGCATAGAAGAACCGCCAATCTAAAAAAAACTATATTTTCCAACCAAAAACCCCACAAAAAACCCACGACTATCAATGTTAACAAGATAGTAAACTAAATTTTGTATTTGCATACCAATTTTTGTATTTTATTTTTTATGTTTTTTTTTTTCTCTGTGTTGGTTATTCATAGGCGAAAAAAATAAAAATTCCGGATATAAGTGACTACCACAATGGACAAATGAAAAGGCAGCTATGGCTTGGTGCAGGCGAAAAAAAATGAAATTTCACAAACAAAGGTGAATTGGGGAATATACCGCATGTTGTGGAAGAAAAAAATGCAACGGATTTCTATAGACCGACGAGAGTCCTGGCTGTATCCCTATCGAGCCAGAGCCACACTCAACTCATGCAACTGGAAGGTAATTTAAATGAATATTCAAATGCAATTTTTGTATCCGGCTAAATGAGTAAATTTAGTTATTTTGAAATAAAGGGCTGCAGTTGATGTAGGCGCACAGCACAATTATACGATCAGGTATAGGGTATAGCTATACGCGGACAAAAACTCAATCAAATCAGGAATAGCGAGGATGCTGATGTGGAAAAATTAATAGAGCTCCAAAGACTGTATTGATGTTTCGAAATAAGCTAATAACGAGCCTTGAAATGACAACAAAAAAAATACACATTGCTTGTAAATAAAAAAAAGAAACAATACTTACCCTATCAGGAGTAGGTAAAAAAGGATACACTAATGTTTATTTTTATGACGCCAAATATTAGATAGAAAAAGACACAGCAGATGACGTATTTGTCAGAAACCAGCTACGTTAGCAGAATGGGGAAAACATTTCTGTATAAATCGTTCAAAAGTAAAATGCAAGCGCCAACAAAAAGAAAAAAAAATATCAAAATTCCAGGAGCCGTTTTCGAGCAAAAAATACGATTTTCGAAAAACATTTCTTAACGTTATTATGGTGGGTAACGTTATTTTTAAATGAAAGAATTTTTTTTTTACTTAAACCCTTTAGATTTTACTAAAGCCAAGTTTTAAAAAATCGAGCACCGAGGTTTCCGAAATATTAAGTTTGGAACAAAAATATTGGATATTTTTTTAAATCACAAAAAAATTTTCAATATATGTACACAATTAATCACACTATCGGAACATGTTATAATTCTTGCAAATGGCGTGGTACGTCAATCATATTTTACATGAGTGTCAACTAGGCAGTTGCAGTATACAAATAGACAAGCAATGGAGCGCTTTACTCCGAAAGAGCGTGAAATAATCTTGTCGATATTTTTGACCAATAATAATTATTATCGGTCTGTGGTGTTAGTGCAGCGTGAGTGAATTTCGATTCAGGGTGTGGCCGCGACGCAATTGGACATCACCAGACGGACCTTACAGCGAATTTTAGTGAAAGACTTACATATTTTCTCGTACAAAGTGCGACCAGTTGCATCAGTTAATGCCTGCTGACCATCCGTCGCCTGTGAATTACTGTCAAGCCATCATCAATCCCAACAACGAAGAGGACTATTTTGTGTCAAAAATGATCATGAGCGAAGAGGCAAATTTCCACTTAAGCGGTTGCGTCAATAAGCACAGTCTTCATTTCTGGGGCACTTAAAATCAGCTCGTGATGCACGAAGAGCCATTACATCCACTCAAAGACACTATATGGTGAAGGAGTGATTGTGCCCTTTTTTAATATACATTCACTGTTACTGGCGAACGCTACAGGGCCATGATAAGCGATTTCTTACTGTCAGAATTGAATAAGCTAGGCTTGGTGAATATGTGGTTTAAGTAAGATGTTGCTAACGCACACACAGTACGCACGAGGCACAATGGATATTGTAAAGGAAGCGTTTCCTGGTCGCTTTATCTCCCGTTTTAACGATTGGACATGGCCAGCCCGCCCGATTTAACCACTCCAGACTTTTTTCTTTGGGTCTACTTGAAGTCGGTTATGCCAACCAGCATCAGAAAATCAGACAATTTGCGCCACGTTGTATGAATACACAATAGGGTAAACCGACCAATCATTGGCACCTTAAGGTTACTCACCACTTATTCGGCTTATATAACTTATGGGAATTAAGAAACGACAGTTTTTTATATTTTTTTTTATTTTTAATTGTACTTTTGTTTAGTGAAAAACATTAAATACCCTATTTTTTGTTAAAATTAATAAATAATTAATAAAAAGTACAACAATGTCCTTTTACCAATGATTGGCACCATTTTCCAATCATTGGCACTGAACAAACCAATGATTGGCACATTGATTTTGTTTAATTTTTAAAGTTTATCAAAACCAATAAAAACAAAATAAACAAATAGTATAACTCTATTATATAATTTAATAAATAAAAGGTAATTTATTTTTATAATTATATTTAAGTCTTTTAAATTACATTATGTTTGCATTAAGGCCGAGATTAGATTAGAAAAAAGTGTATTATCAACCTAAGGAAAATTGATAGAAACTATGAAAATCTATAACTTTTTCATTTACCAATGATTGGCACAGTGCCAATAGCCAATGATTGGTACTTTTTTTAAAGATTGGCATGGCATCCAAAGATTGGTATAGTGCCAATCAACCCAGTGATTGGCACCTCATCCAATGATTGGCATGTGCCAATAAATGGAAATTTGATGGATTTACATTCCTATAGTTGACACCCCTTATAAAAACTATATTTTTAATAAAATATTAAAATAAAAAGAACTGACCTCTTTGTTATAGTTAATTTTTTTATAATAACTGCACTTGACAATGGTTTTCCTCTTAAATTTATTATTAAATTACACTACAATGTCACCACTTTCCTTACGTTTTTCACAAGTTTCACATTAAATTTGGCGCGAACTTCATTCTAAATTTTTAACAGCGTTTTTTTAATTGCTACTAACTTCAGATGCCAAAAGAAATGATGCCAAATCATCAGAAATAGACTAAGGCTAATATTTTAAAAAGATTTTATTAGAAAACTTTTAAATGTTATTAATACGAGTAATTTAAACTGTAAGTGCCAATCATTGGGGGGGTGCCAACAATTGGGCAGTTTACCCTACTTACTATCCAAACTTTTGGGGAGCCTTACTAGATTTTTTTTTTTTAGATTAGATTAGATTTTATTTTCATTATTTCTTAACATATTAATAAATTACAAAATCAAAATTAGCATGGCAATGCCGTCTGCCACTATATATTGCCTTACTATAAAAATAAAATGCACGACTGGGTCGCACGAACTTGCTCCTATGTAATAGACTAGGAATTTTAAAAACGAATGTTATTAGAGAAAACTGTTCATAAGGATAAAATGAATTTTTTTTAATTCTTTAAGTAGTAAGAGATAAAAACAGAATGATATGCAAATATGAATTTATGCAGGAACAAAAATTATAAGTCTTTGTAGTGGTTCCTTAAAAAAATAAGCTTTTATGTACAAAATTTTTAAAACATTTTTAAGAAAAAATTTTGGTACGCCAACCTTAAGTTTTTATTATTGTACGAATAAAAGTCTAATTTCCAAAAAAAAATACTAAGCCGTTCTTGAGATATCGAATTTTTCAAAAAAAAAATAACTTTTTTTTCTAAAAATTGAAAAAATATTTTTTCTTAAGTTTTTAAATGCAATGTTTTTTAAACTTTTTAGGAGCTTTTTTATAAAAAATTTCATTAAAATCCGTTAAGTCGATAATGAGAAATTCAAAATTCGAAAAAATCGTTCTATGGTAGGTACAGTCAGTAATATCTAGATTTAAATTTTTTTTTTATTAAATTATAAATTGTAAAGATTAATCAAAAGAAAAAAAATTTTAGCAAAATTCTCGGAACCGTTTTCGAGAAAAATGCGATTTTCGAAAACCATTTTTTAAAATTTGTATGGAAGGTACCGTTAGTTTTAAATAAAATAAAATTTTTTTTCTCAAATCTTGTAGATTATACTAAGAAACTTTTATTTGCCAAGTTTGAAAAAAATCGAGCATGGGGTTTTCGATATATTGAGATTCCAAAAAAAAATTTTGAATTTTTTTTTAAAAATCCAAAAAATAAAAAATTGAAAATTTTAATATGTAATAATATTCAAACTTTGGAGGAGCTTTGGCATAAAAAAAATTATTAAAATCGGCTGTACCGTTTTCGAGAAAATCAAAAACAAAAAAAATGGACCCAGGGGGGCTACCGAAAATAACAATTTTTTGTAAAATTTTTTTCAACCATTAGCTAGTTTTTACCAAATGAAATTTTTGGAATTTTTTTTAAAAAATTCTGTGGGACAGTTTTCGAGAAAAAAAAATATTTATAAAATTTCGAAAAAAAATCGTATGGCAGGTACCGTTATTTTTGGTCTTAAAAAAAAATAGAAAAAAACGTCCGGGGGTAAAAAATTAAAACCCATATCTACCAAGTTTGAAGAAAATCGGCCGAGCCGTTTAGGCTGTAGTCGAACCGACAGACAGACAGACAGACAGACAGACAGACAGACAGACAGAATTGCGAGACCCACTTTTTTGGTCTTCGCTATCATCGTAATGTCAACTTTGATCAAAATCTCGAGTTCGATTTTTTTTACGAATGCATAACTTGCCTTATAATACCTATAAGTCGCAAGTAAAAAGAGATCGTAACTGGTTGTACCGTTTTTGAGAAAATCAAAAACAAATAAAAATGTTCCTAAGGGGCGAACCATTAACAAAAATTTTGTACATTTTTTCACGCATTACCTACCTTTAAATAAATATTTTTTTTAATATTTCTTAAGTCAGTAAAACAGTTTTTGAGAAAAAAATATTTTATAAAATTTAAAAAAAAAATTCCTATGACACGAACAGGTATACCGTTATTTTTCGTCTTCAAAAAAAAATAATAAAACTTGTAGGTGAAAAAATTTAAAAACCATATTATCTATACCAAGTTTAAAGATCGGCCGAGCCGTTTGAGCTGTAGTTGAACAGACAGACAGTATTGCGATACCCACTTTTTTGTCTTGTCTGTTATCGTAATGGCAAGCCCGAACAAAATCTCGATTTCGATTTTTCGTACGAATGTATAACTTGCCATAAAGTACCTACAGTGACGAATAAAAGTGGGCAAATGTTTTAACTCGTTTGAAAATTGGACTTAAGCCTTAGCAAACAGTAAATTATTTTAATTTTTATGATTTTGTGTATTAAACTAAAATTTTTTTCCTTCAATAAAAATTTCAAAATATATGACATTTTTCAGAAAAAATATCAATGCATTTTTGTGTTAGGGAGAATAAACTGTACGTACTCGTATGTTCAGTACGAGATAATGTCTCCGCTTTAGTTTATTTCCTTATCTTTAATTTAATAAGAAACAGTTCACAGAAACATAAGAACAGTAAAACATGGTGGAGGTTCGGTGATGGCCTTGGGGTATTTTTCGTGGAGGTCTTTAGTAAAACTTGAAGGAATATTGAACACAGAAAAATGCCTTGTCCTAATAAGCATAAAACTTTCAATCCAATTGAGAATTTGTGGTGAATTGTGGAGCAACGATTAGGGCAATACGAACATCCTCCATTCAATGCTCATGACCCTTGGGATCCAAATGTACTGGAATGGAGTCGGATTCCAGAGCGCTTTCTCACAATTTAGTAGAAAGTATAAGTATATAAGGCTTTGCTTACAAGCAATAATAAAATGAACGACTATGTCGCACGAACTTGCTCGTATGTAAAAGACTAAGAATTTCAAAAATGAATGTTATCAGAAAAAAACTATTCATGAGTATACTCCGAAAACGGATAAATTTACAGAACAATGCCTAGACATTTTTTGTAGACAATTTCACGACAAACGATTTTTATAATGACCTTTATTGACCTCTGAGCAATAGATCGCGAGATATTTGCGAAAAACTGATTTTCGTGACCTTTTGACACTTATAACTTTTTTGGCCGGCACGATATCAATGTCGATTTTTCACATCTTCATTACAATACCGTAATAAAGGTGTATACAAAAATTCAGCTCACTAGGAATTTTTCCGCTGATAAAACCTAAAATGACTGGACTATAAGAAATTTCATTCATATCCGTTGTGCCAATGATGAGAAATTCGAAAAAATCGTTCTATGGTAGGTACAGTCACTAATATCTTGTTTTCAAAATTTGTTTTCTTAAATTATAGATCGTAAGAATTAATCGAAAGAAAAAAATTTCGGCAAAATTCTCGGAACGGTTTTCGAGGAAAATACGGTATTCGAAAACCATTTTTTTTTAACATTTGTATGGAGCTTTGACATAAAAAAAATTATCAAAATCGGTGGTGCTGTTTATGAGAAAATCAAGAACAAAAAAATGTTTCCAAGGCGGGTACCAGAAATAACCATTTTTTGAAAACAATTCTTCCACCAATACTTAGCTTTAACTAAATGAATTTTTTGATTTTTACCACTTCAAATTCGTGCTCCGCAACCATGATTGTTTGACCAACTGTTACTCTCGCATTCGACGCCACCATGTACTTTGTTTTACCTTCACTAATGTGCAGCCCCAGATTTTGTGCCGCCTGCTCGATCTGGATGAAGGAATCGTGTACAGCTTGTTCGGTTCTTCCGATGATGTCAATGTCGTCTGCGTAAGCCAGTAACTGGCTGGACCTGTTGACGATGGTCCCTCTTGTTGCCGTGCCAGAGTCACAGATTGCTTTCTCCAACGCCAGGTTGAAGAGGAGGCAGGCCAAACCGTCCCCTTGTCGGAGTCCATTAAAGATGTTGATTGGTCTGGATAGCAATCCGGCTATTTTTACTTGGCTTGTTACGTTGGTCATGGTCGTGTCAATTTATTTGGGATGCCGAATTCTCTCATGGCTTTGTAAAGTTCTACCCTGGCTATGCTATCATAGGCGGCCTTAAAGTCTATAAACAGATGGTATGTTGGGATGTTAAATTCTAGATCGCCTGCCTAAGGGTAAAAATCTGATCAGTTGTTGATTTGCCTGGAATGAAACCACACTGATATTGTCCGATAACGGTTTTAGCGTATGGGGTTATCCGGTCTTGTAGGATAGAGGAGAGTATCTTATAGGCGGTACTCAACAACGTGATACCTCTATAATTGCTGCACGTTGTGACATCTCCCTTCTTATGTATGGGGCATATTAAACCTTTTCGCCAGTCTTCTGGCATTTCTTCCTGCTCCCATACGTGTACTATAATATCATGAATTGCTTGACGTAAGGCTGGCCCGCCGTGATGGAATTTTGTTAATTTTGTTTTTGCAAATTTAAATTCAATTTTGAAATGAGTTGAAGCATTTGTCCACTTTTGCTCGTCGATGTAGGTACTTTATGCCAAGTTTTGCATTCGTAAAAAAAATCGTCACTTACTCGTGGCTGTGTATTTGGCAAGTAAAAATCGTTAGAGAAGTTTTATTAAGAAGTTAATTCCTTATAAAGGGTTTTTCAAATGGCGCCAAGTAGTTCTGGCGGCCATGCTGTTATGTTGACATCTGTCAAATCTATTGTTACTTCAGTAACTGATGTCAATACGCCCAATTTACTGTATACGTGGTGGCCCTTCCCAGCCGTACTTCTCAAAGTTAACAACATTCTTACGTCAAATGAACGTCAGATCGGTCGAGAATATCGCCGCCTTACGTGAAAGCCTACAACAGAACCCTGTGCAGTCGATTACTTAACAAGAACTGGGCTAATCGCAGACTCAAACTTGGCGAATTTTGCGTCAGTACTCTGGTCTATGCTCGTACAAAATCAAACTAACTCAGGAGCTGAAAATTCATGAACATAATTAACGCCGTTTGTTGGCTGACTGGGCTTCAGAGCGTTCGGAAGAGGTACCCTATTTTGGCAGAAAAATCATCTTTAGCGACGAGGGGCATATTTGGATGAATGGCCGTTTTAACAAGAAAAATTTCCATATATGGTACGACACCGTCCCACACGAGGAACACCATGAAACAATGAATCTTCAGAAAGTTCCCGTTTGGTGTGGATGTTGGACCGGCTGTTTCATTGGTCCGTACTTTTTCGAAAACGACGTTAGTGAGGAGCGAGCGCTACAGAACGATGATAACCAGTTTCTTGTGATCCAAATCAAACCATATAGATCTATACAAGATATAGTTATAGCTGGATGGTGCTACGTGCCACACAGCGGACGCTACGATGAACATTCTCCACGATCGATTTCAGAGTAAGATTATCTCCCGCAGAAGTGTTGTAAATTATTGACCAAGATCATGCGTTATGACCCTACTAGGCTTTTTCTTGTGGAGTTTCCTGAACTCGCAGCTCATGCGATTAAACCACAATCGACTTATTCACTTAAGACAAACATAACAAAGGCCATCGCTCAAAATTAAGCCGGATCTACGTCAGAGAGTCATTTAAAATTTGACAGCTCGTACCCGTGCCACTGTAAGAAGCCGAAACGGGCATTTGAATAATGCCATTTTCCATACAAACATAATGACATACTGGACCTTTCGAATAAAAAAAAGAATTTTCTAATACCTCACACAGCTTCTTTTAATCCGTTTCAACATCTACTCTAAGCTTATTGACAAACCCTTTATAAGTCGATATGCTGTATTTGTAAATATGTATGTATTTCTTACGTGACAGCTTATTGTTGTTTTCTTTTTAACTAATTTTCGTATTTCATTATCTGAACATAAATAATTTATTTCAATAAAAAAAAACATCCCTAATTGAATTTAACCTGCTTCCTAATAAAATCACATCCTTCAAACCCAATTCAACGCCTCGCATCAGAAAACTTAACTTTTTCAAATCAAATTATTCAGCTTGTTGTCATTTCAAATCTTGGCATCTGAGTTAATTTTAATTTTTTTTTTAATTTTTAGAAAACTTCCATTTAATTCGTTTAGAGAAGTTTTACTTCAAAACTCGTCCTGACAGTCGTGAACTCAGCATACAGGATCCAACTCTCATGGGTGCGGTTGGTAGTGGTGTAATATGTTCTCTCTGATGCTTAAGTCTTAATTACAACGAAACTTTGTTAACTGACAAACTATTCATTAGAAGTTGGAGCATTACGCTTCGATAAATCACCTAATCAATCGAATTACAAATTCAGAGAGTCGATGTAGCTTTTAGGATTACCTCACATAGGGGGAAGCAGGAACGTTATTTAATTGTATTATCTCGTATGGCTTAAGGAGTAACCTACTACGGATACTTTACTTCACCGATGCACACTCGTCGCCTCCTTAACGGTCTCTGTGATATCATTATTTGAGATTAAACCATATAAACAGATGCCAAAGGCCATCAGCATACTTCAAAAGCTAAATGTGGATAATGGTTAAAGGATCTCTGGGAATTCGGAATGTGAAGTAGAGTCTCTATATATGTACCTATGTAGCTATTTAAAGTTTGCCTTGACTGAGTTTTAAGTTCATTTCGTAATGCTCTTTTATTCTGATTCCAAATCCTTATAGGATGCCATCAAATCACATTTACGTAAATGCTTCCATCATTCATGTACATGCGTATATGTACATCCTATACCCACACACTCACAAACTGATACACAGTAATCGTTCTTGTACCTTGGATTTGAGTCCTTGAAAGGAGTTTTTCATTATTTGTAATAAAATAGGTATGTAGATACCATGTAACAAGGACTTGGCACATTAGGATGAAGCTGCTTGGGGTGATGGGGCACTATGTGGTTTGATGGATTTAGTTTGATTCTATAGTTACGTGGACACAATGCGATGGCATTTTAGTTGCTGAGAATAAATTGTCACTCATTAGCATGAAAGTAGCCTGAGCTTCCAAGTGTGTATGGGGAAATCAGAGACGAAGGACCACCACAGGGTGAATGTGGTTGAAGATATAAGCAATATTGGATGGAGCTAGGTTGTTTAGTATTATTTTATTCTTATAATTATTTTGATTTGCTTCCCGATTCATGAAGGGTATCTGCCTGAGATACGACGGAATCCAGTGACTGACGAAGTGTTTTGATTTTTTGGGCTACATTTACATCTTGGTACAACTCGTAGAGAACATACAGGATCATATCCATCGAAAGGCGGGAAGATCCTAGTATCAGCGCTCCTTTACAGCTAATCATCCAACACCCGGCGGAGGCGCCATAAAGCAGGACTGGAAGTATAAGTGTTTTTTAGAGCTTGCACTTGCAAGACGAAGTGAGGAGTTTTGAACCTATTTGTTTCACCATACCGAAGTAGCAACGGTTTCCCAGGCTAATTTTACTTCAAAACTCCACTAAAGTGTCGTTTGCGAGGTTTATATTAACTCCGAAGTCAATGAACTCCTTAAATACTTCAAAGTTGTAACTATCAATAGTGATGTTTTGTACTAGCTGATGACATGTTAGTTGATATCATGTTAATTTGGTGACTGCAAGTTGAAAATCAATTTAGGACTCCGTTGTATAGAGCCTCAAGGGATACGAGAAAAAACTAGTGCAAGCTAGTGATCGCAGCATCACACGGATGGCCACTGTCGAGTAAACACTTAGTTAAGTACATTTGCATCTGGTTGGACCAGTATTTGTATTTCGACAGACATATTATATGCTGCTCTTGCCAGGGCTAGGAAAGCCTTTGTCCTGATGAAGCGGTGGTTTTACAGTCTGCTTGATAGGGTGGTGACGGTGTTTTGCTGCATAGCCCATATTAAATAGATGATTGCCTTTGGGTGCCCGGTGTGGTTCAACGTATTCCTATCTGAAATAGAAAAGATTCGGGTGTTTGAGAGGCAGTGTCTTAGACGTTGCCTTGGATTCCACAGAACACCAGAGTCGGAGTACAAATATTTTTATTCCAAACAGGTTCTATACAACGACGCTAACATAAATAGAATTGATAATGTTTTGTTAAAGCTGATTTGAGCTCACGTTGCAGTAGGGATGTTCTTGATCAATAACATTCGTTTTGGGGTTACTACCCTAATAACGATTATTACGAGAGTGTTCGTCTAAGTGGCTCTATGTCACCCGATTCATTCCTCTACTTAGAAAGTCGATGGCTGGCTTAGGATAGAATGGTGATTCCGCTTATCTACCACACCTACACTGAAAATAAAATCTAGGTATATATGATAAAAATCTAGGTTGATTTGACAAAAATTTTGTCAATATACGTCCAACAAAAAGTTTTATCAAATTGACAAAAATTTTAGAATTTTGTTGAGGTAACAAAAAATATTTTGTTGTATCCACAAAATTTTTTTGTTATGCTAACAGATACATTTGTTGAAATAACAATAATATTTTGTCAATATGACAAAATTTCGTAGAATTTACAAAATTAATTTGTCATATTAACAATTCTTTTGTTGTACATATTAACAATTTTTTTGTTAATGTTATTGTTTTTTTTTATTATTATCGGATTAACAAAATTGTTTTGTTAAATTAACAAAATTGTTTTGTTAAATTAACAAAATTGTTTTGTTAAATTAAGAAAATTGTTTTGTTACATCAACAAAATATTTTGTTAAATTAACAAAAATTTCTTGTTATATTTTGTTTAATAAACAAAATATTTTGTCAATTCAACAAAATATTTTGTCAATTTTACAAATTTCTTTTGTTCAATCCACAAAAAAACAAAATAAATTTTTTTAAAATAGTTTTTTTTTTTATTTAAGTCCACAAAAATTGGCGTTTCGTCCCTACGATCTCACATGCAACAACCATTGTTAAGTTCAGTTAATCTTACATCGATTTTTTAACAAAAACCAAGTGTGAACTATATCATACACAAAAGAAATTTTTTGGTTTCCTTACAAAATAGTTTTATCTATCTGATAATATTATTTTATCAATATTACAAAATAATTCAACACCAAAACAAAATATTTTGTCATATTAACAAAAATGTTTTCATTTTTTGTTAAACTGACAAAAAATCATGCTGGATTATAAAAAATTTGTGAAATCAACAAAATCATTCTTTCGTATTGACAAAATTTTTATCAAAACGATAAAATTGTTTTGTTAAAGGTTAACAAAACGTTTTTGTCAATATTACCTAGGAATTTATTTTCAGTGTACCGTAGAACTGTGGATAGGCGGCTCCCTTAGAGTCGATATTTTGTATTAATATAATAGTTTTTGGAGCCGAAAGGCAAACAGTTTAAGATATTGCTTGATTTAGAGCCGCTCGCATATAGCCAGTAAACTAGTTGTAAGTTCTTCGATAAAGGTAGTTTTCTTATGAATTTTTGTCGAGCTTTAAGATAGTTATAAAATAAATGTTAATACAAATGAATTAAAAAAAGAAAAGAAAATGTGATTGTCCCCGTTGATTGCAGTACCAATGAGTTGATTTTCAATCGCCTTCGAGGACTTCAATATGGAATGTTGGAAACGATCGAATATATATCAATATCCTCCACATAGTCCAATAGATGGAAAGATTTGAGAAATTATTTCATCGATGTTAACGCCTGCCCTGCGAACCATCTACTCCATAGATCGTGATTAAAAAAGAAGTACCATAATAGCGCATCTCGTTGCCGAAACCCTGTGGATGTTTTGAAGATTTCGGAAGATCTTTTACTTAGTTGTTTATTTTCAAATGACAAGCAACATAGTTGAATCAGTTTTCCCGGATTCTGAACACAACCATGGGCATATAGAACTTCTGATGTAGCTCAAATCCGGCCTTGAAGTAGATAAAAAGATGCGGTGATTTGATATTTGCTGAACTTTTCTAGAATTCTCCTCAATGTGAAGATGCGATGTAGACAATGGGCGATCTGCCAGGCCGAAAGTCGCACTGAAACATGCCGACAGGGCATATGAGATCTTACTATTTCATTGAGCTCGAAAAGTGCGTATACACACTTCTTTCCAAGCACGATTTTCTTCTCCTGTCTCCCTGGTCGATACTCATCTCTTGTTGGTCTTGATTACATATTTGTAGCATATGTGAAAGTTCATCTGAATGCATTCACCATTATACAATTAAGGTGGTTACAGCTGCCTCTTTATTAATATTGCGATACTGAGACAACTGGTTTTTGGTGTCAATGGTTGGTGACTGCTCAGCAGGCATATTTTCCCTCAGGTCCTCTCTAAAGGCTATGGCTGGGTGATTAGAAATTTCTATTCGTTCGATTTTTGAGTCGATGTTGGTTCCTAGAAATGTCAAATAAGTACCTTACTTCGATCAGCACATGGTCAAATTGATTGATCCGTCAAAAAAAAACAATTGAATTTTCTTTTGTTCAACAATATTCATGTAACGAATTTCTTCAAAATGTTCTAAACCTTAATATAAGGACTTTTTCAGTACTAACCTTCTCCAACAGGAGCCACCACATATTCAACTTCTAAGTCAGTGTTATACAGTTGCGTACTTTCAGTTTCGGGGAAGGCCTGAGCTGTCAGAAAAATATTGGTAACAACCTTGTGTATCGCCAATACTTTTTTAAATTGTGACAGGTAGATAATATGCTGCTTGTAGTTGGAGAACTTGAAATGGACATCTATGTAATCCCAGCTCCATCACTTTGTGTTTTAACTTCTCTAACAACCTTCCTCCGCTTAGAACATGTCATTTGGCTAAAATTTTGTGATAGAACATTTTGATTTAAGATAATCAAATAATTTAATCAAACTTCCTCGTTTAGACCTGGATCTGTCAATTAAAAATTAATCAATTTAACTTTGATGTCACCCTGTAACTTTCCAACCTACCACATTTTAAATAATTAACAACAATTTCGACTTCCCAACAAAGACTTTACGGGATATAAATTCATTGAATTATAAAGAATGTACATTGTACATATAGTGAAGCTTTTCTGCGTACCATTTATACACTCATACTATGTATGTTTATAGCCTTAGCTTTTAAGTAGTACGAGCTTCTATAACACATCCTTCAATTACAATTTCAATCTCATTGACTACCACTTGTCACTATGAGGTATACCATGTAAATGAATGGATCCAGTTTCATTTTGGTGTTTCTCAGTATTGGACATTATTTGTTGGGCATAGATTGATAAGTTCGACACGAAAATGCACTTAAGCTAGTTGATGGTTTTTTCCCAGGAATCATTGGCAAATATGCATATACAAAGAGGATTGTGGGATTAATGAAATACATACAAATTGAATAAAGCATTTGGAAAGATATTGAAGGGTTTAATATAACTATACTGTGAATGAGAATAAAATTCAAATATAGAATCTCTCACTGGGCGCCATTTAAGGTAAACAATGTTTTCAATGCATTTTTCTTCAAATGTTTAGGAAAATAAAATGAGGAAAAACATTATTATTAAAGAAAATTAAACACGAATTTATTTTTAACTGGTGATATAGGAAGTAAAGGCAACAGTCTGTTATTAAAAAAAAAGGAATATATAATTTTTAACTGATCGTATGGTTCAAGATGATAACGCGGCTGGATTTTGAAGATCGAAATATAAATTACTAACAAGAAAGTAAAAGAAATAAATGATAAGTACTGTGTGCCTTTCACGCGAAAAAGCGTATGAACTAATCAATATTGAGAGCGGGTTTGCACTGTGACATAAAGATCTATTGTGCCCCCCTCCAGAGCTCGATGAGTTGTTAACCCTACAGCTTTTCCTCCAGAGAGAACAAATCACCCTCTTCTATCTGGTAGCGTACCCGATACTTGTTTCTTTGATATATTAGTGCTTCGAATCTGCTGGTACAGTTCTTGAAACGATTCTTGGTTAAAGTTTCCAAGAAGTAGTTTGGCCTGACTGAGTTTTGAGAGTTTCTTCCAGTTGTTTTTATCTTTTGGCCTTCTTCTAAATTTTGATTTCGTTTTTAAATCTGTTTTCTTCTATTCCCTTAGGGACCTGGCCAAATACAGGAGTCCTTGCGTTGATTTTTGCTAGGGAATCTGCCTCTTCATTTCCCTGGACACCTACTCGTATTTGTCCATGTACCCGATAAAGTAAGACATTATTGATCTTGCTAAGTTTGTTTAGCCTGTCTACACATTTATACACCAACTTAGACGTGATGCGGTATGAGCTAATAGCTTTGAGAGCAGCTTGGCTATCTGATAAAGTAATATAATTTTGGTTTCGGTTATTCCTTTCGAAATTTCGACCTGCACATTTCGTTATAGCATTGACTTCCGCCTGTAAAATGCTATTAGATTGTCTCATTGCCATGGAAAGTTTGGTTCTAGGCCAACGAATTTCAGCCCCAGTCCGCTCTGTCGTTCTTGTACCATCGGTGTACCACTTAATGGCATTGACTTACAAAGCGTATAAACGTTAATTAACTTAAGAATGTTCAATGAACAGCTAACTTTAGCACTACGAGGGCTCTACGATCTTGCCTGCTTCAACTTTTACCACTCGACTTAAATATCTAGTATCTTGCATTGCGTTGAGATTAAAAAAAACTAGACTGTTGGCTTACCAAACCGTACGGACACACCAATAATATAAACCTGATCCGGTGACCTTCAGTAATAGCTTAAAAGTTAGGTTTCCGTCTATAAAGGACTGCGAGGATAATATGATGCAAAACTTCGACACAACCATCTTTACTGGTGGCTCAAAGATGGAGTGTGGTATCGGTGGTTTTCTCTGACTCTTTAAATGTGTTCGAGTCTTTTCGGCTATCTGACTTTTACATTGTCTTTCAAGCTGAATTACTGGCAATGAGGAAAGTATACAAAAAACTTAAATTAGATCCAAATTGAAAATGGAATTAGGCTACAAGGACAGCACCCAGGGAGAATGGGCACCTCGCCTATACACCTGTGGTTGCCACTCCTTCGATGAACATGAGCATCAGTGGTTTGATTGGGCCACCTTTACTTAAGATTGGTAAAATTCTCTTTGGTATGGAAACAGCCTCTCCGATTTAACTAAGGACCAAACAAACGAATATATATACACCAAAGTCTGACTTTTCAAACTCATCTACCAGACGTTGCAAGGAGCCACAAGCTCCTATAGGCCTGGTGGGGGGAATGATTGCTCAAGTGGAGGTAAAGAAAAGGAATAACCCCATGAGAAAGCATATACCTCTCTCTAGGCAGGTTATTATGTGACGATAGAAATTTCAATACTTTAGAAATACCCTCTGGCATTTCAGGCTAAAGCTTGCTGTAACCCATCTACACCCTTAACGGGCTTGATCGACATAGGATTATCATAGGTTTCATTAGAAGGGGTCACAAACCCTAGGTTATTACAATGGATCTACATTGATCTAAGTGTGACCGTAACAATATCAACTGTCAGCCCACTAACTTAACCTAACCTAACATTCCTCTTGGTGTTATGAATTTATGAACCTTGGCAACTTCTGTAACGGATACTCCTTGATCTTAATACCATGAGCTAGACTTCAGAAAACCCCACAAGAAAAAGTCCAGCAGAGTCAAACCGAATGTCCTTGCGGCCAATTCCCTATACCTGTGCGAGAGATAACCTTACCCTCAAATCGTTCATGCAGGAAGGCAATCGTGATTACCCCACCGGTTGCCTCAAACTTGGCTCTCAATCTTTAAAGAGTTGACTGGGGGATCTACCGTAAAATGGAGGCAACAGTTGCACCAAGAAACACTCATTTTGATAATAAAATTTTATAATTTGGACGTACTGTTCAATCGTGTAACTTGACACGGTGATTTGGCATCAGTTTCAAAAAATTTGACAAATGTCACCAAAATAGCATGGCGTCGTCGCAGGCACCATTTTTTTAAATTTTGTTTGGAACATTTTTTTAACTATTAGCTAGCTTTTACTGAATGAAATTTTCGGACTATAAATAATTTTACTCACTTCACTTACTAGTATGTCCTTAGATCTATTATGTCTTGTCAGTGAGGTTACGGGACATAGGCCCTCCACTTCTTCTACACGCCATAGTGTACGGTTTCTTGATATGTGTCCTGGCTCTCTCTAACTCTGCTCTAGTTGCGCAGCTTGGTCTTTAAGATAACAGAGTTCTTCTTCCATATTTAGGAGATCATTCCAAATGCAGCGTTTACTTTTCCGATTCGACTGCCTACATTTAATGCTTTTCCACCATATCGGTATAGAGACAATACTGCGAAGGTATTGAAAATTCACCAGCGTCTCCACCAGTTCTCCAGAAATTTTCACTTAAATAAATGAGGAAGTTTCAAGGCTGTTCCTTTTTACTTGCGACTTATAGGTACTATAAGGCAAGTTATGCATTCGGAAAAAAAATCGAACTCGAGATTTTGATCAAAGTTGACATTACGATGATAGCGAAGACTAAAAAAGTGGGTCTCGCAATTCTGTCTGTCTGTCTGTCTGTCCGTTCGATTGCAGCTAAACGGCTCAGCCGATTTTCTTCAAACTTGGTAGATATGGGTTTTAATTTTTTCCCCCCGGATGTTTTTTGATTTGATTTTCTAGGACCAAAAATAACGGTACCTGCCATACGAATTTTTTTCGAAATTTTATAAACATTTTTTTTTCTTAAAAACTGTTCGACAGATTTTAAAAATAAAAATGCAAAAAAATTTCATTTAATTAAAACTAGGTATTTGTTGGAAAAAATTTTCAGAAAAATGGTTATGGAGGGTACCCCCCATGGAACCATTTTTTTTGTTTTTGATTTTCTCAAAAACGGTACAGCCGATTTTGATCATTTTTTTTTTGCTAAGGCTCCCCAAAAACCTGAATAGAATTGTGTACTCAAATTTTGAAAAAATTTTTTTTTGGATTTTTAAAAAAAAGTTCAAAATTTTTTTTTCAAAACTCAATACTTCGAAAACCCCTTGCTAGATTTTTTTTAAACTTGATAAGTAAAAGTTTCTCAATATAATCTACAAGATGTGAGAAAAAAAATTTTATTTTACCTAAAAATAAAGGTAGGTACCTACCATACAAATGCTAAAAAATTAAAAAAAATGCTTTTCAAAAATCGTATTTTTCTCGAAAACGGTTCCGAGAATTTTGATAAAATTTTTTTTCTTTCAATTAATTTTTACGATCTTTAATTTAATAAAAAAAATTTTGAAATTAAGATATTACAGCTTGTACCTACCATAGAACCATTTTTTCGAATTTTGAATTTCTTATTATCCACATAACGGATCTTAATGAAAATTTTCATAGAGAAGCTTCTAAAAAGTCTAAAACACATTGCATTTCAAAACTTTAAAATAAATATTTTTTGAATTTTTGAAAAAAAAAATCTATTTTTTCTTTTTTTTGAAAATTCGATATCTCAGAAACGGCTCAATATTTTTTTTTTGTAAATTTTATTTTTATTCGAACAATAATAAAAACTTTAAATTGCCTTACCAAAATTATTTCTTAAAAAGCTTTTAAAAGGTTTGTACATAAAAGCTTTTTTTTAAGATACGACTATATAATTTTTGTTCTTGCATAAATTCATATTTGGATAGCATTATGTTTTCGTCTCTTACTACTAAAAGAATTTAAAAAATAATTTGATCCTTATGAACAGTTTTCTCTAATAACATTCGATTTTAAAATTCCTAGTGTAATACACAGGAGCAAGTTCGTGCGACCCAGTCGTGCATTTTATTTTTATCGTATTGATCTTTAGTTCTTTGTTGTCATTCAATAAAGATCCATTCTATGAGACAGTAAGCATAGGTCGCCTACGTATCTAGTATTGATGTTCTAGGTTCGGTTGAACATCTCACTATACAAGTATTGATCCCTCTTCTTTTCAAACCACTGTTAAGCAAAACCTAAAACAAATACAATTAAATTTACATAGGTCCTAGATTAAAAGTCAAATGTACATCATTATGTTGCAGAAAAAAATAAACTTTATAATCTTTTAGTAGAAGAATTTCAAGCACTTGTTCCACAAAAAATCAACTTCAACCTTTAGCCTTTCTGAAAAAGCTCTCCCATCTGCACAATTACTTTTCCTTAATTACCTTCGGATGCATTAGTTTCCTCTTGAAAAAAAAAATGAACTAACAAAAACTATTACAAATTCAACTCTTCCCTTATCCCTTAACAAAAATGGTAATCATAGCCTTATATTGAAGCTGGAATACCACAAACATTTTATGGCAACACCAAATGAAGGTTATTTTGCCTTGACCCCGTTATCTAAGTAGAGATGTTAAAAAATAGCTTTAATTCCAAGTGGCCAGAGTTACCACTTGAATAAAATTGTTTAAGTAACTTCTTAATTTTTTTTATTTATAATACAAAAAGCTATTGATATTGAGGAACTCATTCAAAAAAACCTTGAACTATTCGTTTCCTTTAAAATATCGAAATGTGTTTTTCGGTATGTTGTATACTTTTTCGTTTTGACTCTTTTGACAAACTTTTGACAAAGCTGGTTTATTCAGATCATTGCTTATTTGTTCTCCCTCAATTGCAATATTAATTATTTATTCTACGAGGGTGCGGTCCGATAAGTACTTAGCCGACAAAAGAAAAACAAACATTTTGGAAAAAGTGGCAATTAATTTCTCAACAAAGTCTACTTTTAGCTCGATACACTTGATCCAGAGGTGCTCTTTAACCCATCGCGGACAAGCTGGCTTCCACACGTGGTCAAAACCAAACTACTAAACCGATTCGGCTGAAATTTTGACAGTAGCCGTCTTAGAGAATGTACTAGACGATAGTAAATCTCTGGTGGGGCTAAGTACTTATCCGACCACCTTCGTATCCAGGCCCATTTTTTTAGTACGAGATCATCCTGGTGTAGGGGTTAACTATGTTTTCTCAATAAATTTTGATCACAGGATTCACTCATAAAATTAGCTGACTTAACCCTGGGATTAAATCAAGAGAATAATTTTGACAGATGCTGAAATAGCTATATTTCGGAAGCAGAAGAATAAAGGAAACTCAAAGCTATACACATCTTAGATTTCAACCCAGCTGTCAAAATGACTGATTTCGATATTTTTCAACAAAAAATTCGATAACCTTGCAGTGATACCAAAATAAAAGAAATTTGTGTCAAAGTTAGTCCATCCCTGAAAAACTGCTTCAAGAGTTAACTGCTAGATCCAGTGTTGGTAAGTTACGCGAGTTTTACAAATTTTAATTAGTTACGCGTAACTAATGTGACTTATATAACTAATGTAACTTATTGAATTAGTTACGTAACTAATGTAACTAATGTAATTAATCTATGTTTTTGACATTTCTCCAGAAAAATCTTCACATCAAAATAAAATTCGAAGCAAAAAGTCACGTTTTATAAGAGATTGTTTGCGAAGCTATAGATTTGGCTAAAAAGGACTTCAACGTTGATGTTTATGCCGTCGTTTCCGACAATGCAAGCAATATGGTGAAAATGGGAAAAAATTTGAAGCATGTCGTATGGCACTCAACTTGTAATAGCCATACTGGGAATTTGTTAGTAAAAGATGTGCTTGACGTTAAACTGAATGACAAAGTCACCACAATTTTAAAACAATTTAAACAAACAGATCTTGAACAGGCGATAATCAATAAAAAAGGAACCAAAATAAAGCTACCGTGTGAAACTCGATGGTGTTCATACAGGGATTCCTACGTATGCCTTATTAATAATTTGATTCCAATGAAAATGGTCGCAGCGGAATTTAATAAAATGAAACCAGAAGTGCTCAAATTGTTATTTGACGAAGAATTTATCGAAAATGTAAAAAAAAAACATTGAGTTGTTCGATCCAATTTGTCAATTAATAAATAATTGCCAACAGTCAACAACTTCATTAGCTGACGCTGTCAAGTTTTGATTCGAACTAAAAGTTCCAGCACAGTTTGTAAATCTCTACAAATCTCGTCTTAATAATTCCCTTAATATTTATGCACTAACATCTTATTATTTATCCCCTTTACACTAACGATAAATTAGAGAATAGCTATCTTTTTCAAATTAATAATTTTCTTCTAAAAATTTTGAATTCTGAGTTTTAAAACCTTAGGTATACATATGTAAAAAAAATTGAAAATCCAATTTTGTTTTCGAAGACAGCCGACTTCTATACACCCAATCTTTCAAAGCTTGCAGTAAAATTGCTTAAAATTCCCGCATCAGCCGCAGAAATAGAACGTACTTTTTCGAAATAGTCATTGATTCACACCCCTTTGAGGAATCGGCTGTCTTTCGAACGTTCCAAAAAATTAATGTTTCTTTATGGAACTTTAAGAATGGAAGACATTAATCTATCTTCTGAAGACTTTGACGAGTTCAACTAATTTAATACCTATATGTGTTTGGCTTACATACATTTATTCTCTGAATTCCTTATAATCTTTCCTTATTTATTATTTATTATTTTTTTATTGAATAAATGTTTTTGTGTACTTATAAATGTTATTGTTTATTTTTTAAATGTCAAGCCAGTAATTTAGCTGTATTAGTTTCATTAGTTACATAAGTTACATTAGTTACGCGAAAAATGAGACGTAACTAATTACAAATAGTTACGCGTAACTATATGGGTAACTTACTCGGAGTAACTTACGTTGCCAACACTGGCTAGATCAGAATTAACTAAACCTGGGGCCAAATTACCGCTTCAGTGACCGAGTGAATGAGTCCAATCAGTGATCGAATGAAAAATGTCAAATTAGGGTAATCGATTGCTCGATGACGTAAGCGGTAATGTCAAACTCACATAATTCAGTCACGTATTACTCGAAAACTGATGCGGTAATTCGGCCCCTGATTTATAACTGGAAAACTGTGCCTTACTGTTTTAAGATCCTGTCTTATGAAACGAGTTAATGTTCTAGGCCAGAATCTTAAATTTTACTCATTCTAAGAGAACTTAATGGCAGACGGAGATTATATGTATATTAATTTTATTTTGGTAGAGGGAAAAGACTGCTTCCAAGTTTCCAGTCTAAGATTAAACTTATCCACGAACCGATTAAAAAGACCCACTGAACTTTAAAAACAAAACTTTTTCCTCATAAATCATACTATGGTAGAGTGGAAACGCTGACTTGAGATCTGCTACAATGTTTTCGCTCCCAAAAATTGGTTTTATTTCTACAAAAGCAACCATACACAACAGACATTTCTCTCGGTAGCCACCGTTTTAACATCACCGAACAAAAGGTGCAAAATTGCACACCATGACCTCTTCAATTATATTATACGTTGAAGTCTGCATGGAGTGTAATTAACCGACTTTTCTTGTGGCATTCACTACTCCGGATGGACTTTGGAGGAATTTTTGCTTTCTTTTTTTTTGCTTTTGCACGTTAACCTCTACAAAGGATTGTTGCGTGGAAAAGATTATGGCACAAAAGATGATTACACTCTGGCAAAAAAAAAATCCACTGAGCCATGTAAAATCGGCCAATTCATGTGGAAGACCATCAGCTCATTGGTGATGCATAGGGAATGCAATGCCTTCTTCATATATTCATAAGTATAGTTCTACTTTATTCCGACAGATGGACGGTGTATAACTACCGTTCGTAGCCGCCACCGTTAAATTCAACGGAACAATTAAAATTGTGAGATTTTATTTTTTTTAATTATATATTCCTTATGAAAATGCTCTTCCTGAGGATAAGCGTTACAACAGGAAAAAGGCTTGAAATTACGAGCATACCTGAAGTCGGGGTATAATTTGGGCTTTGGCCACAGGTGGTGCTGCTGGAAGTGAAAACAGAAGAGAGTGATTAAAATGACAGAAGCTTATTGTTGCAGTCTTCATGGCTTTTATGCTGATGTGGTTAATGGTAAGGAACAACTGTGTTCCTTTTTGATTTTTTTTAATAAGGCTACATTGAATGGAGACTCCATTTTCGAACATTAGGGCTGCCACCCGTACTCGTTTAAACAGAAGCATTTTAATTACATGAACTATACGAGTATATCCGAGTTCAAAGATATCTTTTAAGGGAGTCTATCTATCTATCTACCTAGCCTGTCGACGTTTAATCTGTGGTGTCTCAGTTTAATGTCTATATTCAAAACTTGCCCCAAGAGCAAAACTGTTGGAATGCAACTTTTTTTTCTGCATATTTTATGGTAACAAAACTGCATTCCTAATCTGAGGTTTTGATAATTACTCAATGTTTCAAACTTTTCCCAGAGCAAAAGTGCATAAATCTCACTTCGAAAGGCATACGAGTAGACACCTACCTAGACTCTTTGGGTGGGAGAGCAATAAGAATAATGGTGGCTTATCTCATGAACATTCATGGAATTCTTGGCGCAATCCCTGGTAACATTCATTAGTAACAAGCTCCACCAGGTATTTAGTTAGGAATAAGATATGCGAGCACAGCATAGACACATTGTATACCCGTATAGTGAATGGATAGTTCAAATTGGATATTCATTACTCTCTTGTGGTTTGATGATGTGAATATTTCCCTCGGGCTTCACTTTAATACTTCTCCATACGAACCAATCATGCAATTCAATTGTAAGATAGTTGGAAAAAGATCCAGAAAGAGATACCATTGGTCATGTAGACATGAGATAAGAGTTACACAAGCTTTCGGTTAATAAAAGTAAGGATGTACTCGTATCCATTTGAATTTTAAGGTATTCGAATTTGTTATTGTGTAATGGCTACGTTCGGAGACTAGGAATACAAATAAGAAATTACATATTAATTTATTTAGGGTTTACAATTATACTCAGAATAGACCAAGGATAGTTTGATAAATAGGTAAAAGAGTTCCTACATTGCTAGTTAAAGGCTCATTAGCAGAATAATTGACTCTATGAGTACTTTCCCTGGACAAGGTTCTTAGATCAAAAGAGGAGAGTATAGATCTAAATGGTTTTTTCATTGGCAGAACGTGGCGGCCATGTTGTTTTGATGACATCTGTCAAATCTTTTTTTTTATTATTCAGTTATACCTTTGTACTTGAAATCTATAGTACTATTATGAGAAACTTTTTTGTGTATCGTAGTGAACACGTCGCGCGGCGCTTATGTCGTCAAATATATGAATATGAATGGTGAGTAAATGTGAAACGTGAATACAGAGTGAGATGGTTATATTGATTCTGACAACAAAAAGGGGAATAAGTTAGTTAAAAAATTAAGATGTTTTCTTTATGACACCGACCAGACCAATAAAAACTTACCTTCCCTATACTTGCATATGAACTCAAAACAGTTCACACATAAGGTATATTATTTTACCTTTTTCTATAAAAACCTGGCTATTTGATTTGAAATTTTAAATTTTTGTAGTAAAGTTGAATGAATTAAATAACGGGGGTATGGCAATGCGCCCCCACTTAAAAATGGTTGAGGTTGCTCATCTTAGGCTAGGAACGCACTTGCAATTTCAATCGCGCGGTTGTCCAGTCGCAAAAATATAACACAATGAGTTTAAATGAGAATGAACGCAATTTGTTTAATTTTTCAGGCGATCCGATTGTCGTAAGTTAAAATGAAACAAATTCACTCAAATGGATGTGCTCACGTTTGCGATTTAAATTACTGAGACTTAAAAATCGTAGTCGCAACAAGAAATTGTTATGCACGCACTTGTAATTTTTAATCGCACGATTTCTTATCCGCAAGGAATAAGACACATGTCGTTAAATGTAAATGCACGCACATGCGACTTAAAAATCGTAGCGATTATAAAATTTCAAGCGATTTTTCTGTCGCTACTTGTTTGTAGCAAATACGTGCACTCACATAAAAAGTAGTGTATTTTAGTTTTTTCGATTAAATAATCGCGCACAAAAAATCTCCAGTGCTTGTATGACAATAATTTGTAGCGACTACGACTTTTTAATCGCCTCGGCGAAAAATCGCAAGTGCGGTCCTAGCCTAATTCTTGTCAGTATTAAAATGGGTTTCATTAAGAAGTGTTGTGCAGTGGCTCTTTTGTAACGTTAAAAGTGTACTTAAAAACGTAAAAAAAGTATTGGGTGCATCCGGTTATAAGGGGTAGATAATTATAAGTAGGGTTCGGATTTTCATGCAAATGCATATTTTTTTAGGAACACCTTGGAAGCAATGCAACTAATTATGTATATGAATCAAGAAACTTCCTTTAAAATGGCATTTAACCGTTAGTGCATATTTTTGCATATTTTACTATAAATGCATATTTTGCATTTTTTTGTGCGTATTTTACTATAAATGCATATTTTTTATAATAAATTTATATTTTTAGAGTACCTACCTATATTGTTCAAAAACAAAACTAGACATTAAAAAAAACATAAATTTTATGTCATTGCAAACAAACCTTGAGACTATTATCTATTTCTTTTATTCATTTCACAATCTTGAACCATATTCAAACAAGTTAACGAGCGTTCACTGTAGTATCATACTAATACCTTAATTATAGGCTGTTTAAAATTTTGCGCCAATCTATTTTAATCGTTCAACACAAAAAGCACCAGGAATGTCAACAGCGTCATTTGGTCAAAATCCAAAATTTGCTGTTGCTCGTTACAATAACACAAAATGCAACGATAATAAGACGTATAAATGTCAAAAAATTACAACACGATGCTGGTTTAATGTGTTTGAAAAGTATTTGCTGGCCAGCGTGCTGTTTTGTTGTTGACGGCGCTGGTGCTGTTGCTGGTTTAATCTGTTTCGCGCATAAAGCTTAACACGTTTCATGTACAACAGCCAACTGTTTTCGCTTGCGACTACATACATATAAACCACTACATATAAACTGAAAAATGTTGACTGACGCACTCATGCTCAGTATTTGCCATACGAATTTTGTTCGAAATTTTATAAATATTTTTTTTTTCGTCAAAAACAGACAAAATTTTATTTAGTTAAAGCTAGGTAGTGGTTGAAAACATATTTCCGAAAAGTGGTTAATGGTATGTAACCCCCTATAACAAGTTTTTTATGCTAAAGCTTTTTTTACCTACTAAAGCTCCTCAAAAGTTTGAATAGTATTTCTAAAAATTTTTTTTGGATTTTTAAAAACAAATACAATTTTTTTTCAAAACTCAATATTTCGAAAACCCCATGTACGATTTTCTTAAGACTTGAAAACTAAAAGTTTTTTAATACAAACTACCAGATGTAAAAAAAAATTATTGCAGCTAAAAGTAACATATATACAATGTTAAAAATGGGTTTCGAAATCGTATTTTTCTCGAAAACGGCGCCTACAATTTCGACGAAATCTTTTTTTTTTAATAAATCTTACGATTTAGAAATTAGAATTAAATAGAAAAATTGTTGAAATTAAGATATAACTAACTACTACAGAATAATTTTTTCGAATTTTAAATATCTCATTATCGACATAACGGATTTCAATTAAATGTTTAATAGAGAAACAAAAAAGTAATAGAGAAAAAACAGTTTGAAAAACATTAGCGCAACATTTTAAACAGCTTAGTAATAAGGTATTAGTATGATACTATGTACTTAAAAATTTGCTACCTTTTTAGTAGATTACTAACTCTTTCTTAATTTTAAAGATATTTGCACAAAATTTTAATTGAATTAGTACGATACTAAAGCTGTTTTAGTATGATACTAGGTTAAAACAACGAATTTGCAAATTTTAATCGAATATAGCATCATACTTTCTCTACCATTTTATTAAAGTTAAAATCATCGCATAGCTACTTTATTTTTTTAGTATCGTGCTAGCTTCATATGGCTCTTTGACATTTGCAAACATCAAAAAAGGTTCGTGTACTTACTTTTTTACACGAAATGTCATTGTTTTAGGTGTGTTCAGAAGCAATTTATTAAGAAAATTCTTTTAGTACAATACTAGTTAGAGAATGTTTAAAATTAAGAATGAGTTAGTAAACTACTATAAAGTTAGCAAATTGTTAAGTAGTGTCATAGTAATACCTTAATAATAGGCTGTTTATAATTTTGCGCCATTAATTTTTCAAAAAAAACTTTGGAATTTTTTTTCAAGAAACCCAAAAAAATTTTTTTTTGAATATTTTTATTTATACACAATATTATTTTAAAATTAAGAGGGCTATTGCTGAAAATTTTTGGTTAAAATCGTTAGAGCAGTTAATGAGAAAGTCGAAAACAAAAAAAACGGTTCTATAACAGGTACCATTAATAACATTTTGCCCCAAATTTTTTTTATACAAAAATGTAGTCCATGTCCATAATATCACACATATTTTATATTTTTATCAAAATCGTTCGAGCCGTTTTTGAGATAAATAAGATTATGCATTACGGGTGTATGGTGGGTACCGTTAGTTTTGGAGCTAAAAAAAATTTCAATTTCACCTCTAGAGAATCACCGAAGACCTTTAAGTATCGAGTTTTAAGATCATAGGTAAAGTGGCTTAGACTCTAGATCGAGGTATAGACATACAGACAGACAGACGGAATTGTCGGACCCACTTTATTCGTCTCCACTATCATCATAATGTCAACTTTGATCAAAATCTCGAGTTTGATTTTTTTCCAAATGCAGAACTTGCCCTATAGTTGCTATGTATATCGCAAGTAAAAATGAAGTTTGTGCTAGTAACATTTGTTTTTAAAATTCTTAGTCTATTACATAAGAGCAAGTTCGTTTGACCCAGACGTTCGATGCAGACGATCAGCTACAGTTGATCGTTATGACGATAGTACTCGTACTATACTGATGCCAAATGACCATGGTAAGTATCACGGGGCTGCCATACATAATGTTAACGACCATTATAATCCATCAACAAAATATAAATTATAAAATCGTATTTCATTTAATAATAATTGAAAAAAAGATCATCGACCTGAAACATAAAACGCACCCTGTAAGCTGTAACTTCCATATGCTGAGTCATTAATAAATATTAAATAGCATAAGAAGTTGCTCTTATAAATAGTTACATTTTTGTATGACTTATTGTTTTCTTCTGAGTAACAGTTCTATTTTGTGTTCTTGATTCAGTCAACACGAATTTGCTTAAAAAAACAAAAACTAACGAAACAGTTGTGGGAAATATTATTGCCTTATTATTTACACAATTTGTTTCGCAATAATAAAATCGTGCCGTATCTACGAGCTGAATAAAACTTGTCCACAATTTTCTCATATAAAAGCTTCATACGAGTTACCCCATTGGCAGTTCATGTTTATTTGATTTCTTAATTCAAAATGATTAAGTTTGCCTTAGGAATATTTCTTCTCGTGTTGTTAGGTTTTAGTGGAATACTCGTAAGTCAAAGTACTCCAGCTCTATTGAATCCAGTAGATGATCTTATTATTCCACAAGGTGAAGACTTAAAACTAAGAAGTACCAGAGCGATTAAAAATGATATAATTGTGGTGGATGAACCGGAACCTATAAATAAGCCATTGAAGAAACGCGGAAATCGTATATTATATAATTTATAAGAAATATTTTATTAAAAGAATTGCTTAAGCTGTGATAGAAGTCGATCTTCAATATAAATAAAATTGTAACTCTACTCTATCTGGTAACGCATCACACAGAAGCTGGGTATACCATTTACGAGTAATATGTGTTTTTTTTTTTTTTTGTATAATTCCCTTGCAACAGTTCAGCGGCCATTAAAGAAGTGAATTTTATAGCAATGTAAAACAAAATGTTGTACCGTACATCGACTGAGTTTTATTTGTAATTTTGTTCCCGATTCTCGATGTATACAAAATCACTCTCAATCTTCGTATTTCAATAACACATCTTTGAAACTTCGTTCCTCAAATTTGAATCCTCTTTTGGAATGGAACTATAGACTCAAAGCAACAAAAATCGAAGTTCATCATCACTTCCACTTCATGACGTAGTGCAGATGATATTGTAATTTAGTGTGTTGGACTAGGGTTCGTCAAATGTCAATTGTCTATCGATAACTAAAAACTATTGAAAGTTTCGTAGTTTTAAAAAAAGATTTATCGATAGTATTTCACCTCCAAAGCTTACTACTGGTGAATTTCGCATTGGGGTGTGTACCAGTGGCGTAGCGTACCATCTCGGCACCCGGGGCGGGAGACCCATTTTTCCGCCCCCATTCAATACTAAATTAAATTTCGAGACATCATTTCACAGGCAATGAAGTATATTTTATTCAAAGTAAAATAGAATTAGCGGTTTCATAAACGGATTCTACGGGCCTTACATAGGAGGCTCGTGAGACAAAGCTGCATCTGCGGATTCATCTCCATGCACGCGTTTTTTCCTGCGAATTCTTCTCGTTTTTAGTTCGATTCCGAGTTTTTTCCAAAGAGTCTTAGAAAAGTCGATTGCGGCTTGGACGAAACGGTCTCTGCTCTCCACTAGGAGAGCTTTTAAAGCAGAGTTTCTGAGCACAATAATCCACACTCAGTCCACATTGCTGCAGGTAAATCTGTGCGTCATCTTCTTCAGGTAGCTCTGCAGCTCAAAAGCCAAGAAAAGTGAGGAAGTTGTACCACTGCATGACTGTCAGAAGAAGACTGGCTACCGATCCGTCAATTCTTCCAGTACCTCAAGAACTTCCACAAACGTATTTTAAAGCGTCTTTACAGTTTCACGAGGTTCACTTTTTCTGCAGGCTTGTGACTAGATGCTTGAGGTACTTCTGGTGAGTCGACTTCGTCTTGACCCTGCTCTATGGTGGGACCAGAACGACTTCCTACTTCGACGGCAGGCACGTCTTCTTCTTCTGCCTGTAAAATAAGTTATGCATTCCCATGAATATTGGCCGGAGGACAATTCTAGGCCACTCACGATTGTAGATGGAGGAATCTTATATCTTACTTACATTGGAATCACTTCCGCTGCTGCTGGATGCCGCCGAAGACGTTAACGTAGCTTTTGAACCAGAACTAGAACTGAATTATTTCACGTCTTCGCGTCTGCTTCTTTCTTAGCCTTTTTCTTGCGGTATTTCGCGCCGCTTCCTTTAACTCTTTTCATTTTCAAAAACTAGTTCAAAGGTTGAGTGAAGTACTAAGTGTTTAGTTTTAGAAGATTCAACAGTATTTAAACTATAAACAACACAATCGAAATAACTTTCTGTGATGCGGGAGGGAGCAAAAACATTAAGCTGGCTGAGACTATAATAACGTTTCCGTCAAATCCTAGTTATCTTATCATATCTCGCATATGCATATCATATGTTTAGGAACACTTCCTTTCAGTTTCGCGAGAGTTTCGGAACGTTTTGTTTTAGTTTCGCGACCAGCGCGACAATACGGAATAGACTCTTACGGCCCTACTCACCGTCTACAAATTCACGAAAATCAGCCGAGAGCGGTCAACGACGAACCACAGATAGGGTGGCAAATTTCAAATTTACATCATTGTTGTTTGTTACTTGTCAAACGATCTGTCATGAAACATATGATTTCTACTCTACCCGCATCACCGGCGACATTTTGCCGCCCCCTAGGCCTGCCGCCCGGGGCGGACCGCACCCCCCGCCAACCCTACGCCACGCCACTGGTGTGTACTACATTTCTCGTTTATAACGCAAACTCGTATAAGTTTTTATTAGAATCATCACCAAAAATCTAAAGTGTATTTTGTTTTGTGGAATTTTGACGGAAAGCCGTCGTCTATGTCTATGAAGTCTGCTTATAATGTTTATGGCTTAATGTTTCTAATTTCTGTGTGTTTTTGTTTGAATTAATTTTCAAGAACATCAGTGGAGATGTTCCACTGATTTTTTTTTAAATTGTCGATGTTATTAAAACCTATGAACATCGATGTTTAACGGACCCTACGTTATTAATTTTGTTAATAGTCATGTAAAGGGTCTTGGGTTTAATTTTTATCCGCTACAAAAATGTTTTTCAGGGGTTTGCTGCCCCTTGCGAGGAAATGACACTTCTTCCAAGTGTATCTATTGTCATGAAAGTGTATCTAAGCCGTTCAGAATCGGCAGAAAATTATCGGTCCTACCATTACTAGTAGCACGTACACGGGAATTGTTGAGAGTTGTAAGTCACTAGGTCCTGGCTCTCTACGATCACTGAAACACTGAATTTATTTATTTTAATAGGCTAGTATCGACTGAAAGAAATTTTTGGATTTTTTTTATAAAATATCTGTGGAGCAAGGTCTTTGAAAAAAAATATTTTCTTGTTTTAATTTCGAAGAAAATTGACATGTAAGGTAACTCCACTTCTAGTTAGTCTTCAAAAATAGCTTAAAGAAATACGACAAAACCATTGAGGATGCCGTTTGGCGATGTTTCTCCCGATCCGCCTTTTTGGATGAATGAAATAATGAACTCTGAAGGTTTTTTTTTTATAATTAGCACACACTCAAAGGTGAACATTAGGAAAAAAGGGAGGGGTAAGAAAGGAGGTGTCGGTGTACATTGGTTTTGAATTCTTGAACATTGCAATGACTGGGAAAGACAGAGCGTGGTAAGGAATTCCACATTCGCGTAGTACGGCTAAAAAACGAATCTCTGTACTTCACAGTACGACCAAAGTTGGGCTCGAGG
Organism: Chrysotoxum bicinctum; assembly: GCA_911387755.1. NCBI lineage: Eukaryota > Metazoa > Arthropoda > Insecta > Diptera > Syrphidae > Chrysotoxum > Chrysotoxum bicinctum. The sequence continues at coordinate 235,373,204 of OU426987.1, read as the reverse complement.
GTAAATTGATGGGCATTCCTAGAAGAGCGAGTATTACGGTTGAATTGTTTAATGTTAGTCAATGTACTGTGATATGTTTTGCTGCTGTTTGCCCGTAAAAAAAAATTAAAAATTATTCCAAGAAGATAACGTCCAAAATCACACTTCAAAGGTTGCGAAGTTGTGGTTCGTACGATTTATAATATGCATTATACTGAATGATCCGCTTTTTCAATCTTCCGATTGAAAAATAATAAAAAATCTGTGGAATAATGTAAAAGGGCCCTTGGCCATACAAAATAAGTATTATGACAATCGGCAGTTAAAGTTTGGAAGTAGATTAAATATTGATGTCAACATTTGCTAAGTATTAAGGAGATGTGTGTGATGTGGCACCGTCTTGTTGGAAACACAGGTTACATAGACCTAACACCTAACTGATCAAGTTTACAGGGAATTTTTCCAACATCTCTCGATAGCGGTCACTAGTAACTTTTACAGCATTGCAGTCGTTTACGTCTAAGGTGAGCTGTAAGACTCGAAAATTCCAATCTTACCGACGAATTGAAAATGTATATTATTTTTATTTTTCTGAGAATTTTAAGCAAACATGAAGGAAATATTCCCTACTCTTGTGCACAGCGTCTTTAGACGCCATTGCTCGGGTATTTCGCCATTAATTTCAAAAGATGAAAAAAAGACAACAAAAAAATGAGTTAAAATTTTAGGAAAACTTTTAATCTACATATTTTCTCGTTAATCGAAAAGGTATCATATTTGTTTATTTCTACTTGGGACTTTCCATTCTCAATTTCCTTAAAAGATTTTCAAAATAATACGTTTTTTAATACAATATAGAAGAAGTGCGACATTTATCTTATCTAAGAATAACGGTAGATACCCACCATACAAATGCTTAAAATGGTTTCCGGAAATGGTATTTTTTTTAAAACGGCGCCTAAAAGAAGTTGAGATTTAACTGACTTTTTTCGAATCTTGAATTTCTCATTACCGGCGTAACGAATTTTAATGAACATTTTTATAGAGATGATTACTTAAAGATTAAAAAAAAACTTTGTATTTAAAAACTTTTAAAAAATATATTTTTTGGATTTAAATTTGTGTATGTTTAAATATTCTATAAATCAAAAACGGGTCACTGATATTTTTTTGAGACTAAATTTTCATTTTCACAAATATAACAGGTAGGCCAAAAAACTTCTTGAACGATTTAAGTTTTTTGTTCTACCATAGATTCAAATTTGCTGAAGAAATCAAACGTTAACTGCAACTGTTAAAGGTTGTGTATATGAATAATTCCATGATCCTGAACGTTTTTCTTTAATAGAATCTGTTTGTAAAATCGTACCTCCCTTAAACATAGGAGCAAGTTCTTGCGACCCATTCCCACATTTTGTGTGAGGTGACAAAGGAAGAATACAGCAATTCGGAATGTCAACAATCACGACAAAAAACATAAATGTTAAAAAAGAGAGCCAAGTTCTCATAAACCACAAAAATTCTTCAAAATATGGATTGGTTTCTATGTTTCTGTACTTAAGAATTTCAATATTAAACTTCATATACTTAGAATTTGGCGTACTTTTAGATATCACTACTTTTAACGGCTGTCTAGTTAACCACAGGATTTTTGTATAATGAGAACTTGGCTCCCTTTTTTTAATTTTTGTTGTGATTTCAACCCTCTGCAGGGATATTATTTTGTCAGGTGAGCATTTCAAAAGACCTCAGTGAAGTTAGTGGGGTGAAATTCAAAAGTGACCAGATATCAAGATAAATTTCTGTAGAAGTTTTCGTCTATACATAGATTATATAGCAATGACACTGATGAACATAGAAGTTCCTCCACTCTAAAAAATTTGATTATTCAAAAATAATCGGAAGAGCTCCATATAATTTAAAAGAATTTTTAAAAAAGTGTGTGGATGCCACGCCTCCTGAATAGAATACCTCAAATTTTCTCTTTCAATGCACCGAAAGACCTACCATTGTTTGAAATTAAAATATTCTAGGGTGTCGGGAAGTGCTCCATCATTTTTGTGGACTCTATTGATTAAATCAATTCAAAGATTTTGCGACCTTTAGTCCAAATACGTTTCACCCAGACACGATAGTTGGGTTCATCATTTAGATCGTTAGATACTGTCAAACACTTCTAAGACGCAATATATTATTTTATGGTTATCAACGCAAATACATTTTTGAAGTCCTTTATCTCAGAAACTACTAATACTAAAGATTTGAAATTTGTCCTCGATAAACTCAGCAAATACTGTGAATAAGAAATTTTTGACTTTATTGATACTGAAATTGGAAGGCGCTAGAAAATCGCCCAAAATGTGTTCCTGTATGAAGGGCTTTGTGCCGGGAAGATGGGAACAACTTGATTTAAAACTAAAATAAGAGAATGGATTTGAGCCCCCACACGCTTAGGTGTTGAAGATGAAAATTCCGAACTTGGGACTTAACAGACCATTTTTTTCTTTCAAGCAAATCAATAAAATTATTTTGGAAACTAAATCTCTGATTCCAATAAATTGGTTGAATTATGTCTGTATACTGTGTTCTTGCAGAAAACCATTCTTTTTTCAAATATACATCATTGCCTTCCACACAAACACACCCGTAATACTAATTCGCAAAATTTTTTCCTGGCAATTTACTTTGCGGAACGTCCACCGATTCCTTTTTATTGTCAAGACCGAAAATATCAATATCCTAAGCGAAAGGCAATGCAGAAGTTTTGAATTAAAAACAATGCTTTATGGTCCTTGAAATTTTATTTTCAATTGGCTTTTTTTAAGGGCAGCCTCGCCGCTCGGCTCGTTGCTTTTGCTGTTCCTTCGAGTCATTGGCATTTGTATTATTTGGCCTGGTTGTCTGGGAACGCAAAATTTTTTTTTTTTTTTATTTTGTCTTCTCCTCACAAAAAATGGCTTCCAGAATTTGAATTCGGCATAAAGAAACAGACGGATGAAGTCAAAAAGTTTTGCTCCCAGTTAATTCCCCCAAATCGTTTTTTTCCTTTTTCTGATGCCCCTCATCCCCTCATCCCCCCAACCCACGACATCAGTCGATATTTCGTAACTGATTCCAATTTGTTGACAATACACATGGTATCTAGGATTCAATTGTCAAATCATGCGTAGATTGTAATCATAAAATCCACTGACTTGGAACGATGGCTGCAAACAACCCTTCGACTTCAATGGCATATCATTGTTGTGCCAGCGATAGAAAATTTATGACCCCCCAGAAAAGTTTATCGGGGCCGAAAAACCATGTCTCTTTCAAAAAGGAGTTTGTGTGTTCGTTTTTAGCCAGCGCTGCACTGCGTTGGTTCACTTTTCTGTGTCAGTTGTTGTACTCATGCTGAAGCTGGGTGATGGCAGCAAAACGACGAAAAGATATAAAATTATCGAAAATCGTCCTTTCGAGGACTTTCTGTGCAATTCACTAAAATACACGAGAATTCAACTCCGCCCAGTCACTCGCTTGTGGAAGACTTTGATTTAGATGTTTTATACGTCTGCCAGAGGTTTATTGGCTTCGCATCAGATAAGACTTCGATTGGCACTCTATTTTCTTTATTTTTCGCTTTTTCAATTTTTTGTTTTTATTTCCTTCCTTTTTATTTTGTTTGATTGCATCCTTTGGCAGTGTAAAAGTTCTTTGGTCCTTCTTGCCTGTTTTCTTAAAAGCTGATGGTATGTCAGAAGTTTTTGGTTTGTTGACCCTTTATGACTATGTGATGCAAGGAATCAAGGTTCGCATCAATTTCAAGGAGGATTTTCAAAAAAAAAAAAAAAAGGATAAAATTTGTTGTAGGTACAGTAGAACGCCGATTATCCGAATTAATTGGGACCGGGGTCGTTTCGGATAATCGAAAATTCGGATAATCGGACATAGACTGTTAATAAAGAAAAACGAACTATGTATTACACATATAGAATAAATTTTATTAAGTTTAACAAACACAGTTCTACATTATGTAAGTATCTAGTGCACTAAAGAAAGAGAGAGAGAGAGAGAGAGAGAGAGCATCAGCGTCGCGGCAGATAATATACGAAACCCCGTGCGCTCACTTGAACATCTCGATCAAAGTAAGTTGTCTCGACGTTGAAGCTCGTTTCCGTGCGGCAAGGTCATGCAGACGCCGGTCGGCAAGAAGTTGTATACCGTCGCATTCGGTTTTATACTGTGTCCAACAAAAATTGTCAGTACATGAAAGATAGGACGTTTGTCTCTCATTCTGGTTGTATTGCCATGCATAAGTGTGTCGCCTTTTAAAGCTCTCACAGGGATTCCGTAGTTTAAATTATAAATCGCCGCAGATGAGAGTAAAAAACGCGTAGGGCTACCGTCTGCCGATTCAAAACGACTGAAAACAATATTCAATTTACCTTTTCCCACAACGCCAAGCGGTAAGATAATAGGCGCGTTTTTTTTAAGTTGAAAAGCAATACGACTCAACATACTCATCTTCCTAAAATGTGTTCTCAAAAGCTTCAAATCCCAAAAACTCCTTAATAAAAACCACTAAAAAAGCTCATTGCTTGCAATTGAGCATGATAATGGTAACTCTGTTTTGATGTAGATAAAGAGCGCACGACCGTATTGAGTGACACTTGACACTCTTGATCTTGACAGTAGAGCTGTGTAAACCGTTCATTTTAAATGATCGAATCATTCAACAATCGATTACGAAAATGATCCGATCATTTCAATCAATCGATCATTCGATCATTTTCATTTCACTGAAATTATTCAATATTGTTCCTATTCGATTTTAATTTCGATTTCGATGATAAGATTGACTTGTGGCATTGATACTCGTAGTTCTCACAAAATACTCTATTATTGTTAGCCATAAATTGCCAAGAAACATCGAATGATAGCTACTTTGTACATGGATTAAAAAGTGCCAAAAAATTCAAGAAAAAGAGATTTTATTTGTTGCTTCGGAAAAGAGCAATTTCAGGGCTTTCCGCTAACATTTGGTACTAAATACTCTTTGTACGTCAAAACTGAATTCATCCTCTATTCGTCAAGTCATAAACTGTCAAATTCCATCAAAGGATGGCTACGATGTCGATGGATTAAGAAACGTCCAAAAATCTACATTAAATATACCGGATCCTGATACATCAAATAACATCAGTTCAAACCAACAATTGTTTTGGCCTACAACATCAACAACTAACCCGATGAATCATGTTCTTCAATGCCGAGGTTAACCCAGAAATTCCAGTCCACCGTCGGTTTGGCGTTCATAATCCACATAGATTGAATCAGAACAAATGGAATCGAGTACATCATGGTTAATCGAGTCAACTGATATCGATAATCGAGACTCATTGAAATAATTGAGATTGGAATAGAAAATCGAGAATGATTGAGATCGATTAAAATGATTGATTTCGATCATCAATACTTTTCGATGATCGGATCAAAAAAATCGAATCGATCCTGATTGACACAGCTCTACTTGACAGTATCTCACCAGCAGTGGGATACGACGCCGACGGTCGTGTTGGGGTGTACAACTTTTTGCAAAGAATTACAACAACAATTCCTTAAGAAAAGTCAGTGGCTTGCTCTCTTTTTAGTGGCATTTTGCCTAACGCATTGTAGTGAGGGTGCATAAGGCGCCACTGCTTTACACAATAAGTGTATTGACAATAAGTGTATTGACGCCTCTAGGCACATCTGACCATAGTGTTATATCTGCAAATTTTTCGTGTCAAACAAATCCAGTTAGAGAAAGAGCTCCTAGAAGAACCGTATGGCAGTACGAGAAAGCCAACTGGAACGGTTTGAATAACTTTTTCAGGATCTTTAACTGGTCACTATGCTTCCTCGATAGTGACGTAGACTCCAGCGCAGATATGATAACTAACATTATTCTTTTGGGAATGAAACATTTTATCCCGAATAGGGTTAAAAGTATCAGACCCAAGGATAATTCATGGTTTGATTTGATCTGTAAAGAGGTTATCAAGGAAAAAGGAGGTAAGCTTCCGGTGTTTTAGAGCCAACCCAACTGAGGAAAACCGGAAAAAGTTCAAACAAGCCAGGAAGGCCTGCAACGCCCATATTCGACGGACCAAATTTTTACATGATCAAAAATCAAGGCAAAAAATACTGCAATGTCCCAAAGGCAGTAAGAATTTTTGGTCATTTGTAAAAAATATGAGGAATTCTTCCTCTTCCTCGGTTCCTACGCTTGTTGTCAATGACACTCCTTTCGTTAGCTCTATTGATAAAGCTAACTTGTTTGTAAGGCAGTTCGCCGCAAATTCCACCTTGCCAGATAGTGTCATGACTCCCCCAATTCTTGAGCGCGTTAGTGATTCTATGGGACAAATCTTTTTTCGCACTCGTACCGTGGCAAGAGTCCTGAAAGATCTCAACATTCATAAATCCGCTGGTCCGGATGGTATCCCCGCTATTATTCTGAAGAGGTGTTCTTCCACGCTAGCAAAACCCCTGCGTAAGCTTTTCCATCTGTCCTATTCTTCAGGGCTCGTTCCGAGTAGTTGGAAAACTGCATTTGTTCAGCCAATTCCCAAAAAAGGCGAATCTTCTTCTCCCTCAAATTATCGACCGATCGCACTAACGTCTCTTCTTTCTAAGGTCATGGAAACGCTGATTAATTATCAGCTTAAGAAATATCTTGAGGAACGAAAGCTTCTTAATGACCGGCAGTATGGCTTTCGTAGCAATAGGTCCACAGGTGATTTGATGGTTTATCTAACCGAAAAGTGGAACAAATCTTTACATTGTTTCGGAGAAAGTAAGATTATTGCACTTGATATTTCAAAGGCATTTGATAAAGTCTGGCATCTTGCTCTTTTATCGAAAATGCGTGCTTTCGGGATCGACGAATCCCTACTTCTTTGGATTAGAAATTTTCTTTCGAACCGTTCAATACAAGTTGTACTAGACGGATTCAAGTCTGAAACCCACAAGATAAATGCTGGTGTGCCCCAGGGCTCCGTTTTGTCCCCAACCCTCTTCCTCATTTTTATTAATGATCTCCTGTCTGTAACTTCTAATCCAATTAATTGTTTCGCTGACGATAGTACTCTTAGCTTTTCATATTCGTTTTCAGACTCACATCCCTCCTCTTCGGATGTGGAACTGCAACGACAAAATATGATAAGCACATTAAATTACGACCTAAACAGCATTGTGCAATGGGGAATAAGAAACCGTGTCGAATTTAATGCTTCGAAAACCCAATGCTGTCTTATATCGTTAAAGCGAGATATACCCCCCTTGCCACTATCTAGGAGTGGCACTTGCATCAATGAAACTGAACATCTCGATATTCTCGGTATGTGCATCACGAACCACCTCTTGTGGAACACTCACATACGCGATGTTGCCAAAAATGCCGCAAGATGTTTGGGTTTTCTGAGACGGTGCAAGAAATTTTTCTCTCCTTCTGATCTGGCTACAATCTATAAAACCTATATACGTCCAAAACTTGAGTATAACTCCCATCTATGGGCTGGTGCTCCAGTAACTTATTTAAGTCTCTTGGACAGTATTCAAAGAAGAGCTTTTAAAATGATTGGTGATAATAACATCATTGACTCATTTACGTCACTCCAACATCGTCGTAATGTTTCTTGCCTCACCCTTTTTTACCGTTATTTTAACGGACTATGCTCTAGTGAAATAGCCTGCTGCATTCCTCCCCTTAAACAATTTAACCGTAATACTCGCACTTCTAGGAATGCCCATCAGTTTACCCTTGAGCCCAACTTCGGCCGTACTGTGAAGTACAGAGATTCGTTCTTCAGCCGTACTACGCGAATGTGGAATTCTTTGCCACGCTCTGTCTTTCCCAGTCATTGCAATGTTCAAGAATTTAAAACCAATGTACACCGACACCTCCTTTCTATCCCTTACCTTTTTTCTTAATGTTCACACTGTGTCTCTGGCATATTAAGGGTATACAAACCCCTTGAGTGTGCGCCGATTATAAAAAAAAAAAAAAAAAAAAAAGAAAAAGCTCTCCCATAAGGCCTGTACTGACAATTTTTGTTGGACAGAGTATAATTTTTCATATTACCTATGCTTAGGACTGATTGGGATAATCGGCGTTCTACTGTACTCGTATATAGTAAGGAAAACTTTTTTAGTAGTTTTATTAAAGTATTGGGTTTGGATTGATTTTTACTTTTCTTTAGAATACAAATAAATTAAATAACAAATAAACCAACGAATAAGTTATTAAGTAAATAAACACAAATAATACATATGTATATAATAATGAATAATATTTTTTTTTTAAATAAAATACATAAAGATAAATAATTTATAAATTATAAAATTTTAAAACAAATTTGATATATCAGAAATAAATTTTATTTTCATTATACAATTTCAATATAACGAGTGGTGATTTTTTAAGAGCTATCGAAAATTAAAAAAAAACATAAAATTCAGAAAATGTTTGAAGATTATTTCATGCAAATGTTGGCCGCGGCTGCGCCTCAAATGGTCCATCCGCTTAGTCCAATTTTTGCATACTCTTTCTAACATTTCGGCCGGTATCTCACGAATAAATGCTTCATTGTCGGCTTCCAATGCATCAATCGAAGCGGGTTTGTCACTTTAGACATGATCCTTAACATTGCCCCACAAAAAATAGTCTAGAGGAGTTAAATCGCAATATCTAGGCGAACAATTGACCGGCCCTAAACGTGAAATAAACTGTTCACCGAACTCGCCTCTCAATTGTTGAAACCACATGTCAAGCAAGTCAAGCTGTTCCAGTTTGTGCAAAAAAAAGTTTGTCATCTTTAAAGAAATACGGCACGAAACGTGCGTGAGCTGTCAAAATCAGTCTTGCCAAAAAGAAAATAGCAAAAAAATCACCTTTTACTATATATGAGGAGAACTTCACTTATTATTGGTTCTCCAATTTCTTAATAAAAGAATAGGAATTTTAAAGTATAAGACCAAGGATAAAAGACGACTTGTTGTTAACTCACATAATTCAGAGTACACATTTACATTTTTATTGAAGTTAAGAGAAAATTAGATTTTACAAATTAAGTATAACACAGACTGTTTCATTTTTACAAGAAAAAATGGGATCAAAATCAATACTGACAAATCGGAGCTTATCTGCTGCAGGAGACCTCGTGAGTACAGATCTCGTTTAGCAACCACCTGCAGAAACTTAGTTCTTAAACTTTCAGATGGATCCACCTTTGCAGTCAAAAAGAACGTCAAGTACCTGGGTATCAACTTCAACGAGTACCTAAGGTTCAAGCCGCACTCAAGAAGTATACTCAGAAAAGCCAACTTGGCATTCCACCGGCTACACCCTTTGATGAGGAGAAGATCAGGACTTAGCCAACAGACGAAGGTGCTCATTTACAAACAACTTCTCAGGCCAGTTATCAGCTAATGTTTTCCAGTCTGGTTTACGATCTCAAAGACAGCGATGAAGGAACTCCAAATCTTCGAGAGCAAGATGCTAAGAATCTGCACTGGACTCCACTTCGACCAGCAGCGAGCAAAACACTACAGGAACGAGGACATTTACACAGAAGCAAAAATAATACTGCTCGACAAATACCTTCTTAATTCAGCAAAGAAGATGGTTCAAAACACCGTCAATCACCATAATCACCTTGTGAGAAGGATGGGGACCGAGCAACGACATCCCGAGTCGAGGTACTTCAGTGTGATGGAAACCCTGGACGACACTATTTTTAAAATGTTTGTAAATCTTTTTTATATTCTTAAGAGATTGTAAGGTCCCAAGCAGTGGTACCACTTTACTTCAATTGAAGTAGATCTACTTCTTTTTTGCAAAATATTTTAAAATCTACTTCCTACTTCGCACCAGCAGCAAAATACTGAAATCTACTTCATTTTAAAAATCTCTGTTTCAATCTACTTCAATTTTACAAAATAAAGCCCAAATCTACTTCTTTTTCGCTATTGCACTCTAAGTAGTAGTATATAACCTCATAATTACCATACAATAAAAGAACGTCAACACAATCCAAATACACAAATGAGTAATTTTATGCGAAATTTGTTTAAAATTAAAAGAAATGTATTGACAATTTTAAAAACATATTTAATAGGTACTATGTATTCATTTAAGGAAAAAAATTTTTGTATGCAACATTTTTTCTAAAAGCAAGTAAAAAGCCATTTTGAAATCTACTTCGATTTTTCTCAATTTACTTCACTTTTTTCTTCAAATCTACTTCGACTTTTTTTCCGGAAGTGGTAACGCTGGTCCCAAGTCAAAAAATAAAAATCGAAGATCTTGTGAAATATGGGAGCGTAACGGAATTCCGCTTTTTATGATCCCGTTTTTTCAAAAATCCCGCAAAAAAAGTTTCAACAAAAAAAATGGCAGGCACTCATTACATCAGTCCCTGTAGACTGAAAAAGTCGCGCAAGTGAAACGTAATCGCCCAAGGAGTCCCAATAACGTAGTTGAAGAGGTCAAAAATGTATCTAAAAAAAAAAACTGATTCCGCCAAAGCAATGCCTAAAAAACTGAAGGATGACAGATGATTTCTATAAAAGGAATAATATTAGCAGACAAGTGCCGGGTATAAAAGATGTGAAATCGATTAAGTCGGAAGTTAAGAATCGAGAAGAGCACAATGACCATGAGCATTCATGAAGTTAAGTTTTCGATGTTTTTATTGAGTCTGAATCTCCAACAAGGGTCTTTTGAACACGCTATATTACCAGTAGATCCATGCTCTAAAATACCGTTCTGTTTTAACAGCAGCAATATTGCCAAAAGTTATTTCCGCAGGTTTGTTTCACTTTCCTCTAGACAAATCTTTATTTTCATTTCGTTCTAGTTCTAAACGATCAAAACGTTTGTTTCATAAAGCTTTTAGTTTTTATAACTACAGTAAATATCAACAAAGTATCTTTATCTATCATGTATGTGCCTTATTTTAAGTTAATATTTCGTTGCTTACTTTTGTTTTCTATCTTTATTTTTATTTATTTAGTTAATTGAATCAACATCGTTCCATATATGAATAGCATGATAAATGTTTCACAATTAACAGAATTTGTGTTTTTTGTACTATGATCTAGAAAAGTCGGGCCAATTCTGATGCACCCGCGATCGCACTGTGAAACCATTCTTCTGCCAAATTATTTATTATATTTTAGAATTCTAAATGGATTAAAAATAAATATAGGTAAAAATGTAGGTATCCCTTCAAGTAATAATTTCATTAAATATTTTGCTTATTTTATTATTAAATGTACTTCAAATGAGTCTAAATGTTGCACCCGCTATAATGGAATCACCCAAGACTCACTTTCATAAGACAATATAATCATTTGAACATGTTTTGGAACGCTATAGCCATATCCATGTCGATTTGACATAACAGAATAAATAAACGACAGCCATTTTGAAAATACCATGAATTATTTATGTACTCGTATTATTTTTCAAATGAAGCTGAGTAGACACACTATAACCAAATCACAGAGTTTTCAAATTGACTCTTCAAAGTAAAAAAAAAATACATTTTCGCTGTTTTTTGTTGTTTTTAAATACATATGCACATATTTTCGGTTTTATTCTTTTTATAATACTTATACATTTATATAAATTTAGTGTAAATGGAAATGCAGGTAATTAATCAGTTTTACCCTTAACCAAAGGCAATGGCGCAGAACTATTTGTATCTAGTTGCTCCAAAATGGGTCCCAATAAAATTGCAGCTATCCCAATGATTAGCAGGAACAAAACAAACAAATATAAAAGAACATACTCCAGCATTATGCAAAATTATTTATTTCGTAGGTGACTTTCAGTTAACAAAAAAAAAATAGAACTGCTTTCGTTGAAATAACACTTTCTACTCTGTTTCTCTATGATAACGTAATTCTCAAAAGCCAAGGGTGTATACAATGACAAAACCTCAAATAAAACGTGAAAAGATAAATATTATACAAAATCAACAGAACAGAACATTGCTCCAAAACAGTGTTGACTTTTGAGAGAATGATGTCGATAAGGCCAGGCGCGCACATTCAATTTTTAGTTTCGCAACTATTTAGTTGCTAAAATGAAACATATGGGCTTATATGGGACACCGCGCAATTAGAGCAACTCGATTCTCGAAACTAAAAAGTTTGTGTTTTGACACAAACTAAACGATTGCCTCGCAACAGTGTAAGGTAGAAAAGAGTGCGAGCGTGAGTAAAGATTTGCCAGTGCGCGGTTCTCTTTCAACTGGTGATTAAACTATTTGATTTCGATCACAGTTGCCAGTGGGTAGGAATAAGGCAGTTTCCCAAAAACTAATCGATGATTTAATCAGAGATGATTGTTAATAATTGTAAACTAAAGAAATTCACAAATCTTGATAATTTTACTTATGAAAGCCTTTAACAAATACAAAAAAAAAAAATAAGAACAGCATCAAAATGACGAAAGCACTGCCTTACTATCGTCATTTTGTTAGCTCTGTTAGCTGAGTAGAGCAATAAAGCTATAATCGTTTTGTAAATATAGAGGTGGTTTTCTAATTAACGAACAATACCTGGAAAAATAATTCATGTTCTAAAAAAAAAATGCACGACTAGCTTGCTCTTATGCTTAAGAGCCTGGAAATTTTAAAAATGATTGTTATTAGAGAAAAATATTCATAATTATAAAATTTATTTTTAAATGGCTGAAACAACTTCTTTATTGCTTACGGCTAGGTACATAATAGGGCACACGCAAATATACATAAATGTTTAAAAAAATCTTGATACAAGAACTCATTGTTACTTGCGACTATAAGGAAAGTTATGCATTCGGAAAAAAAACGAACTAGAGATTTTTATCAAAGCTGACATTACGATGATAGCGAAGACTAAAAAAGTGGGTCTCGCAATTTTGTCTGTCTGTCTGTTCGACTACAGCCTAAACGGCTCGGCCGATTTTCGTTAAACATTGTAGATATCGTTTTTGAATTTTTCCCCCCACACATTTTTTTCTTTTTTGAAGACCAAAAATAACGGTACTTGCCACACGATTGTTTTTAGAAATCTTATAAATATTTTTTTTTTCTCAAAAACTGTCCCATAGACTTTAAAAAAAAATCAAAAAATTTCATTTAGTTAAAGCTAGGTACTGGTTGATAAAATTTTACTAAAAATGTTTATTTTTGGTACCATTTTTTTTTATCTTCTCAAAAACGGTACTATCGATTTTTATCATTTTTACTTATGCTAAAGGTCCCCCCAAAAGTTTGAATATTATTGTGCATTCAAATTAAAAAAAAAATTGGATTTGGAAAAAATATTCAAAAATTTTTTTTTTTCAAAACTCAATATAGGTATTTAGAAAACCCCATCCTCGATTTTTTTTAAACTTGATAAATAAAAGTTTCTTATAATAATCTACAAGATGTGGGAAAAAATTATTTTTCCTAAAAATAACAGTACCCAACATGCAAATGCAAAAAAATGGTTTTCGAAAATCGAATTTTTCTCGAAAACGGTTCCGAGAATTTTGATAAGATTTTTTCTATTTCGATTAATTTTTACGATCTATAATTTAATAAGATTGTGAATAATGTACCTACCGTAAAACCCTTTCTTCGAATTTTGAATTTCTCATTATCGGCATAACGGATTTTAATGAAATTTCTTATAGAGAAGCTTCTAAAAAACATTGCATTTCAAGACTTTAAAAAAAATATTTTTTGAATTTTGAAAAAAAAAAAAATCTATTTTTTTTTTTGGAAAATTCGATATCTCAAAAAACGGTTCAATATTTTTCTTAGAAATTTATTTTTTAGCCGTATAATAATAAGAACTTTTAGTTGGCGTAGAAAAATTTTTTCTTAAAAATGTTTTAAGAAATTTGTATATAAAATCTTATTTTTTTAAGAAACCACTACAACGACTTATAATTTTTGTTCTTGCATAAACTAATATTTGCTTGAATCACATGGCATTCTGTTCTTAGCTCCAACTACAAAAGGAGTTGTGTCTATTAGTCATTAAAAAAACGATTTGTATGCTTATGAACAGTTTTTCAGCTAGGTTCTACATTTCACTTTCACTCGAAATGACATCGAAAATAAAATTCGGTGTTCAACAATGCGATTTTATCGATTTCAATTTCGAATTTATCGAAATCGAAACAAAGTGAAATTGTAATTTTCCACAATACGATTTCATCGATTTCAAAGCGATTTCAAATCGCTCTTGTTCATTTCATGTTATGTAGTGAAACAAAAGAGACGCGATTAAATATGTAAGTAAAAAAAATGATTTTTACTTGCGATATATGTAGGTATTATAGGGCAAGTTCTACATTTGGAAAAAAAATCGAACTCGAGATTTTGATCAAAGTTGACATTACGATGATAATGAAGACGAATAAAGTGGGTCCGACAATTCCGTCTGTCCGTCTGTATGTCTGTCTGTCAGTCTGTCAGTCTGTCAGTCTGTCAGTCTGTCAGTCTGTCAGTCTGTCAGTCTGTCAGTCTGTCAGTCTGTCAGTCTGTCAGTCTGTCAGTCTGTCAGTCTGTCAGTCTGTCAGTCTGTCAGTCTGTCAGTCTGTCAGTCTGTCAGTCTGTCAGTCTGTCAGTCTGACAGTCTGTCAGTCTGTCAGTCTGTCTGTCTGTCTGTATGTCTGTACCTCGGACTAAATCCTAAACTACTGGAGGTATTTTCTTCAAACTTGGTACTTAAGAGTCTTCGGTGATTCCCTAGAGGGGAAATTGAAATTTTTTTTTAGCTCTAAAACTAACGGTATGGGGGGTATACACCCGTAATGCATAATCTTATTTATCTCGAAAATGGCTCAAACGATTTTAATAAACGAAAATTAGTGTGATATTATGGACATGGACTATATTTTGGTCAAAAAAAAATTGGGGGAAATGTTATTAGGGGTACCTGTCATGGAACTGTTTTTTTGATTTTCGAATTTCTCACCAACAACGGCTCTAACGATTTTTTCCAAAATTCTTACGCAGGATCTGCTTTACATTTAAAAAATATTAATAAAAATTTTTTTCGAAAAAAAAGTTTTTGGATTTTTAAAAAAATAATACATTTTTTTTTTTTGAAAATTTAATATCCTGAAAACCGATACACGATTAAATTTTTAAATTACGTTTTAAAATTTTTTTTATTAAATACTAACAATTTGCATATCAATTTTGTTTAGAAAAATTTTGAGGAAAATTTAGTACACAAAAAACATGTTTCAGTGTGTCTGTATGTCTGTACCTCGAACTACAGTCTAAACCACTGGACCTATTTCTTTCAATCTCCGTAGTTAAGGGTTTTCGATGATTCCCTAGAGGAGAAATTGATCCCTTAATGCAAAATCTTATTTATCTCGAAAACTGATCTAACGATTTTGATAAGAAAATTACGTGTGATATTATGGACATGGACTACATTTTGGTCAAACAAAATTTTGGGGAAAAATGTTATTAACAATATGTACCTGGCATAAAACCATTTTGTTGATTTTCGACGTTCTCATTAACGGCTCTAAGGATCTTAACCAAACATTTTCAGCAGGAGTTTAAAATAATATTGCACACAGAAAAAAAACCCAATGTAAAATCAATATGAAAAACTGTTGTTTTTATAATATTGGAATATTCTCATTTCTCATTTATTAGATTTAGATTTGAAATTGTTTCATTTTGAACAGGTATTTTTTATAGTTGCTTTAATCCGAATTCCACTTAATTTAACGTTTAAAAATGTATGATTGCGATTTGAATGGAAATCATGTTAAAATGAAAATGTTTGACCAAACAAATTTCAGAATTTTTCTTTCAATATTGAAACAAAATTATTTCGTGTTTATTTAACATGGAATCGAATAAAAACAATATTGAAATTTGTGAATCTCATGCCTTTTGCTTTGAGTTTCCAGACGTTATTTAGCTTGTATTTGATTTAATGAGAGACAAATAAAAATATGTCTAAAGACATGACTTCAGTTGAATATATAAAATTCATATTTTATTTCCAATATTTTTTAGTACCTTTATTTGTTTTGCTATTGCACTGCCACATTTTTTTTTTGTGTATACAACATGAAACATTCTTAATTCTTTTATTTTCTTGATCGTAATTTTTACTATATTAGTGTTTTTTCTTCCTTTATTTACTTACTTCTAAATAAAACTACAACGGTTCGTGTTGAATTAAAGTTCAATGATTTGGAAATAAAATATTTGCTTGTTAATTCAACATTAACCACTATTGAATTCTCCGTTATTTTTTTGTAAGTATGTCTGCTTTAAATTTATTTCAAGAAAACAACATTAGTTCGTATAAAATCAATATTGAATCGTGTTGAAGTGAAATTGGACAGTGTTCATATTAAATTGAATAGTGTAAAAAGTTTGCCAGAACCCTCAATAAAATCTGATTTCAAGCAGTTTTTTTCTTCATAGTTTGCGCATTCGAATCGTAGTCACAGTCGTAGTCTAGTTTAAATCGCAGTAAATCGGAGCGTGGTTAAAATTTAAAAAGATTATTTTAAGTTTCGGAACTATGGCTGTGCAAGTGCAAAGCAATAACTTAAATTTATTTAGTGAAGGCCAGCAAAACGCCTTAGGTGAGACCACTTTGTGTACGACCATAGATTTTAAATCGAACGAGCAAGGCAATATTATTAAGCTAGATGAACTGCTGGATAAATTTAATTTACCTGAAGTAAAATGTTATTTAATAAGTAAGTACCTATCTCAGGCAAATACATATTTGGTTTGAGCGATTAAACGAAAAAACGTTATTTATCATTGTGTTGAAAAATAAATACTTACTATAAAACCAATGAGTAAGTTATTTAGCGAGCGCTTTATAAACATAATATTTTGTTTCTTCTAGAGGCGTCAATTATATATGAGAGTTTAAAGTTATTCAAAAAGCTATATCACCTATTGGGTTGAGAGCGTGTTTCCGTTGTTTAGCTGGAGGAAAATTGAGGTAAAGCAAATTTTCTGAACTTGTTGATTTAATAAGTATTAAATTCCTTCATTTTAATATAGTTCGGTATTGACGATGGAGCTTTGTCTGATTCAATTGCAAACAAAGTAATTTCCTGGCTACAAAAACTGTCAAGGTTCTGCGTATCGCCATCAACTCTAACATCTGCCGTCTCAACAACAGTTGGAACTTCCCATTTATCCAAGGTACAGCATATTATTATTTTCTAACTAAGCATATTATTTATCATAGTTTTTATTTTGTTTTTAGAAACTTGAACTTCTTTTGCAAGACAGACTAAAAGGCAAAGTCGTTGTAGAGTTTCACCAGAACAATCAGCATCTGCTTGACTCCTTTCGGAACGATTTAATAAATAATATTTTAGGTGTTTTTTTTCTTAATAGAAAATTATCGCCGAAAGATTTTCCTCCAATCAAACTACGAGTACAATTTTTTTTTTTTTTTTTTTTAGGAATATTATTTTATAATCCGTGCGAAAAAGAAAAACCCTGGTGGTAAACTTTGGGATAAGTACGTCAACCAGAGGGCTAAGCATCCACGAACTTCGGTTGAATTCGGTGACAAGTTGGAAGAGATTTTTCTGATTGGGACAGCGTTAAAGAAAAATGGCAATATTGGCAATGCACTTTTGATTTGAGGCAGAAGGAATTAAAGAGTTCCATATCAAACTTTGAGTTTTTGACCAACTGGCCACTGTACACAAATGCAAGAGCTCACGAGCTGGTATGTTTATTCGCAACTTTTTAAATATGAATATCCATTTATAATTTTTTATTTAAATTAATATTGATTAATATTTAGATTAATTAGATTAATATGTGATTAGATTTAAGTGCAGTTTATACCTTAAACTATATGAATGTATGTATAAAATGAATAAATGAATAAAATGAAAACCAATTTGAACTTTTTACTAAAACCGATTTACTTTATGTTTGTATGTAAACATAATCACCAATTCAACAGGAAAGTAGTGTTATTTTTACATGCTGGTAGTTTTAATTCAATGAGAATCTTCATTTAATTTTAAAGTGAGAATCATTTTGATTTTACAGGGTTCTTCATGTTGTTTTAAGATGGCAAGTGATTGTTTTAAAAGGAATGATCATATTATTTTGAAGTGAAGTTCATTTTAATTTAATAAGAACGTTCATATCAATTTTAAGAGATTATCATTTCGATTCAACAGTAGTCTTCGTGTTATTTTAATATGAGGTCCAATTTGATTCAAGAGGAAATTTGTATCATTTTAACATGACAACAAACATAATTCAACCGGAATCATCGAGTTGTATCAATATGGTATCCTTTTCAATTTAAGTGAATTTCATGTTATTTTTACACAAAAGGGTTTTAAAGGAAAAACATTTTAAATTAACCCGAAACACCATTGAAGCAAAATCATTGCCAAAAAATGTTGAATCATGTTTATTTTTTTTGATTTTACATTGTTTTTTTTCTGTGTGTGTATATAAAAATATTCGAAAATATATTTGTTGTTTTTTTTTTTTTTTTTTTTTTTTGAAAAATCAATATCTTCAAAACCTATGAAAGATTATTTTTTGAGATTATTTCCTAAAATCAATATTATTATATACTTAAAATTCGCATACCACATTTTTTCTTGAAAAATTTTAAAGAAATTTCTTATATAAAAAATGTATTTAACAATAAAACGTTTTTTTTAAAGTTTGTTTGCAAAAATTCATACTTTTCTAGAAATCAGACGGAAATTTTATGCATTTGAACACTATTATCTCATTAAATCCATGTTATATATTTATAAAATGTATCTTGAATTCCAGAGTACTTTTACATAAGAGCAAGTTCGTGCGATCCAGTCGTGCATTTTATTTCTTCTGCATATTTATTTCAGCCTGCAACAGCAAAACGATCAATGCAGCACTCATTATACGATATATTATAAAATTTGTAGCACGTAATTGGTATTTTTATATTTTGAACAATAAAAAATATTACCAAGAAAACAATTTGCCAAAGTAAAAACACTTCAATAATATCCCAAATGACAGATGTCAACTATTTTCAATTTGACGAAAAATGAAAAATTCGAAGTTAACAGATCGCTCTAAATGCAGAACACTGAAAATGAATTCACTTGATTTGCAATTTCGATTTCCGTTTCATTTTACTCGAATCCTGAAGCCTAGCTGTTTCTCTAATTCATTTTTAAACATTGTGCGACCCACTTATGAATTTTATTTTAAATACATGGAAGATAATTTGCATCTTTAAGGCTCCTTGGAATATTTGCTGTGTTATAAATTTGGATAAATAATGCACACAGTTTCAATTTAAAGTTGTCTGTTGCAAACTCATTGAATTCACTAGGAATTCGAGTCCAGTTCATTTTTACTTGCGATATAGGTACTATAGGGCAAGTTCTGCATTTGGAAAAAAAATCGAACTCGAGATTTTGATCAAAGTTGACATTACGATGATAGCGAAGACGAAAAAAGTGGGTCTGACAATTCCGTCTGTCTGTCTGTATGTCTGTATGTCTGTATGTCTGTATGTCTGTATGTCTGTATGTCTGTACCTCGAACTACAGCCTAAACTACCAGACGTATTTTCTTCAAACTCGGTAGTTAAGGGTCTTCGGTGATTCCCTAGAGGAAAAATTGAAATTTTTTTTTTAGCTCCAAAACTAAGGGTACCCCCCATACACCCGTAATGCAAAATCTTATTTATCTCGAAAACGGCTCTAACGATTTTGATAAAAAAAATTAGGTGTGATATTATGGACATGGACTATATTTTGGTGAAAAAAAAATTTGGGGGGAAATGTTATTAGGGGTACCTGTCATAGAACGGTTTTTTTGATTTTCCAATTTCTCACCAACGGCTCTAACGATTTTAACCAAAATTTTTATGCAGGAGCTGCTTTGCATTTTAAAAAATATAAACTAAATTTTTTTTCGAAAAAATAGTTTTTGGATTTTTAAAAAAATAATACAATTTTTTTTTTGAAAATTCAATATCTTGAAAACCGATACAAGCTTAAATTTTTAAATTACGTTTTAAAATGTATTTAATTAAATACTAACAATTGGCATATCAATTTTTTTTATAAAAATTTTAAGGAAAATTTAGTACACAAAAAACATGTTTCAGTGTGTCTGTATGTCTGTACCTCTCACTACAGCCTAAACCCTTGCACCTATTTCTTTCACTCTCGGTAGTTAAGGGTCTTCGGTGATTCCCTAGAGGAAAAATTGAAATTTTTTTTTTAGCTCCAAAACTAAGGGTACCCCCCATACACCAGTAATGCAAAATCTTATTTATCTCGAAAACGGCTCTAACGATTTGGATAAAAAAAATTAGGTGTGATATTATGGACATGGACTATATTTTGGTGAAAAAAAAATTTGGGGGGAAATGTTATTAGGGGTACCTGTCATAGAACGGTTTTTTTGATTTTCCAATTTCTCACCAACGGCTCTAACGATTTTAACCAAAATTTTTATGCAGGAGCTGCTTTGCATTTAAAAAAATATAAACTAAAAATTTTTTCGAAAAAATAGTTTTTGGATTTTTAAAAAAATAATACAATTTTTTTTTTGAAAATTCAATATCTTGAAAACCGATACAAGCTTAAATTTTTAAATTACGTTTTAAAATGTATTTAATTAAATACTAACAATTGGCATATCAATTTTTTTTATAAAAATTTTAAGGAAAATTTAGTACACAAAAAACATGTTTCAGTGTGTCTGTATGTCTGTACCTCTCACTACAGCCTATACCCTTAGACCTATTTCTTTCAATCTCGGTAGTTAAGGGTCTTCGGTGATTCCCTAGAGGAAAAATTGAAATTTTTTTTTTAGCTCCAAAACTAAGGGTACCCCCCATACACCCGTAATGCAAAATCTTATTTATCTCGAAAACGGCTCTAACGATTTTGATAAAAAAAAATTAAGTGTGATATTATGGACATGGACTACATTTTGGTCAAAAAAAATTTTGGGGAAAAATGTTATTAGGGGTACCTGCCATAGACCCGTTTTTTTGATTTTCGACTTTCTCATTAACGGCTCTAAGGATTTTAACCCAAAATTTTTAGCAGGAGTCCCCTTAAGTTTAAAATAATATTGTATATAAAAATATTCGAAAAAATATTTATTGGGTTTTAAAAAAAAAAAAAAATTTTAAATGAATATCTTCAAAACCTATGAACGATTATTTTTTGAAATTATTTCCTAAAACCAATATTATTAAATACTTAAAATTCGCATCCCACATTTTTTTCTTGAAAAATTTTAGAGAAATTTCTTTTATAAAAAATTTATTTAATAATAAAACGATTTGTTAAGGTTTATTTGCATAAATTCATACTTTTCCGGAAACCAGACGGCAATTTTATGCATTTGAACATTATTATCTCATTAAATCCATGTTTTATATTTATAAAATGTATCTTAAATTCCAAAGTACTTTTACATAAGAGCAAGTTCGTGCGATCCAGTCGTGCATTTTATTATTTCAAGATTTGGAATCGCATAGTGGAATTAATTGTGGTATTCATCGTTTACGACATCAGCATTGATGGACACTCTGGTTGAGAAACTTATACCAGCGATTTCCTTGACAGTTTTGCAAAAGTATATTCATGTATATGATTGAAGTACTGCTGCTTTTTTAATATGCAGATATTTTTGTAGCGCTCGCAGTTGACAGTAATAGCCTGTCTTTGTCAAAGAGGTATAGACCGATGATGGCGCGAGCCCAAATTCCACACCAAACCGTTTCTTTCTCGGGATGCATTGCAGTTTCGATCTCGTGTGGATTTTGACTTTCCCAAATTCCACAATGTTGCTTGTTGATGAAACCATTCATCTAGAAATTTTGTCGATCGGCGAGGAGGCGCGGCGGCGGAGCGCCCGATATGTTGTTTGAAGAGAAGACTCACTTTTATAAGACAATTTAATCATTTGAACATGTTTTGGAACGCTCTAGCCATATCCATTTCGATTTGACATAACAGAATAAATAAACAACAGCCATTTTGAAAATACCATGAATTATTTATGTACTCGTATTATTTTTCAAATGAAGCTGAGTAGACACACAAACCAAATCACAGAGTTTTCAGATTGACTCTTTAAAGTAAAAAAAAATACATTTTCGCTGTTTTTTGTTGTTTTTAAATACATATGCACATATTTTCGGTTTTATTCTTTGTATAATACTTATACATTTATGTAAATTTAGTGTAAATGTAAATGCAGGTAATTAATCAGTTTTACCCTTAACCAAAGGCAATGGCGCAGATCTATTTGTATCTAGTTCCTCCAAAACGGGTCCCACAAAAATTGCAGTTATTCCAATGAGTAGCAGGAACAAAACAAACAAATATAAAAGAACATACTCCAGCATTATGCAAAATTATTTATTTCGTAGGTGACTTTCAGTTAACAAAAAAATAGAACTGCTTTCGTTAAAATAACACTTTCTACTCTGTTTCTCTATGACAAAACGAAATTCTCAAAAGCCAAGGGTGCAAGCATTGACAATACCTCAAATAGAACGTGTTAAGATAAATATTATACAAAATCAACAGAACAGAACATTGCACCAAAAAAGTGTTGACTTTTGAGAGAGTGATGTTGATAAAGCAACGATTAGATTAATGAAGTCCACGTTTGAGTCATGTTTATCTAGTAAACAGGATTGAATCATATAGCTACTTTCCTAAAATTTTGAATTAAACAAAAATTTGGTTTAAAAAAACTATAGGGTAAGAGTGGTGCAGTTTCCCAAAAACTAATCGATGATTTAATCAGAGATGATTGTTAATAATTGTTCGTAAAAAAAATCGAACTCGAGATTTTGATCCAAATTTACAATTCGATGATAGCGAAGAATAAAAAAGTTTGTCCCGCAATTCTGTCCGTCTGTCTGTCGGTTCGATAGTCTAGACGGATCGGCTGATTTTCTTTAAGCTTGGTAGATAGTATTTTTAATTTTTCCCCCAACACGTTTTTTTTTCTTTTTTTTTAAGACCAAAAATAACAGTACCTGCCATACGATTTTTTCGAAAATTTATAAATATTTCTTTTTCTTAAAAACTGTTCCACAGATGTTTTTGAAAAAAATCTAAAAATTTAATTTAGTCAAATCTAGGTAATGGTTGAAAAAAAAAATTTCCGAAAAATGGTTATTAATGCTACTCCCCATTGAACCATTTTTTTTATTTTTGTTTTTCAAAAACGAAAAACGGTGCCACCGATTTTAAACAATTTTTTTATGCAAAAGCTCCCCATATATTTGAATAGCATTGTATATTCAAATTTAAATATTTTTTTTGGATTTTTAAAAAAAGTTTCAAATTTTGTTTTCAAAACTCAATATTTGGAAAACCCTATGCTCGATTTTTTAAACTTGACCAATAGGATTATTTTAATGGATCTTAGAAGATGTAAGAAAATTTTTTTGTTTTACCTAAAAATAACAATACGCCCTATACAAATGTTGAAAAATGCTTTTCGAAAATTGTATTTTTCTCGAAAACAGCGCTTAGAATTTTGATATTTTTTTTTTGTCAATTAATTTTTCGATCTATAATTAAAACAAATTTTAAAATTAGGATATTACTGACTGTACCTACCACAGAACCATTTTTTTTAATTTTGACTTTCTGATTATCGGCATAAAGGATTTTAATGAAATTTTGTACAGAGCAGCTTCTAAAAAGTTTGAAAAACATCGCATTTCAAAACTTAGAGAAAATGATTTTTTAAGTTCTGAAAAAAAATTTTTTTTTATTGAAAATTTGATATCTCAAAAACGGGTCAATATTTTTTTGGAAATTTATTTTTTAGCCGTACACTAAAAAAAACTTTAAGTTAGCGTACCAAAATTTTTTCTTTAAAATATTCTAAGAAATTTGTATATAAAAGCTTATTTTTTATAGAAACCACTACAACGACTTATAATTTTTGTTCTTACATATTGCATAAACTAATATTTGCTTAAGAAATCACAAGGCATTCTGTTTTTGTATCTCACTACTAAAAGAGTCTAAATAATGAACTTTATGATTATTAACAGTTTTCTCTAATAACATTAGTTTTTGAAATTGTTATTCTTTTACACAAGAGCAAGTTCGTGCGACTCAGTCTTGCATTTTATTTTTTTAAGACCCCTACAATGATTAATATTTTTTTCTTGCATACATTTATGTTTGCGTGCACTGTATTCTGTTCTTAGGTCTTACTACTAAAGGAGTTAATCAGCCATTTAAAAATGAATTTAATGATTATTAATGCTTTTTTTTAATGACATTTGAGCAAAATTTTAGACGATTTAGTTAAAATGCTAAAGTCATTTTAGTAAGTTACTAAATGAAAAAGAAGATTTTCCTAATTTTAAACTATTTTAGCACTTTACTATCTCTTAACGTTTTACCAAAGTTAAAATCACAAATTGAAACAAACCCAGATGATCTTAACTCTAATTTCGCCAAAATTCAAACTGCGTCGCAGGATCCCGTTGAAAGACCTAAAGATATCCCTCGGTTAAATAACTTAAACCATAGTTTTCATTTCCAAGGTATAGATCAAGCGGACGTAGTTTTAAACATCCTTAATATAAAGTCAAAAGCTACTGGTTTTGATGAAATGCATCCTGTGTTTATAAAAATAATTTTGCCACATATACTACCCTCTTTAACACACATTTTCAACACCATCATAATGACATCCACTTTTCCTAATAAATGGAAAGACGCCAAGGTAATTCCTGTCCCCAAAAAATCAAAATTCTAGATCTCCACCTGAATATAGGCCTATTTCCATCCTTCCTTTTTTATCTAAAGTCTTAGAAAAAATACTTCATGCACAAATCTTAGCTTTCCTTAAACAAAATAATCTTCTATGTATTAACCAATCTGGGTATAGAAACAATCACAGCTGTGTATCTGCTTTACTCAAAGTTACTGATGATCTACGTTGCGCTATTGATAAGGACCATGTGTCTTTCTTGGGATTATTAGATTTTTCAAAAGCCTTCGATACAGTGAACCACAAAATATTAATTTCTAAAATAAAACATTTTTTTAACTTTTCAGACTCTTCAGCTAAGCTCATACTTTCATACCTCTCTGAAAGGCGACAAGCTGTTGTTGTTGGCAATCGTGTATCAAGTTTTGTGAACCTTTTCACGGGCGTTCCTCAAGGATCAATTCTTGGCCCGTTGCTATTTTCTATGTACATTAACGATTTGCCTTCTCAAGTCGAGCATAGTTCTATTGACCTATATGCTGATGATGTACAGATTCGGTTAAGTTGCAAGTTAGGATTAATTGAAAATGGTGCTGTATTACTGAACAGCGATCTAAATAAAATCATGTCTTGGTCAGAAAAAAACTGTTTAAAATTGAACCCGT
Organism: Chrysotoxum bicinctum; assembly: GCA_911387755.1. Lineage (NCBI taxonomy): Eukaryota > Metazoa > Arthropoda > Insecta > Diptera > Syrphidae > Chrysotoxum > Chrysotoxum bicinctum. The sequence continues at coordinate 235,347,790 of OU426987.1, read as the reverse complement.
TAAAATCTAAATGTATAATTATTTATAAAAACGAGCTTGATTTAAGTTATTTCCCTTCAATTCACATAGGTAATACAAATATTGAGTATGTTGACAGAATTAAAAACTTGGGAATCTGGTTCAATTCCACATTAAGCTGGGACTACCATATCCAAAGTATAATTGGAAAAATCTACGGTAGCCTCCGGAGTTTGTCTTATTCGAAACAATTCACTCCGCAAAATATACGATTCCGGCTAGCAAAAACTCTGATTATTCCAATAATCACATACGGTGCTCAAATTTTCTTTTGCCTAAGCTCAGAAAAGAAAAGGAACTTAAATGTCGCTTTTAATAACATCATACGTTACGTTTACAATCTCAAACGTTTTGACCATGTTTCTGAATATAAAGAAAATTTACTAGGGTATACTTTAAACGCATACTTGAATTACATAACTTTAAAAACTCTGAATAATGTTGTCACTAAAAAAGATCCACCTTACTTATACAACAAGTTAATTTTTTCAAATTCAAATATATCGTTTACTTTTATTCAACCAACACATACATGTTTAGCAACTAAACGACAATTCTTTGTGTGTGCTGTTAGACTATAGAATTCTCTACCATCAGACATTAGAAAACTACGAGGTACTTTAAATTTTGATAAAATGCTCTTTAGATATTTGGCTAACAATCCTGATAATTCTTAAATAAAATTAAAATAAAATAAATAAGTATTTTTTTTTTCTCTCTCATGTAAATTGTATTATTGTAAAATTGTAAAATAATAATTAGTTTGTTGTATTGTTAAAATAATTTAAAAATTGGTTTAACTTTTGCTTTTTTAAGACTTAAGTCTGTTGTAAAAGATACTTGAATAAATAAATAAATGAAATAAATGAAAAATGGTTTGGGTACGATTTACCGATTTTTAAAATGTCGATTTAAGAAAATCGATCGTCAAAATGTCGATTTTCAAAAAGTCGATTGATAAAAATGTCGACTGATCAAAATGTCGACTTTCCAAAAGTCGATTTTAAAAATTTCGACTCGAAAAATGTCGACAGTGGCAAAGTGAATGATGCTCACATGCATGCGGCGCCACTGTCGATCATAGTTGTGTATATTTTTTTTATTTTTTTTTTTTTTTTTATAATCTACCCGCGCTCAAGGGATTAGATTACCCTTTAAATGTTTCAACACAGCGCGGGCGTGAAGTTAAGAAGAGAAGGAAGGATAGGAAAGATGTGTGGCACGATGTTCTGAGACTGAAGGTTGTTGTCTCAGATATTTTATCTCCAGGGATGGCGGCTGAACTAAAGCGGAGAATGCCGTGTCTTATTTGTATGTCGCTTATAATTCACATTATTTTATTCGTGTTCATCCTTGTTGGGCATACTAGTTTAACTCAATTACATGTTGTTAGTGTTATGCCTGAACAACATGTAATGAGTAAACCAGCAACCCAGTGATGACAAGTTTAGAAGGTTTTTAATGGAATTAAAATGACATAGACGACGGCAGGGATCGAACCTGTGATCATGAGGTTCACAGGCGAGCACACATCCATCGCGCCACGGCCACTTATGAAAGAAACCTTTTTTTTTGGGTTGGGTACGATATCCCGCTTTTTATAATCCCGCTTTTTAAAATCCCGTCTCTTATAATCTCGTTTTTTATAATCCCCTTTCTTATTACGACGTGTAACCAGTGAGATATGTAAGGGTATCTGCAACCCCCCTGCTTGGGCGCACTATAGGATTTGGGGTAGGTGCGAGGTTGGGTGTATCCAAAGTTTCTTTAGCATTTAAAGAATCGATACGCTCCCCTTTTTTTTAATTTATAAAATTGAATTAATAATAAAATTTAGTTAAAATATTAAAAGAGAGCATTCTTATTTAATTTACATAACTCTATTTTGGAAAAAAGTCGACATTTTCACCAACAAGTTTTCAGTCGACATTTTAATAGTCGAGATTTTAAATTGTCGATTTTTTTGTCGATCAAACTTCAGTCGATATTTTAACAGTCGATGAAATTTATATTTGTCCAGTCGACATTTTTTTTGTCGACATTTCGTACTCTTCCCTCACAAAATAGGTAATTTAACTTTTAGTAACTTCCTAAGTCCATATTTTATGCAAGTTTGTAAGATATAAATTATAAGCTAATTGGTTTTAAAAGTAAATAAAATAATATAAGATGTTTTCGAAAGACGAAGATTTTGATACTTTTGAAGACTCAGCTTCGTTCAGAAAACTGCAATATTTTAAGTTCCGAGCATATCCTTTTGAAGAGCTGGACGATAGAAAATTTTACTAGAGGTATAGGCTTGACAAGACAAAGGTTCGGTTCTTGGTTGAAAACTTAAACATCCAAGACCAATGTTTAATAAAGAATGAACTGTATGATAAATAATTGGTAATGTTTTATGTTGAATAATGAAAAAATGTTTGTGTAATGTTGTAATGAAATAGTTTAAAAAATGTGTAATGTTTTTTATAAATGTCAATACAATGTTATACTTAAAATGTGTGCCTTCCGATGATCCAATGCGAAAGAGAAATATGTTAGCAAGTTAATATTTAACATAGCGGATAAAAAAAATGAGCACAAAGCAGAGTCAAAGATAATCTCAAGTTACAGTATTATAAAAAATATGACAGCGTTAGAATTACATTGAGTGATAACAATAAAATACGAGTATTATAGGGTATTATTTGTTATGTTGGGCAAATGTGCATATAGTACTGAACAACCGATTTACAAACCGGGAGCTTCCGATTTCACCAGAATTACAAGTACTAGACAGATTACACTTCTTTAATGGAACACAAAGGATATACCTATGTATGTGCAATAATATTAATCTTATAGGAGTCCATAATAATAATAAAAAAAATCATTTCGAAAAATGTTGTCACAAATAAACAAATATCAAAATAAATTGTAGATTGTCACTTTGACATCTGAGTTTCTGTCATTTTAAGTTATTGAGTCCATTCCCCAGATTTAGTTTAGATTTTTTTTTCACGAACTGACATTGTTCAGATGCACCCTTTTTAATATAAGTGAATTAGTATTTTACTGGTTAGTTAAACAAAAGAAAAAGGGTTAACATTTTCCAAGAGCTAGTAAATCACTAAATGTTAAGCAATTTGATAAAAAGTAACATGGTTAACCCTTAACAATAGGTTGTTGAAAATGTTGCCACATGGAATTAAAAAAAAATTTTTTTTGTTAATTTTCATATGCAACATAATTTTAAACCTTTTTCAAACTTCTGTACACAAAATTTCATCAAAATCCATTATGCCAATAATGAGAAAGTCAAAATTCGAAAAAAAATGTTTCTATGTTTATTACAGTCCAGTAATGTCTTTCAATTTTTTTCTTAACAAATTAAAAAAAATTATTTATCAAAATTCTAGGCGTCAATTTTTGTACTGTCAGTACCGTTATCTTAAGATAAAACCACAGTTTTTTCCCTGCATCTTTTTGATAGTATTGAAAACCTGTTAATTATCAAGTTTCAAAAATATTGAGTATTTGGTTTTCAAACTATTGAAATTTTGATATTTTTTGAAAGAGCAAATAATAAATGTGTTTGAAAATTTTAACACACAATTCTATATAAACTTCTTGGGGGTTTTAGCATTAAACAAATTAATCAAAATCAGTTGCACCGTCTTTGAGAAAATCGCAAAAATTTTATTATGCAATACTTAGTATTTGAGAAAAAATACTTTCTAAAAAAATGAGCGCAACCCATTATCCCAGTAGTCCTAAATACCTTTTATTTGGTTCCGATTTTCTTTTTTGGCCTGACATCATTATCGATTCAGCACTCAACACGAAAAGTTAGCTTTTATAATTTCTCTCATTTTAAATTTTTTTTTTTTTTTTTATATATTTAAGAGTGAATTTTTTTACTCTTTTGGCCATAACTGTGTCGAAACAATCAGCAACACTTGCACTTGCAGTATCAATATTTTCGACTGAGCATGCATTATGATAATGCACAGGCCTAACGACATCAGTAACGCTTTCACCTCTCTTAAAATTTCTTCACAATTTTACTGATTGCTTGCTAATCATTGCGTAATGCACGAAAGGTGGCTATGTTTGAATCACCACTTTTGTAATAAGTCTTAAAAATTTTAACTCGATGTTAAGCGATCCGTTATCGTAAATGCCAAACATTCAATTAATACAATGATATTTTAGATTTTAAACTTTTATAATCGCGATTGTAACTATTCATTTTACTTTTATAATAATTGCTTAACGGACTTACCGCGATGGTTTTTATTCAAAAAATTGAATTAAGATCCCGACGTTTCGACAAGGTTCCACTTGTCGTGGTCACGGGTTGACGGTCAACCCGTGACCACGACAAGTGGAACCTTGTCGAAACGTCGGGATCTTAATTCAATTTTTTGAATAAAAACCATCGCGGTAAGTCCGTTAAGCAATTATTATAAAAGTAAAATGAATACAATGATACTTCAAATGACAGCTGAGTTTGACAGGTGTCATGTGCCAGTGCTACAAACTTGAAACCACCCTTTATAACCGCACACTCTATGAGCTGTACCAAGATGAAAATGTAGTCCACAAAGCCAAAACACGTCGATAACATTATCTTTGCGACATTGGGCGAATGGACAATAATGCTCCACCTAAGAGATCTTTTGAATTCAAGCCGCGCACCGCGCCGCCGGGTGGCGATACGAAAAACGAACCGAAAATACGATACTTAATATCGTAATATTTATATTCAATACCCAAACATAAATGTAGTTCGCAAATAAGCTAAAAATAATTATTGTGTATTTATGAACGTATGTAATTTTATTTGTTTTTAGTTTTGATATAAAAAACTATGAAGTATTTACTTACACATAGGTACATATGTTTTCGACATAAATAAATAAAGACAGATAGAAAAAATACATATATTAAAAACCAAAATTTTACTATGGTTTGAAAATCATATTTTGAAATTTTTATAATTTATATTTTGCATGTTTTCCAACATTTTAATCTTCGGACTCCTTTCCAGGTGATCCCATCGTTTCAATGGGATTCAATTCATCCCTAATTTCTGCCGAAATACCAGCAGTGAGTCCAACTATAACCAATAAGGCAACCAAGAAGTAAGCGAAGCTAAACTGTTCCATTGTGTTGTTTGTGACTTTCAATTAATAGGAATAACTGCCTAATCCCATGTGGCAACTTTGCTTTTATATCATCTGAAAAAAAGAGCTCTTATCTGAAATTATATATTCACCCCAGTGGCGTAGATAGGGGGGGATCAGGGGGATATATGACCTCCCCATTGGGATCGATAATTGTTCAACATAACCAGTCATAAACCAAATAAGTTAAAGAAACGCACTCTGAAATTTTTTTTTACGTCTCACACCAATTGATAATACATAGGTAAACGTGCAAGAAAAAGAGCTTCCATCCAACTTTCCATCACATAGCACAAAAGCCCACACCGATACAAAAAATGAAAATATTTAGATTTCTTCGCACCGTGTGGCACATTGTTAAGTTGGTGTAAGAAACTACCCCAAACACGCAGCACACTCATCCACACAAACACAAACACAAATGTTCGCACAACTGCGGTGAACGCGAATCCTAACGGTAACGACTCACACTCATTCATTTTCACCAGAAAGCAAAATGCGCTATTACCCATTATATAAAGAATGCCTTACACAAGCGGCAAATTGACTGTCATACGTCATAATTTTGCGGGTTATTTGTGCGAAGTGAAACCAATTTTGCTGAAAAAAATTGCCAAATTCCTTTCGGAAGGAAACTTTCTTAATGAGTGGAATATCTCTTATCTTGTCACTATTCATAAATCTGGATCTAAGAATCTAATAGAAAATTACAGAGGTATTTCCAAACTATCAGCAATTGTTCGAGAGTGTTGTGAAAGCCAAATTAGAATTCTTAACTAGGGAATCTATATCCGAACTGCAGCATGGTTTTGTGTCAGGGCGTTCTACCACAACAAACATGACTCTATTCTCAGCTTATGTCATAAAATCCATTGAAAAAAAGAGTCAAGTAGATGCAATTTACACAGATTTTAGTAAGGCTTTTGACTCGGTAAACCACTCCATCCTATTGCGTAAACTAGAACTGTTTGGATTCCACTCTTCATTTTTAGATTGATATCCTTATACCTCATTGGTAGGTCTCAAAAAGTTATTATTAATAATTCTTTTTCTAGATCTATTGAATGTAGTTCGGGTGTACCTCAGGGTAGCCATTTGGGTCCCCTTCTTTTCAAGATTTTTATTAATGATATAACATCTGTAATAAAATATTCTCAGTGCCTTCTTTATGCAGATAATCTAAAACTATTTCTAGAAATTAACAGTGTAGAAGATTGCTATCTCATACAATCCAATATTAATCAAGTCTCTGAATAGTGCAATTTAAATTTCTTAAATTTAAACATAAAAAAATGTAGCGCCATATCTTTTCTTAAGTCCATTACTTACATAAGCTTTAACTATATGATTGAGTCTAACTTACTCTCACGTCTGGACAAAATTAAGGATTTAGGCATTATGCTTGAATCAACTTTCTCTTTGAAAACGCATGTCGATTATGTGGTTGGAAGAGCAAATTCACTTGTAGGATTTATCAAGCGAAATTGTGCTGATTTTAGTGATCCTTATGCGTTGATATCCCTTTATACGGCTCTCGTAAGATCTATACTTGAATATGCAGATATTATATGGGATCCGAGTTTTAAGACTTTCTCTCTCCGTATTGAGAAAATCAAGAGACGTTTTACGAGATTTATATTTTATAATATTTATATAAATTCCAGATTATAAAGCAAGATGTTTATTCCTTGGAATTAAATCTCTTGAATCAAGGCGAACTATTCATGGTACGAGTATAATGCTTGTGAGGGATATTTTATGTTATCCCGGCCTTACTTTATAAAATTCCAATTTTTGCACCGTTAAGATCTTTACGTTACAGAAATTTGCTTTTTGAGAAATATCACAAAACAAGCTATGGTAGTAATGAACCAGTGTGTAGTCAATAAGGCTTTTCAATGAAGTTTGCCAATTTATTGAACTAAGCTGCTCTAGAGATTTGTTTAAAGCTAATCTAGTCCTAACATATACTTTTTAAATATGTTTTTATATATGTTCATTATGCATATAAATACATGTAAATATTTTAAGATATTTTTATTTCACAATCTGTTAGCCGTAAACGCTTGTAGATCAATAAATAAATAAATAAATAAATGTCTCCTTAAGCTTTTCTTCTTACGCACACCAGGCACAGTAGCAGTAGAAATAAGAAAAAACATGACAAACGTATACGACTACGAGATGCATGATTTTTTTGTGAAAGAAGTGTGAATGTACATATTATGAATGATGATACTACGAGTAATCAGAATCACTAATGTACTGTATTTAACTGCAAGCAGTCGAAATATTATAACTACTCTGTACGTGAAGTGATAAGTTTTAGTGATTGAAGTTGCATTTTAGTTCAAAATGTGTAACGGTATAGCTGTCCCTATCCTAAGATACCATCGGATACACTTCCCACTAACACAAAAAAAGGAACAGGACCCTCTTTAGGTTCAATAAGACGTAGGATAGGTTGTCCAGGTAGGTAAGTGCAGCAGGCATGCTTACAAACGCGCGACTCTAGCTCGACGGATAGTCGTGGGATCTTGCACTGCTACCGGACCCGTTGAAATTTACATGCCTATTTTGTTTAGTATTCTACACACTTCAAACTGAACTCACAAATAAAAACCAGATACGGAGTTGTTTTACCTAACCTGAATTTAGATTTGGAAACCATGAGATGGAGAAGGTTTCCATTGCGAACCCACCCTCAGTCGAGTTAACTAAAACCGGACCATCCTTGGCTAATGTCTCGCGAATAATATTACATTAGCCCCTAAGGCTAAGTCCAATAAATTATTAGACTTTACTCGCTACCCCTCGAATATGCACTCTCATTGCACTCCCCCCTTCTAGCACAACCACTTTCTTAACAAATCATGTCGATTATACTAGTTATTCAAACATATAATAACAACAATCAGAATCAAAGTTTAGTTCCATTTTTGTTTAAGATTTATTTCGTAAATTAAATTCGATTAGTATCGGTCTCTTTTATATCTAACACATATCTATTTAGAAAATCTACACTCTTCGTGATCAGCTGTGATACTTCTCTGCATAGGTTTTCAAACCTTTCCCCTATCAAATTTATTTTAACTACGATTCTAGTCAACTTCTTTACTATTTAGCTTTAATATTTACTCAATCTGTGATACTAATTCTAAGTTTTATTTATTTTAACTAATTTTAAGTTTTATTTACTTAAATTTATTTTTTTTTTTAATTGTAGTTTTGTTTAAAGTTTTAATCGGTATGCCTATCCATTAGAAAAAAATTGTTTGTCTAGTCTGTTAATTTTATAAAATACCCTAATCCTCATACGCATGCTCTGCTCAAGCTTATACGAAACAAACTACTTGTCAAATTCTTAAATATATGTAGGTACGTACGTATGTTTGCCTAGTTCTCTTTATTTATGAATTCTGTATTTTATCAAGTCTAATCTAGGTATGCTCTTTTTAGTTTGTTATTTCTCGCGTTTACCTTTTTCCCAATTTTGTTTATTGCATGCACTAAAAGTTTTCTCCTCTCTTTTTATTCCCCTTTTTATTGGAAAAAAAAAAAGGTTTGCTCTTCCTCCTACTCAATACGCTGAGAACTCCCTCTTTGAGCCTTTCTGTTGAGCTTCAAAATATTTATGCTCAGCTTATCACCCCTCCAAACTCTTTCGTTCAATAGATTTATGATAGTGTATTTCAAATTAAAAAGGATTGACTCACCAGGATGCTTCTTTATTAAGCTTACGCGATTTCCTTACTTTACTTTAATGCAAGTGGGCTGGTATCTCCGACGATGGTGTGCACAGCATACGTGGAAGATCGCTCGGACTTGATGGCTAAACGCTAGTTAAATTAAAGAAAACAAAATCCTAAAGCAATTGAACGATCTTATTATTTTACTGGCAATACTTATCTTTCTCCCTCTTTTTTGTCTTGTTCTTTCTTTCGCTTATCGCTGATCACACAAGAGCTTACACTATAAATCTATGTTAATCGATACGTATGTTTAAACAGCGCGTTCATAGGTAATGATAAGCAGTCGATAAGAAATCAATAACCATTTGACCAGGGCTGGGTGATCATGTGGAGCACGTACACGCTTCTGGGCTTGCGCGCGCCGCCGGTAGTTGGTGTGGCCTGTGATGCGATTGATGCTGTGAGGCTAATGTTTAGCGTGATTTGTGTCGAGATTGTGTTGATCTGTAGGTACTTGTGCAGCCAGACCAGTGACGATAAAATTTATATGACTACGGCGCAGCACCTCTGTCGTAGCCTTTTGCTCACCAACACGACGTGGGTGACGTTGTCGATTGACTAATCGGGGCAAGGTGGACAGTCGCAACACCCGCCGAACACCTAGTAAACGGCGACGCTCGAAGAGATGGTCTTTAGTCTCGGCCCAGTAGGACTAGAGGAGCAGCTTCTGTGGATTCGGTGGCCGAGTGTTACGTCAGTGACAAGCAGGTTTTTGGCACACCACGTGCCGGCGTTTGAAGGCCAATCCCTTTTCTATCGGCGATCACCTTTACTTCAATAATTAATAATTGCGTAACTTATACCCGATTGTGGTCGTATAGTAAAACTTCTTTTGGGAAAGGCTATAGCTTCAGAACGCGGATATGTTTCTAAATGATTTAATTTTCAGTAATTTGTCACTATCTTAAAATGCAGAAAATCACTTCGAAATTTACCTTTTATTTTCTTTGAAAATAAATTTAATTTAAAGTCGAACTAAGTATAATGACTGTACCTATTTGGTAACTTTACACTCGTTCACTCGGCCGAGGTTGAAAAGGAAAAGACCTGTCGATAGATCTCTTTGATAATAGAGGGTTAAGATAGAAATCGTCGCCCATTTCCTTTTTCGACATTTAACGAAAGACAACAAAAGGTATAAATTTCGGGTAAGATTTTTCGCGAGTACAGGGTGATTCTTTTTATGTTTTGTGTGTAATTCCGTACGTTTGTTTTCGGATGTTAACTTCAAATTTTTTTGTATGGACCCCACAAATGAAGAGATTTTTAGTGCCAATTAAGCCAACATCATCTGCTGAAATGGTTTCAAAAATACCTCGTTCCGATGTAGTAAGCATTGAGAATAAAAACAATGAAAGTTCCACAAGTGACAAACATTTTGAGCAATGTCCCCCTAGTGAAGTCGAAAAAAATGAGCGAACTAGATACATCCCCCCCCCCCCATAGCGAAAAGCTATCTACGCCACTGATTCACCCAGATACAACTGTTCAAATATTGAGATAAATTAATATACACAGCAACTGTCAAAAAACTGGTAACAAACAGTGAGAAAGAGAAGTATTTTATATAACGTTTATAAATTCTAATACTAATATTTGCTTGAGAGAATACACACCATATGTTTTGAAAATTAAGCTTCATTTGTATAAGAGAAACAATTGGAATGGAATTTTTTCGGTAAATCGGTTATATAAAATGTCGAATACATGTCTTTTAAAGGATATTATTTGATATATAAAGCACATCGCAAACATGACAACAACGATTTAACCGACATTTTTATGAAAAATAGCTTACAATATTTTAGAATCTTCTGCAGAAGAAAGACTTTGGCTCCACTGCTAATTGTATAGTTCAGTCAAAGTTTAGGAAGAATAACGATATGCATCAAAATTGGTACCGACTTTTCCAACATCATACAGAATTATAGCTCCCAATTAAAACTGACATAAACTTTTAAAGTTATTCAATCGTACATTTGTAAAAAACACATTTTTTGCTCAAAATTTTTGACCGGTAAATGACATCAAAAAGTTGTTCAAATAAAGTTTTAAGATCGTGTGATTATGTGAATGAAATATTCAGTTTCATTCCTTCCCTCAAACATCAGTTAACCCTCGAGCCTTAATTAGAACGTACTGTCCAGTATAGTGTGGTTCTTTCTTTAGCCGGCCATCATTGTGATGTACACGTACAAGCTTTTGAGACCAATATGCGGTATATTTTACCACAACAAGTTTCATCTACACATTCGTTTCTTCCTTTTCCATTTGTAACCTTCTTTTTCCACTGCAGCTCCCAAATGCTTGAAAAGTTCACTAGAAACCTGGTATCCATCAACCAGAGCCCTGCTCTTAAGGCATTTTGGAAAGCGATAATACAAATTCTGGTTTTCGAGCGTTGTAGAAAATCAGGTGGATCAAGTGGTTCTCCAAGATCCTATTTATGTACCAGCGAATGAGCTGAAGAAGAAATCGAATCTTGCGGACCCTTACTTACTTGCGGAATCTATCGGAACTTAAAAGAATGAAGTACATTTCGTGATTTTATCGATGTGCCTTCCTCTGTATGTCGTCTCAACAAAAAATGGTTTTGGGAATGACTACTTCGCGGGTCGAATCACTCTCGATTTTTTTAATAGTAACTAGAAAAATGTCGGCAAAATCTTTTTCTCGATTCTTTTTCCTTTAATTTCATTTTTTTTTCGAAAAAAATTTGTTTTGGATGTGCCTGAACTCGGCCATTAAGATTAAGATTCGTCAAGTTTTGGAAATTCATCCAACAACTTGCTAAATCCTTTTCTGTGGAAAGCTCACTCTGTTTTAGAGAGCGATTCAGGCAAAAAGTTTTTTTTTTATTGACCAGAATCGGGGATAGATTTTTTGAGAAAACAAAAGGTTCGAGAAAAAGCTTTTTTCTTTTTTAATTGAAAATTCGAAAAAAAAATTATGGCAGAAAAGAGATTCGAGTTGTCGAGGAAATAAAAATTGAGGAAAAATGGAAGTGATATAGGAGGAAAGCACAGTAAAGTGTACCGAAAATTTGTTGTTGTTTTATTAGAAAAATTGTTTTTTATCCTATAAGGTTATAAGGTTTCCCAAATAAAATTTTAAAACCACCATGTGGTCAAAACAAAAATCCAAAAAAATATTTTTTTAAGCCCGGCAAAGTCAAAAATAAAATATATATAACATTTCTTTTTGCTTGCGACTATAAGGAAAGTTTTTTATTCGTAAAAAAATCGAACATACTATAAATAACTGTACTTGCCATACGATTTTTTTTAAAATACAGTACAAGCTCTATTGACGCAACTAAAGGAAATTAGGGCAGTTGCAATAACCGAGGTTCTTGCACTTACTGGGTTATATTTTTTTAAATGAAAAATTGTAGTTGTAATGGCTTATTTTTTAGAGATAACGAAAATGTTGTAATATTGATACCATACCAGTGGTGGATTTACCAGCAGGCTAAGTAGGCTTGAGCCTAGGGCGGCAGATCTTAGGGGCGGCAAATTTGAAAACCGATGTTTTTTTCTAATATCTAATATCTCTCTAAAAGTCTACAAGACACCTTTCCGATGACTTTTCCCTCTTTTCTTTCATTGTACATTAAACGGTACCGCAAACTTCTATATTCTACGGTAAGACACCCAGTTCACGGCCCCAACCAGAAATCGGCCGTTGCCCACACTTTCTATGAGTGAAATGAGAGCGAAATTGCGGAAAATATATTTCACGCTCTTCCCACTCCCACTCCGTACTCATACAAGTTCGTTTCATTCGATTGCGGTATTGGTGTGGTACAGTGGCGTAGATAGGGGGGGGATCAGGGGGATATATCCCCCCCCATTGGGATCGATAATTGCTCAACATAACCAGTCATGAACCAAATAAGTTAAAGAAACGCACTCTGAATTTTTTTTTTACGTCTCTCATCAATTGATAACACTAGTTTACAAATTTTCGGTTTGTAGCGAGTACCTCAAAAAAAAAAATATTTTCTAGACTAATTTTGACTCTCTGAACACTAAAAAGGCACTCATTTATTTTTCCAGATATAAGCAAAAAACCGTTTTTTTTTGCTCCTTTTCCATGTATGAGCCCAACTCTCAAAACCGGTCAAACTAATTAACATATTCTTTATGTTTTTGAACTGAACAGATATTTTGTTTGTCTTTCAAGCAGTATATAACTTGTGTAAATCGGCCCAACAATCATCAAAAAAAAGCCGTTCAAAGTTTCAAAAAACACAATTTTTCGCCGTTTTTAGAAAATCGCTTGTTTTAAGTCATTCCGTAAGGATAGACAAAAAAATATTTAAAATACTTTTAAGATCTCAGGTGGAAGATATTATTTTTACAAAGCTAAAACGCACAAGATCAATAACATCGAATAATAAATGTGGAAGTTATGAAACATTACGTGAAGGCAGACCATTTCAGTTTTTTTCTTTTTTTTTTAATAATTTTTATTGAAAATATGACGTACTTATTGCTTACACTTCTTCTTTTATGTGGCGTTTAATCTTCGCTGAGCTGCATCCAACAGTAGTGACGTACTGGCCTGCTGGGTGGCTACACAAAATACCTACTGCCGTTTTCTGTGTTTTTGGGATAGCAGAGCAGATGAAAAGCTTTTCATGTAGTAGGAAAGAGCAACGTTGCTGAATGAGCACTCGTTGAAAAACAAAATTTAATTACTTCCACCATTGCACATAAATCTCGGCATTATGAAGGTTTTTGTAAAAGCCTTACCCTCAGTTTCACAGTGGAAGTTTAAACGCCACTTTTGGTTTTAACTTCAGTTCAACAATAAATTTGGTTTCATAGTCCTGGAACAGAGTTCATTTTGTAATTTGAGTTAAATGCCGTTTAAAACTCAGGTTGACAACAACTTCGAACATTTGAAACGAAGCTAACTTTCCTTGTTTGTTTTTTCTTCGATTCAGAGAAAACAATTAACCACGTTCAATGAACTGAAAGTCAAATAAGACTGTGAAACCGGACGAGTTGAACTTAAAATTTAAGCTCCAATTTAGGTTCAGCAGAACTTAAGTTTAAATTCTCACTGTGAAACTGACGGTTTGCAAAAGATAAAGAAAACAAAGGATTGACATACTTATATCAAAACAAAGTTTCCCAAGCTGTCAACCGAAAAAATTAAGGCGGGAATATTCGTTGGTCCACAGATAAAAAACTTGTTTAGTGACACCCGATTTTTGAGTTGTCTAAAAATATAAAATACGAAAATAGAGCATGGAATGCTTTCCAAGACGTAGTTCATGGTTTTTGGGGAAACCACAGAAGTTCAAACTATCGTCAATTGATTGAAAAAGATTATGCTATTCATTCCATGTTTTTGGTGAGTATTTAGCAGATAAGTGTTTCAAAAACAAATATTCCACCAGGACCTTGCAATCATGGAAAAGAGGTATGAGGGCTTTTGGGACCAAGGGATAATGAGTGACTACTGCTGGATGTAGCTCCGCGAAGATTCAACGCCACATAAAAGAAGAAGTGTAAGCAATATACGTCATATTTTCAATAAAAATTATTTATAAAAAGAATAAAACTGAAATGGTCTGCCTTCACGTACTGTTTCATAACTTCCACATTTACTATTCGATTTCATTTATTTTGTGCGTTTTAACAAAAAACTTTCTCCAGTCAGTAAAGAAAATAAAAACAATACAAAGAAGCATGACCAACGAAGTGAGATTATTAAAAATATGTCTATTTTAATATCAGTGTGATAAGCTTTGGATGTTTACTTATTTGCAGGATCGTTTGAATGGTTTGGCTGCTCTAGCTATTCATCGCGAAATACTTATAATAGTAGACGAGGTTATAAGTGTTTTATCTAAAAAGAACAGAAAACTGGATTTTATTTTGTGATTTATTTTTTAAATTCATATTATTTAACTTACTACAGTGCCTTGCATAAGTAAAACCGCACCTGTAAAAATGCGTTTTCTAGAAAATTAAAATGGGAATGACACCCTACTATTTTTTATTGAATGGCATCACTAATTAAGTGGCGGTCAGCCATCAGACGAATAGGGGGAATAACATGTAGCATACGAAAACATGCACGTGCCGTAACTATTCGGGACTGGTGGAAGTCTGATCATAGCCTCTTCGTGGCGGCCGCTAGAAACAAGCCTTTAAAAAGGTTTGGCTAATATGATCAGGCTGGTTCCTCAGGTTGGCGACAGGTTAATTCCCTGTCCCGTAAAACTTTTGAATTACGAGACCGACAACAAGCCTCGGAAACGGACTGATCACACGACGACAACCAATGCAACGAAAACTGAAAAATGATTTACGAATTTTCTTATGGAACGTACGATCGCTCTATAGAGCTCGAGCTGCTCAGCAGCTAGCCGATGCCCTGTCAAAATATAAAGCTGACATAACAGCTCTTCAAGAAATCAGATGGACAGGGAATGGTGTTCTACAGAAGAAAGAATATGACATATACTATAGCTGTCATACAAAACACCATGTGCTCGGGGTAGGCTTCCTAGTCAGCGAAAAAATGAAGTCTACCATCATCGGCTTTAACGCTATAAGCGAAAGGCTATGCACCCTTCGCGTGCGAGGCAAATTTACGAACATCAGCCTCATTAACGTTCACGGACCTACGGAGGAGTCCTCAGACGAAGAAAAAGAGACTTACTACGAACAAGTCGAGAGGGCCCTCAATGCCTGTCCAAGGTATGATGTTAAAATCATCCTTGGGGATTTGAACGCAAAAATAGGTCGGGAGCCGGTATTCAGGCATTACGCAGGCACCCATAGTTTGCATGAGAACACTAATGACAATGGACTTCGAGTCTTAGAATTGGCAGCATCGAAAAACATGGTCGTTGCGAGTACCAGGTTCCCGCGTAAAGATATCTACAAAGCCACCTGGGTATCACCTGATGGAGTCACTCGTAACCAAATAGACCACGTGTTGATAGACCGTCGCCACTACTCGAACTTGATGACGGTACGAACGTACCGAGGTGCCAATATCGACTCGGATCACTATCTTGTTGGTATGGTTTTCCGAGGGCGGATTGCCTTGCGAAGACGCATTGCATCCGCCGATCAGGTTCGAATCAACACGGCTGCCCTGCGCAATGAAAACACCAGTAACACCTTTGGTAATGCGTTAGGACTCGCCCTAGAATCACTTGATTTAGGGAGAGTAAGTCCTGGAGCCAGTATGCTGGGCGTAAATGAGAAGTGGACACGCCTTAAGAATATTGTCATTAGTACTGCCAACTCCATCTTAGGCAGCAGTCGTAAAAATCGGAACGACTGGTTTGATGATGAATGCAAGCTAGCGACTGAACGTAAGAATGTTGCGTACCGAGCAATGCAACAATCTCATAGAACGCGGGCACGCGAAGAGGAATATAAAGAGCTCAGA
The DNA here is from genome assembly GCA_911387755.1 of Chrysotoxum bicinctum. Lineage (NCBI taxonomy): Eukaryota > Metazoa > Arthropoda > Insecta > Diptera > Syrphidae > Chrysotoxum > Chrysotoxum bicinctum. The sequence continues at coordinate 235,331,430 of OU426987.1, read as the reverse complement.
AGAATAGAAAAACGGCTACACAGACAAAAAAAATCAGCCTGGGAGAAGAACCTAATCTGTGAAATTGAAAATAGCCGAGAGCGAGGTCCGCACCAGGCGCGGAAGTTCTACCAATCCGTCCGAAACATGACGCAGTACACACCACGCTGCACATACTGCAAGGACGGAGAGGGAAATCTGATCACCGATCCTGAAAGCATACTGGAGCGATGGGAAGTGTACTTTAATGAATTGCTAAATGGTCAGCTCACTGCAGAAGTGGAGGCTCCACTACTTCAAGAAGAATACTCTATGTTGCCGCCACCAAGCATAGAAGAGGTTGAGAAGGCTATAGGCCGGCTTAAACAGAACAAAGCCCCGGGAGCCGATGGCATACCAGCCGAATTATTCCATCACGGCGGGCCAGCCTTACGTCAAGCAATTCATAATATTATAGTACACGTATGGGAGCAGGAAGAAATGCCAGAAGACTGGCGAAAAGGTTTAATATGCCCCATACATAAGAAGGGAGATGTCACAACGTGCAGCAATTATAGAGGTATCACGTTGTTGAGTACCGCCTATAAGATACTCTCCTCTATCCTACAAGACCGGATAACCCCATACGCTAAAACCGTTATCGGACAATATCAGTGTGGTTTCATTCCAGGCAAATCAACAACTGATCAGATATTTACCCTTAGGCAGGCGATGGAAAAATGTCTAGAATTTAACATCCCAACATACCATCTGTTTATAGACTTTAAGGCCGCCTATGATAGCATAGCCAGGGTAGAACTTTACAAAGCCATGAGAGAATTCGGCATCCCAAATAAATTGACACGACTATGTAGGTTGACCATGACCAACGTAACAAGCCAAGTAAAAATAGCCGGATTGCTATCCAGACCAATCAACATCTTTAATGGACTCCGACAAGGGGACGGTTTGGCCTGCCTCCTCTTCAACCTGGCGTTGGAGAAAGCAATCCGTGACTCTGGCACGGCAACAAGAGGGACCATCGTCAACAGGTCCAGCCAGTTACTGGCTTACGCAGACGACATCGACATCATCGGAAGAACCGAACAAGCTGTACACGATTCCTTCATCCAGATCGAGCAGGCGGCACAAAATCTGGGGCTGCACATTAGTGAAGGTAAAACAAAGTACATGGTGGCGTCGAATGCGAGAGGAACAGTTGGTCAAACAATCAAGGTTGCGGAGCACGAATTTGAAGTGGTGCAATCCTTTAAATACCTTGGGTCAATAGTAGCAGCCGATAACAATATAGAAGAAGAAATACGCGGGCGGCTTCTCAAATCCAACAGAGCCTACTATAGTCTGTCAAAGCTCTTCAAATTCAGAAATCTCACCATAACTTCAAAACTACTGCTGTACAGGACCATGGTCCTGCCAGTACTCACATATGGATCCGAGACTTGGGTGCTTAGCAAAAGGCACTCCGACCTCTTAGCTGCGTTCGAGAGAAAAGTCTTAAGGAGAATTGTTGGCCCCGTATGTGAGGAAGGACGATTCCGGAGACGGTACAATCATGAACTGTACGCAATCTACCTTGAAGCAGATATCGTGACAAAAATTAAGCTCGGTAGACTCCGGTGGGCAGGGCACCTAGCTCGCATGAGCGAAGAGGAACCTGCTCGGAAAGTTCTTTGTGGTACATTCTATGGTAGACGACAGCGTGGTAGACCATGCTTGCGCTGGAGAGATGGCGTAGACCAGGACGCCCGAAGCCTTGGGGTGCGCAACTGGATGGCGTCGGCTAGAGACCGGGATAGGTGGAGAGACTTGTTGAAAGAGGCCAGGACCGGAACCCGGTTGTCGAGCCGATGATGATGATGATGATCACTAATTAAGTAAATTGAGAAGAAAAAAAAGTTCCGTTATTTTTTCTTCTGGTGGTTAAAAATTAAAACAGATTGTTTTTTGTATTACAAAAGTATAACCGCTTTTTTATTTTGATCTGTTTTTTTTTATTTTAAGTAATTTTTTTCGGCTAAATTAGTAAACGACATTGCTGACCCTATTTTCGACCAATCTAAAAATTGTTTTTGACATACTTTTGACAAGGTTATTTAATATGGAATCATCTATACAGTCCCATTCTTCCACAATCGCCTTTCGCAACTCAGCAACACTGTATAATTGCCTATTATGGGCATACATTTTGCGGGTTAAAATTCCCCAAAGATTTTCAAGAGGGTTACAATCTGGAGAACGTACCGGGAACACCATAAAATGTATGTTATTCGATTCGTACCATCCCAAACTTTGACGACTAACGTGAATTGGGGCATTATCACGCTGGAAGACATGCCGAACTCGACGAAAACGTCTTAAGTAGGGTACCAAATTATCCTCAAGCACCTGGGTGCAAGCTGAACAGTTCATCTTTGCAGAGGTGAAGGCAAGTGCAACCTTACCACGGTCGCAGAAGGCCCCCCAAACCTTACAACTGCCACCGCCAAAGTTCCTCTTGAAAACAAACTTTTTTCCTTTCTCAGATCGTGCCAATACTCGTTAAAACCACCTGACTAATCAAGATTAAACTTTTTTTCGCCACTAAAAATAATCTAAAAAAAAACATTAATTGAATTATGCCATTTGGAATAACAAGAGTTACATAAGTGTAAATTAATGGAATGTTACTTATGGTTTTCCAATTCCGTTTCATGTTTTGCTGGGCAAATTCTTACTTTTTTTGTAGACTGTTGTCAAATTTGGAGCTGGCATCATTTTGCACCGAACAATCACTTTACTGCTTTTTAAGGCACGAAAAACCGTTGAAACCGAAATTCCTAAGCCCAATTCGTCACGAACGTCTGGCAAAGAATGCGCCGAATTGGATGCAGCATTTATTAAACGCCTCTTATCTCGACGTGTTAGCTTCTGCAGATGCCCGGGTCTTATTTTCGTCTCATAAGATTCTGGATCTTGTAAGTAATTTCGGACGACACGATCGGATCTTTAAATTTTCCTACCAATAACCCTTAAGCTTAGGCCAGTTAACCGAAAATCTTGAATTTTGACTTTTTCCGTATCGCTTAAATGTTTACCACGCGGCATTGTTTCTTGTCATTTCGAAGCACATAACTGAATGAAGCTTCAGAGAGGTTTGCATTGTGCGGTTATATAAAAATCTGTTTTTAATTTTTAAACACCAGAAGAGAAAATAACGGAACTTTTTTTCTTCTCAATTTACTTGATTAGTGATGCCATTCAATAAAAAAAATAGTAAAGTGTCATTCTCATTTTAATTTTCTACAAAACGCATTTTTACAGGTGCGGTTATACTTATGCAAGGCACTGTATATCAATATTTATTCTAGTTCATATTAAAATTAATGCGTTTTTTATGGCATACATAATGAATTCAATGAAATCTTGTTATTTGTTTTTTTTTTTTAATTATTAAAACTTTAAAAAAATGAGCGAACTAGATCTATCCCCCCCCATAGCGAAAAGCTATCTACGCCACTGGTGTGGTAGATCTGAATAAAAAATTGTTGCAAAGAAAAATGTTTTCTTCGATATACTCGTATTCTTCGTTTTGAATGGATCAAAAGATTTAAAAATAATATTCGAATTTTATCAATTTTATTCTTATGTGTTGACTATACTCTATATCTACTATACTGACCCAATGTCAGCGTAGAACGACACTACTTCCTCGTTGTCCATGATTAAGTTGTCATCCAGAGTTTCCATCACACTTAGGTATCTCGGTTCGGGATGTCGTTGTTCTGTGGTCATCCTTCTCATAAGCTGATTCGGGTGGTGGATGATGTTCCCCATTAGTTTCTTCGTTGAATGAACTAGATATTTGTCCAATGGGATTAAATTCGCTTCTGTGTAGAGAAGCTCGTTCCTGTAGTGTTTTTGTCTTTCACGGTCGAAGAAAAGTCCAGTGCAGATCCTCAGTATCTTCCTTTCGAAGGTTTGGGTTCCTTCGATTCCTCGAATCGTTTTTTCCGAACGGATGGAGAATAGATCTTGAAAAGATTAAACCAAATTCTGAATCATTGGAAATTCTATCTTCGTTTCTGCGAAAACAGAATTTGCAGAACATTTATCCTAACTTGAACATAGCTCTTCGTAGGGCATTATGTACTGCAGCGACAAATTGTTCGGGTGAGATAAGCTTTTCTTATCTAAAAGGCGTATCTGAGATCGACTTTAATTCAAGAAAAATTAAGGCTTTAGCTCTTTTGTAATTTGAACCAAATTGCTGGATTGTAAAGATAATCTAGGAACTGACAATTCACAATTGTGGAGGTAAGGGCGGCAAAAATTCAACAGCCTATACTTGAGAAATGTATAAATCCGCCACTGTACCAAACAAATCGTTTTCATTGGTTTAATGTTTTGATTTCAATGAACAGATGCATAAACACAAGAAGTTGCACTAATCAATGTTACATTTTTGAAAAGTTGCACTTATAGAGTCAAGACGTGCTACGATTTTAGTGTTGAGAAAATCGAGGAGTTGCGCGAATCGAGGGTTGCGTTAACCGAGTTCGTACTGTATTATAAATATCTTAAATTCCCTAAGACTGTCCCACAGTTGTTTTTTTTTAATAAAAAAAAAATCATTTAATTAAAGCGAGGTAATGGTTGAAAAAAATATTTCAAGAAATAGTTATTTTTGATACCCCCCTTTTAACCATGTTTTTTCTTTTTGATTTTCTGAAAAACAGTACAACGATCATGATCATTTTTTGTATGCTAAAGCTCCTCAAAAGTTTTACATAATATTATTGTGTAGGTATTCAAATTTTCAAAAACAATTTTGTTTGGATTTTTAAAAATAAATTTCAATTTTTTTTATAAACTCAATACTTAGAAAACTCTATCCTCGATTTTTTTTCAAACTTGACAAATAAAAGTTTCTAAATAAAATCTACAAGATATAAAAAACAAAATTGTATTTGACCTTAAAATAACGGTACCCACCACATGTTAAAAATGGTTTTCGAAAGTAGAATTTTTTTTTCGAAAACCGGTCCGAGAATTTTGATAACATTCTTTCTGTTAATTAAATTTTATGATCTATATTTTAATAAAAAAAAATAACATTAAAATATTACTGACTGTACCTACCATGGAACCATTTTTTCGAATTTTGAATTTCTCATTCTCGGCATAATGGATTTTAATGAAATTTCTTATAGAAAAGATTAAAAACATTGCATTTCAAGACTTAAAAAAAAAAAAAAAAAAACACGTATTGTGGGAGGGGAATTTTGAAAATAATATCTACCAACTTCAAAGAAAATCCACAGAGCTTAGGGCTATAGTCGAACAGACAGAATTGCGAGATCTACTTTCTTAGTCTTCCATATCATTAATCCCTACTCAAGTCGGATCAAAATCTCAAGTTCAAACTGAAAACAAACCTGTTCTAAGGCAAGTAAAAAGGAACATCTGGATCAGGGGATAAAAACGTGTTATCTTTTCAGATGAAAAACGTTTAACTTTAGCGGTCCCGATGCTTACAACTATTATTTTCATGATCTCTGAAAATAGGGGCTTATTTTGGCAAGACATCACAGCCGTACATCAAACGTCGTGGTGTGAGGAGCTATGTGCTATGTATAGCTTCCATGGTAAAATCGAGTTGCAGTTTTTTTCTCAAAAACTATTGCACGAATTTCTTAAAATAAAAATTCAAAAACTGTATTATTATATTATTTGTATTAGCAAGCTATTGTTCAAAAAAAAAATCCAAAAATTGGTTTTTAATCATACATTATATTCATACAATCATATTATATTCTTTGTTTTCGATTTTCTCGACCACAGATAATAGAATTACAGGAACTATAGTATCTGTGATACTCGTACAACTTATTTTGATCAATTTGTTATGCTAAGACGCCTTAAAAGTTTGAATAGTATAAGTATTCAAATTTTCAAAATATTTTTTGAGCTTAACAGTTTTTATTAAAAAAAAATCCAAAAACAGCGGGTACATGTCTACCGGGGTCAAATTGGATGACCTCACCTCTGCGAGGGATAACCAAACAAACACTGAAATAGTTCATTCAGAATGTCAATCGTGGTATCCGCTGTGTGGTGTGAAACGTTGGGTGTTCCTACTGAAACCACATGTCGTGTAGGTCTATACGACAGCTCAATTTGTAGCAGTCCCCATTGTCGTTGTAAAAAAAGTTCGAAAAATGATGCGGCCCGCCTAAAATCCACACCAAACGGTAACTTTTTGAGGATGCATTTTCACCTGGTGAACCTTGTGTGGGTTAGTGTCATCCCATATACTGCAATTTCGCTCCCATTCATCCAATTTTGGGCCTCATACCATAATATGATTTTCCAGCCAAAATTGGGATCCTCTTCCAAACGAATCGAAGCCCAGTCTGCGGATAAACGGTGTCAAGGCCGTAGCCAGACAATTTTTTCGGGGGGATGTAAATTTTCGGAAAAACCAAATTCACCAATTAGTAATTAAAACTAGAGTATCCCATTAGCCGAAATTCAACCATATCACACAATTTCTTTTTTCAACATTTGGGCATATGAATATATCATGCTTCCGTTATAGTTCCGTTAAATAGGTACATACCTCAGAGTGTGTTTTGCTCACTCTAATAGCGGTACCAATCTTATTCTGTTTATGCTTATGCCTTTTTATTTTGCATTGAAAGTGTGTTTGTTAAACTTTAATGGCCGATGTTGAATGTGAACCACACCAAAGCGTCAAGTTTTTTTCTGTATTTCATTTGGCATTTCTCAATTTCAGACTAACTTAATTTTAACCATGGAAAGATACACAATCGAGCAACGCGTTAACCTTATTCAGGCTTAATGGGCGTTCAAATCAAAATGCATATCGTGCACTTCGTGATTTTTTCGGTCAATTTAATCGTCCAAATGTGCGTACAATCGGAAAAATCGTGAAAAATTTGAGCAAACCGGGTCTGTAGGAGATGTGAAAACACCAGTGCATGCTCGTACAGCTCGTTCTGCAGAAGAGCCGTACACCTCAACTCGTCGTCGTGCCCAACAATTGCACCTCTCACGCTCGTCGTTGATGAACATTATGCATAAAGACTTCCATTTACACGCTTACAAGGTGCAATTGCCTCAAAGCCTTCAAGCGTCGTCAATGGTCAGAATGGTGGCAAGAAATGGCAACAGTGGATGATCAATTTTCGAAGAAAATCATCTTCAGTGATGAGGCACATTTTCACCTCAGTGGATTCGTCAATAAGCAGAATTGCTGCATTTGGGCGATTGAATAATCCAAGACTGATTGTCGAAAAACAAATGTACCTACAAAGAGTGACTGTTTGGTGCGTTTTATGGACTGGCGGTGCGGCATCATCGGGGCGTATTTTTTGAAAATGAGGCCGGTCAGGCATTTACTGTGAATGGTGTTCGCTATCGTGAGAAGATAACGAACTTTTTTATGAACGAATTGGAAGATAAGGATGTGGACGACATGTGGTTTCAACAGGACGGTGCCACTTACCACACAGCTAACGAAACAATGGCTCTTTTGCGCGACAAATTCAATGGCCGTGTTATCTCACGTGGTGGCGATGTCAATTGGCCGCCAAGATCATGTGATTTGACACCGTTGGACTTCTTTCTTTGGGGTTATTTGAAAGAAAAGGTGTACGTCGATAAGCCAGCAACAATTCAAGAGCTAAAGGATGAGATAATTCGGCACATTAACGGCATAGAACCTCAATTATGCCTCAGCGTCATCGAAAATTCGGACCATCGGATGGAGGTGTACCGCCGAGGTCACGGCGGCCATTTGGCCGAGATTTTGTTCCATACATAATTGAACCATACCATATTATCATAATAAAAAGAAATGACAATAATTTCCTAAATAATTTGTGCTTTATTCAAAATCAACATCGGCCCTTAAAATTTAACCACCCTTTAGAAGTAAAAACTAAAAAAAAGTGTTCAGCTTTCAGGCGACAGAAAAAAAGAAACATACAATGAAACGGGTAAAATGTTTCCACTATTTAAATGAAGTGTAAGAGGCCTATACACACGACACTTGTGTGCACACTTTTGTCGGTGCATCTTAATTGTGTGGTCTGTATGGGTGTACACCGATTTCGGTGTGGCAACTCCTCAAACATTTCGGGGAGAATCAAACCCCTGTGATCCTCCCCCTGGATACGGCTTTGAATGGTGTTGTCTATAATCATGAACTTTAAGGTCCTGGGTCAGTTGTTCTTATACAAGGTCGTCCAGCGCGA